>JAOEGL010000004.1:248168211-249368211 GCA_034509955.1 Urosaurus nigricauda | reverse complement strand
CCCCTTTACTTGATGCCTGTGCATGTTTTTTTGGCTCCTTTTGTTGAGTCCTTGCACTGTTTGTCTTCTTCCCTCTATGTCAGTTTGACTATTTTTTCTAGCCGTTTTGCCTTCCAGACTGCTGTCTCCCTTCCCCAGATCACTTAGTTTAAAGCCCTCCTGATCAGATTCTTCAGACTGTTGGCAAAAACGTTTCTTCCAACTGGCGTGAGCTGCTATCAGCTTCGGCTGATATACCAGCTGCACCCCTTCTTGGAAACGGACGGCCTTAAAATAGTATTACATGTACTGGTAACCTCCCAGCTTGACTTCTGTAACATGCTCTACATGGGGCTACTCTTTGGAAACTTCAATTGGTTCAGAACATGGCAGCCAGTCTGGTTGCGGGCACTCTACGATCAGCCCACATTACTCCAGTTCTAAAATCATTACACTGGCTGCCCATTAGTTTCCGGGCAAGATATAAGGTGCTGGTTATTACCTTTAAAGCCCTACACAGCTTGGGTCCTGACTTCTTAAAGGACCGCCTCCTCCCATACAATCCACCCCATACCCTTAGGTCCTCTGGGAAGAATCTACTACAAGTAAAACGACCAGATTAGCAGCAGTGACCCAGAGGATCTTCTTGGCTGCTGCTCCTAAGCTCTGGAATGACCTGCCAGATGAGATCCATCACATTACCACTCTAGAAGCCTTTAAAAAGGCCATCAAGATGGATCTCTTCCGGTAGGCCTTTCCAGACTAGCCTTATTCAGTTTCTCCTCCCTCCTCTCGATGACCTTCTCTGCCTCTTCCCCCAAGGATAATATATTTCCTCCTCCCACATTAGGACTTTGTACAGATTTATTTCTATTTTAAATTCCTTGTATTGATATTTTTACTCTTTCTATTGTTTAATTCCTTTTTAGTTATTATTATTATTATTATTATTATTTAAATGGTGCTGCAAATTTACACAGTGCTGTACATACAATCATAAATTAGATGGATCCCTGCCCTCAGGCTTACAGTCTAAAAGAGACAACACAAAAGGAAGAGGGGAAGGTGGTGGGGAAGGGGATGAGGTCCGGTGGTTCTTCTCTCCCTCTGGGGCCAGGACCAAGGCAGATGGACTGGAGGGAGGGCATGGCTTCTTAATACAAAGGTAAAAGGAGGCATCCTGGGGCGGATGGCACAGTCCTGGGAATGTTTCCCTAAACAATAGAGTCTTTAACTCAATTTTGAATCTGGCTAGAGAAGTGATGAGGCGCACATGTGGGGGAAGAAGGTTCCAGGAGTGAGGGGCAGCAAGTGAGAAGGGACAATCTAGGATGGGGCAGTGGAAATCCTCGGCTAGGACAGGAGACCTTGACTACCAGAACGGAGGGTACAAGTAGGAATGTAAAGAGAAAGAAGTTCAGACAAGTATGGAGGGGTCAGTCAATGGAGGGCCTTGAAAGTCAACAACAAAAGCTTGTACTGGATGCAGAAAGGGAAGGGGAGCCAGTGAAGGGAGGATAAGAGAGGAGAAATATGGTCAAAGCGGCGAGCGGATGTGATAATATGTGCAGCCGAGTTCTGGACAGAGATTAAAGGATGGAGGTGAGAGAGAGGAAGCCCTGTCTGAAGAAGGTTACAATAATCAAGTCGTGATACCACTAGGGTATGGACTAGAGTCTTGGCAGTGGAGGCTGTGATTAAAGGACGGCTTTTAGCAATGTTGCAGAGAGAGAATCTACAGGTCTTGGCGGTGGCCTGAATCTGGGGAATAAATGACAGAAAGGAATCAAAGATGAAACCAAGACTGCGGGCTTGCTGAACCGGTTGAATAGAAGTGTCACCAACAGAAACAGAAAAGGAGTACTGAAGGGTGGGCTTAGGTTTTTAAATTTTAAAATTTTAGCTTTTTAAATTTTATATGTCTCTGGGGGGAGGAGGGAGGGCAAGGGGATTTTAAGTTGACTGTGATTTTATAGTATTCTGTTTTAATAACTTCTGTAATCCGCTTTGATTCCCCACCAGGAAAAGGCGGAATAGAAATAAATATTATTATTATCATCATCATCATCATCAACAACAACAACAACAACATGTCCAACATAATTGGAATCATTCCACAGTCAAGCTGTCATTCCACAAGGCAGTATGTCCACTGGAACTTATAGTCTGGGCAAAAAAACCCTATTCAGATCTTTGCTCTACAGCTAAACTTAATGATGGACAGCACAATCTTTATCTCTTTTCTAATTTTTTGAATCATATGGGCATGATTTATTTCCTTTCCTAGGTTGCAAAATACATAGATGACAATGTTTGCAAAATGGAGATAGAGCAGGACCAGGTGGAACAGAGTGACAGAGGACAAGGAAGGAGTTAAGCACCCTGCCCAAACTCATCTCGGACTGAAGCAACATTAAATTTAGAGAGTTGCATATGGTATAAACTCTGATTTTTAATTTAAAAATTAAAATATTTTTTTTAAAAATGGAGTGTGAATGCTTTCATAACAAACACACCGTGATGGCATCACATACTGTGAGGAGGATGATCGGAAACATATATTCTGAAATAAATCAGGGGTGGGTGGAATCTGCTGATTGTGCTCCATAATTCATTTTTTTAATACAGCCCTGGTTTTTTATTTATTTGCATAACATGATGAAGTTAAAATTAACTGCAGATAATCTCTGGCATGTAGAGAGTCAGTGTGTTATAGTTTGAGTGTAAGAGTCAGACCTTTGGACAGGATCTTGTCTGCGCTGGCTGGATTACTCCAGGAGTGGACCCTGGCACTGCCCCAACCTCTCCCCATTACCTGGGGCCCTCCATTCTGATGCTAGGTGGCTGGTCACACACATGTCCCACTGTGCCACCCATTTTGAAGATGAGGACAACAGTTGTCTTCCTCCAGTCTGCTGGGACTTCTCCTATTCTCCAGGAATTCTCCATAATTATTCCCAGTGGATCACATGTATCCTGGTTTTCATCTCTGAAATGTTGGAGTGTATATCAATGCTTTTAATGTATCACTTTCTTCACTAGGACTGGAAAAATAACCACTGGACATTCCCCTTTGCACAACAGTACAACATGGGGTCACATCAAAAGATATTTAGTTGGTTGAGCAACATTGGCACTCAACAGAAACATGATGTAATGCAACCATTGTTCAATGAAGTGAGTGTAGATTTACACCTCACAAACTCACCATAAGCTATCAGCCACAAATTCCTTATTATTTTGACCTTTGGAATACCTCATTCCCCACTGTCAGATATTGGATGGATAGTGCTAGACATTGCCTGTCCCTATAGCAAGATGTGTTTGGCTTGTGAAATTGCTAGCTTGGTCCAAATCCAATATATGACAGAGGTCTCCGTGTTTGAAATTAGTAAGGAAGATATCATTGTTTTCTTTGCTTCGAGCAAGCAATAAACAGAAATTACTAGAAACACAGGAACCTGTCTTACAAATCAGCTTTTTGCAAACTAGCTGGACAGAGGGAAAAAGCAACTAGTGGAGGAAAAAAGAAATAGCCATTTCTAAACCTGAAGCAATTCTGTTTTCAATCCACAATAAACAGTAATTCTCACTAAGACCCAGAAGGCATCTGACTTTTTTCCCTTTGAAGATACTTGAAGACATTCCTTGGAATGGAAAGACTAAAACTAGAAGTCAGCAAGCTTTTCTGGGGCTTAATATTTGAGCTGGGGCTCAAATTAGTTTTTGTTGTTTTTTCTTGTGTATAAATTCCTTGAAGTATCAATCTGCCAGGGTAGTATATTGAGTACAGTTCTGGACTTCAAATAGGAAAGGGGTAGGCAACTGCCAGAAGTTAGAGGGCTGCATTTGGGCCCCCCAGAGACAATGGAGGAATGAAACCCATGGAAAAAATAATGGGCAGAATTCTGTTGGACAGTAGTGAATACATAATCTAAAGTTATGCATACATAACTGGTATATATTCACAAGCAACTGACAGATGCCCTCTTGTGCAAGAAATGTCCCACACAATGGGGATTTGCATCGGGGTCCTTTTTCTACATGTCACATCTGAGATTGCGTATAGGAAAGAGTGGGAGCATCAGGCAGCTGCTTCTTGGTCTACAGGGGAATGGACTCCCATAACTTCCAGTAGCTGCTTACTAGTAAGTGAGGTTGGGGCATGGTTCTGCTCAGAATCCATTATGTAGCATTGTACTTACAGTGCTACTTAGTATGTAATGGTCATATAGCAGTGGCGTTCCCACACTGGGTGACACCTGGTGCTGTGCCAGGACCTCTAGCCACCTGAAAAAGTCCCCCTATGGGGCCTGGGTATTGGGAAAAGCCCCTCCGTGGGGTCTGGGCACCTGGAAAATCTTCTGCGCAGCCCGAACAGCACCAGCTGGAGGTGGATAGCCAAACTGGTGTCACACCCCCCCCCTTTCTGGGGTGTCACCCGCTGAAGTCCACATCTCCTGCACCTCCCCAATGATGCTACTGTCATATAGGATTCTGGCAGATATTGTAACCTTCAAATGTCCTCTAACACCCCTAGGGGCTGTGGGGGACAATGTTCCACAGTTTTGGACATCTCTAGGGTGTTTTAAGCCCAGAAGAAGCCTTGGATATTGATTTGGAGGTCATTTGCCATTTAAAGGAAGTCCTCTCCTGGGCTTAAAATGTCCTGAGGGGTTGTAGCAAAACAGGTGGTAACGTACTCTCAACTTTTCCGATTTGGCAGGAACAATTTCATTTATCTTCTGTGTTCCCAGTTTTTCAAGTGCTTTTAAATATTACCAATTTCTCTCTCCTCCTCCCACTTCCCCTATTTGGCTTACTTCATTTGCTGCAAATTGAGTCCAAAGGAAAAAAGAGGAAAAGAGGGGAAAAAAGAAGGAAAAGGGCAGAATTTTTCTTCCCAGTGGGCTCAGGCGAAAGCAAACTGCTGCAGCCTCTTCTAGCCTGTCTCTTCTTCCACATTAATAGCTTTTGTCATCTTGATCACACACTGATGTTGCTTGGCCATGTTGGAGGGAATAATATCACCAAGCAGGAAAGCCCCTCTTTTTTTGTTTGGATTACTGCTCCAAACGTTGTACAACCAGCGGTAGTCCAGAAAACATAACATTTCCATCAACTATCAGTCTAGCTTCCCTGACTGTGTTTTGAATGACTGTCTTTAGCAATCACATGGATAGAGGAAAGGTGAGGCATTTAGGGGTTCTGGGTGCTTATGGCAGTATTAACCAGAATCACGTGGTAGGGTGAGGTGAGATATTTTTACACTTTTGGTGGGACTTTCTGTGTTGTCTTAAATTAGAAATTATCCCCCAAATTATACTTAAAAGGAACTGGTGGGAGTTCAGGAGTTCAAAAGAAGGGTACAGGTACCAGACTTGGCCCATGTCCACTCTACACATCTGTCAGCTTTGTCCTGATGAGAAAAGGTGAAGGAGCACTCACAATGGAAAATGGTGCAATGGAGCTACATATATATTTATCTTTCTCTCTAGTCTCTCTCTCACACATACCCTCACATACAGACTGTTTCATTCAGGAACCCACCCAGCTGCATTTGCCTTTTCTTGAAAATGACAAGAGACCTGAAATGATTTTTTTTTCCTCCCTGCTTTCTCATCCCATTTATCTGACATCTCAGCTGGCCACATCTATTTTGGAACTGGAGGGATCAGCAGTAAGGCAACAGGGGAGAGAACTTCTGGCATGCATTCTCCTGCACTTCCAGACAGATTAGTCAAATGGAACAAGGGGAAGATGAAAGCCTAATGCATTGGAAAGTCTTCATTTCAAGTTTTCAAATACAACATGGCTTTAACTTTATGGAAATGCCAAAAAAGGTGAGAAATCTATAGATAGATAGATAGATAGATAGATAGCCAGATAGACAGATAGATAGATAGATATAGTTTATTTATACCCCACTCTTCAGCAAAGGTTATCAGAGCGGCTTACGATTTGTTAAACAAACAAGCTTCATTTATATACAGCTTCACACCTCCTAAGCAGTGTCTAAGCAGTTTACAACTGTAAGCTAATTTTAGGCGTTGAGAGGAGCATCCATGTTAGAGCAAGGGTCTAAATCTAATGCCTAATCCCAAACAGTGAATCAGTTGCATGCATCTATGTTTTGACTCACCATTGAGCAATTGATTCAATGGGTCTACTCTATCTGGGATGCCAACAATGTGATTTCATGGAAGGGTTTTTGTTTCCTTCATTTGTTAAGGTTTCCAAACACTATCCCCAGGCTGTTTTAATCCTTTTTTTAAAAAAATAGTCTAATCAATCATCTTCCAGTGTGAGAATATAAAGATGGCCACCATCTGTAAAATGAGAGAAGCAATGCCTAAAGATCACAGAATTATAGAATCATTGAGTTGGAAGAGACCACAAGGGCCATCCAGTTCAACCTCCTGCCATGCAGGATCACTGACAGATGGCCATCCAGCCTCTGTTTAAAGACCTCCAAAGAAAGAGACTCCATCATTCTCTGAGGGAGCACCTTCCTCTGTTGAACAGCTCTTTCTCTCAGGAAGTTCCTTCTACTTTTCCTGTAGTTTACATCCATTGTTCCATGTTCTAGTCTCTGGAGCAGCAGAAAAAAAAAAAAGCTTGCTCCATCCTCAATATGACATCCCTTTATGCATGAGTTCCTGGGGAATTAGGCTCAAGTCTACAAAAGCTCATGATACCAACTTATTTCTGTCAGTTAGTCTCAAACATGCTACAAGATTTTTTGCATACCGATTTTTCAGACTAACACGGTTATGTGTTTGAATTCTACCTATAGAAGCAGCGAGGCATTTTTATTTATGCAGAATACCTGTAGCCAAGAGCCTGCTTTGGGGAATTTTAATATTAGCTCAAGTTGCGAGATGAGGTGGCCACAATACCCTTGCGGGGTCGTCTCCCGTTGTGTATACCAAGAGGCCGGGGTTCAAGAAATTGAGCAGAGACAGGCCTGTCTAATTAATAATGTCCAATTTATTAAAGATAAAGACAATCGCACAATGCTCTCTCTCACACACACACATACAAGGCTCAGGAAAATCAGTGGTTAGCAGTGGGGATAGTTTGAGGCTTGACTAATGGTGATGCTTACCAAAGCGGAGATTCTCCTTGGGGATCCGAATGAGACAGTGATTTCTGGGACAAGTCTGCTCCGCAGCCTGAGTTTGAGCAGCTCTTGTCGGTGTCCAGTTCAGAGATCAGACTGACGTGGAGTATGCAGACCTCCAGACTGGCACACTGAGAGCCTACAACTGGGGGTTTTTATGGGGAAAATATCCCCTCTGGCAAAGGTGCTTAATGGCTTGGCTGAAGCCTAGACAAAGGTATTGCATTGCAAACTAAGGCTTTGCATTGTCATGTCTAAGCAAAGGGGTCTGACAACAATCAAGAGGAGATGGTAGAGGAGTTAAGTTAATCACTGGCTCATCAATGTGAGACCTAAAACAAAGATTTTACTTTTGGAGGTGATGGCTTTCCCATTTAGCAACTCCCAAACCTTTCCAAAGTATTGTTTTTCAGGGGTCTTGTGAGTCTGACTCATCTGCCTACCTGACCCTCTGCTTTTGGGATTATGGCTGCTAGCCTGGCAGGTCAGTTTGAGGTCATGAAGGAACTCCACACACAGTCCAAAATTTTATATTAAAAGCATATACGATAACATACCCATTGGACAAATTGCTTTTAAGGACTGGATTGGAATTGTTTTAAGGTGGATTACAGTCAGATCATTCTTACTTTTGCCAACTTGCAGGTATTTTTGTACACAGCAACAAAATCACAGGGAACAATACATTAAAATCATCAACATCATTGTTGCCATCATCATCATCAATACCACTTCAAGCAATCTGACTTTGTTGTCATTGTTGAGCTGCCCTTGGCCTGATTTAAAAGTGTCCATGGGAATAGCTATATTCACTTTGAATTTTCAGAAGTGGAGCTGTGCATGTGTGTGCAGATGTGCATGGCTACATATACACATTGTGCATGCAGATACAACATTGCATATTTCAGATGTACGTGTATATTTGGTTGTGCATCCAGCTGCACAATTAACTTAACAAGGTGGCATTCAGTAACTACTGCATAACTCTGTGAGCATAAAGTTATGCTCCATCTCCTCAGTGTTATTCTTGGTTTATTTCTTTATGCCAGGTACAAACTTGTAAAATTGCCTATCCAATCAATCCTCCAACATGATCTCTTGCTTGTTTTGAAAAAGCAGGGGAAAGATTGGTTTCCTGTCACTTCTTACAGTTCCCTTTGTATATTCACCCTTCCATTCCTGGTTGCTTGATTTGTATGTTTAGCCAGGCAAGGCAGTATAAGCAAATGACAAGCACCCTGATCCAGCCCTATCATTAGTCAGAGTCAGACAAGTGCCCAAAATAGTAGATGCTGGCAAGTGACAGTGAGATGTTGGAGGACAGGCAGGTATGCCCTAAATTAGACTGCCATCCTCAAAGCACCAGAAGAGCTTGTCCTGCCATCAAGTGTTATAGTAAGATTCATTTGCAAGTCTGGTGGAGTGCTAAGCACGAAAAGGAGAATAAGCAGGCAGCAAAATGTTTTTATTGCTCCTTCTTTAACCATGATTGCCGACCTTCCCAGATACATAATGGAAAATCTGGGATGGAATATACATATCTTGCCAAGGACATTCTAACAAACCTGGCCAGGATCAAGGATTTTGCTACCAAAAAAAAAAAAGTTACATAACCCCTTCACAGAGATAATCTTTGATTATAGGTGATATATCAGCAAACCACCTTGGGGCCCTTGGACCCAGCAGAAGCTTCGGGGGTATAACTAGGGGATGTGGATAGTGTACACTGCAATAAGTGACATCTCAGAGCAGTGCTGAATACCCAAAGGAGCTGTCACTCCTATCCATCCCAAAAGTCCCCTGCCACTGGTGGGAAAAGTCTGCTTTCCAGGTCTGGCAAAGCTGCTGGGTAAGTGGGAAAGGAAGTTGAGTGGTTTTTCCAGCTGGCCAACAGACCCATTGTTACTGGAAGTGGCCTGTATAAAATCATAGCATAAATTATATCCATTTATATGACCCCCTAGATGAACCCTGGCTGCTGGTTTAATCCTGTAAGGTGAAGCAAGAGGTCACAGACTCACTGCCTCAAGGAGAATTCCCCTCTTTGCAAATATTGCGACCAGATAGTCTAGGAAGTCGCAATGGGATCATCATCTAGTCATTAGGAGGTGTAATGTTTGTCCTCCTTAATCCGCTGACTTCTCCCCTCCAGATCCTAGATTCCACAACTCAGGATGCCTCCACAATAGACTAATCCCTCTAAGACCATCAGACATTTAGTCCACCATTAAGCACCTTTGCCAGAAGGGGCTTTTCCCCTATAAAAACTCCCAGTTTTAGGCACTCAGTGTCTCCATACTCCACGTCAATCTGATCTCTGAACCTGGACACCGACAAGCCCCACTCAAACCCATGCTGCGGAGCGGACTTGTCCCAGACCCACTCTCACTCATTCAGCTCCCAGAGGAGAATCTACATGTTGGTAAGCATCACCCTAGTCAAGCCTTGACTATCCCCAACGCTATCTACTGACTTTCCTGAGCCTTGTATGTATGTGTCTGTGTAAGTGCATTGTGTGGCTGTCTTTTTCCCCTTAATAAATTGGATATTAATTAGACAAGCCTATCTCTGCCAATTTCTTGAACCCCGGTCTTCTTGGTATACATGATGGGAGGTGCTCATAAGGTTATTGTAGCCGACCCATCTCGCAACTTGAGCTAATACTAAAATTCCCCAAACCAAGCTCTTGGCTACACCACCAGACCCATAAAAGCTTGATGGTTGGCTACAGCAGCCCAACTCCACCAGTGGCCACTGTTGGAAGCGGGCTGCCTTCCAAGCATGGTGGGTCTGCTGGCCAGGTGGAAAAGTGAGTTACCTCCCTCTGCCACCTGACCAACAGCTCCACCAGACCCAGAAGATCTATGGGGTGGCAACAGCACCCCACACACACAGCAGTGATGGCATGGCTCATGGAAGGGAACATTGGGGTTGCCTGTGCCAGGAGGTGACAGCATAGAGTGACAGAAAGAGTTGGATGACACCATCCCTAGTGATACCACTGAGAGGTTTGCTTGTTTCCTATCACCTTTCTTGTATGTATGGGCAGATTGATGCAGACATGAGATGATCTCCTATCATGATGGAGTATGATAAAAGCTCAGAAAATATTCAAAATTCTGCCTAAAGCAGGGTTTTGAACTGGAGTAAGATGACAAATGGAATAAAAAACAAAACCCTGGATTAATGACCTGAAGTCCTCCTTCCGCAAAATACCAAATGAAAAAAAAAATACTCTGGAAACAATTCTATTCAAGGAGAGATCCTTCCCATTAGCTTTCTGAGCTGAAGAAAACATACCCTCCAAGAAAAATATGTCCTCCAATATTTCACAAATGAAACCTGGGGCACATATGGCCAAGCAGCTTCAGAATGTGGTCAAGATGGCAATGGTTATTTATGAGAAAGAACCACAAGCTAAGAGATGCTGCAACACTTTGCTTTTCTCTGAGCCTATAGGGAAGGTCAAGCCTCTGCTCTTTACCCTCCTCACCCCAATCAAATCTGAATGCAAAGTACTTTTTTATTTTTAACTTTGAACTCAGTTTACAGCAGGCTATCCCTGTTGGAAGGTATGGAGAAATTACCCTTATAGTATCTGACACACTTGCAGAATACTTGCCATAGGAATGCCCACATGATATCTTAGTTGGTAAGTGTGAGATATGGGTTAAGATTATTTAAAATTGCACATGCTTTTCTAAGATTCTGATTTTATTAACAATTAGCCCCTGAGTCATGTGATTGGATCTCTTGCTGGAAGCTTTTAAACAGAGGCTGGATGGCCATCTGTTGGGAGGGCTTGGAAGGCACATTCCTGAGTGGCATAGGGGGTTGAAAAAATTACCTCTTAAGCCAGATAGCACCCCAACCAATACATTTCCAAGTACTGCAGATCAGGGTGAAGGGAAATGATGACTGCAGTGATCTCCCTGCTGGCTGCTGAAGAAAATCCATAGTATCTTCCTTCCACACATCCTTCTTTCAATGTGTCTTGGAGAGCATTGCAATCACCATTTCCCAGCACCGTGATCTGCAGCACCTTGGAAAGCCATCAGTTAAGTGCTACCTGGCTTAAGAAGTAGGTTTAGAGGGTCATATTTGGTTGTTAACACCATAAATTGAAATCCAAAAGGGTACAAGGTCATATGTCTGGCTAAAGCACTCATACAGGATGCCTGCCAGTTATTTTTAATCTGCTGAACACTTCCATATTGGCTCTGTTTTACTGATGTTTAGTATTAGTCTCAAGCAGAGCAGACCCATCAAATTGATCCTCTGGAGTTCTAACTGCCTTGAGTCCCCATCTTGAGGAAAAGGTGTGGTATAAATAAAGTGGAAATAGCATAAAGAAAGAGGAGGGACATATACGTGGATAGATTAGGGGTGCAGCTACATAGAAGACATTATTATTATTATTATTATTATTATTATTATTATTATTATTTTATATAGTGCTGTAAATTTACAGTCTTTGAACTGTGTCTTTGAATTCTGTAAATGTAGCAGTTTCATTCCCTACCTCCTTTTCAAGGCCCAACTCTTGCCCATCCCTATAAAATGGCTGGAATCAGTTCCTTCAATGTGCACAGATGTGGTGGGTGAGGGTCACTGGGGTCAAAATTTCCCCCCACCTTCTGCATAGTTACATTGATACAGAAACTACTGAGATGTATCATTTTTCTCAGTCTGAAGTTGGACAAATTACTCCACGACTGTGAGGGCTAGAGGAAGTTCATTATCTGAAAATTTCACCTTCTCAGATTGCAAGAGTTGGCTATTGTCCCTCCACAAAAGAAACCACAGCCATTCCAAGAAGTCACAGATACACCGTGCATCAAAGCAGGAGAAGTGTGGCCAAGTTGGTCTCACAGATAACCAATGCAAGATCATAGAATCATAGAAGAATCACAAGGGCCATCCAGTCCAACCCCCTGCCATGCAGGGACTCCCAATCAAAGCACACCTGACAGATGACCATCCAGCCTCTGCTTAAAGACCTCCAAGGAAGGAGACTCCACCACCCTCCAAGGGAATGTGTTCCATTGTAAGATCTACTTACGGTTGCAAGCTTTCCGGTTGCACAGTCTCCCCTCTTCTAAAACTCCTTCACAGATGAGGCCATCTTCAGGAAGGGGTTGACAGGTCCGGGTGCGGGTCTGGAGGCCTCCTCCACAGTCCCTGGTGCACTCTCCCCACATTGACCAAGGATTCCATCCACCTAGGCAGAAACCAGGGAAAAAAAAAAAAACAGAAAAACTTAAGCCTTCATGTACCCTTGAAAAAGTGGGCAAAAATCTAAAAGGTTGACACCTTGAACGCACAAGAAGCAACAACATGAAGATTCACTTGTTATTGAATAAATATTTCTGGTCTCTCTCAGCTGTCTTCATTAAAGGGATTTATTCAGCACTTAGCCAGACACAAAATTGCATCTCTTTTTAATGCCAGCAGCGGTGTCTCCAAAAATCTAAGTACTGATGGCATCATATTGGACATGCTTCCAGGACATGGTGACCTTCACAGAAGTAAACATTGTTACCAAATTTTAGCTGCTTACCACTTGCTATTTTTTTCTTAAAAGAACACATAAAGCAATTGGACAAAGTGTCTACCCACCCCCGATACCCCAACTGAATTCTTTTATTTTGGGACATTTTGGGATTCAGTGCCAGCTGATGGTCTGATGGGGAAGCTGATGCTCAATTTGCCATTTGAGGTTGATATACCTACTCTGCTTGGACCACAAGGGATATCCAGAGGTATGTCCCCCCTCATCAAAAAATAATACAATATATTTAAATGCCAAAACATAGAGGTTTTATTAAGGGGAACCATCATGAAGAGCCTGGCACACACTCAGAGACACATCTCACCAAGTGTCTTAAGAAAGCTATTGGTTTTTTCCTGTTCAACAGATTGTTGAATGGTGAAACGACATGGAGGTAAATGCAACTGCTTTGATGACTCTGCCCTAGTTAGGACTAACAACAGAATTCAGGTTGTAGTGCTAACCCTAGTCATTGCAAACTCTAAGGATAAAAATAGAGAGCTAGCCTGGTGTAGTGGTTTGTATGATGGGCTAGAACTCAAGACCATTGTTCAAATCCCTACTTGGCCATGGAAACCCATTGGGTGACCTTGGGCAAGTCACATTTTCTCAAATGGAGGCAAAGTCAAACCTCCTCTAAACAAATCTTGCCAAGAAATCCCCATGATAGGTCATCTTAGGATCACCCATAAGTCAGAAATGACTTGAAGGCATACAACAACAATAACAACAAGGATAAAAACAAAATGCTGCATGGAATCTTCAGACATCACAATATTCAATGAAGTATTTTCTTTTGCAGAGAAAACATATGCATCTGTTGGGGTGAGTTATGTTTCTACCAACAAGATATCTTTGAAAGTACTTTGGGATCATAACATACTCTGAACAATATGTAGGCTAGTTTATATTCATTTCATAAATGTTAATACTTAGAAGAGCTTCTTAAATTACAAAAAGGGCAAGGCTGATTAATTGGGCAGCACATATCTTCGTTTATTGTATTGTATTAGTATAAGCAGCTATTAAAACTTCTGTTGGCAATGACAACTTTAGAAGAGGCATCTCCCAAAGTAGCTACAGGAGGAGGGTAGAGCAGAGAGTGGTAAGTTAAATAAACTTGTTAATACATTATTAAGAGATAGAAAATGCATCAAGCACCAAAGGCACCAGAAGAGGTCACACATTTCCATATACTGTATGTACTTGTGTATAAGTCTAGAAATGTCAGTGAAAAAATCAACCCATCCAAGTAGTGTACCTTAGTTCCAATCAAAAAAAGGAACCCTTCACTTCTCTGAGTAGAGTGGTGAAAGGCAAGAGCTTACTCCATCCTGGGAGAACCTAAAAAAAAAGAACTGGCATCCTCTGCTCTCTCCAACAGGGTGCTGTTTCTGAACCTTTTTGAATGCCTCAGTGGGAAATTAGTGGCAGCAGAAGCTCTTTGGTCCTTCCCCTCAAAGGAGAACCAAGAGAGTAGAGATCAGTGCTTCTTTCAGGTTCTACTGGGACAGACGAAGCTCTCACCTTTCACTTCTCTACTTAGAGAAGGGAAAGGTTCCTTTTTTTATATAAGAGTTAATACGATGCTTTAACTTTGTTGATTCTATTTGATTCTATGACATTTCAAACTGGCTTCAGGTCAGGAAACGAAGTGGAGACTGCCATGGTTGCCTTGGTCGATGATCTCTGTCCGCATCGACAGGGGAAGTGTGGCCCTGTTGATGCTCTTGGACCTCTCAGCAGCCTTCGATACCATCAACCATGGTATCCTTCTGGAGCATCTGAGAGAATTGGGAATTGGGACTGCTCTGCAGTGGCTCCGGTCCTATCTCTTGGGCAGGCTCCAGATGTTGTTGCTTGGCGACAGTTGTTTGGCCAAGAAGGAGCTCAAATCAGGTGTCCCTCAAGGCGCAATACTGTCGCTAATGCTATTCAACATTTACATGAAGCCTCTGGGTGAGATCATCTGGAGACATGGGGCAGGGTGTTATCAGTATGCTTATGACACCCAAATTTGTTTCTCCTTGTCTCGGACTGCTTCAGTGACCAAGGATGGCATCTCCCCTCTGAATGACTGTCTGAAGTCAGTAATGGATTGGATGAGGGAAAATAGACTTAAACTGAATCCAAATAAAACGAAAGTACTCGCTATAGGCAATCCCATTCTGAGTGCAGAGATAAGTCCTCCAGTCCTGGATGGGGTTACACCTCCCAAAGGATGTGTTCGTAGCCTGGGGGTACTCTTGGACTTGTTGTTCCATCTGTAATCTCAGGTTGATGCGACAGCCAGGAGTGCCTGCTATCAGCTTTGGCTGATACACCAGCTACAACCCTTCCTGGAACGGAAGAACCTAGAAATGGTTGTACATTCACTGGTAATCTCTCATTTCAATTTCTGCAATGCACTCTACATGAGGCAACCCTCATGCCATATTTGGAAGCTGCATTTGGTTGAGAACAGGGCAGCCAGAGTAGTGACAGGGAGTTCTAAATTTGATTCTGTTACACCTATTTTAAAATGGCTGCCTATTAGCTTCCAGGCACAATATAAGGTGTTGGTGATTACCTATAAAGCCCTACATGGCTTGGGTCCAGCATACTCAAGGGAACGCATCCTCCCATACAATCCTTCCCGTACACTCTGGGAGGAACCTACTGCAGCCAAAGAAAACCAGGCTGGTGGTGACCTCCCAGAGGACCTTTTCAGCTGCCGCTCCAAAAATATGGAATGACCTGCCAGAGGAGATCCACCATATAACATCGCTGGAGGCCTTCAAGAAGGCAATAACAACGGATCTTTTCTGGCAGGCCTTCCCTAACTGACCTCCTCAGACTTTTTAACAGTCCATCTGTCTCACTGCCCCCATTGGATGTTTTCTAGTTTTATTGTGATTTCTATTTTAATGTTTTTAAAATTACTATTTTAGATTATTATGTTTTAATGATGTAGCACATTGTTATTTTTATATTGTTTTTTACTGTTCTCTACTTGCTGTTACCCACCTCAATCCAACACAGGGAGAGGTGGGATACAAATAAATAAATATATTATTATTGGTATTATCTGGCCTTTACATCCTTTTTGATGTGTGTGTGTTTTCTTAGCTTTGCCTGTGCCTCGTAGTCTCCTACAAACATTACACAGCCACCATTTTCTGTAATTCCCTCCACCTCTATCCAGCCTTTAGGGTGAGCACATACAGTTATGCCTGCTGGAATTTTACAACTTCTTTGGCATTGTTTTTCTTTGCTTTGTCTTTCACAACCTTTGTTACATGGCCCTAGGTTTTATGCTTGACTTATCCATAGGTCATATCAAAATCCAGAATTTTGGTCCCAGAACCTGCCCTTGATTTGTGCAAAATGTTGACTTAAACACAAGTATATAAAATAGGTAGCATATGCTTTGATTGGGAGTTCCTGCACGGCAGGGGGTTAGACTGGATGGCCCTTGTGGTCTCTTCCAACTCTAAATTTCTATGATTCTATGCTGATTTATATCTACTAATGAAAATTTTGAAAAAAAAATGATATCATTTAAACTTTGGAGAGGAAAGTCATCTATTTGAATGGCATGGACTTACCTCTTTTACCTGGAATGAAGGCATCACCCTTCCACCTAAGTTTGATACAGTAATTTCTACCACTTATCCTTTTGGTTTCCCTTGACTACACCCAGACCATATTCATCTGACACCTCAATAGCGCAAGTAAGATCCTGCAGGTCTTCTCACTCTCTATACCCTGAATCATCCAATAGCTCTGGGGAAAAATCATCTCTAGGTCAGGTATCCAGCTAGCTGTATCACATCTACATACAGTACCTAGAGCAGTGATTCCCAAACTTTGGTCCTCCAGGTATTTTGGACTTCAGTTTCCAGAATTCCAGATTGTTGGCAAAAGTGGCTGGGACGTTCAAAACATCTTCAGTACTAAATTGTGGGAATCACGGGCATAGAGCCACTTCATGCCAGGGAAGAAGTGAAACAATGGGCAATGGCTATCTAATATCTTCTTAGAAACTGGGGCTTGAACCAGAAATCCATACCTTTCTGTACATCAGGATTTCTGAAGTTATATCCTCTTTATTTCGAGATTGGCTCAAGATATTTTGCAACAGGAGGTGAAGAACCGGATAGCACCTTTCTTTTCTGCATATACAGAAGGTGACTGGACGGGCAATTTCCACTGTTGTGACCGAACAGTGTCCTCCACCAACATTAATGTATCAGGCTAATTTAGAGTTTTGACACACAACCCTTCCTTTCATCACCTTTCCTGCTGCCTCCTGAATCAACCGCCTCAGGTTATCTAATGATATGGCCTGCCCTGCTATATTCCTACACATGCAAAGCAGACAAGTTGACCTTCAAGAAATTTGAAGGCCAGGAATTTCTTCCTCCTCCTTGAAGTTTTTTTTTTTTTTCTTGCCCGAGCAATGTCTTTTCTAATGGCACGCACAAGTTGGGTGCCTTGTCTCTTCCACTTCCTGACAGGAGATAGATTGTGTTTCAGGGCCATCAATGTCTATTGACATAATGGCATCCCCTTAATGTCTCACACAGTCTGATCGATTGCATCTCTATAACCAGACACATTGGACTGGGAAAGAGCTTTTTTTAAAAAAAACCTTCTTTAGTTCATGCCATTAAAAAGGACCGCATGTCCTCCTCCTCCCATGGCAAGTGATAGGGATATGGAAGTACGAAACAGATCAGGTCCTGTACAGCTACTACTCAGACTTATCTGTCTGAGCTTCTTGACTGGTAGTTAGGCAAAATGCTTAATTGCCATAATGCATTAAATAGCAATTTCATCATACCACTGCAGCATTAAGCAAAATGTATTTCTGCCATCGAAGCTGACTGCCAGTCATAGAGGGACTCTTCTGTTCAATGCTGGGCTATAGAAAAAGGTCCAAGTTTTACAGTGCAATCCATTATGATATCATTAAAAACCATCAAGAGAGACTGAGGTAGGCTTGCTCTAATTAATGAATAGATCTTCTGGACACACTGGAGGAGCAAAGAGCCTGCACTGATTCTGAATAAAATTTCTTTTCTACATTAAATCCTTCTTTGTGAGGGATAACTGTCACAGATTGAGACCCAATCACTACAACAACAACAATAATAATAATAATAATAATAATAATAATTTATTTATAGCCCTCTTCATGACCCATACCCCACCTCCCACCCCTTAAAATGGAATTAAACTAACATTAATTAAAATGACATAATAAAAATTACAATATGAATCAGCAACCCATTGCATGGCCATCAAGATCAAAAAGTTGATGAATTGAAGGGAGAGCTTGACCTGGACAGAGCCGGGAGTTAAGGGCTTTTCTGGGAATGCCTGCTGGAACAGACGTGTCTTTAAAGCTTTTTTAAAGCAATCAGAAGATGTAATAAGACACTGGCAGGTCATTCCATAGCCTAGGAGTGACAGCCAAAAAGGCCCTCTGGGAGGTCTGTGCCAACCCAGTTTTCATAGGCTGCAACAGGTTCCTCCCAGAAGACCAAAGCGTGCGGGGGGGGGTGTTCATATGGGAAGAAGCGGTCCCTAAGATAACATGGACCCAAGCCATGTAGGGCTTTAAAGGTTAAAACCAACACCTTGTATTGCGCTCAGAAACTAATAGGCAGCCAGTGGAGAGATTTGAGCACCGGTGTTATGTGCTCTCTCCTCGATGTTCCCGTGACAAGCCTGGCTGATATGTTCTGAACTAATTGAAGTTTCCGAGTTAAGCACAAGGGTAGCCCCATGTAGAGCGCATTACAATCGTGAGGTTACCAAAGCGTGTACCACTGACTCCAGATCTTTCAGCTCCAGGAAAGCTGATAACAAGCACTCCTGACTGTCGCATTCACCTGACTAGTCATGTGAAGTGACGAATCAAGAAGTACCCCCAGAATGTGAACAGGGTCCCTTGAGGAGAGTGTGGCTCCATCTAGGACCAGAAAGTGTATTCCCAAACCTGGCTTCGGTCCTGTGACAGTTAGTACCTCTGTTTTGTCCGGATTAAGCTTCAACCTGTTTTCCCTCATCCAATCCATTACTGCTGCAAGACAATCATTGAGAGGAGAGACACCATCTGAAGTCTGGGCCAACAATCTTGTCATGGAGAGATATATCTGAGTGCCATCAGCATACTGAAGACACTGAGCTCCACGCCTCTGAATGATCTCACCAAGCGGCTTCATATAAATATTAAACAGCATCGGGGACAGGATGGCACCTTGAGGGATGCCACAATTAAGCTCGTTCTTTGAAGAGCAACTGTTCCTGGGCCTCACCTTTTGGGATCTCCCGGAAAGAAAAGATCGGAACCACCGGAGTGCGGTGCCTCTGGTCCCCAACTCTCTCAGTCGACCCAAAAGGATGGAATGATCTACTGTGTCAAAGGCCACTGAGAGATCCAAGAGCACCAGCAGGGTCACACTATCCCTGCCATCGGCCAGAGTGACCATGGCAGTCTCAACTCCATGTCCTGTCCTGAAGCCCGTTTGAAATGGATTTAGATAATCGGTTTCATCCAAGACAGCTTGGAGTTGGGAGGCGACTGCTTTCTCGATCACCATGCTAAAAAATGGGAGCAAGGAAACTGGTCTGTAGTTGTTTCTGTCCAGGGGATCAAGGGAGGGTTTCTTCAGGAGGGGCCATCTCCTTTAGACAAGATGGTAAAAAACCCTCCCTCAGGGACTCATTGATTGTATCCCGAAGGAATACTTTCAATGAGTCCCCGCCCTGGGCGACCAGCCAAAATGGACCGGGATCGAGGGGGCAAATCATCTTCCTCAAACTTCCAAGGAGCTTGTCCATGTCCTTGGTACTTGCAGATTGAAATTCATCCAGTAGAGAAGCAACAACGGAGTTGTTGGACACCTCACCTATGGGCTCTGACAAAACATTGACGTTCAAGTCGGCCCTTATCCGAGAGATTCTGTCTGCAAAGAAGGTGTTAAACGCATCGCAGCAGGCTGTTGTTGGGTCGAGTAAGGGATTTGGCACAGGGGGAACCCGTGTCAGCTTCCCCACAAGCCTAAACAGCTCTGCTGAATGGGACTCTGCAGATGCAAAGCATGCAGAACAGAAAGATCTCCACGCTGCACGCAAAGCCTCCCGATAGGCGCGAAGATGCTGCCTATGGCGAGTTCTGTCGGAGAAGAGTCGAGTCTTTTGCCATTTGTGCTCTAATCGTCATCCAACCCGCCTCATCTCCCTGAGTTCCTCCGAGAACCAGGGTTTGCAATTAGGAGCGGGGTTGGATAGGACACTCGGGGGCGATTGCGTCCAGAGTCTTGGGAAGATCGGTGTTCCAAGTATTCACCAAGGCTTCAACGGAGTCACCGGTGCTGCCAACCATTAAACTCTCTAAGGCCTTTTGGAAACCAATGGGTTCCATTAGCCTTCAAGGGCGGACCATTCTAATGGGTCTGCCACCCCCGTGGGGATGGAAAGTGGCTATTAGTTCCAGCTTGATCAGGAAATGATCTGTCCATGACAGTGCGGAGGTATTGATTACCTCTGCTCATGGATATTCCTGTTCCATACTAAAGATCCCATTGAGTGTGTGACCGGCACAATGGGTGGGCCCATTGACCAATTGAGATAGGTTCATGCATGTCATGGATTCCATGAACTTCCGAGCTTCTCCAGGTAGATCAGAAGGGCTGGTCTCGGGAAGAATGTTGAAGTCGCCCAAAACAAGAAGTCTTGGTATACCAGGCCGGTATACCAACAGAATCCCCAAACTGTCCCTGGTCTTCAGGTTAAGATACACACACTCGATGTGGGTCATTTTCCGGACAGGTTTCCTGATCAAGGTTAGGTTGGTTTTGCGGACTATGTCCACACCGCCCCCCTCCCCCCGCACACTTTCCCTTATCTGCTCACTGACCGTGTAGCCGGCTGGGAGGGCCTGTGCCCACATGGCAGAACTAACATCTCCCAGCCAAGTCTCAGTGAAGCATGCCAGGTCAGCCTGTTCATCAACAAGGAGATTGTGGATGATATAAGTATTACTTTTGGCTGACCTGACATTGCAGAGGAAATTAAGGAATTGTGGAATGGTTGGTGCACTCTCCACATTATCTTGGGAAACAGAGTGAACTGAAGAAGGGATAGATACCAAACATCGATACCTACTTCTTTTGTAACATTTGTCCAGCCTCTGCTTAAAGACCTCCAAGGAAGGAGACTCCACTACACTCTCAGGGAGTGTGTTCCACTGTCAAACAGCCCTTACTCTCAGGACGTTCCTCCTAATGTGGAGGTAGAATCTCTTTTCCTGGAGCTTGCATCTGTTGTTCTGGGTCCTAGTCTCTGGAGCAGCAGAAAACAAGCTTGCTGCCTCCTCAATATGACATCCCTTCAAATATTTAAACAGGGCTATCAAATCATTCCTTAAACATCTCTTCTCCAGGCTAAACATCCCTAGCTCCCCAAGTTGTTCCTCATAAGGCATGGTTTCCAAACTCTTCACCATTTTTTTCACCCTCCTTTGGACACACTCCAGGAAGGTCTCTGTTGGGCTCAAAATAGTCCCTGTGTGAGGATGTTATAAAATGAATGGTGGTAAAATGGCTCCAGATGACAATTTGGGGGGGAAATTTTGACATTTAGGGTGCCCAGCAGCAGGAAAAATACACCTCTGGGAGTTTGCATTTAGCAATGTGACAGATTCACCTTAGGGTTGTCATGAGTCATGAAAGACTTGAAGGAACACAACAACAACAGAGCCCGTAGTGCTCTCAATTCTGAGGTGCATCGGAAACAGTAATAGGAAAATCAAGAGTGGATTCATCACCCCTGGGGTGACAGATCTACTGGCCATCCTATGATAAATATGTGCCCAGACCATTGTCATTGTTGTTCCTTGTCATTGTGTACCTTCAGGTCATTTCCAGCCTATGAAGACCCTAAGGTGAACCTATCACAAGATATTCTTGGTAAGATTTGTTAAGAGGGGGTTTGTTTTTGCCCTCCTCTGAGGCTGAGACAGCGTAACCTGCCCAAGTTCACCCAGAGGGTTTTCATGGTTGAGTGCAGAGTCGAATCCTGATCTCTAGAATTGTAGTCCATTGCTCAAACCATTAACACCATTTTGGCTCTCCTACCTGGACCATATCACCTCAGATTATTGGAGAGATTCACATGATTGAATATTTCTCAGATCACAGCAGCAGCAGTACCAATAAGAGTAACCATTCTTGCTATGTGAAACCTGGGGTAAAGTAATGCACAACATTGTAGCATTGTACTTCTGGGCTCTGCCTAACCCCTTATAAGCAAGTGATTTAGGAAGTATGTACTACCCTTCTAAGATTTAGGGGATGTGATGGACAGCTGTAGCTGATTTCTATGGGCAGCTCTCACATCTGTTCCTGGGGATATTTTTAGGTAACTTCACAGTACAAATTACTGAAAACACTTTTAGATAATCACCCAATATGTTAAGAAATTATAATGTGTTAGCTTTCACCTTAATTGTAACAACTATTGTTAATGTTTACACACATATATTGAAAACAATGACTAATATTCTACTAACCCTACAGCATTAAGGTATTTTTTTTTCTGGGAAAAAAAGCCTTAAAAATAGAAATGGCCTCAAACATCCAAGCCTTTTCATATGATCCTAAAATTAAGGTCCTCCAACCCCAAACGTATGTGCTACTGCAAAACATAACTTGCTGGCACCAGTGTTCATACAAAAACTTATCTTCTCATTACTTCCAAAAAGTAGCATATTGCAACTAACATAAATCTTTCCAAGCTTTTTCCAAGCTCTGTTTCTCACTGTAACCCATCCAGACACATAGAAGGCTTCCTTTGTACAATTTCTGAATCCATGTCTCACTCCTCCCTTTCTAGTTGATCCAGTCCTTCTTTTTTATCTGGCTGTTAAATATCCTTTCCTCAGTAAGAATATACCATATTACAGGTGAGGTCTTACTAAAGCAAGGTAGAGTGGTACTATTGCTTCCCTTGATCTAGACACTACACTCCTATTGATGCAGCCTAGAATCACATTTGCTTTCTTAGCTGCTGCATCATACCATTGACTCATGTTCAGCTTGTGGTCCACTAAGACTCCCAGATCCCCTTTCCATGTACTTTTGTCAAACCAAGTGTCTCCCATCTTATATCTGAGCTTTTCCATTTTTTTCCTGCCTAAGTGTGGTACCTTACATTTCTTCCTGTTACAAGAGGATAGATTTCAATTCAACATCTGAAGGAACAACTTGACAGCAAGAGCAATTCATCAATGAGACCATTTACCTAGATAGGTTGCAGAGTTACTTTTTTTTTGGATCTCTTCAAACAGAAGCTGGACACCTACCTGCAGGAGATGTTTTAGCTGGCATTCCTGCACTAAGGCCTATGGGGACCTTCCAACTTTTTGATGCCATAGTTGTAAATTTTTGCATAGGGCAGTTTCAATGGCAAGACCCTCTATTCTGATCTGGGATTAATTCCCCTTCCAGGTCCCCCCAAGGCATCTTTGGTAAACATGATTTACATCACAGTCCAAACATTTTTCTTTTGCCTGGTAAGCCAACCTTATACATCACACCTTCCTTTCAACACACCTAACTAAATGGCTGAATTTGTCTCTCATCACTTCCCAATTTCTCCCCAACTTGTGCTAGCGGAGAAGCATTTATCAGGGGGTCTTTCAGAGCTCAAAGCTTATATTAACATTAGCCATGCTTGAGTGGCTTTCAACTGGGTAAAATCAACCTTTTCTTTTTAAATCATTGCTTCCTTTATCCCTGTGGCTGAGTGGCTGGTTGCAGATGAATGGCTGCTGATCTATTAATACAGTAGAGTAGTGGCTGTAATAATGAACTCATTGGGATATAGTGGATTAACAGAAATACCTCCAGATGCAAGAGGGTTCCCCCTCCTTTTCGGATTGACTTTTCATGTTAGGATGGTAAGAATTCTTGGCTTGGTGACTCTGGCTTTGAATAGCTTTAGAATTGGAGTGGACAAAGTGCAACATTTGGGCTTCATGTGGCTCCCAGAAATTATGGCTTTTGATTCTTCATGATTCTCTGAATCTGGCCCCCCAAAGAGATGAATTTTAACTCTTGGAAGCCTCTGGGGGTGGCTTTTTACCTTTTCCATACATTGCAGGAACTTCGGGTATGTGTAAACATGAACTAATACCCATTTTAAGAACCAAATTTAGGTGCTTGCTTTTTCAAGCTTTTTTTTTTTTTTTTGGCACTTCATATAGCCCCCCGGGGGGGGGGCTTGGAGGCAGAAAATTGGGCCCCAGATGCACCTCAATTGTCTACTGCATATATGTATCTATAACTGTTGAAATTTTAATAAAATAAATTGACCCAAAAAACTTCAGTTGACTTGAGCATGGGTCAATGTAAGTACCATACTTACATTGGCCAGTGAAGAGGACTTGGCTGAGAGAGTGTTTGTTTGCCCTACCTCCACCTGGGCTCCTCCCATGCCTTGGCTCCTGGACTTAAGGAGGAGGAATGGCCCTCTTTCCCTCCTCCCCAACATCTGCCAGTGAAGAAGAGTCGGCTGAGAGAGTGTTTGTTTGACCTATCTCCACCTGGGCTCCTCCCATGCCTTGGCTCCTGGACTTAAGGAGGAGAAATGGGCCTTTTCTCTCCTCCCCAACATCTGCCAGTGAAGAAGAGTCGGCTGAAAGAGTGTTTGTTTTCCCTACCTCCACCTGGGCTGCTCCCATGCCTTGGCTCTTGGACTTAAGGAGGAGGAATGGCCCTCTTTCCCTCCTCCCCAACATCTGCCAGTGAAGAAGAGTCGGCTGAGAGAGTGTTTGTTTGACCTATCTCCACCTGGGCTCCTCCCATGCCTTGGCTCCTGGACTTAAGGAGGAGTCTTATCTCCCCCCCACACACACACACACACTTTTTTCTTTTCTTTTCTTTTTAGATTTTGTATAGTTCACATTGTTTTAGGATTGGGATGGGGGTTGAGAATGAAGATTTTCTTTTTACTTGTTTTGATGTTAATTGTTATGTATTTTGCTTTGTTAATTTTATTTTTTGTTATAATTACTATGTATTTTTGTTGTTGCTATAACTGCTTTGTGTTTTTGCTTTGTTAATTGTTATTCTCTTTTATACCCCACCCCAATTGCTCATTCAGAGGGGCGGGCTAGAAATAAAACGTATTATACTTCAACTCTTATTTAAAAAGGAACCATATCCTGCTGAAAGTCAAGAATGAAATCTGTTCTGGAGGCACTGGCTCCCCTCTACTCTCTCATCCATCCAGCCTTTATGATGAGCACAAACAGTTATTTTAAATTATTAGTTATAAATAAGTAGCTTACAGTTGTAGCTTCATACCTTAGGTGGTATGAACCAGTATATAAATGAAGCTGTTTGTTTTTTGTTTTATTCCTGTGGGAATTTTGTAAGTTTTTTTTTTTTTTGCATCATTTTCCTTTGCTTCATCCTTTACACCCTTTGTTACATCCCCCTAAGTTTTACCCTTGACTTATCCATGGGTCTTATCAAAATCCATAATGTTGGTCCCAAAACTTGTCCTTGATTTATACATGAGGTTGACTTATAGTTGAGTATATACGCTACCTCTGCCTTAGAATAAATGTATGGGGTGATGAGAGGCAGATCTATCCAAAAGGTCTATGCAATTCTGAAGGTCATTTCTTGGCTCCAAGACAAGAGGCTAGCAAATGCATTGGCATGGAAATCACATGGAGATGACAGCTAAAGTCATGGTTCTGCCTGAGTGAGAAAGCCCAGTCCTCTTCCCTCCCCTTTCCATTTTACCTCCACCAGAAAGAACACGTGCTGGAGGTGCTTATGAATCAGTCTAGCAGATGGCATCCAGAGAGACTCTCAGAGCATCCTTTGCAGCAGTCAGGAAAATTAGATGTCTCCTCGTCTTTCCAATCTGTTTTTCCCAACCCATCTCATGTACTGCCCCCTCTTTAACAGTAGGGAATCTGTAACAATTGGTATTTCAGGGCCTGCGTAGCCATTATGTACAGAACTGAAATGTCTTTGCATTAAAATGGGAGGAACGGGCCATTTTTGGAAATGATTTTTTTAATGCCTCATATTTTGAGTGTGTAGCAATGACAAATTTCATGGAGGAAAATGAGAATCTGTTTTTGTTTTTGTTTATTTAAACTTGGTTTCCTTTTTCTTGGTGAGCATCCTATTGCACTCTGATACTGTTGTGAAGGAATTGGGCAAAATGAGGGCATTGCCACCCAAACAATTTTTTCCTTCAGTCCCCAAAGTGAAATCTGAAAATAATTTACACCTAGAACTCTTCCAGTTGTCTTGTTTGCATCACCTTGGTCAGCTGGCTTGCTCTCTCTCTTTTTGGTGCAGATGCTTAGATTTCTAGAAACCTTATAAGCAACGCTAGAAATTTGGGGATTGAAGGAAAATTTCACGGAAGGGTACAATATTCTTATTTGTGGTGCAGTGTTCTCATTCGCTGCTACCACTACCATAGCAACATACCTAGTCACATGTAATTGCTATATACTTGATGCTTTCATTAACTTTCTTCATGCATCTGAGGAAATTGAGATTCATGAAAGATCATGCTAAACAAAACCCAGTCAGTCTGGGCACTGCAAAATTCCTCTTCCTTCCCCTTCCCCTTCCCTTTTTATGTTTCAACTCTCTTTTTCTCTGAATCTGGTTTCTCAGCATCCCACTCATCCCTAAAAGTTTCAAACTGGTTTGCAGATTCCTATTTCCCCTCCTCTCTACCTTTCCTGCATAGCAATTTCTGCAGATGTTGGCACATACTATTCATAATGTCTCATTTCTATGCATTTTTAATGTACATACTTCCCCATTGAATATGATGTCAAATTATTATAATTATTATTACTACTATTATGCCTTTCTCCCAAATTTGGAACCAAGGCGGCTCACAAAAGATGCTTAAAACAATAAAACACATTCAAAACACCACATTAAAATAAAAAGTATAAAATATACAAATATAAAACCATTTAAAACCTACCAAAGAATCACTCCAAGAAGAAGGCAATTACATATTAACCGGCTGTTTGAAAGAAAAGTTTTATATACCCCACTTTTGGTTGTGGGCATTTATTTGTGAGCCAAAGTAGTATGCCAGGGTTCAATTCTCCCACTTGGCCATCAAAAACCACTGGGTGACTTTGGGCAAGTCACACTCTCTCAGCTTCTGAGGAAACCCACTTTGATTAAATTCTGTAAAGAAAACCCATGATAGGTTCTCCTTAAGTTTGCCATGCCAGAAATGGCTTGAAGGCACACAACAGCAATTTATGTCTGCTTTGAAATAGGAAAGGAAAAACAAAACACACAAAAACAGCCTGATCATTTATTTTTTGTTGTATTTATATCCTGCCTTTCTCCCAAAATGGGATTCCAGGCAGCTGTTAGTTATGTTCTCCTGCCCCCTAAAAGTGCAACAAAATACCTTAGCCAAGGCCCCACAACATAGGACTTTATCACACAGGGATAATCAGGGCTTTAAACAGTGATTATCCTGTGAAAATTGCATGATTGCAATTAAGATTTTCACATGTTGTTGCAATTAAAGAGCCATTATACCAGGAATAAACAGGCAATAAACAGCAACAAATCACAGGGAAATCCCATTAATGATTTGTTTATTGTTTGTTTATTGCCTGTTTATTCCTGAGATAATGGCTCTTTAATCACAATGTGTGTGAATATCTTAATTGCAATTTTCATGGGAAAATCACTGTTTAAAGCCTTGATTTCCCCCCCCCTTGATTTCCCTATACAGTACTGATATAGAAAAGTGGTAGTTGGTCTACACGAGGGATGCAATTCTTTGCTAAATTAGTTCTCAAAGGAAGCAATGAGCAATGTTAGCAATTTTCTTCCCTCTGAGAAAAATTCTTGGGAAACTGTGCCAGTTTGGAAGCCTTTGAGACTCATTCTCTGCAAACTTTGAATGGTTTGCTGTGCAGTAAACAGCATTATTCTACACAGAAAATGATATTTCTACTCAGAGAAGATACTGTTTTCTGTACCAGAAATTGTATGAATAAGTCCCCAACTACAGCAATTTCTGCACAGGGAACAACATTTGGTATGCAGAGCCACACTGCGGACTTGGAGGGGTGATTAGCCTTATAACATGTGTGTTTCATGTGCTATGCCTCCTATTTTAGACCGGGTGGGGGGGGGGGAATACAGTTGAAATTATCCACCTTTCAAAGGAGAGCCAGAAATAAAGAAATGTGCACAATGAATAGCCATAGTTTTGAGAGGCACAAGGCATGCATCCATCCAATGAGCAAAGCCATTGCACTCGGACATCCATTGCTCAGACCCACCTTCCAGTAAGTCTAATATGTCATTTATATTCTAGGGGCTGATTATGGGTTGTCACTGACCTCTGCTGGCCAGAATCAGATCTTCTCAGTGATATTATGATAGCAATAAGAGATGTATCCACTGGTCAGGTCTGTAAGATGTGAATCAACCACCTCCTGTTGATCTTTTGCTCTAGTGGTTCTCAAACTTTCAGGTGTGTTGGACTTCAACACTGAGAAGCCCCAATCAGCTTCATCAACAGTCAGGAATTCTGCGAGCAGAAGTCCAAAACATCTGGAAGACCAGAGTTTGGGAATTACTGTCTTACACAGTGCAAGCTGATGTATCTATCCATCTCACATGTGGTCTTCCTCTCTTTCTACTGCCCTTCACCTTCCCAAGCATTAATGTCTTTTTGAGTGAGTCATGTCTTCTCATGATATGACCACCTACACTGGCCAAAAACTGTTTGGACAGTGGAATCAAATTGAGTGGGTGGGAATTCTCATATCATTTATACTACAAAAACAACAGAACTGTGCTGCATCTGAGAGAATCGACCAAGTCTATGAAATCTTACGCTGCAGTTTCTCTTGCTCAGTTAGTTCGTCTCAATGGCCTGAAACAGACAGACAGGAAGAGGCTCCCTTGCACCATGATTAGGGTTAGGGAGCGCACAACATTTGCACGGTTCCTAACACTAGCACATAAATGGACGGCGCCATTTTAAAATGCACGTGCCATGATGGTGTCATGGAGTGCACCGCATTTATACAACATGGCACATGCCTGACATCATGGTGCTGCAGGAAGGCGCCTAGGGTGCCCTTTCTGCAGCGCCAAAAGGAGCTCCAAAATTGAGCTCCTTTTTTGGCACTTTTCCTTGGTGAAGCCTTTACACAGCTGTGCCAAGGACCCTGAGGGGAAAGGATGGCAATGGCAAACCCCTCTGAAGAAACTCGCCAAAAAAACCCTACGTTAGGGTTGTCTCACAGTCACCATAAGTTTAAAATGTCTTGGATGCACACAGCAAAACAACAATTAACAATCTAGTACTGAGTATGTCAATCTGGAATGTATCTATTTGGGAAAATTGAGAGGCGATAAGATAACCATCTTTAAATATACAAAGGGATGTCTTGTAAAAGACAGAGAGAGGTTGTTTTGTGTTGTTTCGGAGAAAGGAATGAGGAACGGTGAGTTCAAATTTCAAGGAAAGAGATTCCACATAAAGATGAGGAAGAACTTCCTGATGGTGAATGTTGTTCAACGATGGGTAGATTCCCTTGAGGAAGATCCCATGATCTTTCAAGGGAATCAAACCCGTCATAGAAAGATAATGGGATCTCCTTCCTTGGAGGTCTCTAGACATATCTTGGGCAGCCAACTCTTGGAAGTGCTTTAGTTCTCTATTCTTCCATGGCAGAAGGTTGGATTAGATAACACAAACAAATAAGCAAAAGTAGTTTGCTAGACATATAATGCAAACTGTCATTTTGTATGTCATAGCCACTGTAAAAAATTCAGGTTGCAGGTTGAAATCCTAGCGGGATTTAATGACAATCAATAGCATTTCATAATTAAAACCCAGTGGAATAACTCGATACGTGATGAGTTGAAATATGTCAATTAATGATATCCTCATTCTAATTTGCAGTTGTAATGGATGGCTGCCCATCCCCAAATTAGCCATTTATAAAAGTAGGAACGAGTAGCATCTGGTAGTCCCCATGTTGGTGGTTTGGGAAATCCACTTCAGATTTTACTCTGAACTTTAAGATTGCTATCCAAGTTGCTGTACCTATCTCGGAGATAGGAATTTCTCTGTTCTTTTGCCTCTGGATTTGCACTTAGGGGAAAAGTCTGAATGGACTCCCCATCTTTTTGGCCCCATCCCAGCCCTAGAGCCTCCCCACATCTGTTTTATTTGCAGCAATTGTCTACAATGTTGCAGTCCACTGCCAGCTCCTAATACAATTGCCTTTGCCACAGCTCCAGGACAGATGGCTGCCTGCCACCCTTTATGTTCCTCACCCAGAACACCATTAAAACAAAGATTTTTCCTGCTTTCCAAGTACCTTTTGACCTTGAAGAGCACAACTACGAGTGGCATGGAGGAGAGAAAACTTATCTGGAATAGCACTTTCCCCTCCTCTATGTTGCTCATGGTGGCATGTTTTGAGGTCACAATGGGTTCCCAGTGCCTCGCAAGCAGAAATAATTCTTTATTTTCATGTCATTTCGGGTTGGAAAGGTAAATGGCATCCATCAGCAATCCATCTAGGGGGAAAGCAGAAGTGGTGAGAACTGGCTGAAAACAGTGGCACCTGCCAGATGATCTGTCCTCCCCCTCTCCTGCCAAAAAAAAAGTGAATTAATAGGACACACACAGGGAACACTGGAATTCTGCAGCAAACTGTCAGTTCCCTAAATCTGCATTAAGAATGTTTTTACTCCAAATTTGCTACTGATTGGACCCTGTGCCATGTGTTCTGATCATGCCACATTCAAGGAAAATGCCATGCATTGTGTTTCCTGATCATCAAAGATTGGGGGGTGGGTGGGAGAATTTATTTTTATTCCCCTCATGTAGACTTGGTCCAGGTCTTGCAGCCTTCATACAGCAAGTATCTCCATGTGAGGTGTAAAAGTAGGTGGTTCTGGGGCTAACTGCAGTGATGGTTATGAAGCCAGGAACAAAGTCCTTTGCCTGGAAGGGGAATAAGGAGCTCAGAAAGCACATGGAAGCTCTCACCCTGCATTGCAATTGGAAGAGCAAATGGGCTGCCAGCCAGCATCTCTCCTTTCATCGTCTTCCTCCTCCCAAACCTCTCAGTTATATTCCATCATAACAGGGTCAGTTACTAATCACTGTCCCCTTGAAAAACTGAGTGAAGTGCATTCTTTCTCTCTTTAATGGGTGATGTAGTGGTAGAGTGGTGTAGTGGTTTGAGCATTGGATTAAGACTCTGGAGACCAGGGTTCTAATCCTGGTGCAGCCATGGAAACCCAATGGGTGACCTTGGGCAAGTCACACTCTCTCAGCCTCAGAGGAGGGCACTGCTAACCCCCATCTGAAGAAATTTGCCAAGAAAATCCCATGATAGGTCCACCTTAGGGTCACTATAAGTAAGAAATGACTTGAAGGCACTCAACAACAACAACAACAACAACAACAAAGCTCTGAAATGAATAATAATATGGGAGATTACATCTATGAAAACAGGGATGGACAATGGTCAGCATTCAAGAATTACATAATTCCCCTCCCCAGTATCTTGGGAAACTATACACTTCTTGCTTCCCTCACTGAAAATTTCTTTGAGACTAAACAGACAAAATGTTTTTACTCATATTCTATGTCAAGTGTGGGATATGATGTCCACTCTGATATTTTGGAGGGGGTGATTAATAGAAGAAAAGAGTGTTGTTGTTTTTTTTGCTTATTTCCTCTCCATCATAAATATCCCAGTTTCTTTAACTGGGGGATTGTGGGTACTCATAATCTGGTGTTTGCAGAGAAATGACATTCCTGAGATCTCACTGTTTGTAGTGTTGATCATATGCACATGATCATTTCAGTCTGATATGGTGTACTCTACCACTTCAGATTGTAAAGGCTGTAATGTGATGTACACTTGTGAAAAATTGAAATCAACCCCCCCCCCTGTCACATACACACAAAATTGTCTTTCTTGCATTTATGTCATGGCTTTGAAAAATCATATACTGCCATCATATTATCCCCTGAAGCAATGAGTTCTATGCATTTTATAGGCAATGCTTCTAGTTTCAGCTACTTACAAGGTTTCAGGGGATGGTGTGAAATCTTATGCGTTGAAAGACAGTATGTGAAATTGTTCCATTTGCCCACTCTTTCCCTGATGGAATCTTATAATCATAATAACAGTCATTTCATTCATTTATTTATATCCCACTGTTTTCCACTTCTGGAACTCAAAGTGAGTTATACAGTTGAAACATGCCCATATAAAAGTTTGTTATAATTAAATTTATTTTTTGCAGCTCCAGAGAACAGGACTCAAAGCAATGGGTTCAAACTACAGGAAAAGAGATTCCACTGCAACATTAGGAAGAACTTCCCAACATTAAGAGCTGTTCAACATGGAAGACACGGCCTGGAAGGATGTTGAAATCTCCTTCTTTGGAGGTTTTTAAACAGAGGCTGGATGGCCACCTGTCAGAGGTGCTCTGATTCTGTGTTCCTGTGTGGCAGGGGGCTGGACTTAATGCCCCTTGAGGTCTCTTCCAACCCTATGTTAAAATATAATTAATTGTACACTTTCAAAACTCTATCAGTACATCCATGGTGCTGAGCCAATTGAAGAATTCAGCACCTTGGTCAGCTCCTTAAGAGCTTCTGCCTTTTATGAAAAGGCATGAAGGTGAGCAAAGAGTTAAGTCCTCTTGGGTCACTATTCCTTACTCAGATGTAAGATCAGAGTACACTCTCCCTGAGGCCTGTCACAAACTGGATGACAAAAAAGCCTAGGAAATGATGAATGGCTCCCAGCAGTGAACAGGAGATAGAATGAATGAGAAACCACACTGCAGAACCAAATATTGTCCAAAGAGGGAAGAAAAGTGTGTTTTGTCTGACAAAGGGAAATTGCAAGGGTCCTGGTTATGGATCTGTGGTTTATTAATCAAGCTTCCAGAATTGTGTGTGTGTGTGGGGGGGGGAGGACTGGTGGGATGTGAGTATGTTTAAATTATTGGACAAGGTTTTAAATCTATCTGGAGATCAGTAAGAGGTCTGTGGTAGGAGGGGACAAAAATTCACGAAGATCTAATCTGTGTTGGATGGACATCTTTCAAGATTACTTTAATTATGTCTTCCTTTATGGCAGGGAGCTGGACTAAATGGCTCTTGTGGTCCCTTCCAGGTCTTAAATTCTGTGATTCTATGATATGAAAGGACGGAAGAACATAGCAAAAAGAAGATTAAAACACACAGATTCACACATGTACTCACTTGTCCAAGTTCAACTTACTCCTTAATGAGGGTGTAGAAAATGGTGGCTGTCCAGATATTGTTGGACTCCAATTCCCATTGTCCCTATTACTAGCTGGGATGATAGAAGTTGGAAATGTGTCAGATTTTCCACTACTCTTTCTGAAGATGCCTGAACTCTCCCAAAATAAGTTCACTCGAGATAACCAAATAACCGTAATAGAGTATGCTTTATCATCCAGGGTATGTTTCCAATATGATCCCTAGTGCCTTTTCCTTTTCTGAACCCAGCTTGGATACCTGGCACTTCTTGCTCAATCTATGGCAAGAGTATTTGTTATAGAATTTTGACAACAAATCTGATAATCTATAATCATCTCAATCCATATACTGGCAGAGAATGATGGGAATTGCAGATCAAAACATTCTTGTGTTAATTATTCTGTTTTAACATACAGTGTAGGCTCCTTTCAATCCCATATGAAATAAAATAGAATATACATTAAATAAACTAATAAACCAGAGTTGAATTAAAAAATGCTGATGACCACAGCTAGTTAAACTTCTGAAATGTAAAGAATACTTGTGATTTTTATCTTCCTTGCTGAGAAAGTGTACCTTGAAGACACAGTGGTCCATCACTGTGAAATTTTTCACATTCTAGACTTGTGCAAACAATGGCTGACATCCTATTAGTGACATACACCAATGTAATTCTGGTTCAAAGCACACTGCAGAAATAATCCAGTTTGAGACTGCTTTAACTGCCCTGGCTCAGTATTAGAGAATTATGGGAACTGTAGTTTTGCGAGACATTTAGCTTTCTCTATCAGAAAACTCTCATGCCACATTAAGTACAATTCCCAGAATTCCCTAGCATGAGCCAGGACAGTTAAAGTGATCTCAAACTGGATTATTTCTTCAATTTTTTTTACCTCTGTTGTATGTTTCTTTTGGGTGTTTGTGGAGGGAGGACCCACCATTTCATTCATACTACAACCTCCAGCCCCCATGAAACTCATCTGATTCTCCCCTCACCCCTTGACTTGGCCATTTAGTAGTTGGTAGAGCACTAGGGGCAGCAAAAAATTGTCCAGATGTACAATGACAACATCTTTACAAGCAGATGTATAATGACAATTTCTTTCTCTGGAACCAAAGGAGGACCTCTATATGGTCCTGGATGATGCTTTTGCTGCTGCTTTTCCAGCAATAGCATGGCTGGTCAACATGCATGTATTGCATGTATCTCCCAGGGCCATTCTTGTGGCCCTAAGAGTGTGCATTTGTTCCCCATGGTATTTTTGCCATCATTGGCTTTTTGCTCCCAAAATGCCATTGAAGAGGGCAGAAATTGGGAAGAAACTTTTTTCAGATTTTACTAGATAGTGAAGGGTTTGGTCCCATGAGGTTATCAGCCTAGAGTAGACAGTGAGAGGTAATATGAGAACCATAAAAATAAAATGATCTTGTTTTCTGCTGCAGCAGAAAACAGGACTGAAATAATGAATGGAAGTTCTAGTGAAACACTATGAAGTATATCTTGTTGACAAGAGCTGTTTGGCAGTGGAACAGACAATCTCAGAAGGTGGCTTCTTTTTCCAGTAATTTGGATGGTGACCTGTCAGGGATGCTTTAGAGAGGAATTGGACTCAATGACCCTTGATGTCCCCTTCCAACTCAGTATTTTTTATGATTCCACTGCCACCTCCTGTATATTTTCCCCTCTCTGCTCTGCAATCTGTCCCACCAGCAGCTCATTGATGCTCTCTCAACCATTTCAAATTGCAGGAGCAAGGTTGCTTTAGCATCTTAATTGAATCAACTTCTGAAAGAGAGTCAGACCCTGCTGAGTTTGCTTTGCCATGGCTGGAGATAGGAGTTGATCTGGGTAGCTCAGCAAAGCCAGAAGGGGCTCCATTTGTGCCATGTGAATCATCTTCCATCACCACATTCCAGCTGAGGAGGATCAATGGAAGCTCTTGTTTCACCAGCCTCTTAATTATCATGCTCCTGGAATCACCTGAAGATCCACTCTGAACTTTATTCCTATAGTCACCCCCCCCCCCAGCACATTTTGAAATTTATCATATCACACCAGGAAACAGAATGTGTCCCAGCAAAGCTAAATTGCCGTAGATTGCTCATGCTGCCAACTTCTTTCTTTCACTCTGGGCCTGGACAGACTGGCACTTTGTTCCAGCCTGGGCCCAAACTAGAGTTGCACGGGGGCTGAGTGTTTACACATGCAGAAACCCTACTTTGCAACCCGGGCACCATCTTGGCGTGTGCCTCTACAGATGGGGTGCACTACAATGATGGCCCTCATGTGCAGTGTGCAAACAGAGCTGCACACAAGGAGTGTCATAAGGCCACACCACGGTCCTTATGGCGCCCGTTCTAGGTGCAAATAGGAGCTGCGTTTCATGGCTCCTATTTGCACCAGGTTGGGGGTGTGGCATGCGGCTGCCACATCCCCAACCCAGCCCATTCAGAGACAGCATAGTGCTGTCTGTCATAGAATCATAGAACCCTTGAGTGTTGTAGCTCCATCCTGTGGAACCTGGGGATTTGTTGTTTTACAAATTCTTTAGACTTCTCTGCCAAAGAGTACTGGGGCCTCAACAAACTACAAATCTCAGGATTCTGTAGGATGGAGTCCTGGCAGTGGTGTCAAACTGCATTATTTTTACAGTGTAGAAATATTTTTTTATGCAGATTCATGAGTCCCAGGGCTGGAAGAGGGTAAGAAATGCACCCATCCATCCATCCTACTGAATAGAAAATGGCTTTCCTAAGGAGGGATTTAGAAGTTTGTGACTGTGCAATGGACTATCTTGTGCATTTTAATTCTTAGAATTCTTACATTGGGGTGGGGAAGCTCTGGAGAGCATGAGATAGCATCACTCCCTCCTCAAAGAGCAGAAAGATGTTATTAATTTATTTATTTATTGCATCTGAAAGGAATCTTTATCTCTGCCATCCCCAACTTGGCAGATGATGGTCTTTCTTTGTAGCAAGAGATCCATTTAAATGCAAATGTTGACTTTTGCCTTGCCTCCAGAGGGGAAACGCTTTCGAACAACATTGCAAACAATCTTCCCTCGCCTTCTCCCTCTCGCTCTCTCTCTTTCTCTATAACTCCAATTCTTTAAAAAATAAATTTTAATCATACAGTTTAATATCACATTTAATATCACTTGAACCAACAAGGACCAAGATAATAAACAAACATTAATTTGATTCTGAAACATAACAGGGCAAAATAAGACAATAAACAGAACCAAACTCATAGTTCCCCACCTCATTAAAATCACTTCCAGTTTTCTCTGACTACATTGCATTAAGTGTATTGAATATAATCTTACTCCTCTCTAAATTACATCAACCATATTTACTATTTCTCCTTATAACACAAGCAAGATTTGCTTTCTGTCTATCAAAGCCTACCATTTTGCACACTACAAAAACAATCCAGGTTGACACCATGTTAACTGCCATGGCTCAATGCGATGGATTTCTGGGAGTTGTAGTTTTGCGAGACATTTAGCCTTCTCTGACAGAGAGCCTTGGTGCCAAAACAAACTACACTTCCCGGGATTCCATAGCATTGAGCCATTGCAGTTAAAGTAGTATCAAAGTGCAATATTTCTACAGTGCAGATGCACACAGGGGAATGAAGGGAGTTTTACAGGCCATTGTATAGACTAGGAGCACAGAAAGCATAACCCCAAGGGACATCTACAGCTCCTAGACCCTTCCTTTTGCAGACCTGAAGCCTCTGGCAGTATCTCAAAACCCCTAATCCCTCCCCCATTTTTTAAAAAATTGTGAAATTTAATGGGAATGTTTAACCTTCAAAATCACAGAAAGGCTCCAAGGCTGCATCTGCACTGCAGAAATAATGCAGGTTGACATCATTTTTATTGCCATGGCTCAGTGCTATGGAATTCTGAGAACCATAGTTTTGTGTGTCACATTTAACCTATTCTGTCAAAGAGATCTGGTGCCAGAACAAACTACAGTTCCCAGGATTTCATAGTACTGCGCCATGGCAGTTAAAGTGGTGTCACCCTGGATTATTTCTGCAGTGTAGACGCAGACTGCATTCAAATATTACATTTCATGCAGAAAATGATGTTTTCTGGCAAAACAACTACTTGCAAATTTTGCTTAGGAGTTTATCACACTGAAAGAATTTCTCTCAAATGCGAATGGAGCCAATTCGCAATTACATGAATTCGCTAGTTTAGCGAATTTACATGAATTCTGATTGCATTCAGAATGCATTCAGAATGGCTTCCCATTTCCCGAAAATGACCCCTGTTAGGAAGTCTCTCTTTCTTAGGGGGAATTACAATTAGCTCAAAAGAGGAAGAGAGGAAGATCCTAACCATCTTATGCCGAGATTGGGTCCCAAACTGTTTACGGGAGGTCCACCAACAAACCCCAAGAGAAGTGACACTAGTCCAAGAAGTCCAATAAAATACACCATTTATTAAGGGGCATAAATATCACGCAGCAAAGGGGCACAAACACACACACACACACATTCAATGCTAGAGAAAAGGGAGGGGTAAGAGTGGGGGTTAGAGCTGAGAGAAAGAGACTGCTGGAATAGCTACCATAGAAGTCTTCTCCTGGAAGACAGATTGAGATGGATGATAGTGTTGGACGCGACCGCCGGAACGAGGGGAGATTGGCCACGGGAGCTATAGGCAGAAGTCAAACTGGCATGGACCAGCCTGTCCTCCAATGATAGCATTGGGGAGCAACTCAGAATGGGAGCCTTATATAGTACTGAACATATCCAGAGGCTATGCATTTGTGCTAGACAAAGGTGTTGATTGCCTGGGCTTTCTTTAAGCCAAGAGTAAATAATCTGTGTACAATGCGCTTCAGTTGGACACAATTCGGAGGGGGAGCCGGCTAAATGACTGAGTAGTTACGTCAATCACTGGCTCATCAAGTGTGAGGCCTTTACTATTGCCTTTACTCAGAGGCTAGTGGCGAAACCGGTCTTGCGACTCTCTGCTTCCTCTAGAAAGCTGCTTACTATGAACTCAATTCTTTCAAGCGGGGTCTGCCTACGTGGTCTCTCTGCTTGGGATCATGATACAGTCCACATGTCTCCCAACATTTTATATCAAATGTAAGAATTGTAACACCCCCCATTGCCCGAATTTGTGTGAGATACTCTAATACGCAGTAATGTGAAACCTCATGATTGTGTTTGGAATTACTTCCCATTGCCCAAAATTGCATGAGATACACTCATTCGCAATAACGTGAAACCCCATGAGTGTGTTTGGATTGCCATTGCATTATACCCCCAAATTCCATCATATGATAAACTCCTTAAAATACGTCTTGAACTATGAAGAGTCTTCTGTCCAGCATCCTTCTCATCAGGGTTTCTCAGTACTCAAAAAAAATATATGTTTTGACCATTTTTTGAATAACTTTGAGTATTCTTTCCATTTCTACATCTGAGAAGCCTTGTGCATGCCTTGAACTACAGCACCCCACATTATAACTTGGCACATTTGGAGTCCATTAGGACAGAATAGTCTGCTTCTGCGCATGAAGGCTGAAAGACAGAAAGATGGGAATTTATACTCCAGGGATAACTGGTTTATTCCTCTTTTTTTTCTATTTTAGTGGTTTTAATTCTAATGATTCCCTTTTCCTGGCTTCGTTCCTTGAAATTTATCACACATAGTGTTTCAGGGTTTCAGCCTGAACTGTTTATGCACAAAAGATCATTCCCATGGAAGGAGAAACCTTTCCATCTTTGCAATGTACGAGTGATTCACGCTAGTTTCTTTTTTAGGAGGAGAAAAATCTGGCAGGGCCCGGATTGCCAACTGTCAGATTTGATGGTTGCGTGGGCTGAACGAATGGATTGATTTTTGAAAACTTTATTTTATGAATGCCCATAAGCTCCACCTCCACAAAACCATTGCTTCCATGGTAACAATATTAAGTTTAAAAATGGGAAGGCACCCAATATAAAACGAGGAAGGAGAAAACTGGGAAGGGAACCAAGAGAGAGGGTGGCCATCTCCTTAACGTTACAGGCACAGGAGGAGACGAAGGCAGGCAGAGGCAAGGTATTGGGTTTCTTCCAAGATTTACCTTCCGGCAACAGAAAGGCTCCACTTATGGAACGTCTCTCTGCCTGAATCTTGAAAATTCCACTACTCCTTCCAGAGGAGCAGGTTTTGTTGTTGCTATGTGCCTTCAAGTCTTTTCTGACTTTCTTGGCCAGGTTTGTTCAGGGGAGATTTGGCATTGCCTTCCCCTGAGGCTGAGACAGCATGACTTGCCCAAGGTCACCCAGTGGGTTTCATGTCTGAGCTGGGAATTAAACCCTGGTCTCCAGCCACATAGTTCAATGCTCAAACCACTATGCCACACTGGCTCACTAGCATAGTTTATCCCACTCCATTAATTTCCTAATATCAATAATGTCCACAATTCTATTTCCTGTGCAAACCAACCATGTGTGAACCTTGCACAGAATAAGTCTGCAATTGCAGCATTTTCTGTGCGGTAAACAGCTTGTTGATCCCACACACAAACAGAAACTAGTTTCTACATAGAAATGTGTAAATTTTGTACAGAGTAAGTCCCAGAACAAGAATAGGCTTTGAAAATTGCATGATTAACAAAGACTTTCTCACAGCTAGGTAATTTTTTTTCCTCTCTCCCTAATATTACTTTTTTATGTTTTTATGTTTTAATTTTTAATTTTTGGTTTATATTTTATGATATTGATTGTACTGTTGTTTGAATCCCATCTCGATCCACAGGGAGAGGCGGGAAATAAAAATGAAATTTATTATTATTATTATTATTATTATTATTATTATTATGACTTTATGACTTTCTAAGCAAAGAAAATTAGTGATGTTCCTACAACCTGCCTGATAATAAACTAAAATTTCCTTTGCCTGTTGAAGCCCTTTGTAACAGCAATGCAAGAGGTTGTTTGGAAGGGCAGTGAGGGTTACCATCTGAATTTTGTGATCATTGCTTGTGAGTACACTTGACCCTCCACATCTGTGGCTTTGGCTTTTGTGGATTTGACCATTTGTGGATTTGATTAGTATGTTCTCTCTAGAAATCTCTAGCTCCTCTGCCAGAAGTTGACCATACAGTCACACTGAAGGACCTGGAGATTCCTAGAGAAAGCACTCCTCTAGGTATTTGTAGGTTCTCCAGTGCAATTCTGTGGTTAACTTCTGCTGGATGTTGGTCATAGTGTTGCACTGGAGGACCTAGAGATTCCTAGATAGGTAAAAAGAAATGGTTTTGGAGTTGTTTGTGTTGCTGTTGTTGTTGTTTTCACTTTCACAGGGGTCCTGGCCCACTAACCCCAGTCAATGTGGAGGGCCCACTGCACTTGCATTTTGGGCATTCACAAAGAACGTTTGTCAAGCTCATACAGTTGTTGAGTGAACAGGGAGAGACTCCCCCAACCCTGATAGCTATTGAAAATTATTTCTTTGAAAGGAAAGGCACCACTGGAAACTGGAGTGTGGATCAAATGAATACAATGAGATTTTCATTGACACAGATCGTAGTGATGGCTGCCCCACATTTCAACTCTCTGCTGGTGTTGCCCAGCCCTGCTTCCTTAGATCTGGAAACCCTGATTCCTACTGCCATTACAATTATGAAACCTGTCTTTCATTCTCCATATTCATGTTAAAAGCAAGATCAGTCTGAATGAGCCATTGCACTTTGTGCCCATGGGAGCTTTGACCCTTCTGATCAAGAAACAGATCTAGTAACAAAGGCATCCTTTCCTCTTAAAAAAATAGATTGTCATTTACAAGAGGCCCTATAGAATTCCTGGATTGTAGATGATGATGATGATGATGATGATGATGATGATGATGATGATGATATTGTTGTTGTTGCTGCTGCTGCTGTTGTTGTTTTGTCTGTCTCCAAGTAATTTCTGACTTATGGCAACCTTAAGGCCATCATAGGGTTTTCTTGGCAAGATTTGTTCAGGGAGGGTTGCCTTTGCCTTCCTCTGAGGCTGAGAGAGTGAGAATTGCCCAAAGTCACCCAGAGTATTTTCATTGGTAAGCATGAATTTAAACCCTGGTCTTCTGAGTCATAAACCATGCTGGCTCTCTGTCTATTATATCTTAGTATTTGTTACTTGAGAGTCAGCATCATGTAGTGATTTGAGCATCAGACTAGGACTCTGGAGATGAGGGTTCAAATCTCATTTGGCCACATAAACCCACTGGGTGACCTTTGACAAGTCACACACTCTCAGCCTCAGGGAATGGCAAACTCCCTCTGAAGAAACTTTGCCAAGAAACACCCAATACCTTGGAATAACCATAAGTTGGAAATGACTTGAAGGCACACAATGACAACAATTAATTAGTGACATTTTTTATATCTCATCTCACCCCCCCCCCCCAATTTGCTCCTAGTAGTTCCCCTCTTCCCTACTTTCAAGGTAACCCTGTGAGGTAAGGGAGGCTGAGAGAGAGTGACTGGCCCAAGGACATCAAAAGGCATAACCCTCCCCCCCCCCCCCGTGATATAGCTTGAATGTGTGGACATCATCATCATCATCATCATCATCATCATCATCATCATCGTTATTTATATAGCGCTGTAAATTTACACAATGTTGTACATACAATTGTAAATTAAATGTAAATTAGACATAAATTAGACATACATTATACTAGCACAATGCGACCTCCCTGCAACTTTGTACACTTTTAAGTGACTGGGTGAAATACGCAGTCTACAATGCATCATAGTAATGCACAATACACAGTGCATAACCATAATGTGTGACACTGCTGTCTGTGAACCTCTGCACTGTCAGCAGAACATGTTTGGTGGTGAGCTACAGCAAACTCTTCACTGAGCAACTTACACTTGGCAGTCTCTCTATAGCTGCTGCCACACTGCAGAATTAAGGCAGTTTAACATTGCCTTAACTGTCATGGCTCCATCCCATGGAATCTTGGGATTTGTAGTTTGCTGGGACACCAGAGTGCTCTGACAAAGAAGGATAAATATCTCACAAATCTATAAATCCCCAAATTTCATAGCACTGAACCATGGCAATTAAAGAGGTGTCAATCTGCATTAATTCTGCAGTGTAGATGTAGCCTAACATAAGCCAACTAATGAGTATCACATCTCAGAAGAAACTAGAAACCAGATCTCCCAAATCCCAACGCAGGACATTAACTCATATCCTACACTGGCTATTTCATGAAGATGCTATTTCAAAGATAAGAACAGCATCATATTTAGCTTTGCAGCTTTCCTCCTTTGCAGATGCACCAACATCTCTCTCTATTATTTCCCTTCATGTCCCCAATATCAGGATATGTGCCTTTAAAACTGCATCCTCTAAACTGTGACCCTTGGTGCTGCTATCAAATGACATCTGAGGTCTCCGCTTCTTTTTGCCAATCACCTGGAGCTGATATCTCCAGAATCAGCAGGAACATTAATGGGATGTTTGCACTCCCTGACAGCTGAGAAATCTGATTCATCAGACTGCGGGAAAAGACGTTAGTAGCCCTAGGGACCTTTGTAGCATCAGAGATTAAGTCCATCACTCATTCCCTTTAGATACTTAAACAGGCCAAATATAGAAAATGAACAAATGCCACTCATCTGCTACTGTTCTGGAAGACTAGAGTGTAAATAAATGGGTAGACAGGTCCAGAAAGTGTGAGTAACTTGGGCTATGCTGAGATTCTGCTAAGAATCAAGACATGGTATGTTGTTGTTGTTGTTGTTGTTGTTGTTGTTGTTTGTCTTCAAATCATTTCTGACTTATGATGACCCTAAGGTGAACATATCATGGGTTTTTCTTGGGAAGAGGAGGTTTGCCATTGCCTTCCCTTGAGGCTGAGAAAGTGTGACTTGCCCAAACTTACCCAGTGGGTTTAATGGCTGAGCTGGGAATCGAACTCTGGTCTCCAGAGTCCTAGTCCAACATGGTAACTTTCCTTATATTATGTGTGAGTTTCCAGAGGCATAGCTGTGTTAGTCCAGAATAAATGTATGCAATGGGATTTTGGAGAGCCTTTGAGACTAACTGTGCAAAACGTCTTTTGTACAGTTAGTCTCAAAGGTGTTTCAATATGCCTTTGTATGTGTGAAATTGTGTGAATACAGGCAGTGAGGATATTCCATCTTTCACAAGGAACGTTGCAATCTGAGGCTGAAATCCTACCAATGTTTTTTGCACACATAATTACTTTTTTTTGGCTATTGAGTAACATCCATATTCAGTTTAAAGTTGAGTAAGCAGAACTCTTCAAGTATGTCAGGAGCATATGAAGTTGCAGCAACTGAGGTATGCTGAGGACAAAGGGAGAAAGTGGGAGGCGGAGAGAGAAACTGGGGCATTTTAAAAGCAGCAGGAAAAGTGCAAAAACAGAGAATTGATCCTAAATGTCCCTGCTAAACTGGGACAGTTGGAGGATATGTAAGCAACCACATTCACATGTTACAAGAGTGGACCTTCTCAATAATAGCACCCAACTTGTAACATTCCCTCCTCTTGGAAGACCAATGGGTGCCTGTCCTGGTCTCTTTTTGGTGCTGGGATAAGTCATGGCTTTTTTAGGAAAGCCCTTATGGCCAATGTTACTTTCAAGCACAAATGTGGGTTTTTTTAAAAAATGTATTTTATTCTGTTTTGATTAAGTTATTTGGTTTGTTTTTATATTTATCTAGGCTGCGTCTGCATTGCAGAAATGATGCAGTTTGACACAACTTTAACTTCCAGGGCTTAATGCTATGGAATGTTGGGATTTGTAGTTTTGTGAGATATTTAGTCTTCTCTGTCAGAGAGCTCTAGTGCCACAATAAACTACAAACTGCACTGCATTTTCTGCAGTGCAGACGTAGCCTTACCAGTTTGGAATTGGTTGTTTTAAATCTCCTTCCTGAGATCTCACAATAAAAGAGAGGATACAACTATTCCAATAGATGAATATATTGATTACCTAGTGTTGGTATTCAGCATTGTATAGCACAATCGCCACTTAACTACATGGGTGCAGATATATACTACACAAGGATAATGTAGATTCATGACCAGAATGTAAAACAGATTGGGCTCTCAGCCTCAAAAAAGCAACAAAAACCCAGAAATAATTGCAGTTTGAAAGGAAGAGGTTTGGAAGAGGTTTGGGAGACTGGTGTCCAGGCATGTCATTATTTCTTGGAGCTTTGTGAGGCACCAGCATTCTTTGGCAGAGAAAGCTAAAGACCAAGTAAAACTACAGATCCCAAAATTTCATAGGATGGAGCTACAGCGCTTAAAATGATACCAAACTGCATTATTTCACCATTGTAGATGCAGACACAAAACCTCACCCATGTGTTTTTTTTCTATGCAGAATAACTCCTCTGCAACATTTTGGGATGTTAAAGTAACAGGTGAAAATCCTACAAAATTCTCCCTGGTTTATTATTTTTCTCAATGGGGTTTTCAGACTTGTCAGGAAATCTGCTTTTCTTTTAAACCAGGAACAACTAATTCTGAATGTCCTGTGCAATGAGTTCTCAGTGAGAACTAGGGATGTGTGTCTGCACTGAAGAAACAAAGCCGTTTGGCAACACTTTCACTGCCATGGCTCCATGCGATGGAATTCTGGGATCTGTAGTTTTTTGAGACATTTAGCCTTCCCTGTCAGAAAGCTCTGGTGCACCACCCAATTACAAATCCCAGAATTCCATAGGATTGAGCCATGGAAGCTAAAGTAGTGCCAAAGGGCTTGATTTCTGCACTGTGGTGATAGCTTAGGACTCTCTGCAACTTAAGAAAGAAGTTTATTCTCCTCCAAAGTTTCACTTGTGCTCAGGTCAAGGATACAAACAATGGGATGCACAGAAGGGATGAAAGCTGGGCCTTACCCTGGAGGTAACCCAGACTGGCTTTGTCAGCAGTCAGCTTTAAAGCAGCTGTATCCAGATTTCTCCGCTTTCCAGTTGTGTCCTGAAATGGGAGCATCATCTGCTATGCAGAACGAAGCTAATTCAAAATGCCAATGGAGGAGGGTTGAATGGTGTGTTACGGGGAGAAGAAGGATGAAAGGTCAACTCTTCCTTCTCTAGGCTGGAAGCCAAGCGATTGCTCACTTGGCCCTGTGGGTCACTGCCATCTTTTGTTCTTCTGATTGTTTGTGTTTATAAATATTAGATGATGCCACGCAAAGGAGAGAAAGGGCATACGGGCAGGGGCTGCATCGACTTAGAAGAGACGGTTGGGATTATGACAGGAGGATGGCGCCTCCCAGGGACCTCTTCTAACCTTATCATAAGAGAAATGAAAAATCCAGTTGGTCACTTGGCCGGTATGCCAAGGGCCTAGCTGTATGAAGTCACGCCTGACATGTCGATTCCATAAACCACTATGATTTTTGACAATGGTGATGGCATGGAACAATAAACAAGGCACTTTGACCATCACAGGACTTGACCTGTCTTTTTATAAACTCTATGTAAAGTTTGCTTATAAGAGCACCAATGTTGGGTTCGGATGCTGACTGTTGATTTTCAGCTCCACACAGTCTTCTTCCTGTAAACAAGGTGGTTTTTGCATGGGCCAGAATACTCCAAGAGGAGCCCACAGTATTCTGCCCTGACCTCCCTGTTACCTGGGACTTTCTGTTGTTATTCTGCACAGTTGCTTGCATGCATATCCTTATCTGGCCTCCAGTTGCTCCCGGTGCCACCATGACCAATCACTTGCTCTGGGGTCAGAATAAGGAGTCCTGTGTCGATTGCATGGCTGGGCACTGGGTCTGACCTCAAAGTGAGTGACTCACTGTTCCACCAGCTGCACTGAGTGGCTTAGTGGGATGCGCATGAGGACAGCTGCCCAGCATCATAACAGATCTTTAACAAATAGTGAGTTTTAAAACCCATTCTAAGGGTGTTATACCCCAGGTTAGGTGCTCAACTAGCCTGATATCATCCAGACCACTTGTACCACAAATGGGGATTGGACCCAGACTGCCTGCTGAGAGGATAGAAGGATAATGTTTTATTTGACCTAGGCAGATATGGCCTAGATCTCCTTTAATAATGTCATCTAAACCAGTGGTTCCCAAATTTTGGTCCTCCAGGTATTTCAAATTTTCGCTCTCAGAAGTCCCAGCCAGCTTGGCTGACAGTCAGGAACTCTGGGAGCTGAAGTCTACAACATATGGAGGACCAAAATTGGGAACCACTCCTCAAAGAAATGTACCAGTGAAATAACCACGTATCATAGTATTTACAGAGAGAATTGGCTGTGAAAAAGCTTTGTTGGTACCTAAGCCCATCATACATCACCATTGTATGATGCATGTTATTCATAGCAAGTGATGCAGTAGATGTCTAAAGCAGAGAAAATTTCAAAGTTCCTTAGCTGATGGGTTCCAGCATCCCCTCATAGCATGTGGTGGAGTGTCCTGCAACTTTAAGATGAATAGCCATACTTCCTTATCTGGCCTCCATTTTTTAAAATCTGAATCATAGAATCATAGAGTTGGAAGAGACCCCAAGGGCCATCCAGTCCAACCCCCTGCCATGCAGGAACTCCAAATCAAAGCATCCCCGACAGATGGCCATCCAGCCTCTGCTTAAAGACCTCCAAGGAAGGAGACTCCACCACCCTCCGAGGGAGTGTGTTCCACTGTCGAACAGCTCTTACTGTCAGGAAGTTTCCCCTAATGTTGAGCTGGAATCTCTTTTCCTGCAATTTGTATCCATTGTTCTGCGTCCTAGTCTCTGGAGCAGCAGAAAACAAGCTTGCTCCCTTCGGCTATCATATCACCTCTTAACCTTCTCTTCTCCAGGCTAAACATCCCCAGTTCCCTAAGGCGTTCCTCATAGGGCATGGTTTCCAGACCCTTCACCATCTGTTTAAAAAGTCCCGCTTCCACCCTCCCAGTTCCAAGTTGTACAGTCATCCCTCCGTATCCATGGATTCTGAATCAAAGGATTCCACCATCCATGGTTTGAAAATATTTTTAAAAATCCAAAATGCAAATCAAGATTTTGCCATTTTCTATAAGGGCACCATTTTACCATGCCACAGAGGGTCCTGGGACCAATCCCCAGCAGATACCAAGAGGACACTGTATTTGTTTTTAGAGCAAAGGGCATGTTTATAGGAAAAAATGGCTACAATATCATTAGCTCTGGCAGCTCCTCACGAAGTGAAGCTGAAGCACTGTTGTTTTCTATGACTAGCAAAGGCTCAGCTAGACTGGATGAAGGACACAGAAGCAAAGAAAAGGAAGAGAGTTGTGACTCAACCCTACAGTGATTCCCAAACTTTGGTCCTCCAGGAGATTTGGAATTCAACTCCTAAAGCTTCAGCCAGCTTGGCCAAGGGCAAGGAATTCTGGAAGTTGACATCCAAAACATCTGTAAGACCAAAGTTTGGGAACCATTTGGTGGAGAAAGCAGCAGTGGCAAACCTAAGAAGGGAGGCAGCATCTGCTATTTGTTGCTGGTCTCCCATCCAAGTACTAACCAGGGCTGATCCTGCTTACCTTCACAGTTCAGACAGTCTTTAGGATATTTAGGGCATACTACACATATAGGTTCACCTAATTTATTTGGGGTTTTTAAAAATGTCTTTAAGCTAGGGATGGGTATCTTCTATCCCATCTCCATTTAATTTTTCAGCAGTAAAGAAATCTGCAGGATTATGCAAATTTCAAAACATAGTTAGATACATATTTAAATACGAATTTTAAAATATATTTTTCAGCCAGTAATCATTTTTAAACATTCAAGAATGATAAAATCTGATAAATAGAAATCTGATAGTTCACTTGGAACATCACATTAGTCCAGAAGGTTCAGATCAGATCAACTTATTTTAGATTTTGCAAGGATGAAATGCTGCAAATGGTCTCAGTTTAATGCCACCTTTAGTATGCAGCTCAGGGAAAGTAATAAGAGGAGATTAAGGTTCTTGGTATATTATTTTCAGATTTAACAGAAACAGTGCTTTTTCTGTATGCTTAAACTAACCAAGTTGATCATTTGGAGCAGCAACTGTAAGGAGCATCAGTGAAGTAAAGTATAAGCCAAGAAATGTATCTCTGAATTACAAACAATGATATAAATGATACTGCTTTAACTGCCATGCAGTACAGAGACTTCTTGAGAAATTCAGTGTTCTCGGTCCAAGTAAGAGCCTTGTGGGTTCAAAGAACAAAAACATCCTGGATCCCATCTCTTATTTTCTACCTGATGTTGGACAAGGACTATTCTTTCTCTGTAAAGCTTAGTGAACTTCCATCTCCTCTTCCCATTAACACTTAATTATCTGATTGAAAGAGCCAGTCAATTAACAAGATCTATAAGCAAGACAAACAAAATTTATTCCTAGCCTCAGCTCCCATGGAGGAGCAGGTTCTAAGAGAACAGATATTTGCACCTATTCTTTATTAACACAGGTCCTCCTCAAGAAACAATTTTGTTTTCTAGTAAAGAAATATATCTGGGTCTTCATCTATTCTTGCTAATGGTCAGGTCACACATTTCCATATCAAGGCCTCAATTCTTGCACAAAAACCAACTGCTTCAAAAAGAACTACTCTGTTGAGAGCCAGTGTGGAGCAGTGTTTTGAGCATTGGGCGGCGGAGACCAGGTTTTGATTTGCCACTCTGCCATGAAACTTACTTGGTACTTTGGGCAAGTCACAAGCTCTCAGCCTCAGGGAAGGCAATGGCAAACCACCTCTGAACAAATCTTGCCAAGAAAACCCTATGACAGGGTGGGCATATGTCAGAAATTACTTGAAGGCACCCAGCAACATAGAAGGCAGAAGATCACTAAAATAATCCTGGAGACCCTCATAACTGTGGTGGTGGGTGGCTATAGTAGTAGGTGCCATAAGGTTGTGAGTTCAATACCAGCCAGGGCTTAGGCTCGACTCAGCTTTGTATCCTTAGGTTGCTAAAATGAGCACCCAGCTTGTTTGGGGCAATTAGCTTACAGTTGTAAACCACTTAGAGACTGCTTAGGTAGGATGAAGAGGTATATAAATGAAGCTGCTATAGCTATTGTTATTCTATCCTTGGATTAAGGCCTTGTCTGTACTGGCTTTAGGTCTGGAGGTAGTCAAGAACCTTATACTCCAGAACTTGGCCTAGATCAGCCACGGTGGTATGGCCTGGTGTTCAAAGAGACCAGCTGGGCCAGCAACACATTGGCATGGCTGGCCCATCCTTGGCCTCAGACCCACCAGTGCTATTTCCATACCTGCAAGAGCTCTATGGACAGGCAGCCCAGTGTGCCACCGCTTCTCCTGGGGATGGGCTCACCCATGCAACCAACGAGAAGAGAAGGTAGAGGAACACCCTGATCACATGGCTGGCAGGTATGGAAGGGGCAACCATGGCTCCAGGGGTAGGCCACCCACTTCCCCTGTGCTATTCAGTGAGAAAAAGAGGGATGGTGCAGGGCCTGGTATGCCAACAGCAGTCTGACCTGATTCAACCCCAGTCCAGATGTGTGCCTACCACAAAACCTTACACTAACTCCAGAGTTCCAGGAAAATATGATTTTGCCAATTCCAGTGCAGTGGCTTCCCTAGGGTTAGTGTCAGCTGGTGCGGTAACCCATGGTGTTACCTTCCCTTATTGACCTTCTTCACAACATACAAAATCCACAGTAATTCCCATATATCACTGAATGCCATAGTAATAGTTGTGACATAAAACAACAGGCACAATTAAAATATTTAAATTACAGTATCATATGAACAGAATAAATGTATTTACATTGTTTTATGTACTTAAAGTGAAAATTTGATAAAATGTGATGTTTTTAAAGAAAATTTTAAAAAATTATTAAAAAATTAAAAAATGAAATTTGAATTTTTTATAGGTTTTTTTAATTTTACAAAGATATACAATACCAACATATACCATAAAACAATATCAACATATGACATATTACAATATTAACATATAACAAGTCCAATACCACCACCAAATAAACATCACATTTATATTTACAACGATAATTGTTATCCTAATTCCTTCTATCATTACTTCCATTACAATTGTATATACTTGCATCTTTGCCATTTAAACAGATTCTCCCCCATTCCAAAATACTTAGTTTCCATGTTGTTCATTTAATTATTTTAGAAAATATTATAATCAATAACTGTATTTATATCCTGTAATGATTTTCAGCATATATAGTGAGACAGTCCCAATCATTTTCATAGCTTTCTTTAGACTGAAAAGAAAAATATCTATAAAAATGAAATTTGAAATTTTAATATAAAAACAAAACCTGGGGCCTCTCCTTTCTCCTCCTACTGAGCCTCACCCCATCTCTTCAGCCTTTTAAAGAGATACAGGAAAATACCACAGCCTGTTTCTGCCAAAAGGCAGAAGTTTTTGGTGCAGTGGTGTCACTCTGACTTAGGGTGTCACCTGGTGCAGTGTGAACCCCCCGCACCCTCCTATTGACACTACTGCTCCAGGGCAAGGTTGAGTTAATGGAAAAGACTTGCGATATTCCACTGCAAGTCACCAAGTATTGTGCAACCAGGTAGCACTAGCTTCGGGATGACAATGGGGGTTTTCACCTCTGCAAATAAGGCCAAAGACATCATCCTGAACATGCTTGGGGCCCACTCACATTACCTGATTAAAGCCCTATCATTGTACATTAATTGCCATGGCAATATAGTACGGAATCATGGGCTTTGGAGTCTCATGATGCATTAAACCAGGATTCTAAGAGACCAGGGTTGCTCAGCCCTGGAAAGCCAATGGGAGACCTTGGGAAAGTCACACTCTCTCATCTTGTAACCCCCCTCTGAACCAATCTTGGCACGAAAACCCTATGATCAAGTGATCGTCCTGTCCCAACAATACAAATTATCCAGTAACTGCCTCAAGATGTCCCACACCAGTGATGACTACTTTAAGTAATTTTAATTGTATTTAATGTTATTATTTTATTATGTGGATTAGAAAGGGAATAAGGGGATTGTGCAATTATTATGTATGTAACTTGTATTTGTTTATGTAATTTTGGTTGTGACCCGCCTCAATCTTTTGGGAGAGGTGGGAGAAGAAGAAGAAGAAGAAGAAGAAGAAGAAGAAGAAGAAGAAGAAGAAGAAGTTGATGATGATTTGCCTAAGGAACTGCATAAGTGAATAAATGACTTGAAGGCGCACAGCAAAAGCAGTAAGTAGCTTCACCCCTGATGGCTATGATGGCTATATGAACCGATGGAAGGAATCTTTCACCAAATGCAAACCCCCCTTTTCACCTACCTGGTTTGTCTCTTCCCCCAACCTGGCATATGTCTTGCAAATGTTTACTGAGGACACATATTATCTCTCTTAGTTCCCAGCCTTCTCTTTCAAGAGCAAACATGAAATGTGTTGCGCCTCTGGCGGTTCCTTTTATTGTCTAACACAGAGTTCATGCAATAAAGTCCGTTAATTAAAACATGAATATTTAAAATGGCTTTCAAGAGTAGCAGTCTTATCTCACCAGAGGGGGAAAATCAGGGGTGGCTGTTAAAAAGGAGTGGAGGCAGAGGGAGATTAACATTGTGATACAGGGCTGGGCTGAGCTGGTGGTGGGGAAACAGCCGGCTACTTCATTTTGCCAGAAGATCATTCAATTATTTAATTGTAGAATGAGCATTGGTTCACCCTCCCCCAGCAATACAAATGGCACTAGATGCTACATTTGGGGGAGGGAGGTGCTGAAGAGCAAAGGGAGATACATCAGGGAAGAGAACATGTGGAATTTTAATTAACATATTTTTATGGTGTCTGAATTATCATTTTCAGCAGAGTGATATGTCAACGTTGTCTATGGGTCCAAAAAGCTGATGGAATTAACTTGGATGGTGTAACCATGTTTTGGGATTTCTTTAGAGTGCCCAGTGCTATAGGCTTGGGTTTGTGCCTTCATCCCAGAGTTGGGAATTTTCTCAGAAGCCATAGCCAACTCAGACAATGGTAGGCAATCCTGGGAGTCACAATCCAACATATAGACCGGTGTGCTTCCTAAACTTTGGTCCTTTACATGTTTTGGACTTTAGCTCCCATCATTACTGATTGTTGACCAAGCTGACTGGGGCTTTTGGGAGCTGTAGTACAAATTACCTGGAGGACCAAAGTTTGGGAATCACTGGGAGGGAATCCCATTGCCTTTGCTTTTATCCTTTAACTTTCCCTGAGAGGTGAGTTCAGTGGAAGGGAAAGTAGCCTAAATTGAGGCAGACATAGCCCTGAACCCTAGTGTTAATCCTAGCTGTAGCACGCCCATTGAATCATTGGGTTTCCCTTATGTTTGGATTCAGCATTTAACAATTGATTCAATGGGTATACTAAAATAACATCCATTTTTTCTTTACATTGGGATTATTTTTCTCTGATCTTCTGGTTTTAGACATTAATCAGTATTGTATTCTGGAATGTCAGTGTGCCAATGGATCTTGTAGCAACTTTGAGACTAACTGAAACAGGGTGTCAACTAATAATTAATTAATCATTAATGAAATAGACATGCTGAGAGCTTACCATTCAACAACAGAAGACTACACAGATTAACATGTAAATCACTTCCTCTCAACCAACAGTATATATACCCCACTCTCTTCCAGTCCAGCATTCCCTGAAGATGTCAGCCACAGCTGCTGGCAAAACTTTAGGAACAAACTCTTCTAGAACATGGCCTTATAGCCTGAAAAATGCACAAAAAACATGGATGCTGGCTGTGAAAGCCTTCGACTTCACAACTCTAATATTATCTGTTATCATACTTCCTTAGCTACTTTGAATGACAGTTTTCCCTGAATGCCTAAACTGAATTTCTAAATCCTAAATTCAAATTTGAAGTAACTCCAAGGTTAGATATTGGGAAGTGAAATAAAAGTTCATTGCTGGGGGGCAAAATTCCTATTTGGGGGAAGCACCCTCATTTTGCCACCCTGGTTGGCACTGTACATCAGTGATTATCAAAATCCAAAATGCTCCAAAATCCAAAACTTTTTTCATGGGTGCTTGCTATAGTGACACCTTTGCTTTCTGATGGTTCAAACTTGGTTTCATATACAAAATGAGTTAAAATATTATATAGAATTGCCTTCAGGCTATGTGTATAAGTGTATGAGAAGCATAACTGAATTCTATGTTTAGACTTGGGTCCCGTCTCCAAGGGTGTATCCACACTGCAGAAATAAAGCAGTCTGACACCACTTTAACTGCCATGACTCTGTTCTGTGGTATCCTGGGACTTGTAGTTTGGTGAGGCACCAGAGCTCTCCGACAGACCGGCTGAATATCTCACCAACTTCCAAGAATCCACAGGATGGAGCCATGACAGTTAAAATAGTGTCAAACTGTTTTATGTCAGCAGTCTGGAAGAGTTATGTATATGCAAATATTCCAAAATTCCCCCTCTCCCCAAATAAATAAATAAATAAATATCTGAAATACTTCTGGTCCCAAGCATTTCAGATAAGAGATACTCAACCTGTACCAAAGACTGTCACTAGGACACTATAGACTGAATCCTATTGGTAGTCTCAACTAGAGTAAATCCATTAAATGAACAGGATATACATTGGTGTTGATTCATGATCCAACAATTGACTCGGTGGTTCTACTGTAGACTAACCACCAGGATTTGAGTCTATCTCTTGCCAGCATGGTGTAGTGCTTTGAGTGTTGGACTATGACTTTTGGGGCCAGTATTTGAATCGCACTTTGCCATGGAAGCCATGCAACCCCCCTCTGATAAGAACCTGACAAGAAAACCGTGTGATGGGTTCTCCTTAGGGTCATCATTAGACAAAAATGACTTGAAGGCACAAAACAACATGTTCTCTTGGCCTCAAAAGCCACTATGTGAAGCGCTTGAGTATAGCCATCAGGAGCTGTAAAACAAAGCATCATCAGTATGCAAAGATGAATAGAATTATTTGACTTACACTTGCTCAGGAACAGGGGTGATGAAATTTTATATCCTTACAGTGGTTGTGGTTGTGCATGTCCTGGACATTGGTGGTTTGGGTGGGCTGGGGGTGAGGGAAATTAAACTGAAATCAAGGCCTGAAAAGACAGAGACTTTGTGCATGAGAGTGACACTCAAACCGTGACACCCCACTGGGTCCCTAAAGAGTTATGCACCATTCAAGAAAGTGCATGAGAAATGGATAAACTTGTGAAGTTCTGGTTATGTCAACGTGAACTGAGTGGGCATGTAGTGCAATGGTCAAGGCTAGTGTTGCCTCCCAATACACCTCTGTTACAAAGACAGTAGGATGAAGTGTTCTGAATGCTGGCCAAAAACTCTGGGAGACCAAGATATGAATCCCAGCTCGGAAACCCACTGAGTGAACTTCAACAAGTTACTCACGGTCTCTCAGCCTTAGCACAGGACAAAGGCAAAGTACCTTTGACTGAATCTTGCAAGAAAACCCCAAGATAACCTTGAGTCCGAATTTTGGGGGAAAGCAGTGAACGAATAAATATAATAATGATGATGGTGGTGGTGGTGGTGGTGGTGGTGGTGGTGTCATAAGTTGTAGTCAACTTGAAAGCACTTAACAACTAATGACACCAAGAGGATTCCAGCCAATATTTGTTTTGTTCAAAAATATTGGCTTTTTCAGCAACAGCAACAACAGCAGCAGCAGCAGCAGCAGCAGCAGCAGCAACCACCACCAATAATAATAATAATAATAATAATAATAATAATAATAATAGGGAGAAAGCCTCTACATCTCATTGTACTCACTGAAAGGTGAATAAACCCAGAATAGTCACCTTGGCATACTGTCTCAACATCTTGAAACACTCTTTCTTGCTAAGGATTAGAAAATACATGAATGTGTATTCTTTACATCCCTAATTTTATTCCTATGGATATTTTAGATACTATACATTGATTTTATGAATGTGTTTTACATTGTACATTTGATGCTTTTCGTAGACCCCTTTATTTCCTCTTGAGCTCCCCATTTTGTGGTATCTTGGCAGCTATCCTCTGCCCTCTAACCAAGATCAATTCTGCAGATCATTGCTTTGAACTCAGAGATCAGGCAGCTTCAAGTGACAGACGTTCCAATAAATGCAGGGAAAGAACAAGAATAAACAATCAAGTGCTCAAGCCCAAGGAAAGACCAGTCTGCTGTCATCAAAATAATCCACAGGGCTTTGGCTGTTTACAAGCTGGAAACTGACAGGGCATTGGTCTCCAAACCAGAATTGCATGCCAGGTCTTTGACCCATAGTGGGCAAGTTTACAAAGCAAAGTTGGGCCCGCCAGCCCTGGCATGAAATCCCATTGCCAGCAGGGACCCAGCTACTATCTCATCTGCTTTCTTTATTCTATATCAGTGAAGACACTGGAAGATTCCGGGGGAGCGGTGAAGGAAAAGTGAGGCATTAGGGGGGCAGTGGGGGGGGGGGAATGGGGCAATGGGCAAAGTATTGGTGTATAGGAAAGACAAGGGGGACCAGCAGCCTTTAAGACCATGCTGGGGATGAGGATTACATGAAACTTCTTTTCAGGGTTCTCAAAAAACCAGCACACAGCCTAGCTGATCATTTTGCATGGTGCTAATTCCTGCTCTTTGACTGCCCATGTGAGCTCACTCCCTTACTGGCACCTTTCACTAGTAGTGGCAGTTGGGAAATTCTTGTGAGGCTTGGGCACAGGGCATCACTTCTGTGGATCGGAGCCACACCATTTGGGGCAGACTGGAGCAAAGATTTAGAGCATATGGTGGCCGAGAAATAGTGGCAAAAGGGAGCTTTCAGATTTGGGATCCCACTTACTTGGCTGGAAGGTTGGAGTTGCACTACTGCTCCTGCTTTTTTTCATCAGATGGAATGAGAGAAGAGGAAGCAGAAGAAATTATATTTATTTTGTTTTTGTTTTGTTTTCTGTGAGAGAGGGGGCACTTGAAGCTGTGGGGAAGACATGTTTTCTGCTGTGAGAGCATTTCTAAAGAACCGGGAATATTATTATTATTATTATTATTATTATTATTAATAGATGATTATCTGGGGGAAGGAGTATCTGTGCTCAGTTTTTGGGAAAAGCCCTTTGTCTCGGAGTAGCTCCTGTAGTCTCTTCCTTTACCGGTCTCCAGTCCAGAGCATGTTGCTTCTGTAACCACACTACACACACACTGGCTGTGCCTTTCTCTGCCCTGATGAGGGATTGAGAGTCCCTCCTCTCTGGAGAGAAGCTTCTCCCTTGCACCCGGTCACCCTGGGAGCAGCCCCTGAGAAACTGGCTGAGAGGCAACCAAGATGCCTCTTGTCCACTGGCTGCAAGGCTAGCATGGGTGAGAGGCTTCTCAGGCACTGCTTAGCCAACTGCTCGCTTGCTGCTCCCAGGATGACAGGGCGCAAAGGAAGCAGCAACTGAGCAGCCAGTCAAACAACAACCAAAAAGACTCTTTTCTGTGCTGGCCTTTGCTGCAAGACCAGACAAGCAAAAAGCTTCTCAGTCGCTGCTCAGCCAGCTGCTCAGTTGCTGTTCCCAAGGTGAATGGTTGCAAAGGGAGCAGCAACTGAGATTGGTTGTTTTGAACTTGCAGTAGAACAGTAGATCTCATATTAAAAAATGTGTGTGTGTGTGTGTGTGTGTGGCGGGGTGTTTGCTAAGTTTGTTGTCCAAGAGGAAAGGGGATGGTAGCCCAAAAATATTTGGGGACAGCTGCTCTACCTGGAATTATTTCTGTTGTGCAGACATTTTTGCTGGTGGAGACTCATTCAATGTTCGTGATAAGTATTGTCTAAGGAGCTATTTTATGATTACAATTGCAGTTTAAAATATACATGTGTAGTAATCTCCTTTAAGCAAGTTGTAGCCCTTAGTACATTATATTCAGCCCCCACATTTGCAGCTTTGACTTTTGCAGATTGGATTATTCACAGATCTGATTCATATTTTATATATAGGAATGCCTAGTTCCTCCAGCGCAACTCTATGGTCAACAACTACCAGAAGTCACACTGGAGATCCTAGTAATTCCTAGAAAGAAGACTTCTCTAGGCATTTGTAGGTCCTACAACATAATTTTATGGTCAACTTATGGCAGATATTTTTCATAGAGTTGCGCTGGAGTACCTAGAGATTCCTAAAGATGAGTTCTCTCAGGTTAAAAAAATAGTTGTTGTTTTTATTTGCGGGGTTTTCACTTTCATGGGGCTTCTCTGCCCCTAACCCCAGTGAACATGGAGGGCCCATGTTGAACCTACATTGCATACTGCCTGAGGGATTCTGGGTATTGCAGTCCAGGAATGTCAGGGATCCTGTTGGGGGTTTTATCCATATACGTTCCCTTGGCCATTGTGTAACATCTGTATTCAGTTCACAATTGCATAAGCAGTTCTATCCAAGTATTAACTGTTGCGCTTGCAGTTTCATACTCTCGAAAGGTGCATAACTATTTGTCAGTGCCTTCCATGTACTTTCACATACCTCAGTTCATTGCTGAAATAGACACTGTGCATTCTCCATTGCACAATGAGACAATAAACAAGAATGCTGGCTGACGTACAATTGATGACACCGCACTCAGCAGAAAGATGGGATAGCACAATGTGGGTGTGCTTACCACAGAAGTACAGTGTAGGCTCTTCTTGGCCCATGTTTCCACATTCTAACTGGAATGGTTTTCTGAGGGTGAGATGCTATATTGCCCAGGTGCAGCATAATGCCCTGCCTGCACAAGTCAGCACCCCAGAAGGCAGGTTTCAAACATAGGATTGTGCTGCCATGGTCATTTACTGGCCAAGGGAAGGTGGGAGGCTCTTAGGCAGCACACAGATGAAATTTCACAGCTTGCAGAAGACAGCTAACACCACTTTTCTTCTTCTTCTTCTTCTTCTTCTTCTTCTTCTTCTTCTTCTTCTTCTTCTTCTCCTCCTCCTCCTCCTCCTCCTCCTCCTCCACCACCACCACCACCACCACCCCACCCCTGCTACAAAATTGCAGCCAGACATTGCCTAGGCACCTCCTGCCTTTCCCCAACCAGTAAATGACTCTGGAATTAGGGTCTGAGCATTTGGAAACTGCTTCCAGGAGGAGGACCGGCGGCATACCTAATATACGGGATAATGGGTTTTATTGGGTATTTTATTGTATTCTGTATTGTATTTTATTCTTATTGGAAGCCACCTCAATCCAATCAGACAGATGGGCTGATAATAATAATAATAATAATAATAATAATAATAATAATAATAATTCACTCAGCCCCCTATATGCATGGATTCATTATGAATGGATTCAACTATCCATGGTATGAAAATGTACATATATATATGCACCAAAAAGCAACCCTTGATTTTGCCATTTTATACAAGGGACGTCATTTTTCTACACCACTGTATTTAATAGGACTTGAGCATCCCTGGATTTTGGTATCCATGGGGAATCCTGGAACCAAACCCAAGTGGATACCAAGGGCCCACTGTATTTGACACCTAACACAGGTCTGGGGGAGCAGCTGGCCAGGCAAGAAAGGGAGGTGACTTGCCTTCCCATGCAGCCAGAAGACTGGTCAATCCCAGAAGACAGCTCCTTCCCACCAGCACTGTGGGGAACAGACTCATGCTGCTGCCCTACAGCCTTTTTGGATCTGATGGAGCTGCTGACTGGGTGGCAAAGGAAGGGGATTTGTTTTCCTTCCTGGCCAGGAGAGACACCAGACTCAGAAGGCAAAACCTTCCCACCAATGCATCAGGTGACACTCCTCTCTGCTCAAGGTGACCAGGTGTCCTAAGTGCAAAGAAGGACAAGGTACCACAAAATGCAGGGAACTCGAGTAAAATGTAGGACATTGCCAAATAAAAGCTAAAGCACTCACAGAAATATGAATGCATGCTGCTTAGCCCTGCTCCAAATGGAGGACATTTTGGAATTCCTCCTGGACAGAAGAATGACATGTAGGATATGTCCTGGAAAAGGCAGATGTCTGGTCACACTGTCTCTGTGGTATCTCCTTGTGCTGTCCCTACTCTCTGCATCCCTTAGTGACACCCCAAGGGAGGACATTACACTAGGAGGTACTGAATACTAGCTTCCTCAGATCCAATATATACATGCATCTCCTGCTTGTACAAACATGCATTATCAGTAAGATTCCAGCTCCTAGATATGGGATTATCTCCCCCCCCCCACTCCATCACCTAATATTTTGTCCTTTAAAGCAGAGGAACCAGCAACTGAATTTGGTTAGTGCTTTGCTACTAACCTATAGCAATGGCGGAGAATTTCCTTTGAGCCATATATTTAATCAAACTACCCTTTTTAGATCAGAATGCCTCAAGACAGCACACTTCTTTTATGCCTTGATACCAGTGGCTGGTGAGAGGCCCTCCTTCCTTTCCAACTGCCACTGAGAGCAGCAGTCAATATCTGGTGGAAATAATCACATCCTACATTGCATTCCTTTTTTTCTTTTTATTAGCTTGCAAACCTGAGGGCAGGGACATGTCAAATTGGCAATTTGTAAACTGTTTTGGGAGTCTTTTCTCCCCCTAATGGCTGGATCTAGATTGACCTAAATCAATCAATCAATCAATCTCCAAATTTTGCAATGTAGTTCCTTGCTAAAAAAAATTCCATACAAAAATGTAGATAAAAGCCACCTTAAAAATGTACATTAGGATAAATTGGGGGAGTCGTATTTCAAGAGAAAGATGCATATGAAACTAAAGTGGATTTGCATGCAGCTTTAAAAACTGGAAATTGAATGGACTTATTACACAAGACTAAAGTGAGAGTGAAGTAGACTGATATGCTCATTGCTTAGAGCTCCTCAAGTTTCCCTACTTTTCTATCCTGACTTTATTTCCCAACAGGCCCCCTATTGTACCCATCATCTCTCCAGGTCCACTGTCCTTTGTCATCAGTTTTCATTTTAAAAAAATAAATAAAACACACTTGGAACATGGGGAGAGATGTACAGAGAACTGCCCACGCTTCTCTTTCTGATGGCATATTTTGTAGTTCCCAAGCACGGTAGCTGAGCCCGGTTGCTTCTTTCTAACTTGGTAGCTGTGTGTTATTCCCCAGCTCAGTTAAGTGTTTATTTCTTGGATGGGTCACGGGAGGACTGCAATGACCATTTGGCTTAATGAAGTGTGCCACCGTGCAGAATTGCTATTGTATGATATTGAATTTCAGAGCAAAAGATGGAGGCCTAGTGATGTATATGTAATTATGATCCAGGGATGTTGTGGGGATGTCCCCATCTTCTCAAGGTTGCATCAGAAGGACCATTAAGACTTATAAAACTGATGAGTACAATATGTAAATAGGTCAGGAGTGTATCCTATCACCCAGTTGGGTTCACACCGTCTAAAAATAAGACACACAGGTAGGAAAAGATGGGCATAGAGGAGAACTTTTCACACTACTCCAACGAAAAGGAATATCCAGTTCTGCCAGTTCTGGGGTTGGGGTTAATAATAAAGGAGATGGTGGACACTGATGTAGGAGATTCAACTAACTGTATTTGGTGGGGATGTGGAAGAGACCTTTCCTGGTAGTTGCCCACAGATTGTGTTAGAAGTGAGAGGTTCAATTCACAAAGCGGCCTTTGCTTGTCAATGGAAAGAGAGCAGAGAGGAGGCCATCAACAAGCAAAAGGCCATTTTGTGAAGTTGAAGGCTTTTATGGCTGGCATCCAATGTTTTTTGTGGGTTTTTTCATGCTATGTGCATGTTCTGGAATAATTTATTCCTGACATTTCACCTGCATCTGTAGCTGGCATCAGTATGGTGGCCTGGAGGTGTGTAGGGTATATATGCTATGTGACCCTTGGTTGGAGTGAAGTAATTTACCTGTTAATCTGTGTGTTGGTCTGTTGGTGAACGGCAAAACCTCAATGTGGTCTATTTAATTAATGTTCCATTGTCTGCTGGGAAAGCCCCTCGCCCTGGTGGGTCTTCATTTTGGTGTTGTTGTTGTTATTATTATTATTGCGCTGTAAATTTACACAGTGCTGTACATACAATCTTATAATTAGACGGATCCCTGCCCTCAGGCTTACAGTCTAAAAGAAACAACACAAAAGGAAAAGGGGAAGGGGGTGGGAAGGAGATGAGGTTCTGTGGGTTCTTCTCTCCCTCTGGGGCCTGGACCAAGGCAGATGGACTGGAGGGAGGGCACAGCTTCTTAATACATAGTTAAAAGGAGGCATCCTGGGGCAGACGGCACAATCCTGGGAATGCTTCCCTAAACAATATAGTCTTTAACTTAATTTTGAAACTGGTTAGAGAGGTGATGAGGTGTGCATGTGGGGGAAGAAGGTTCCAGGAGTGAGGGGCAGCAAATCTGAGATGAGAGACCTTACTGGTAGCCACACTTTGCTTACTTGGTTTACGAGAGACATTGCAGACTGGGTCAGCCAGAAAAATCAGCAGTAGCAGAACATGTTATAAACCATCCTAGGCATAAAATTCTATTTGAAAATACTGAAATTCTGGACCATGCCCACAACTATCATGTCAGAATGCAAAGGGAGGCCATTGAAATCCGCAAACACTTAGACAACTTCAACAGGAAAGAAGAAACTCAGAAAGTAAGCAAAGTTTGGCTACCAGTCCTAAAAAACACCAAAATAAAAGCCCAGCTCATGCCAAAAAAACAAAACAAAACAACAAAAAAAAAAACCACCCACCCATGGTGAGGGGTTTTCCCAGCAGACAATGGATCACTAAGTAAAGCGACCCTAAAGGCCTTGCCATTCAACAATAGACCAACCCACAGATTAACATGTTTATCACTTCATCTCAACCAAGGGTCACAAAGTATACATACCCAACACACCTCCATGCCACCATTCTCTGAAGATGCCAGCCACAGATTCTGGCAAAACGTCAGGAATAAACTCTTCTAGGACACAAACTCATAGCCTGAAAAACCCATAAAAAAAAACCTAAAGACCTTTTTATTTGCATAGGAATTTGACTCTTAACTTATTGAGGCAGAAGGAGCTTTTAATGGGATGTGTGGTGCTGGTGTCTTGTTTTACATGTATTTTAATCTGTTTTAACTTTGCGTTGTTAATAGAACTGTTGTCCAATTGCTTTTAAAACTTTTATACTAATAGTGTGTATGTATGTATGTATATATATATATATATATATATATTTAATTTGTTTAAGCTATCTTGCAACTATGGGTGTGAAAGCTGGACAGTGAAGAAATCTGATAAGATAGGCTTGGCCTTGGGCAAGTCAAGCTCTCTCAGTCTCAGAGGATGGCAGTGGCAAACTCCCTCTGAAGAAACTTGCTGAGAAAACATTATGATAGGTCCCCCTTAGGCTCACCATGTTGAAAATGACTTGAAGGCACACAACAACCACAAACAACAAACTGGTCTATATTCACTCATGCTCCCTCTGACTTCTAAATTGCCAGGAAGCCACTCTGAGTGATGGAGACCTGTTCTGTTGGCGAACAAGGTAAAGCAGGATAATGTTTCTAGGTCACCTGCCACCAGCAATCTCTGACATGATGAAGAGCTGTGAAGGGTCCTGGTTATGAATGTCACACTGCAGATCACAGGGCTGGAAGGGTCATCCTGCTGCACCTTGGTCACCCGCAGAACAGACCTCCATCGCTCACAGAAGCTGCTGGTCATTAAGGTAAGTTTGGGGGTTTAAGCCATTAGACCATATCTAGTTATGCATTCATAACTAATTCACTGATGTTGGATCTCAGTCTTGTTTTTAATATATATTTTAGTCTTTTAGATTTTATTGTTATTTCTTGTGCTAAATAGACTTTATTTTATCCTGCCCTGAGATCTTCAAATAAGGGGATCGGATAGAGATGCTTTAATAAATATATAAATAAATCTCTCATGGACTTTGGAACTGAATGGTTAAAAATTTTGGCATGTTGGACCGAATTTCCTCCTTTACTATTCTGAATTTGAATTTGAATTTGAATAAATTTATTATGGCTCCAGGCCAGCTCATTAAAAACACAATTATTACTATTCTGCTGGTTGGAATTTTTGTCTTCACCCCTTGCCTCTTATCTCTGGGTGCGTCCACTCCAGTGGTTCCCAAACATTGGTCCTCCAGATGTTTTGGACTTCAGCTCCCAGAATGCTCAACTCTTGGCCAAGGTGGCTGGGGCTTCTGGGAGTTGAAGCCCAAAACACCTGGAGGACCAAAGTTTGGGAATTACTGGCATACACTGTAGGGAAAAATGCAATGTGACACCACTTGAACTGCCATGGCTCCATCCTACAGAACCCTGGGATTTGTAATTTTGTGAGGCACCAGCACCCTTTGGCAGAGAAGGCTAAAGACCTTGTAAAACTTCAAATCCCAGGATTCCACATTCTTTCTACAGTGTAGACATATCCTCGCTCAGCAGAAAAGGCGTTTGTGTCTGTGTGTCTGTGGGTGTACATTTGTATGGTTCTGTTGGCCCTCGTAGCCCTCCAAGCCACTTCCTCCCTTTTCTTGCAAAAAAGAGAGAATGACATTTTATTTTATTTTATTTTGGCCACTCTTTGGCTCTCATTTCCCATCCTGTATTCCCCTTCAAAACTCTCTTGGAAGAACTGAGTCCACTGCCAGAGTCAGAGACGGTGTTAAATAATGCTGAACTCTGAAAGAAGGACCGAACTGAACAGTTGAGCTGTTTGCCACGGTGCTGCTCATTAAATTACACATAAAAGTCCCCTCGTAGCAATAATGGGAGTAGTTGCCTGTAAAACTCCCTGCAGAAACTGGATGTAAATTCCACCTTTCCTCTCCCTGCTACACCGATGGTGCATTTGGGAGGTAATTGCTGATATTTCCACATTGTGATCATGTCCGTAAGCTATTGAGCAGAGAACAGAAAGGATGGGTCTCATTCTCCTCCTTACCTCTCCTTTCCCCAGTGCCCTGAAGTTCTGCCTTTCTGATGTGTTATAACAAGGAACAAAATACATTTTGATAAAAATTTTAGTGCTCAGATCAGAAAGTCCCTGCCTTCCCTTGCCACGAGGTGGCATTTATAGAATCGTAATGCTGTTAGGTTTGACTTGTGCTAACCTTCCTGAGAGTGGGGCCCTTTGGATGCGTGCAATTATCCAGTTACCCAGCTATGGAAAACTTTCGTTTCTGTTTCTTTTTTATTGGAATTTGTGAACATTCATGAGCATTTAGCACTTATAGGCCTGGCTTTGAGAGTCAACACAGATGTTAAGGGGAATGTGTGTTCTCTAAAATTCACCCAACAAGGAGATTTCGGACCTTATCAGATGGGAGGAATTTATCTTTATTGCGAATAGAGCCAATTCGAATTCACATGAGTTCCTGTTGCATTCAGAATGCGTTCAGAATGACTTCCCATTACCCGAAAATGACTGCCCATTGCCCGAAATTGCGTCAGATACTTTAATTCGCAATAACGTGAAACCCCATGATTGTGTTTGCATTGCCATTGGATTATACTTCCAATTTCCGATGTCTGATAAAGTCCTTCCTCAGAGATATGTCCCTCACCAATCAGTCTTGCAAAGTAAATGTGTGTTTACCTTTTAATGACCAATCAGCACACTAAATGCTAAATATGTAGGTGAAGAAAACCACATACAGTGGGCTCTTGGTGTCTGCTGGGGTTTGGTTCCAGGGCCCCACGTGGATACCAAAATCTGTGAATGCTCAAATCCCATTAAATAAAGTGGATAGTAAAATGGTGTCATTTTAGACTGCAAATCCAGTGTGATCAAATGTCATAACTGCATAGGAAGACAAGGCATTGCAAAATGTAGAACATTCAAGAAAAATGTAGGACATTGCCAAACAAAAACTAACAACACTAATGTAAATATAAATTCATTTCATATGATTTCATTACAGCCATATTACATAAACTTTATTTTAGTATGTACTTAACCATATTTTTCTGAATTTATTTTCTTTAAAATGCCTTGTTGGCTAGCAATATACTTATAGAACACAGAGCAAAACAAATGCTTAAAATGGTACTTTACTAGCAACAAACCCTTGACTGGATCTACATTTAAATTATTCCTTTCATTTATTCTTTTCCCATTTGCTCTCTCATCCTTCCTGCTTTTCCCTCAACCCAAATCACACACTTTCACCCCCCCCGCCACTGCCTTGGTGCTGCCGATCTGCTTCAACAACTCAGATTTTCCTTTCTTTACCACACCTCCATCAGAAAAACAAACAAACAAACAAACAAACCTACCACATGTTGTGAAGTCTCTGTTTAAAAAGTCATCCTTGGATCCACAATAATGAGTAACTATCGGCCAGTGTCTAACCCACCATTTCTGGGCCAGGTTTTGGAACATGTGGTGGCTTCTCAACTCCAGTGGTTTCTGGATGAAACAGATTATGTAGATCAATTTCAATCTGATTTCAGGCCGGGCTATGGAACAGAAATAACCTTGATCGCCTTGGTGGATGACCTACAGAAGGAACTGGACAGGGGGAGTGTGTCCCTGTTGGTTCTCCTGGACCTCTCAGTGGCTTTTGATACCATCGATCATGGTATCCTTCTGGACCGTTTCTCTGGGATGGGACTTGGAGGCACCATTCTACAGTGGCTCCATTCCTTCCTGGAGGAGAGAACCCAGAAGGTGGTATTTGGGGACTCCTGTTCAACTCCCTGGGCATTGACCTGTGGGGTCCCTCAGGGTTCTGTGTTGCCCCCTATGCTGTTTAACATATACATTGGGAGAGGTTGTCCAGAGTTTTTGGGTGCGGTGTCATCAATATTGAGATGACACTCAACTCTACTACTCATTCCCACCTCAATCCAAAGAGGCTGTCCTGGTCCTAAACCAGTGTTTGTCTTCAGTCATGAGGGAAAACAAGTTGAAACTTAATCCAGACAAGATAGAAGGGCTCCTGGTCAGTTAGAAGGCCGATCAGGCAACAGGGATCCAGCCTGTGTTAGATGGGGTCACATTCCCCCTGAAGACACAGGTTTGCAGTTTGGGAGTACTGTTGGATTCAGTTTTGAACTTGGAGGCCCAGGTCTCTGCTGTGACCAGGAGTGCTTTCACACATTTAAAACTTGTGCGCCAGCTGCACCTGTTCATTGAGAAGCCAGATCTGGCCACGGTTGGTTACATCCCATTTGGACTACTGTAACGGGCTTTATATGGGCCTGTCTTTGAAAAATGTTTGGAAATTTCAGCTGGTTCAAAGAGCTGCTGCCAGGCTGTTAACAGGGGCAGATTACAGAGACCATGCAGCACTCCTGTTGAAACAGCTTCATTGGCTGCCAGTTTGTTTCTGGGCACAATTCAAGGTGCTAGTTGTCACCTATAAAGCCCTACATGGCTCAAGTCCACACTCTTTGACAGATTGTTTGTCTTGGTACGAACCGGCCTGGATTCTGAGATCTTCTGGAGAAGCCCTTCTCTCCATCCCAACACTATCACAAACATGGTTGGTGGGAATGCGAGAGAGAGCCTTCTCGGTGGCTGCCCGTAGACTCTGGAACTCCCTGCCCAAGGAGATCAGAATGGCTCCCTCCTTAATGGCCTTCCGCTGGCAGATGAAGACCTGCCTGTTCACACAGGCATTTAAGGAATTGTTATAAGGACAGGCTGGTATGTTGCATTTTTTTAATGTTTTAATTGTACTGTTTTTAATGCCATGAAGGTGCTCTGAGTCCCAGTCCTGGGAAAAGAGCAGGAAATAAATAAATAAATAAATAAATAAATAAATAAAGTTCAGTGACAGCTTTCTCAAAGCCCTTTTCTGCAGCTGGGCAGTAATAACTCTATTGAGCTAGAGGCACCAGATGACACAAGAACAGATTTTATGGCTCAAAATGGAGACAGTTTTGCAATTCCTCCAGAATCCCCAGAGATAAGGCTGAAATGGTGGACATATTTTGGAAAAGATGGGTGTCTGGTCACCCATGCAAATCCTAGCTGCCTTATGTAGTGTTGCTAATGGTGAGGAAAGCTGGAAGTTTCAGCCAAATATCTGGAAGGCTGCATGATACCCACCCTTCCTCTAAGACATTAAATATTGGAGGAAGACACTTGTATTATATTAAAGTTTTGGTCAACTTCCTGGCTTGCCCCTCTCTTATGCCAACTCATTCCCTACTCATACAAACAGTTATTCCGATTTATTTATTTATTGAGATTTTGGTGCAGAAATAGTTAACTCCACTGAACTCTATCGAGGAAATGTTCTTTGCACAATCTAAATGTTGCTAACCTTCTTAAAATTCTTAACACACACTCCTGTACCCATGATCCTCTGAGGGAGGAATCCAAAGAGACCGCAGACATTTTCAAAGCAGAGTCAACTTTTCAACTTGGGTGTGCTTGGAATGATGCAAGCCAAAAACACTTCAAAGAAAAAGGAGTTGGCCTGTGACCAAGACCCTTGCAGTGACTTTAACACAACCAACACTAAAGAAAAGAAGTGCTCCCATTGCACATCACACCTATTATATTTGAAGTCTGGAACAACAACACTGAACAGAATGACATAACTTACCCAGGAAATCCAGGCTGCTGCTGTCTTTTGGGCTGCTCAAGCAGTTCTCCAAGTAAATCCCATCCTTAAAACAATCGTCTTTCTTTTTGGTTATCCCCAGAATCTCGCTGGGCTGATCCAAAACCTCTCCACTGGAGCATGAACACGGTGTTTGCATGATGCCACATGGGTGGGAGCTGCTGCTAGTAGTTAAGCAAGTATCCAGCCATTTGCACAGCATCTGGCAGGCAGCTTTACTTGGACTCCGGTTGCCCACCACTAGGTATTCCACTGAGAAATCTCTCTCCTGAAATTTGGAAGGCTTCCACCGGAAATGCCCATTTTCTAAAGTGGAAACCATCTGCTTCATCTGGAGGAATTGCTTGTTGGACTGGAGGAAGGCATAGCGGGTGGAACTATCACAAAGGTTCAGCACATCATCAAAACTCTCCATGCCCAGGTACGTCCGTGTTGACTCCAAGAATGAGTCAAACTGGTATGTGCGTATTAGCTGGTGATCACACACGCCGGCGGGCTTCAAGACCTTCAGGTACAAGGTATACCTCCTAGGGTCAGGATTCTGGATAATCCAGGAGCAATGGGAAGTGTTCAATGGGAAGACAGCAAATGAGGAGAAATATCCAAAGAATTTGCCCTGGACCAAAGTGATGCATGAAGATTGCCCCAAGTCCAGGGCCACTACTGTCCACGCAAAGGAAAGTGGCAATAACAAAAGCAGGTTCAAGGAAAATCCAGTGCTTTTCCTCATCCTAGGTCCCTGGTCCTTTGGAACTCAATGCAATGGCCAGGTAAAGTGCAGATCTTGGACATAACAGGAAGAGAAAAAAGAGAGATCTCACTCTAGGCTCTCTGTGAGTTTAATCCAGTCTTTCCATGTTTGGCTTGAGGCTCCTCCTTGTGGATTAGGCAAGGAACACCTGCAGAGGAGAAGAAATGCACAGCTTGGTTAAGTCCAGAATGCAGCATTATCCAATGCAGTCATGATCAGAGGTCCCTTCAGAGAGAAGCTGGCAGGTAGTGATGTCTCCACAAGGCCACATCTGGGAGCTCTGGCTCTCAGATCAAGACCACATCTGTTTGGGGCACAGGCTCCCTTCTCCACTTGGCCAAGAACTCACAACACAAGCAACTGCCTTCAATCTAGATTTCTTTTGCAGAGGAGTACAAGCCAGCTGAAACACACATACATACATACATTCTGCAAAACCTGGCACAGACCTCCTCCTCAGCTCTGCCTGCATAAACTCATGACCAACACTAATGAGCAGGAGGATTGGGTAATCTCTCCTCCAGCCTTCCACCCACACCTTCCGTACACACACAATACACACCATCAGACATATATGTACATATGCCATCCTCCTCAATTCTAGCTGCAGAAGAATTTGGATTCAGTATGAATCTGATCTATAACTATGCAGAACTGATGCCCCAGTTACATCCCTTTTGGATTAAAACTGAATATGGCTATCTTTGAAGAGTGTTTGGAAAATTTAATTTGTACCAAGAGTGTAAACAGGGGCTGGTTTACAGGAGGCATACAACTCCCTAGCTGCAAATGCTCAACTGACTATTTCTGAGTACAATTCAAATTGTTGGATATGTGAAATAAAACTCATTATGGCTCATGCCCAGGATATCAAATAGACTTTATCTCCATATATGAGTCTGAAGTATGAGTCTGCAAGTATGAGTCTGCAAGTATGAGCCTGCAGGGACCCTACAATTCACAGAAGAGGTTTTTCTTCCAGTCCCTCCATCTTCATAGGTATGGTAGGCAAGGACATGAGATAGAGCTTTCTCAGCAGCTTCCCCTAAGCTCTGGAACCCCCTTCCAAGGGAGACTAGAATGCCCCCTGCTCTTTCTTGCACAGAAAATACTATTTCCTCTGTAAAAAAAACCATATGCAATTTTTTCATAGCGTAAACTCCAAATATTGTGGTACCAGCATGGTGTAGCAGTTTGAGTGTTGGACTATGACTCTGGAGAACAGGGTTCAGATCACCACTCAACTATGGAAAACCACTGAGTGATCCTGGGCAAGTCACACTCTCCCAGTTTCAGAGGAAGGCAAAGGCAAATCCCCCCCCCCCCAACAAATCTTGCCAAGAAAATTCCGTGATACATTCATTTTAGTGCTAGCATAAGTTTGAAATTGGTTGAAGGTACAGAACAACAACGAGACTCTAAACTGCAAAGATTCCCATCAGCCTAGGATTCTTTTTGTCAGGGTTTCTCAGCATATGAGAAACACACTTTTGACCATTTAAAAATAGTTTTAAATATTCTTCTCATGCCTACAAGTAATTTCTCTTGTTATTGTTGTTGTTGTTTGCCCTCAAGTCATTTCCAACTTATGGCCTCTCTAAGGTGAAAATATTATGGGGTTTCCTTGGCAAGTTTCTTTAGAGCAGGTCTGCCATGGCCACCTTCTGAGGCTGAGAGAGTTAGACTCACCCAAGGTCACCCAGTGGGTTTCCATGGTCCAGCAGGGGTTCAAACTCTGGTCTCCAGAGTTGTAGTCCAACGTTCAAACCACTACAGAACTAGTGTAGCCTCTCCACTATACTACTTTAAAAGCAAAATCTGAGAAGATAGGGTAGAAGGATTGCAATGCAATACTCTCGAAAGAAAATGGTAGGGAACATATATGGAGCTCCCAGGCTTAAAGTATAGAGAACCAGATGTAGAAAAGATGACAAATTACTTCTCCCAATCATTTGACTCATGGCGACCCCATAGATGAGACATCTCCAAGCCCCTTTGTCCTCCACTTCTTTGCTTAGATCCTGTAGGCTCAGGCCCATGGCCTCCCTCATTGAGTCTGTCTATCTGGCCTCTGGTCTTCCTCTCTTTCTACTGCCTTCCACCTTTCCTAGCATTCTTGTTTTTTCTAAGGTCCATGCCTTGTCATGATGTGGCCAAAGTACAACAGCTTCAGTTTGATCATCTTGGCTTCAAGGGAGAGTTCAGGATTGATCTGTTCTAGGACCCATTTTGTTGTATTTTTGGCTATCCATGGTATCCTCAGCACCACATCTCAAGTTAATTTTTTTTTAATCTGTTTTCTACACTGTCTCAGACATCCTAAATAGTGAGACTGTTATAAGCACAATTTAGAAGTCCCTTCTGTGTGGTCTGGGTATCCTACTCCCAATTAAGTGTACATGATATAGATGACATGTAGCCTTTCTTATTCCTGGGAGGACCCAGCGACAATAACTGCTTTAATATTCTCTTTGTGTTTTCTTGGTGCTCCAATATGCCTGATCATTTTGGGGTGCTTGTGTGAGCCCAGCTTGCTCAGTTCAGGGATTCTGAGACACCAAAACCCTGTACTTGGATCATATTTTGAGCTATAACCCTGTTCCTGTCTACAGCCTGAAAGCAAGACAAAGGTCTGTAAGCCCCACAGAGTGACTGGAAGTGATGGAATATCATTGCCAGTCATCCAAAATTGTGACTATAATGGTGCATGTGGCCTTCCAGGAATTCTGAGAAACTAAAAATGGTCCTCCAAGCCCTGAACTAGAAGAATAAGGATCAAATCTTACAGTACTCCTCATCTTCCTTTGCATTGTGAATGATGGGGACCCTATTAGCCATTTACAAACTCAGCATATGCCTAGACAACTGTGCTGATTTCAGTACTCCTCAGCAAGAAATAATGCTTCAGGAGGGGCCATAAAGCCCCTCCTGAAGAAACCTTCCCTTGATCCCCTGGACTGAAACAACTATAGACCAGTTTCCTTGCTGCCATTTTTAAACAAGGTGATCGAGAGAGCAGTCGCCTCCCAACTCCAAGCTGTCTTGGATGAAACCGATTATCTCGATCCATTTCAAACCGGCTTCTGGGCAGGATATGGAGTTGAGACTGCCATGGTTGCTCTGACAGATGACCTCCGCTTGAGCATTGATAGGGGTAGTGTGACCCTGCTGGTGCTCTTGGATCTCTCAGCGGCCTTTGACACCATAGATCATGCCATCCTTTTGGACCGGCTGAGAGGGATGGGGATCGGAGGCACCGCCTTACAGTGGTTCCGTTCCTTTCTCTCCGGCAGGACCCAAAGGGTGAGGCTCGGGGACAGCTGCTCCTCCAAAATTGAGCTAAGCTGTGGCGTCCCACAAGGCGCCATTCTGTCCCCGATGCTATTTAATATTTACATGAAGCCGCTGGGTGAGATCATTCGGAGGCATGGAGCTCAGTGTCATCAGTACGCTGATGACACTCAGATATATTTCTCCATGACCAGATCATCTGCTCAGACCTCAGATGGCGTCTCCTCTCTCAATGACTGCCTGGCAGCGGTAATGGATTGGATGAGGGAAAACAGATTGAGACTGAATCCAGACAAAACGGAGGTACTGACAGTCACCGGCCCGAAACCAGGTCTGGGAATACAACTCCCGGTCCTAGATGGAATCACACTATCCTCGAAGGACCCTGTTCGCAGTCTGGGGGTACTCCTAGACTCGTCACTTCACATGACTAGTCAGGTGAATGCGACGGTCAGGAGTGCCTGTTATCAGCTTCGGCTGATACGCCAGCTGCGCCCTTTCCTGGAGATGAGGGATTCGGAAACTGTGGTACACGCTTTGGTCACCTCACGATTAGACTACTGCAACGCGCTCTACATGGGGCTGCCCGTGTACCTAACCCGGAAACTTCAATTGGTCCAAAACATGGCAGCCAGATTAGTTACTGGGACATCTAGGAGAGAACATATAACTCCAGTGCTTAAATCTCTCCACTGGCTGCCAATTAGTTTCTGGGCACAGTACAAGGTGCTGGTTTTAACCTTTAAAGCCCTACATGGCTTGGGCCCATCTTATCTCAGGGACCGCCTCTCCCCGTACGATCCTCCCCGCACACTTCGATCCTCTGGGAGGAACTTACTACAGCCTATCAAGACCAGGCTGGCACAGACCTCCCAGAGGACCTTTTCTGCGACCGCTCCCAAGCTCTGGAATGGTCTGCCGGATGAGATGCGTCTCATGACATCTCTAGATTGCTTCAAAAAAGCCCTAAAGACGCATCTCTTCCGGCAGGCCTTCCCCTGAAATTCCTTATCCCCGGCTTCGGTTCCAGACTTTGATTCCTGCCTACTCCCATGTTCTGATCCCCACTTATGACGTGGCCACATAAGGAAGGGTTAGGATGTAGCTATATGTTTTTAAATAACTGTTTTAATCATTGCTGTTTAATCTATTTTTAAGGGGTGGGAGGTTTGGAAACGGGTCATGGGATTGTTTTAATCTATGTTTTTTTTACTTGTACCCCGCTCCGAGTGTATATACAGAGGAGCGGGCTATAAATAAACTATTATTATTATTATTATTCACTCACCTTTGCCTCCTATAGTCCTCTGCACACATTCTGCCACACTCCTCTTAAAAGCCAACAAACTTTAACTAAATATCCCCATTAAGAGGCTGCTATGTTCTGGCTGTTAGGTCTCAGGATTGATTTCCCCTAAACCAGGACCCATCTGGATGGTTTTATGATCAAGGAATGTAAACACCTCCCTTTTGTGAATGGATTCCCAGTTGTAATGGGAAAATGTAAAAGAATACACATACATACACACACAAATGTGAAATTTTATATATATATATATATATATATATCCCCATTGTGAAAACACCTGGATCTCCAACACATTCAGTAATAAACTCAGCAGAGCATTTGCTCAACAGCAGAAGGCAGACACAAATATTCTGTCAGAGGTTATGAACTAACCACATTTCCCAGATTTATGTGAGAAAGTGGAATGAGAGATTCAGTCCAGGGTAGGAGTTCTTCCTTGAGGAATTTTGTTTTTTTCTACTACTGATGCAAATAAACCTGATCTAGATTTTGCAGGTTATTATGTACACTGGAACTTATTTCACAGTAATGTTGTTTAGACCAGGTTGTCATGTCTATGTGATTCTTCAGGTGTTGAGGAACTACAGCTTTGATCATTTTTGATCCCAAACACCCTGGAAGGTTTTGAAGTTAATCACAAGAAGTATGACAACAAACTGGATTGGTGGGCCAAAACTAACAACATGAATTTCCATAGGGATAGCTATAAGATACTACATTTGGATTGGGAAAATGCAATGCACAAATAAAATATCTTTGAAAGCAGAACCTGTGAAAAAGATCTAGGTGTCTTAGTAGACCCTAAACTGAAATAAGACTCAACAGTGTGATGCAGCAGTTTAAAAAAGTCAATACAATTCTAGGCTGCATCAATAGAAGTACACTCATACCTCCATATTTGGGCTTTGAAATTTGCAGATTTGATTATTCACAGATTTGATTAATATGTTCTTTCTAAGAATATCTAGGTCCTCCAGTGCAACTCTGTGATCAACTTTAACTAAAAGTTGCACTGAAAGACCTAGAGATTCCTAGAAAGAATACTCTACTAGGCATTTGTAGCTCATCCAGTGCAGTTCTATGGTCAGTGTCTGTCAGACATTGACCACAGAGTTGCACTGGAGGACCTAGAGATTCCTAGAGAGGTGTTCTCTCAGGTTTAAACATGGATTTTTTTTCTTATTTGCTGTTTTTCCATGTTCACGGGGTCTTGTGCCCTTAACCCTAGTGAATATGGAGGGACACGTGTATAGTGTCCAGATCAAGAGGAGTAATACTACCACTCTGTTCTGATTTGGGGAGACTTCACTTGAAACAATCTGTGACAGATTTGGGAACTAGACAGTCCTCTGGATCTCTTCTAGTACTACAGTCTCCTTTGCTATAATTCTTACCACCAAATTTCTATTGAGTTAGTAGATGCAATACCACTTTCAGGCCACCTGTAATGGTGTCGCTGTGGCACAACAGAGCAATCCAAAAGCTTCTCTCTTCCAGAAGCTTCTTTCTCTAATAAATGGTTGCAATAAAATAAACAATAAGGTGGACAAGTTACATTGCTAAAAGTCCCATGGCTCTTTCGGCCTGGCCCTGCCTCTCAAGTTTGCTTCCATTCTTTAGACATGTCACTGTTATGCCTACAAAATATTTATATTCACCATTAGCTCTCTCAAACAAGGGAGTAAAGAATTAAAGATGAACTTTGCAAAGGAAGTTTGCAATAAATCAAAAGGCACTTTGCAAAACTGCAGTTTCTCTTCAGGTGAAGATAAATAAAAATAAATAAAAATGTTTCACACAACCGCAGCTGCTAATTCCAAAGAGAACAGCTTCAAAATGTCCATTTTTACACTAAATTAAAATTAAAATGAACCCACTTTACTCTTTCACTGCCCATTGCATAGCCACATGTCTTGAATTTATATGTCTCTATTGTAATCTGAGTTTTGCAAGGGTTATACTGGAAGCAATAAACCAGATTAGGAATAGAAGGATTTAACACATACCCATATTCAAACTGACTTTACTTTGAAGAAAGACTGGTGGAATGAATGCACATAAAAATACAAACATAGAAACTGATTGGCATTCTCACTCAAAAGGGAAAAAAAAAATCAAAACCCATCAAGTTTCATACATGCCCCCTCCCAAAAGTTCTGCCAAATAGCTAACCGTATTTCATAAAGGACATTGTGGGATGTTATGAAAAAATATTTTCCATTGGTGGAAATTGTTTTCTTAGCCCTAGATTCCCTGTAGTGTTCTTGGGGACTTTACAAATTGAGTATCCTGTTTGTAAAATAGGAACTGACCTTCGCTTGGGATGATTGAAATTTAATTAAAACTGCCCACATCTCAGTAGTTCTACTTCACTCCAGTAGAGGGCAGTAGTAACTTGCATCCAATGTGCATCCAAACAGTTTATCTCAATTCCAAACAAAGCTCATAGTCCCCCCCCCAAAAGAGCTTTTCCGGGCTCTGGTTTCTAATAGTGACTCTAGTACACTGAAAAGATTCAGTATAAACACTACATGTGAACCACAGAATGCAGCCAACAGCTTGTCTGTGTACACATATTAAGGAAACTGTAGTTATGTATAGGAAACTGTGAAGCCACATCAGATGTATGAAGATATGGTGTGATATCTATCTATATGAGGCTTTGATGCACATTGCTTAGTTTTGCCTACTTACTACAGTCAGCAGTAGTTGTTTTGGGACCTCAGGCAACCATCTCAGAACACAGGACTGAGGCATGGAATCATGAGACTATCATCCAGAGCTTGAGAAAATTTTCCCTTTCTTTATTTTTGCACTATAGTTCCCAAAATATTATCTATAGGATTCTATAGGGTGTTGTATTCCAAATGGAATTTGTTTTGAACTCTGCTGTCATCTCCTAGACCTAGATCAAGGGAAGGAATCATGCTTTCTTCCAGATGTTCTTGCACTGCAACTCCCATTGGCCCTATCCAGCATCACCAATGATGAGAAATGCTGGGAGTTGAAGTCAACCACCAACACCTGGAGTGCCACAGGGTTTAATCTGGCTGTGATTAAAGCAAAGGCAAAATAATAAATGAAATGTTAGAAAACTGAATATGCAAGATATACAATGATTTATATCAGTCAAAGGTAAAAATATGTAACACCCCATTAAATGAATGCAAAGATGCCTATAATATCTTCTATCACATCTCTCCTTTCACTGCTGTGTGCCTTCAAGTCATTTCTGACTTATGGTGACCCTAAAGCAAACCTTGAATGGGGTTTTCTTGTCCAGAGGGGACTTGCCTTCGCCCTGTTCTATGGATGAGAGAGTATAACTTGCCCAAAGTTATTTTCATAGCCAAGTGGGGATTTGAACCCTGGTCTCCAGAATCATAGTCCAAGACTCAACCCACTATACCATGCTGACTTTATCAAGGCACAATTTGTGGAGTAATGCTAGCGTCACTAAATGTTGAAGTTGTATCCTAAATAAGCATTTCTATAGATAGCCAAGTAGGGTTGGTCATGAGTGCCATTGACTCAGATTTAAGGGCTTGGATTCTGTTGTTTAGTTCCCACTCAGAGGAGACCCATTAAAACAATGGGATATATCTGTGTGCTGAGACACAAATCGACAATTGGGGCTAATCAATTATTATTAGATGCACATGATTTTAACTTTCATTTCCTTCCCCCCTCCCAAGATATATTCAGCTGTTGTCTTGAGGAAACTCTGAATATTCACAGTATCTCCAAAATGTCATCATTTTGTTGCCAAGCTGAATTATTGATGAGCATCCTATTTTTGTTTTCTGTCCACCATCTGTCTTCCCATTTTGAAGGAAATGAGTATGTGTTGACCATTCCATGCAATAACTCACCCATTCATGGCACTAGCTGTTTCCGTTGGGTGACTGAAGGTAGGAGATGAAAAAGGAAAGAAGCAATCAAGGACAAAGTTTGCTTGGGGCATAGAAGAGGCTTTATCTGTTTGAGAATTGGAAGACCATTGCAGTGATGCCTGAAAGGTCTCAAGTCAGCGGGGCACTGAATCTGGTCCATGATTTGAATGGCTTCAAATGACCTATCTGAGCAGTGAACCTATTTGGAATAGATGTTTCCACACTTTGGGAAAGTCTGAACTGAAATCTGGAATGGAATCATTTGCCTCATTGACATGGGACCCACCAGACATCACTGGACTACTGGGTAAGATTAGCTGTCAGACTGAGTACAATTGAGGACTTACTTTGTTGTTGCCATGTGCCTTCAAGTTATTTCTGATTTTTGGCAACCCTAGGAGAAACCTGTTGTGGAGTTTTCTTGGCAAGTTTCTTCAGAGGGGTTTTGTCATTTCCATCCTCTGAGTCTGAGAAGCTGTGATTTGCCCAAGGTCACCCAGTGGGTTTACATAGCTAAGCCAGAATTCGAACCTTGGCCTCCAGGGTTGTTGTCCAGTACTCAAACCACTACAACTATGATGTAGTTAAAGAGAGATCCCATTTTCAGCTTCAGACTACAAGAAAAAATTAGGCCTAAATCTTCTTGTTAGTCCCATGAGAATGGAGCCATTGAATCAACTGGTTGACCTAAGTGTTAACTAGTCAACCATTTGTTCAATAGGTCTACTCTACTTAGGACTGTACTGTGTGGTCTGTGCCTTCAAGTTATTTCCAACTAATTGTGACCCTGAAGAAAATCACAGGGTTTCTTGACAAGTGTCTTCAGAGAGGGTTTGCCATTGCATCCTCTGTAGCTGAGAACGTGTGACTTTCCCAAGGTCATCCAGTGTGCTTCAAGGCCGAGTGGGGATTTGAACCCTGCTCTCCAGAGTTGCAGCCCAATGCTAAAACCACTACACCACACTGGCTTTACTCAACAGAATTCTAGCCTTGCTTTTGTGACTGATCTAACTCCTTTCCACCAGAATGGGAATGAACAACGCTACTGCTACTCACTGCACATGGTGACTTGGATCCTGTGAATTTCATGTGTTATTTACTAAAGTGTGGCTAGAATTATGCTGGTGCTTTATGTATGTATAAGCTCCCCTGTGGAAATGGTTGGATATTTTCGTCTGATGGTCACATTCTTTTCAAGATTGCAGAAGTTATGTTGCTCATGCGGCATCATTGTATATTGATGTGCATTGTACACTGGACAGTGATGCACAAAAGTATTTGCTTCCGGATTTGGTTGCATGTTTGGCGTCTTAGTTCAGTTGAGAAATGTTGCCATTCAAAGCAAAGGTTGCATAGCAGAATTAATGTGTCATTCCAGAAGCAGAGCTGTACCTTACACAATGCAATCGTAGGATCTGATTTACAAGTTATGAATTCTTATAATGCAGTTGTTGTTATGTGCCTTCAAGATGACTTATGGTGATTCTGTCCTAAGGTTTTCCTGGCAAAATGTATTTTGAGGTTTGCCTTCCTCTAAATCTGAGAATGACTTGCTCACAGTCATCCAATGGATTTCCACATCTGAGTAGGGATATTAATCTAGATCTCCCAGACTCCTAGGCTATTGCCACACTGCAGGAATTAACGCAGTTTAACACCACTTTAACTGATATGACTCCATACAAGGGAACACTAGGATTTCTCAGCCCTTGACTGGTTCAGAATATGACGATTGTTCAGATTTAGAGATCAAACTATTTTTATAGTGAATTATAACCTGACAAGAGGACCTGGTATGATGTAGCAATTTTAGCATTGTACTATGACTCTGGAGGCCAGGGTTTGAATCCCCACTTGGCCATGGGAACTCAGTGGGTGACCTCGGGCAAGTCACACTTTCTCAATGTCAGAGGAAAGCAAAGGTAAACCCCCTTTTGAACAAATCACAAACACACACCCCAAGCCATGATATGTTCACTTTAGGATCCCTATAAGTTGGAAATGACTTGAAGGCAAGCACAACAACTACATTAGGGATGGATGATATGGAATTTATGGGTCATATAGTTCCACCCTCAATATGGTTTTGATACAACTATTCTGCAAAATTTGGTGCTAAAAAAGAAAGAGCTTCAGATTTAGCATCCTTTCCAGAAAGGGATATTCCTCACTGCCAGTCCCCAGAGCTCTATGGTGTGGAAGGCCACTCTGCCCCCCTTCCATACTATGGAGAGCCACTAAAGTTCCTATTGAATTTTTGCATCAATTGAAGCATGTAAAGGAACCTCAACATCCTCCAACAAATTTCATTAGCACTGCAGTCCTTGTAATATGTGTATATATGTGTGTGTGTACACATGTGTGCGTGTGAAGTTTCCAGTACAGCCCTTCCAATACCAAGAAATCACCCACCTCTGTGCTAGACTCCCATAAAAGCTGCCAGCCATCTAAGACTCCCCAAATCTAATACTCCACTCCATGACCCACCTGCATCTACAACACATTGCTCCACACCTTGCTGCACCAAACACAAAGGATTTGACACTATCCTATAAGAAAACCATTTGCTCTTTGTATCTAAGCTGCATCCCTTCTTTTTTTAAGCTGGAGTGTTTCTGTTAATTTGCTTAACTTCTTTCCAAGAGAGGTTGACAGAGTGAACACAACTGGAGACAGAAGAGTTGTGTCAAACACCAGTTGAGTTTGATCCACTTTAACTCAGAGCTAGAGATAGAAAAGAATTGTATTTGACCATTTACCATTGTGGCAAAAGTAGCCTTTTACGTAGCCTTGTAGAATTAATTACAGGAAGAGACACATAAAAAAACTGAGGATTTGCACACTTGCAAGATTCAGAGAGGTTTATTTCATGGATTTTTAGTGCCAAAAAATACTGGCCAGAGCAGTATCCTACAGATAAGACCACTAGCCTGGATTTGAAAGGGAAGAGCACATGATCACAGCTGTGAGGAGTAAGGAAAGGGTAAATCAAGAAGATGGCCGGACTTCACCGACAGAGAGCTGAGTGAAAAAAGACTGGAGGCAGAATGTGAGAGATGCATTTTCAATGCTTTTCTGCTGTAAGGCCATTGAGCCGCCTCCTAGCTAATTCTGGCCCCTGAGTCAATGAGAGTGGAGAGTTCTGACCCGCAGCCTCATTTCAACTTCAGATGGTGACAAGAGAAATAGACAAAGAGAAAGCAATCAAAACAAAGCCAAACAAAATGCAGATGTTAGTAATGGAGCTGATCATACACCATTTGAAATCTAGGCAGCTGCCATGCTGCAGAATTAATCCAGTCTGACACCACTTTAGCTGTCGTGACTCCATCCTATGGAATCCTGGGATTTGTACCTTGTTCCTGCACCAGCATTCTCTGACAGAGAAGGCTAGCTAGCTCACAAATCTGCAGATCCCAGAATTCCACAGCACTGAGCCATGGTAGTTAAAGCTGTATCAAACTGCATTAATTCTGCAGTGTAGATGAAGCCATTGTAGGAGGGGGAATGGTGGGACAGAGCTTTAATGCAAAAGCAGCTGAAAGACTTACAAGCCTTGCCTTGATTTGTAAGCTCTTTGGGTTAGTTTAGGACAGGGCTTTTCCATCTATTGTCATCTTCTTCATGAGATCTGCTATAGGCAGGGTGGAATTTTCCACAGAGCTTTAATTTTTTCCCCCCAGACTGTTGTCATTCTATGCCCCCAAGTCCACTCTGCCTTACAATGACCCTACACTTAGGTTTTGCCATTCCCTTCCTCTGAGGCTGAGAGAGTGTGACTTACCTAGGGTTACCCAATGGGTTTTGATGGTGGAGTGGGTAGTCAAATCTTGGTCTCTCTGGTCCTGATACAACATTCTAACCATGGCCCTTTTTGGATGACAACCAGAATATTTCAGCAAACATGGCCATTGTCCAAAAATGTACAATTTCTAAATTGCTGACCTAAGCCACTTAATAATCAATTTATACCAGCTATTACTTATTATTGGTGACTAGTGACCCCCTATTATTGGTAACTAGTGACCCCCATGTCCATGGGGCTGATCAATCCACAACAGATTTTAATTTGAACTCTACAGAAGTTATCCAGGGTGCAAAATCTGTTTGGGGCATAAAGTTCAGCACCTTGAATAGTTCCCTTAAAATTCACGGCAAAAAACAGGGGCTATCTTTCACAGCAAAATCCACAGCAAAAAACAGAGAATAGCATTCATTGACACAGAAGCCATCAGCCACTACTGGAATCCTTCCTAATATGATTTGGGGCTTAGAAGATAAGCATGTAAGAGATCTCTGTTGGAGTCAAACCAGTGCTGCATCTTGATTTCCCCCTTTGACTAGGCAGGTGGTACTGAGAAACAAGAAACAGGCTAAAGATCTTCTGTTGTTGTTGTTGTTGTTAACTGCCATCGAGCCAACTTCAACTTATGGAAACCCCATGAATGATAGACCTTCAAGTCAATCTAACATCAAGAGCTCTGCTCAGGTCTTAGAAACTCAGGGCTGTGGCTTCCTTGATTTAATTTATCCATCTGGGATGTGGTCTTCCTCTTTTCCTACTGCTTTCTACATTACAAATTTTCTATGGTATTTTTCAACTAGTCAGAACTCCCCTAGCCACGAACCTAGCTTTTCCTATCAATTATAAATCACCATTCCATGCAGGGGTGCCCCATGATGTTTTGCTATCTGAGACAATCCATCTTCTCCCCCTGCCCCAGAACATATTCAACATTATAGAGGTAACCTAGACTGGCCGTTGAATTTTACTCCAACACTGATAATAAGACAGAATCCTTTGGTGCATTGATTCTCATTCTTTTGCTCTCCAGAACTCTTGGAGATCGATCCTACAATCCCTGACCATGGGCTATGCTTTCTGTGGCTTCTGGGAGCTGAAGTCCAACAACAGAAAGTTCAGAGGAGGGCAACCTAGCATTGAAAAATAGAAAATAGAGATTCTATGTTTCTCTGTGTGTGTGCCTATGTGAGAGGCTTGGCAGTGCACTTGCTCCTGTGTGGCCAGATAGGCAACCTCTTAACTCTATGGTGAAACACTGTCTATCCACTAAGCAACTATTAACTATAGGGTCACTGGCTTTAATGAATACCATATAATTATCTTAGAAGAAAAATTACAGTTGGACCTCCATATCCATGGATTCTTTACCCATGGAGTCAATCATCCATGGCTTGAAAATAATAATAATAATAATAATAATAATAATAATAATATACAAACATTCTAAAAAGCAAACCTTGATTTTTGCCATTTTATATAAGGGTCATCATTTATTTCACTATGCCATTGAGCATCCATAGATTTTGGCATCTATGAGGGGTTCTGGAACCAAACCCCAACAGATACCAAGGGCACACTGTACTTATATAGTTAATGGCAATGATGGAGAGGGGTTAGGGTTGAATGGAAACTTTATAAAATGACATAACACAACAAAAGTTATAAAAAAATCAAAAATAAATTAAAAAGACACAGCCCTTGGTCAATTCCGCAAGCCTGAATGTGGGCCCCTGGTTCTATGACTGTTGCCATTACCCCCTTTGCCCCCTGCTAGAATCAGAAAACTAAAACCACTTTGAGGAATAGTTGAGAGAGCTGGATGCATTTAGCCAGAAGAGAAAAATGAGAAGAAAAATGAGAGCCATTTTCAGAGATCTGAACTGCTGTCACAGCTTGTTTTCTATGTCTCCAGAGGTCAAGATGTGAAGCAAAGGATTCAAATCACAACAAAGAAGGTTCCAGCGATACATCTGGAAGGATGTCCTGTTGTTAAGAGCTATTTGACACAGGAATGGACAACTCTGGAAGTTGATGCCAGTTGCTTTGATTTGGACTTTGCTAGTGGCAAGTAGTGCCTCTCCTTCACTTAGTGGTTGAAAAATTAAAGCTTAAAATTATTCTCAGAGAACTGTTGGGAAGTGTGTGGGAGGAGGCACATAAAGCATCTATATATAATGTGAGTGGAATGGTAGTTTTTACCTACACTGCAACATAGGTTGCAAGCATGGAGTTTTGTCCCCCCCCCCCCCCCAATTTTTTTATATATATTTTTAAAAAGCAAAGAAGCAGACCATGGAGCCTAGGGTACAAAGATGCTTCTCCCTACATCTTCCACAGGCATGTAGATCCTTTGCAATCCATATTTCCCTAAGAGCAGTAGGGATTCCAGTGTCAATTGGTCTAGTCTGGCAATTCCCAAACTTTGGTTCACAGCAGGCCTTGCTTGTGAGGAAGATCCCTCCCTCCATCATCTTAGGGAGAGAAGGCAAGCCAATTCCAGCAGGCCTTGCTTATGAGGAAGAAGATCCCTCCCTCCCTCCACCATCTTGGGGAGAGAAGGCAAGCCAGTTCCAGCAGGCCTTGCCTAAAAAGAAGAAGAGCCCTCCCTCCAATCCATCTTCCTTGGTCCAGGCTTCTGAGGGAGAGAAGATATGCTGGACTTTCCCCCTTCCCCACCACCTCTCCCTTTTCCTTTTGTTTCATGTCTTTTTAGAGTGATTCTATGTAAGGGAAATGTCTAATTAACAAATTGTAAGCTGCTTTGATAGCCTTGGCTGAAAAGCGGGGTATAAATAAAAAGTATTATTATTATTATTATTATTATTATTATTATTAGTTCTCCAGGTGCTTGAAAATTCAACTCCCAGAAGCCCCAGCCAAGTTGGTCAATAGTCAGGAATTTTGGAAGCTTAAATCCAAAACATCTGAAGGACCAAAGTCAGGGAACTTATGATTTAGTAAATCCACTGTAGATTTAAAGGAACAAGTCCAAGGTTATAAACCCTCCAAATAGCACTTTGATTAATTTCTCTAAACTTCAAGCTAAAGCTCAGAATGGACTCACCATTCCTTAGTCACACTGGACTACAAGTGCTAAGACTCTCTTGCTAAACAGTGTGTGATCTCCTCTCCATCGTAAGGCAATAAACAGCTAATACATTTTCACTTCTCCCTCACTGAAATCACTCTGTCTCTTTACTTGATTATCCTTTTTAAAAAAATCACTCATCCCTACACATTTGCAGCTTTGGCTTTTGAGGATTTGATTATTCACGGATTTTATTAATATGTACTCTAGGAATATCTAGGTCCTCCAGTGCAACTCTGTGGTCAACTTTAACAAAAAGTTGCTCTGAAGGAGCTAGAGATTCCTAGAGGGAACACTCCACTAGGCATTTGTAGCTCCTCCAGTGCAATTCTATGGTCAATGTTTGGCAGATGTTGACCACAGAGTGGCACTGGATGACCTAGAGATTCCTAGAGAGGTGTTCTCTCAGGTAAAAAAACAGTGCTTTTGTTATTTTTGGTTTTTCCACATTCCTGGGGGTGCTGTTTCCCTACCCGCAGTGAATGTGGAGGGATGAGTAATATAAAATAAATAAATCTTAGCAATAAGCAATGGATAGTCTAAGCTGCAACATGGGACCTTGAACAACAGAGTTTCCATGGCATTCCTAGCATTGCTGGAGTTTTCTGGGAGTTGCTACAGTACATCACAGGAAATAATAGCCATGTGGGATTTTTTTTTAAAGTTTCTGCATTGTCTGACTGCACAGCATCTCAATAGCTCTAGGAGCTACACCTTACCCTCCTTGCAATTTGAAATGAAGCCATCTCCAAAACAGAACAGAGTTGCTTTCCATAGTTTCCATAGTTTCTTAGCATGCAATTGTGTCTACGCATTCCAGGGTAACAACTGGAGCATAAAGAAACACAGTCTGGCTTTCTGTTAGTGAATTCGAGAATCATAAAACTGGAAGGGGCCTCATGGGCCACTGAGTCCAACTATGTGTTCAGTGCAGGATCTTCAGCTAAAACATCCCCAGCAGGGAGCTACCCAAACTCTTTTTGAAGAATCAAGAGGAGGAGACCTCATTAACTCTCTAGGCCACTGGAACCATTGTTGAACCACTCTCACTGTCAAGAATGCCTTCTAATGTTCACGATCAAGAATTTCCTTCTAATGTTCAATCAATACATTAGACCCAGTCCTAACTGTTGGGGCAGCAGAGAAAAGGTTTGCCCTCTCCTCTCTTTGACAGCCATTGAGGTATTTCAAGACTGAGATCATGTCACCCTCAGTCTTCTTTTCACCAAGATGAACATGCCCAGCACCTTCAAGCTTTCTTCATAGTTCTTTTTCCTCCATACTTTTTATAATCCTAGTTGACGTCTCTGAATTTGCTCCAACCTGTCCATATCTTTCCTAAAAGGTGGTGCCCAGAACTGAATACAGTACTCCAGATGAGACCTAACCAGCACAGAATGTAGTCGGACGATTGATTCCTGCAATTTGAAAATTAGGCTACTATAAACATGGGTTAAAATAGTATTCAGCTTTTTTGCTGTGGCATCACACTGCTGGCCTGGGTTCATTTTATGGTCAATAAAAACAATTCTAATGTCCTTTTTGCTTGTTGTACTGCTAAACCATGTATCCCTCATCCTATAAGTGTGCATTTGGTTTTTGTGGTCTAAAAGTGGAATTATGCAATTGTTTCTATTTACTTTCATTTTATTAATTTCCCCCCAATTTCCTGGTTTAACTAGGTCCTTTTGAATCTGTTCTTATCTTGCAATGTGTTAGCCACCACTCCCAGTTTGTTGTTGTTGTTTTTTTTGTCATCTGTAAATTTGATAAGGATTCCCTCTAATCCTTCATTTAAGTCATTGATAAAAATGTTGAAAATTAATGACCATAAGACAGAACCCTGAAGCATTCCACTCAAGATCTCCTTCCAGCTTAAAGCATATCCTTTGACTATGACTCTTTGAGGATGGTTTTCCAACTAGTCATGGATCCTTATGACAGCGTTCCCATGTATTCCACATTGAATTGCTAATCATAAATATTAGAGATCTTATCAAATGCTTTGCTGAAATCTAGATAAATTACACCTATAGTATTCCCACCAGATTATTAAAAAGATATGATTAGTTTGGTAGGATTTGCTCTTGACAAACCCATGCTGGCATCTAATGCATTGTCATCAAGATATTTGAAACAGACTTCTGTATAATCCATTGTAACAGTTTTCCTAGTAGAGACTTCAGGCTGACCAGTTGTAGTTTCCTGTATCTTCTTTTTTGAAGAGAGGGATAGTGTTTGCTCTTGTCCAGTCCTCTGATACCTTCAGTTCTCTGGGTTGCAGTCCATCTGAACCTACAGAACTGAACTTGTTTAGCTTAGCTATGTGATTCCCGACTAACTCCTTACCAATCTAAATTTGCAACCCAGAACCTTTGCCAAGGTCTTTGCTCCTACATTGAAGTACATAGCTTCCTTTTGAGGGGAACACTGAAGCAAAATGGTTACTGAGTAGCTCTGTCTTTTCATTGTGAGCATTTTGCCATCCTTACTGAACAGCAGCTTTCTCCTTGGTCTTTCTCTTGCCTCAAATGTATCTGGAAAAATACCCATTTTTGTTGCTTCCTACTGCTGAGCTAGTCTCAGTTCATGCTGAGCTTTAGCTTTCCTTATCCTATTCTTGCAAGCTTGGGTAACACATCTCACCCTCCCTTGTTGATTTGTCCTTCCTTCCATGTTTTATACATATTCTTTTTTCTTTTGACTTCCTCCTTGAATTTGTTGTGCAGCCATATTGGCTTTTTCAGATGTTTCCCGTTTTTCTTCTTCCATAGGATTGTTTGTGATTGTGCTTCTTGCTGCTCCTTCTTGAAGAACTCCCACCCTTGTTGGGTATCTTTTTTTCCTTTAGCATGTAAAGCCATGGAATTCCACCCAATATTTCCCTGAACTTGTTAAAATTGACTTTTCTGAATCCCAAGCTCAGTGATTGACTGTATTATGCCTGGTCCCACAATTGTGCGTTACATGGTCACTTCTTCTGAAAATAGCAGCTACTTTGATTTCAAGGACCAAGTCCCAACAGTTATTGACCACAACACAACAGATTGTTCTTCTGACAGCAGCAAGAGCAGAGTGGTGCATGCAGCAACATTGGGTACTGTTTGCATGTTACAGTTGTGCATTTTGCCTTGAAGGTTTCATGATGCACATTGTGCATTGCATGATAGCAATTGGAGCTTAGTTTTCCCTGTCTAGTACCTTTCCATGCATCAAGGATGCATGATGGATGTCCAAAGTGACAGCGCGTTGCTTTCCCACAGAAACAGGGATGGCTACATTCTTTCTCTACAGAAGGACTCCCTCCCTCTCATCCCCCAAGTCATGTTTGTTCTGAGATACTCAATCCAGCAGGTGATGCTTGGAAGCTGTCAAATCTTTTGTGGGCTTCCATCACTGTGATTGTCGTTTCTTAGCAACTCTGCTTTCATCAAAATGTTCCACTAAACAAAACAAAACTCTCCAAATGCCTCTGCCTTTAGCATGCTATTTTGAGCTGGAATTCTGCCTGTTTCAAATTTGCCCAGGCCTAGTGGACAACAGCTCAAAGCAGCACCACCCACAAATCTGTGGCATTGAGCAAAGATTGGACAGCTTCCTTTTCGATGAGTCAAAAGCAGGAGTGATTTTTTTACAGGCATTATGGAAGCAGGGCTGGAGGTCACTGTAAGTTTAGATGGAAATAGTTACAGAGCTATATAGTGTTACACTGAACAAATACTGTCCATTCTCACAATCCACATGGTTTAGGAGTGTCCATGTGACCTATAGAGGAAGCCATCACATTTCCCATCACAATGTATGGATGTGTGTGCTTGGGCAATCCTAACTTTGGTATGTGGTTTGATATCTTTGCACTTTAATATCTTGTCTAGTTCTTTCATTGCTGCCCTTCCCAATCCTAATCTTTTGATTTCTTGAGCAATCCCCATTCTGATCAATGATTGATCCAAATTATGGGAAATCTTTAACTATTTCAATTTTTTCATTGTCTGTATTGAGTTCCTTTATCTCCTCTGTGGTGATTCTTATTTTTTCCCTTAATTTTCAACAGCAAGCCTACCTTGATACTTTCCTCTCTGACTTTCTTTAGTAAGTCTGTCAAATTTTTTTGATGTTTTCTGCTAGTAGTATGGTATCATCTGCATATCTTAGATTGTTCATTCCTCCTCTTCATTCTTCATCCCTCCTTCCTCCTTATCTAAACCTGGTCTGCCTATTATATTTTCCACATACAAGATAGGGTAATAATATACAACCTTGCCTGACATTCCTTTCCAACTGGGAACCATTCTGTTTCTCTGTATTGTGTTCTGATGGTAGCCTCCTGTCCTGAGTAAAGGTTACACATCAGGACCATCAGACACAAAATGGTGCAGCAACTACAGGACCATTGCACTACTTTCCCATGCAAGTAAAGTCAAGAGGTTACAGAAGAGAATAGTCCAAAAAGCAAGCTGAAGATCAGGAAACAAGACAACATGATGCCAAAAGGAGATAGTAGGGTTTTTGTTTTGCAGCACAGAAGTGGTTTTATGTGTTCTCATTTAATGCCAGATACAACTCAGAAGAGCAGGCCTAATTCTCCAAACGTTTCCTTCCTAAGGTAGGCCAACCCTGTGCTTTTGTTTCTACCATTTTAAAATAAGGTGGCTCAGCTTCCATCTCCTGCTGTTCAAAGTCTACATTCATTTTCAGGGCAGGGCTGAATCCTGTTCGTAATCCCAAATGGAGTAGATCCAGGCAGTATCCACACTACAGTTATAGAAGTTTGATACCACCTCAGTTGTCAAGACTCCAGTTTATGGAATTCTGAGATTGGTAGTTTGGAAACATATCACCCAGTTCCTAATCACAGGTGCTTTCAGATTGTTGAGTGTTTCTCATAAAGCCTCCTGGACCAGCAGAGGCACGCCCTTTCACAGAATCATAGAATCACCCTCAATTGTACATCTCCCAGGTCTAGGAAGGAGCAAGGTTTAGCTCCTGTACAACTCAGCTGTTTCTTTCCCTTGAATCATAGAATCATAGAATCATAAGGTTGGAAGAGACCACAAGGGCCATCCAGTCCAACCCCCTGCCATGCAAGAACTCCTGATCAAAGCATCTGTGACAGATGGCCATCCAGCCTCTGCTTAAAGACCTCCAAGGAACGAGGGAGTGTGTTCCACTGTCAAACAGCCCTTACTGTCAGGAAGTTCTTCCTATTGTTGAGGTGGAATCTCTTTTCCTGGTGCTTGCATCCATTCTTCTGGGTCCTGTTCTCTGGAGCAGCAGAAAACAAGCTTGCTCCCTCCTCAATGTGACATCCCTTCAAGTATTTAAACATATCACTTCTTAACCTACTCTTCTCGAGGCTAAACATCCCCGGCTCCCTAAGTCGTTCCTCATAGGGCATGGTTTCCAGACCCTTCACCATCTTAGTTGCCCTCCTTTGGACCCGCTCCAGTTTCTCCACATCTTTTTTGAATTGTGGTGCCCAGAACTGGACACAATATTCCAGGTGGGGCCTGACCAAAGCAGAATATCTTGCAGTGGCACTATCACTTCCCTTGATCTAGGCTTTGGCCTTTTTAGCTCCTGCATCGCACTGTTGACTCATGTTCAACTTGTGGTCTACTTGGACTCCTAGATCCCTTTCACATGTGGTCTCATTCAGCCAGGTGTCTCCCATCCTATATATGTGCATTTCATTTTTCCTCCATAAGTGCAGGACCATACGCTTCTCTGTGTTGAATTTCATTCAGGTCATTTTGAATTTTGATCCTGTCCTCTGGGGTATTAGCTGCTCCTCCTAATTTGATGTCATCTGCAAATTTGATAACTGGGCCCTCAACAATGTCATCAAGTTATTAATAAAGATATTGAATAGCACTAGGCCCAGGACAGAACCCTGTGGGACCCCACTGGTCACTTCTCTCCAGGATGAACAGGAGCCATTGTTGAGCACCCTTTGAGTTCGGCCAGTCAACCAGTTACAAATCCATGTAACGGTTACCTTGTCTAGTCCAAATTTTGCAAGCTTGTTTGCAAGAATATAATGGTGAACCTTGTCAAAGGTTACTGAAATCAAGATATACTATATCCACAGCATTCCCTTCATCTACCAAACTGGTAGTTTTACCAAAAAAAAAAAAAAAAAAAAGAGAGAGAGAGAGAGATCAGATTTGTCTGGCATGACTTGTTTCTCTGAAACCCAGAATTTGAAACCTTTCAGACTTTCACTGGCTAAAGGTAGGTACTTCATTGTCCTGCTCATCCATATCTTTCTTCTGTGCCTGGAATCTCTGCTGGTGGGAGGCTGGACTGCTGAATTTCCTGACACAGAACAGGCTCTGCTTGAGCTGGTAGAGCAGAGCTATGACCCAACTCAGCTTCAGGCTCCTCCTCCACCTGGAGTTCAAACTCAGCCTCATCATCTTCTGAGTCCTCAGCCTGGTTGAGCATGATAACTACTCTGATTCCCACTAATCCAGAGGACAGAACCACAAATCAATGGATTCAAGTCTCAAGGAAAGAGATGCTGGCTGAATATTAGGAAGAACCACCTGTTAGTAGTATAAGCTGTTTGACAGATCAATGGGCTCTGAAAGTGGTAGATTCCTATATTGAAGGTTCTTGAGCAGTCATAGGCTGGCTACTTCTCAAGGGTGTTTTAACAGTGGACCCATGTGCTTTGGGTTATCAGTACTACAGTTCCAAGATTTTTGAAGTACCATCCACTTCTACAGTTCCATGATTTTATGAAATGCTTTAATAAGTTCTTCACCACAGGTCAGAGTACTATTTTTGCTGTGTGTCTTCAAGTTGTTTCTGACTTATGGTGAGCCTAAAATGAAGCTATCATTGGATTTTATTTATTTATTTATTTGCAAGATTTGTTTAGATATTGTCTTTGCCTTTCTCTGAGAATGAGATAATGTTACCTGCCCAAGGTCATTCAGTGAGCTTCCTTGGCTAAGCACAGATTCAAACCCTGGCCTCTGGAGTTATAGTTCAAAACTCAAACCACTAGACCATGGAGGATGTAGGTCATGACATACTGGAATGTAGTTAAAATAGTCAACCACTCAGTGTCTCCAAGGTCTCCAAATTGATGTCTTGGTGCAATCATCCCTTGGGACATGAGTTTTCACTGATAGCTGGCCAAAGTGATATACAGTTTACCAAGCCAAAATGCAGCCCCCTAGTTTTTACGGATCACCTGTTGAAGGCTCAATAGATGGCCTCTTTTAGAACGCAAGTATACTGAGATTGCCATTTAAATTTAAAAAAGGTGTGTGTGTTATCCACATTGCAGATCAACCTGTATGGTGTAATGTTTGACAGATCCTGATGTTCAGACCTTCTTCAGTGTAAGTACCTGCAGTCTCAGCTACTCATCCAGTATAGATGACAAAGGCAGAAAACTCTATAGGTATTACTTATTCTGCAGTCTTAATAGATCCAAATTCATCCTCCTCTTCTCCTCTTTTCTTCACATCCATTCAATCCACGCTTTCCGCCTCCACTCGGAACTTAGTGCAATGACGTAATCTGGAAGTAGCCCACACAGGCTTCTCACCCAATCCAAAGTCCTTCTAGTACATTTGTCTAAGTCACATTTAATTTGAAGAAGAAGGAAAATGAAAAATAACCTCTCAAAAAAAAAAAATCTTGCTTAGCAGCAACTGCCAAGAGCAACTGTTTTGGTGAATCATACATAATTCAGAAAGTAAATGTTGGTTGAAGATTTTTTTAAACACACACACACACACACACACACACGCCTTTGGCAGATAAAGCATTCAAAACATTTCCCCTAAGAGATAAAGGAGGTTATTTTGATTTGGATTATCAAAATAAAGAAGTATTTAGAAGATTCTGTCTCCAAATGTATTGAGACACACTGAGACCAGTGAAACACCTGTCATTGATGTTTTCATTCTTTGGGAAACTTTATCTTGAGATCTTTGTGCCACTTTGGCTTTACCAGTTAAAAATTTCAGGTATAGCAGGTACGATTGCTCCAATAGTGTCCTGAATTGATAATCCCAATTGGAGTAGCTCCAACCTATATCCACACAGCACTTATAGAGTTTTAATTGTCAAGAGTCCAGTCTATGGAATCCTGCAATTTATAGTTTTTGTGACATAATGGTTTGAGCATTGGACTACAACACTGGAGACCAGAGTTCAATTCCCTGCTTAGCCATAAAACCCACTGGATGGCCTTGGGCACATCACATCCTCTCAGCCTCAGAGGAAGGCAATGGCAAGCCTCCTGTGAACAAACCTTGCTAAGAAAACCCCATGCTAGGTTCACTTTAGGTTTGCCATAAGTAAGAAACAAATTGAAGGCACACAGCAAAAACAAAATACGTAAAATGCAATAATAGAGAGATCTAGTCTGCCACTTGGACTACTTTGCAATAGGGATGGAATGCATATTCCAAACCAGTAAAAAAAAATGGTTGAAAACTATGGATTTTGATTGCCAGGAAATTTTGATGAGAAGAATCCTGGATCAATAAGAATTTTCTGTTTTGGATTTATTTTGTGAAAAATTCACACATGGTGGTTTTTCTCAGGAAAAGTATTTTCTGCAGAAAAAAAAGCTATTTCCTGTCGAGAAAATTCTGCACTAGGAAACATCTTTTTTTATAGAGAAAACATTTCTGCAAAGAAATACTATTTTCTGTACAGGAAGTGCTGTTTTCTGTGCAAAACAATCCTAAGTGAATTTAGGGCAGAAACCATTCAAAACTTTGGAAACTGTTTTTTACGTGGTTTTTGGAGATGTTTTGTTTTACAGGAAGACAATTGCTAAAATCACTTGTTGCATCCTTTGAGAAGAAAATGAGTGAAGAATTGTATCCCTGCTTTCCAAGCTTTAGGCCGCTTCTGAATCTCTGAGGGCTTAAGCAGATATTTAACTGGAGATTTTCTTTAAGAGGAGATACTGGAAGAGGTTGGACTTCAGTGTGGAACGGATACAGCCTACAGATGAGTTAATTTTGAGAGTGTATCTACACCAGAGGTGGAAGGAATATTCTCGATTGTTTATTTACTGGTACTCCGAATACTCAGCATGCTGTGTTAGAGAGTTGCAGACCAGTAATTCTTAACCTCTGGCTTTCTAGCAGCTTTGGACTTCAACTCCCAGAAACTAGTATGGCCAATGGCATACCCTGGCCGATCCATATCTCAGGATTCCATAGGATATTGCCATGACAGTTAAAAGGAATCAAAGTGCTCCAAGTGTGCAGTGTGAAAGCCCCTCTAAGACATAAACCTTGAATGTCATGGCAGGAGCAGTGGCCTAGTTTAATGCCCACTGAGGCCTGAGGGCATCTTCTGTAGAATCAGCCTTTCTAAGTGGCAGGATGGACTTTTAATGGTGTGTTGCGCTTAGTATTTTTTTTAAAAAAATGTATTTTTTTAAAAAAAGTGTTAAGTATTTAAAATTTATAAATGGTTCTAATAATAATAATAATAATAATAATAATAATAATAATTATTTGTAGCACCCTTTTCCCCAAAGGGTGGACCATCAGATGCACGTAATCAAAAATGAATGCTGAAACACAGCCCTATAAAATGATAAAATACTAACTCAATAAATTGTTTCACTGTCTTTCAACAACTGGTAGATCTATGCTTTGATTGAAATTTTTGTAGTGTTTTATAATCTATATTGTTTTTAATATGCAATAAGACAAATTGAGTCCCGTTTCTAGGGGGAAACTCCTTTTCACTATTCAGCTAACATTCAGCAAAAGAGCATTGAGAGGGTGCAATTAGGATCATGGTAGTCATGTCACAATCCTGACTAAGGAGTGATTAGGAATAGGGAACAGTTACCTAGAGTTGCTACTCCATAACAGTTTTGTATTTGCAATTGCATCTTAATCACAATTGTGATTCTATCACCACAAGCATAATTAGGATCCTCAAACCTACTATATTAGCTGGGCATCAGATGAGTGGAGAGAAAGAGGTCTATTCTATTGGGGTTTCTGTAAGGTTTGTAAAGGTCAGGCCAGGAGACGTTACTTAGTAAAGTATACTAAGCATACTTGAATAAGTAGCTGATACAGGATTCTAGCCATTATAGCCTTCTCTTCCAAAGAGTGCTGGTGCCTCACAAAACTACAGATCCCATGATTCTGTTGAATTGAGCCATGGGAATTAAATTGGTATCAAATTGCATTATTTCTAGTGTAGATGCACCCCTAGTTACACACATACCAGTCAGGTTAATTAGGTTCAGCTAGAATTATGAAGACAAAGGGAAAGATCTAGTAGTGTCAATTAGAATTTAGATGCATTGAATAAGAAATCTTTAAGTGTATACTGAACTTCTGTGTAATAAGTTATTTTTGTACAGGCTGATTCAAAATGAATGGTGAAAATGGTGCTCTTTTTATTTGGTTATGCACCACGCTTTTTGATTCACCCTGTATTACCACCTTTGTCTCTGGGGATGCTACAAAGGTGCTTCTGGTTAAGTTCAGACACATAGTATTGGTGATGTGTGGTGATGGGATTATAAAAATAATCTCATACACAAACCATGAGAAGATCCTCATGTGGCCACATATGATACCATAGCAGCAGGTACAAATGGAGGTCCCCATATCGATTGTCAGTGGTGGGGTAAGTGGGGCCCCCACATTTGGAGGGATAAGTGGATGCCCCCAAATTTTCATATCCTTCCTTAAGTTCACTGGCTTGGGAACATCTTTCCAGTTTGAACGAAAAGCCAACATATATTCATCAACCGCTGACATGGAGATAGCCCTGTTTAAGTATTTAGAGGGGTGTCACATTGAGGAGGGAAGAAGCTTGTTTTCTGCTGCTTCAGAGACTAGAACATGGAACAATGGATGCAAGCTTCAGGAAAAGAGATTCCACCTTAACATTAGGAGGAACTTCCTGACAGTAAGAGCTGTTTGACAGTGGAACACACTCCCTCAATGGAGCATAATGGAATCTCCTTATTTGGAGGTCTTTAAGCAGAGGCTGGATGGCCATCTGTTGGGGATTCTTTTATTGTTAGTTCCTGCATGGCAGGGGTTGGACTTGATAACCCTTGGGGTCTCTTCCAGCTCTATGATTCTATGATTTTATACTGAAGACCAAAAGTTTCCATTTCTTCATCCACATCATTTCCCACATCTTCATTTCAACCATCCATTCAAATTGTTTTGACCATGTTGCCCCAGAATCCTTTGTTGCTGCCATCATCCTGATAATTGGCACTATAATCTAGCAATTGAGTGAAAGGATTTGTATTGTTCTCACCAACTTTGCTTCTGGAAACACCAGGAGGGGGTGAAACCTAGCCTTTTGTTCTTTCAAACCACTCTCAGTTATAGATGAAAGAACTTCAAGGTTTCCTAAGTGCTAGCAAAACTCAGCTGGATGATCTCATTCTCGATCCCAGCACCTGGTGGGGGGGATTTTCTTCTATATTAGTGGTTGCTAGAAGTTACAAAGAGTGGAGTATTTATCCTGGGCTGATGAATCCAAAAATGGAGGGAGTATCATTGTATGAATGCAGCTGAGAGGTGCAGAACATATGATTAAAGTGCACCAGGAAATATTATCTTCTCCCTTCATCTCTTTCCAATTTATTTGTTACCCGGGAAGAAAATGTTAAACGCTAATGGCAGTGGAATAAAGTCCCCTGTTCTTATTGGTAGTGCCAGGAGAACTCAGTAACTATGACAACATGCAGTTCAACTTATCTCCTATAAGATAATGATCTTTTATTTTTTTTGTCATTGGTTACCACCAATTCTCTCCTCTTTTGTCCCCCCTACTGTTTTTGTGTTAAACAATGATAGCCATTTTTGGAATTTTGTGGTGAACTCTGGATTGCATGGTCATGGATTCCTGATGCCCCTGATGTTACTACTACTCTTTAGGGTAGGTGGTATTTCAGAGTGAGTTAAAGGGGAGTCATTATGCTCTCCGAGGTGTTGCTGGACTACAGCTTTCATCAGCCCTGGTCAGTATCACCAAAAGCTGAAGGATGCTGGGAACTGCTGTGCATAAAACAGATGTACAGGAACCCCAAACAATGTAGAAGGTGCAATAAAGTTTCATGTATTCTTTCAGGTTTCACTGCAGCCAAGCACTCATGATGGCTAGGTTGCTGGAATGAGGGATTCCTCATTAATAAGGAGTTTGCATTGAACAGAACGGAACCAAATATTGTAAGAGAATTTGGCCAAGGATAAAGAAATGAAGCAAGAGAGAGACTGGCTGAATTTTGTGAAGCTAACAGTTCATTCATTGTAAACATATTCTTCTAGCAACCAAAAGGATAACCATATACATGCACATTGCCTGATGGCCAATATAGAAATAAGGGACTGGTACAGACTGGCCCTTTGAGGCACCCCGTCACGTGCTAGGGTTGCCTCGGGGCAGGGCTTAGACACACCCCGCAACCCTAGCACATGATGGGGGCATAGTCACTACATAGCGCCATTTAAATGGCTTATGGAGTGACGCCATCGTAGCTGTGCAGCTTCTATACAAAGCTGCGCAGTTGCGACGTACTAGAGTCGCCCTATGGTGCCTTTTCCCTTTTTTGCATCGCAACTGCGACACAAAAAAGGAGCTGGGTTTGTGCACTCTTTTTTACTGTGCATCTTCGCCACTCCATCTAGCTGCTGCGGTGAAGGTGCACAGATAAAAAGGTGGCACCAGACTGCTCTTTTTGGGCGGTCTGTAAAGCCCCAAGATTACAGAAGATGGAAAAGCTCCATTCTCTCTGCAAAAACAATGCTAAAACTACCTCAAAACCAATGCAAAGACAATCCAAAAAAAAAAAAAAAAAAAAGGAAAGGAAAAAAGGAAAAACAAACCTCTTCCACAAGATCTGAAAAATTAAAGGGAAATTTAAATCAAGAGTGTGGAGGTTCTATTCCATGACCTCCAGGAGAATACAATAGATGATCAATAAATAAATAAATAAATAAATAGTCAGTCAACGGAAATTATACACTGAGGAACACATAAAAGAGATGAAAGGATGTCAGATTCAAGAAAGAAGCATTTGAAGGCGAACCCACAATTTTAGAATGTGAAATGGAAGCTGCACTCAGGGGACTTGGGACAAATAAATTACCAGGAACAGATGGCAGTAGAACTGGTTCAGTCTGCAGACATAGAATCAGCTCTAGTTCTAACTAAAATTTGCTGGCAAAAATAGGTAGATAGATCAACAGATAGATAGATAGATAGATAGATAGGCCCACAGGTTGGAAACACCCAATATAGAATCCAGTCCCTAAGAAAAAGGGACACCCTGGATTTCAGTAACTACAGGGCCATTGCATTAATTTCCAATGCAATCAACTGAATACTCAAAATTATACAGCAAGGACTTTTACTATATATGGAGTGAAAAATGCCAGATGTTGATGCTGGGTTCAGAAAAGGAAGAGGCAGGAGGGATTATATTGCAAACTTAAGTTAAACTTAACGGGCTGCACCGAAGAATTTCAGAAAAAATCAGCCAGTGCTTTATAGATTATAGCAAAGCTTCCAGTCATGCAGATCATGAAAATCTATGGATCACACTTAAAGAAATGGATGTGCCACAATATTTGTTCATCTAAATTCATAATGTGTACTCAGGACAAGAAGCTACTATGAGGACAGAATATGAAGAAATGTAATGGTTTCCAATAGGCAAGGGGATAAGGGAAGACTATATTTTATCACCCTATTTGTTTAACTTGTATGCTAAACATGTTATACATAAAACTAAATTAGGCTCTGCGGAAGGAAGGGTGAAAAATGGAGGAAGGTACATCAACAATTTACAATATGCAGATGACCACATACTACTAGCAGAAAACAGCAAAGACTTGGAATGGCTACTGAAAAATGCCAAGGAAGAAAGTGCAAAGGCAGGTTTACAGCTGAACATTCGAAAAACAAAAATAATGACCTCAGACAATTTACAAAAATTTAAAGTAGAAAATGATGACATTGAATTAGTCAAAGATTTCATATACCTTGACTCAGTCACTAACCAAATTGGAGACTGCAGTCACAAAATCAGAAGAAGACCTGAACATGAAAAGACAATTACTTGTGATAGGTTCCCCAGGTCCAGGTATGGAGGTGGTTCCTCGTGGCTAGTGGCACAGGGGGGACCGGTTGTAACTCGATTGTTACACCGGATCATTAATTCATCGCTGAGGGATGGGCAGTTTCCAGACATCCTTAAATTGGCCATTATAAAACCGATACTCAAAAAGCCCTCCCTCGACCCCCTGATTCACAACAATTATTGGCCAGTTTCGCTACTGCCATTCTTGGGGAAGGTGATCGAGAGGGTGGTTGCAATCCAGCTTCAATCGATCTTGGATGAAACGGATTTTCTAGATCCATTTCAAACCGGTTTTCGGGCGGGCTATGGGGTTGAGACTGCCATGGTCGCCCTGGTCGATGATCTCCGTCTGGGCATTGACAGGGGTAGCGTGTCCCTGTTGGTGCTCTTGGACATCTCAGCGGCTTTCGATACCATTGACCATGGTATCCTTCTGGAACGCCTGGCAGAGGTGGGGAATCGGGGGCACTGCGCTCCAGTGGTTCCGGTCCTACCTCTCCAGGAGGTTCCAGATGGTGCAGCTGGGGGACGTGTGCTCCGATAAGAGGGCCCTCACTTCTGGGGTCCCTCAAGGAGCCATTCTGTCCCCCATGCTCTTTAACATCTACATGAAACCGCTGGGAGAGATCATCCGGAGGCATGGGGCGCGGGGTTATCAGTACGCTGATGATACCCAAATAGTCTTCTCTATGTCTCTGACTGATGCAGTGACCAGGGATGGCATCGCTCCTCTCGTGGCCTGTCTGGAATCGGTAATGGACTGGATGAGGGAAAACAGACTCAGTCTGAATCCAGAGAAAACGGAAGTACTCGTGATAGGTTCCCCAGGTCCAGGTATGGAGGTGGTTCCACCTGTCCTGGACGGGGTCACGCTTCCCGTCAAGGACACCGTAAGCAGTTTGGGGGTGCTCCTTGACTCGTCGCTCCACCTAACTTCTCAGGTGGATGCGACGGTCAGGAGCACTTGTTATCAGCTTCAGCTGATATGCCAGCTGAGTCCCTATCTGGACCGGGGGGACCTTGAAACTCTAGTACATGCTCTGGTAACCTCTCGGTTGGATTTCTGTAATGCGCTCTACATGGGGCAGCCTTTGTATCACACTCAGAAGTTGCAACTGGTACAAAATATGGCAGCTTGGGTGGTCACTGGTGCTCCCAGGGCCTCCCATATAACACCAATCTTGAAAGATCTTCATTGGCTGCCGATTCGCTTCCGGGCTCAGTACAAAGTGCTGGTCATTACCTATAAAGCCCTATATGGCTTGGGCCCAGGGTATCTGAAGGACTGTCTCTCCCCATATAATCCGCCTCGCACACTTAGATCCACTGGACAGCGCTTATTGAGAGTTCCGGAGGCTAGATTAGTGAGTACAACAAAGAGGGCGTTTTCCATCTCTGCCCCTTGCCTCTGGAACTCCCTGCCTACTGAGCTCCACTTGTCCCCCACCCTTGGCCAATTTAGGAAGGACTTGAAGACCTACCTATTCAAGCAGGCATATTCTTGAATGGACCTTCTTTGTAATTCTGCCTGTCAACAACCCGCTTACTGTACTGCCATCACACTTTGCACGGGGGATAATGTTTTAATGTTTTTTATTGTATTTGATTGGTTTTTAACTTATAGGTACTTTGTTGTTTTAATGTTTATACATGTTGTACACCGCCCTGATCTCTGGAAGGGCGGTATAGAAATAAATTTTATTATTATTATTATTATTATTATTATTAATTATGAAGGAACTGGACAAAATCCTGAAATATAAAGATATAACATTAAATACCACAGTCGGGATTACCCATGCCACTGAATTCCAGTATGCATTTATTATTGTGAAAGCTGGGCAGTGAAGAAAGCTGAGAGGAAGAGAATCAACCTATTTGAAATGTGGTTCTGGAGGAGAGTTCTGCAGATATCCTGGGCTGTCAAAAAGACAAAAAATTGGGTCCTAGAGTAAATGAAGACTGAACTCTCTCTAGACACCAAGATAACTAAACTGAGACTGTTGAGAAGACATGACTCACTAGAAAAGACAATAAGGCTTGGCAAAGTAGAAAGCAGTAGGAAAAGAAGAATGCATTACAGTTGGATAAAATCTATCCATCAGGAGTGTGCAAGACCTGAGCAGGATTGCTGAAGAAAGGTTTACATGGTCTCTCAATTTAAGGGTCACCATAAGTCAAAGTTGACTAGATGGCAGTTAACCACAGCAACAGCAACAACCTACAGTACTTGCAAACAAGATATAGGAGTCTATTTCTTTTGCTTCCTGTCGTGTTGGAAGTTTTTCATCTGTATATTTGTTCCATCCAATTTCCCCATCACTTTGCAAATGACTTTTTTTTAAAAAAAAATAGTTATCATGAAAATTATCTCGAGTTTCATATGCAATTTGTCCTAATGATTGCTTTTTCTGTGTATATTTTTCCATCAGGAAAACCTCATTGTCAACAAGCACACACATACACACACAAACCCAACAACAACCAAGAATATAATTGTGTCCTTGATTCATACATATTTCAGAAGATGTAAATTAGGCCGGTTGGCATGAAACTAGGGTGTCTGGTATCTCCATTTTCTAGGAGCGATGAATCTGGTCCAGATCTGAATCGGAAAATGTGAAAGAAATACTGCCTATTCTTAGAATGACTGTTGGACTAAGGGGCTTTACAGACTGCCCTGATAAAGCAGCGTCCCACCGCCCCTTTCAGTGCTGTAGAAGGGCCACGGCAACTGCATGCAGTGGCCATGATCTGGAGCTTTTCTGGCTGTAAAAGAAATGGTAAAATTTCACTCCTTTTAGAGCCAGAAAAACCTTACCTCTGTGGTGGCACTTTTTGGTGCTACTATTGGCATGCATTGTATACACTCCACATCAAAAGAGTGCCGTTATGCCACCCACCGTGCAGTCAGGCAAGTGGTGTGACAGTGGTGTGGGAGCAGTGTGGGGGCATGCCTCATCCAAACGTCACAACCTACAGCCCCTAAGACTCTCTATACTAGAGTTCAATTCACACCTCAGCCATGAAACTCACTGGATAACCTTGAGCAACTCACATCCTCTCATCCTCAGAAGAAGGCAATGGCAAACCTCCTCTGAACAAATCTTGCCAAGAAAACCTCAGAATAGATTTGCCTTAGGGTCACCATAAGTCAGAAATGACTTAAAAGTTCATACAAAATCTGGAACAGATTCACTACCCCGCTGACAATGAATCCACCCAATGTCACTGGAACTAGTTGTGATCCAAACTGATATTGTCCCGTCCCTATCTGTGGGGAGAATGAAATGCCAGGATCCAGTAATACACTCATAAACGCTCATTCCCTATCTTCATCTCAAGCATCTCAATTAGGGTGTTGTTTCCTTCCCTTTGCAGCTGCATCCTTATGCATCACTTTGGATACCATCTGGAGTCCATTTTTCAGAAACTGAGGTGGGGAGGGGGATTCAATGATCCTTAACAGATGCTCAAATGCCCTCCTGGACAACCAAACATTATTTGGCACCCTGGAAACTTGGCTAAATATTCTGGGAACAAAGCATAAAGGTTCCAGAGAAAGGAGAAGGCATGAAATTATCATAGCAAGGGAGCTCTAGTTTGATCACCACACAGCAAAGCTTGGAGAAATTTCTATGCTGGGACTGCAGCCTCCGAGCTGGCTGGGGAATACTTAGAGCTGGGATGCCAAAAAGTAAATTTCCCAAACTCTCCAAGAAAGGAATGACTAGTCCATGTTTATTGTTTTTATTCAAGAAGGGCTTGGAGGAGGGGGGGAATCTGCAGTCCCCTCTGTAGCTGTTGGACTTCTGCACAATGTGACACTGCATTGCAGCATGAGGGGAGAAAGAGAAAGAGAGAATGAATTAAACACCTATTCTGTGAGACATCGATGGAGCTTCAGGAGGCTACAGTAGGCATCTTTCAGAAAGAAAGAGGGATATTTCCATTCAAGGCAAAGAAGGGAACATCCTTGGATCCATCAGAATATTTATTTACCTCGCAGACATACACCCAAAAACCACAGTTTAAAGGCCTGGTTCTCCCTAATGTTGGCAATTTTTATCAGAATTTGAAGAGGGAGGGAGTCACTTGTTGCTCCTACAGTTCACTTGCTGGGATTCTGGAAGCTGTAGTCTAAAAAGGTAACTTCAAATAATGTATTCTATCTGGAGATCAAAATTCTTCAATGCAGATTGGGAGTTGCCTGCAACCAGAAAGCTAGCATCTCAGGATGATGGGATCTAGCAAGGACCTAGCAAGGTATCATCTGATATTACTTTTTCTTTGAGAAAGAGTTACTTCCCTTGGGTGGGAACATTCTGAGATATGACTTTCTCTAACAGGGGTTGCTGGTGGCTTCCATAGCAATAAAATGTTGAATCTATTCTGGGTTTAGGCCCAAACTTTAACAAGTTTTCCAGGGTGCTGAACCTATTTTAAGGTGTTTATAAAATAAATTCAGCACTTTGGATAGCTCTCTTGAAGCTTAGACTAAAATTCAGAGGAAATTCACACTTCTGCTGTCACAGAAGCCACTGGCCATCTTGGGCTACTTCCGAATGTGGCCCTTAACTTCTGTCTAGGCTAGATTTCAGTGGACTGGAAGTGGAAGTTCATGTAACTGAGAGTTTTCCATCCTCCCTCCCAACAAATCCCTGCACATAGAAGCAAGCATATCAAGGAATATGACCTTCCTTTCTGAGACTCTGACTTTCTGTCTACAGAGATGTATTGACTTTAATTGGAAAGCATTGAATTGGCTGTGCCTACTAGGTAGGGGGGAAATTGAAAATATCTCCCACCACCACCACAAAAAAAGACCAGGTTTCTCAACTGATAGGAATTCAATGAAGAATATCCTGACTGATGAGAATCTTCACAGTTCAGCATTTATTGTGCTCAGTGCCGTCTCTGAGGTTGGTGTTACCAGGTACAGGGGAAGATGAACTTTCTTGCCCTACTTCCTGAGGAGAGCAGCACTGTGGCCTCTGCAGTGTCCATTCATGGTCCAGTATGGCTGCTCTATGACTAGCTTTGCTGGACCCTGAAGGCAGCCCTCAACAGGAAAGGCCTTCAGGGTCTGGCATAGCCACTCCAAGATCAGCCTTACTGGACCCAGAAAGCACTTCTCCAGCAACTGCCACCACCACTGGTGGGAATGGCACTGTGGCCTCTGGAGGGCCCATTCAGGATTTGATGCAGCTTCTGGGTGAGTGGCAATGGGAGACAACACCCATTCTTCCTCCCCCAATAGCCGTGCCAGTCATTCTGGGTGTGCCACCCCACTTGGTGACATTCCTCTCTTGGGTGTCACCCAGTGTGGTCCACACTCCCACACCTGCTGCGGATGCCTCTGGTTCTGTGCAGATGGTCCAGAAGCAGATGAAAGACCTTCCATCTATTCCAACTTCTGTTTCCTTGGCCTTGGAGGGAGAGAAGAGCTGCCAGCATCTGCTAGACTTAATAACATCCTTCACTGCCACCCCCTTTTCCTCATATACTGTGCCTTTTTAGAGGACAGGAAACTGTCAAAGTCACAATTGCAAACCACTCATGTAAAGTATAACACAGGAATTCCCAACCTTTGTGACTCACAGAGTCCTTTTTAGAATCAGTTTCTATGGAGGGAGCCCCTAAGACGCCTACCCTTTGTCTTACAAGTTAATGGTGTTTAGGACTAGTGTTACTTTTTTGTTTCTTATTCTTTAATTTCATTCAATCTTTATTTTTTCCATTTTCCTGGAGCAACTGCAGAGCATCTGGGAAGTTAACGCAGACCCTTTAGGGATCATCAGAGCACAGATTTGGAAGTGCTGGTATAATGTACATAGACTAAACGATGATGAAGATGAGGATGAGGAAGATGAGGATGCTATTTTGCCTTTTAAAAAAGTTTATGATAAAATGAAGGTACATTTGGCTGGATGTTCCTTGCCTTCAAAAACTAACACAATCACCATCTTTAAGCATCTGAAGGGATGTATTGTAGAAAATGGACTGAACTTGTTTTCTGCTGCTTCAGAGACTAGGGACTCTTTCAGACGTGGGAAATTGGAAGTATAATCCAAGGGCAATCCAAACGCAATCCTGGGGTTTCACGTTATTGCGAATTAATTGTTCTCACGCAAATTCGGACAAAAGGGAAGTCACTCCGAATGCAATCATGGGTTTAATGTTATTGCGAATTTAAGCTTCTCATGCGATTTCAGGCAAGGGGGGGGGGTTATTTTCGGGTAATGGGAAGTAATTCCGAATGCCTTCTGAATGGAGCAGGGGTTCAGGTAAATTCGCTAAACAAATGAATTTACATGAATCCGCATTGGCTCCATTCAGAATTGGGAGAAATTCCTCCCGTTTGAAAGAGTACACAGGACATGAACTAACTGATTCAAATTAAAGAAAAGAGAACCAACCTAAACATTAGAAAGCATGTCCTTGCAGTAAGAACTGTCACAGAGTGAAAATGACTGCCTTGGAAGGAGGAGGACTTCCCTTCTTTGGAGGTCTTCAAATAAAGGTTGGAAGACCATCTTTCAGGTGTTTTGTTTGTTATTACTGTTATTCCTGCATGGCAGGTGATTGAAAAAGATGGCCCTTGCAGTCTGTTCCAACTCTTAAGAGTCTGTGATACTAGGATCCAAACAGAAGTAATGCAAATGCAATCAGATGGCAATCAAAGGCTCAAGAAGAACTCATCCAAAGTCAAACCAGTCTGCTTTATAGCTGGCAGTTGAAGAACACTTAAGAATAAATTAAAATTCTCCTGGATCTCAGTATGCAGAGTAGGCAGGTGTGAATGGAAGCATAGAAGGACAGTTAAGAAGATGCAGTATCTGCTGAGGCTGTGTTGTGGTTTAACTACCATGTTTACATGCCTAAGGAACAGTGAGATTAAATGCAGGAAAAGCCCATGAACACTTTCATTTTCTCCTTTTTTCCATTTGCTTCACATTCCAGCAAACTGCAAGGGAGTGCAGACTTTCTCTTTTTTCTGTAGAGAAGTACAGAAACACAAGTTTCTTGCCTTTCCTAAATTTCAATAAGATTGCTAGATTTGAAGGTTTGCATTGGCTTTCCACATTGTCTGTGCAAAGCTGGTTGGAGCCAGTGAAACTATTTAAAATTTTGTTGCTGCTGTTGCTCTGAGCAAGTTAAAAATGCTATATGAAAATTAAATGGTGAAAGACATCTCTTCTCTGAAGGTGCCAGCCACAAATGCTGGCGAAAAATCAGGAATAAATTCTTCCAGAACATGGCCACATAGCCAGAAAAACCCACAAAAAACTATGGATGCCAGCCATGAAAGCCTTTGACTTCTCATTGAAAGTCATCTGTCTCTTGATTTCCATTAGTCACCAGTTGCACCATCCCAACTGGGGATGAAATCTACCCAAAAGTGGCTGGCGGGTCTTATGTCCATGGGATTGTGAGTGCACTTAGTATTTTATTATAAAAGGAGCTAGGTGCAGAACCTAGGCCTGTTGTGCTGTTGTGTGCCTTCAAGTCATTTCTTACTTGTGACAACCCTAAGGCAAACCTACTACTACTATTACTTCTACTCCTCCTCCTCCTCCTCCTCCTCCTACTACTTATTATTATTATTATTATTAGCCCACCCAATCACTAGGAATCTGTGCAGGTTACAACAGATTAAAATACATAAAATACAATAAAATTCAGAATAATCCCTTCCCACCCACCCCCCTCCCAAGCTAAAATGCAATTAAATCATCTCAGTTAAAACAATAGAAATACAATGGTGTTAAAATTAGGGGACAGGCTTGGTAAACATGGCAATAAGATGGCTGGATAGCCATCTGTCGGGGATGCTTTGATGGAGAGTTCCTGCATAACAGGGGGTTGGACTGGATGTCCCTTGTGGTCTCTTCCAACTCTATGATTCTATGATTCTATGATCATGTCATGCTTGTGCTGTGTAGGAAGAGAAGTCAGGTTGGGAACACCTGCCGGAAGAGATCTGTCTTAAGGGCCTTCTTTAGGGCTGCAAGAGTATGGCGGATCTAATCAGGCAGGTTGTTCCATAGCTTTGGAGCAGCAGTAGAAAAGGCCCTCTGGGTGACTGAAGTTAACCTTGGTTTTTTTCAGCTGAAGTAGGTTCTTCGCAGAGGACCTTAAAGTGCGGGATGGATAGTACAGAAGAATACATACCGTTAGTATTCTGGACCCAAACCAAGTAGGGCTTTAAAGGTGATCACTAACACCCTGTACCTTGCCCAGAAACTAATTGGCAGAATCAATGCTATATGGTCTTTACAAGAAGTTCCTGTAATCAACCTGGCTGCCATATTTTGCACAAGCTGAAGTTTCTTAACTTGGCACAAGGGTAGAGTGCATTACAAAAGTCCAAGCGAGAGGCTACCAGTGCATGTACAACTGTTTCAAGATCTCCCATCTCCAGGAAGGAGCTTAGCTGGCATATCAGCCAAAGCTGATAACAAGTGCTCCTGACTGTAGCATCCACCTGCGCTGACAGCTGGAGTGATGAGTTAAGGAGCACCCCAAAGCTGCAGAGAGAGTCCTTCAGGGGAAGTGTGACCCCATCTAAAACTGGTTGACATAACTCCATTCCCAGATTCAGGTTTCCAATAACAAGTACCTCCATCTTACCTGGATTCAGCTTGAATCAGTTTTCCCTCATCCAGTCCATTACCAGCCCAAGACAGGCATCCAGAGGAGACATGCCATCCTTAGTCACTGCATCAGTCCGAGACATAGAGAAATATATTTGGGTGTCATCAGCGTACTGATAACACCCTGTCCCATGTCTCCAGATGATCTCACCCAGCGGCTTCATGTAAATGTAAAATAGCATTGGGGACAGAATTGCAACTTGAGTGATGCCCAATTTGAGCTCCCTCTTGGCTGAATAACTGTCCCCAAGCAACACCATCTGGCACCTACCCGAGAGGTAGGACCTGAACCACTGCAAGGCAGTGCCCCCAGTTCTGAACTCTCTCAGGCGTTCCAGAATGATACCATGGTTGATGGTATCGAAGGCCACTGAGATGTCCAAGAGCACCAACAGGGTCACACTTCCCCTGTCAATGCACAGACGGAGATCATCAACTAAGGCGACCATGGCAGTCACAACTTCGTATCCCGCCCTGAGTCCAGTTTGAAATGGATCAAGAAAATTGGTTTCCTCCAAGACTGCCTGTAGATTTGTGACTGCCCTCTCGATCACCTTGCTCCAAGAATGGTAACAAGGAGACTGCCCTGTAATCATTTCTGTCCAGGGGGTCCAGGGAGGGCTATTTTAAGAGTGATCTGACCACTGCCTCCTTAAGACAAGAAGACAGGGTACCCTCCCTGAAGGATGCATTGATTATATTTTGCAGCATCAACTTAATTGTATCACCCCCCCCCCCTGGATAGCCAGCCAGGTTGGGCAAGGGTCAAGAGGGCAAGTTGTCTTTTTCAAACTACTAAGAAGGCTTGTCCACATCATCAGTACTTACCAGCTCAAGATTTGTTCAGAGGAGGGGGCTTTTTAGATTGGCTGAAAGGGGCGGTCCAAACTCGCCCCTTTCAACGGCGGGATGACGCTGAGGCTGCCGCACGGGCAGCCTCTAGGCCTCATCCCGCCGCTTTTGGAGGCCGCGGGGAACCGGCCAAGCGGGGTGCAGCAGGTGCTCTGGGCACCCGCTGCACCCCGCTTCCCTTGGCGGGGCTGAAGGGGGAAAGGGGCCGCCGCCGCGACCCCTTTCTCCCTGGGTCTTTGCCGCAGCCATTTAAAGGCCGCAGCAAAGACCCGCCGCAAAAAAAGAGCTCCGAGAAGGCGCCCTCCCGTGGCGCAAAAGCGTCATAACGTGTGCAGCGTGTCAAAACGCTGCGCACGTGATGACGCTTTTGCAGCGCGACCGTATGGACGCCGCCATCTTTAAATGGCGGCGTCCATGCGCTTTAGGCCTAGGGAGGGTGTAAACGCTACGCCCTTCCTAACCCTAAAGGCGGGCTTTTTAGCCCTAATCACGCCCCTTTTAAAACGGGCCGAGGTTTCCCTTTGCCTTCTTCTGAGACTGAGAGAGCATGACTTGTCCAAGTCATCCAAGCTAGTAACTGATAAGGAGTTTTTTTAATGTATTATTTTAGTACTTTAGCATGTTATCATGTTGTGTTTTATCATCCATTTTTATTATATATTTTTGATGTTCCTCATAATTATTATCATTATCATTACCCAGTGGGTTTCCAAGTGGAGATTCAAATTCAGGGCTCCAGAGTCATAGTCCAACACTCTAATTGCTACAACAAGCAGCCTTTCACGCTCATATATATCCATAATTTGGAGGGACATTTTTGCCACACCTCTCCCTGAAATCCTCCTATGAAGTTTGGATGAGGAATTTTGCCACATCTTTTCTACTTTTAAAATACTTCTGTTTTGTTTTGTACTGTTAGCAGCCTTGAGTCCCTATGTTGATAAAAAGATGGGATATAACAAGGAGGAGGAAGAGGAGGAGGATTTTAATTTCACACTGAAAGGAAATAAAGCTTTTACCTGTTCTCTTATAGTCCTGAATAAAACTGAGACTATTTATTTATTTATTTATTTACTTAGGGTATCTGGAGCCTGCTGTCCTGACAAAAAGCTCTCAGGGTGCTTTAAAAATCATTATTTTGCCAGTTCCCCATCCTCAGGCCCCAAAGGAAAAGCAATGGCAATGGGGAGGAGATGAAGTCCAATAGATGCTGGCTGGTCTTCTCTCTCTCAGAAGCCAGAGCAATGGCAGTTGGATCTTGGAAAATTATGGGCTGAGAGAAGCAGATGTCTCCCACCACTTGATGGAGCACTTCTTTAAAAACAAACTGTATCATCCAGTCTGCAAACTAGTGTGGTGTAGTGGTTTGAATGTTGGACTATGACCTTGGAAAGCATGGTTTGAATCCCTTAATCTTGGGCAAGTCACACTCTCTCAGCCACAGAGGATGGCAATGGCAAACCTCTCTGAAGAAACATGCCAACAAAACCCCATGATAGATTCACTTTTTGTCATTGTTATCTGCCCTCGAGTCAACTTCGACCCAGGGTGATGCTGTGGATGAGACACCTCCAAGAATCCCTATCTTCCACTTCTCTGCTTAGTTCCTTCAAGGCCGTTACCATGTCTCCCCTCATTGAGTTAAGCCATCTGGCATGTGGTCTTCCTCTCCTTCTTCTGCCCTCTACCCTTCCTAACATTATTGTCTTTTCCAGTGGTCTATGCCTTGTTTTTATATGGCCAAAGTACATCAGCCTCAGTTTTATCATCTTGGCTTATAATGAAATCTCTGGCTTGATCTGCACTATGACCCATCAGTCTGTTCTTTTGGCTGTCCATGGTATTCTAAGCACTCTTCTTCATTCACCGTAGGGTGGCTATAAGTTGGAAATGACTTTAAGGCACACAACAACAACATCCATGTTGCTTGTTTTTATGCCATAGTTATTTCAAAATGGAATCAATGAACAGTAACTCATTAATGCTAACCCATTCTTTCCAAATTCTGTTTAGCGTTTACAACACCAAAGTGGCAGGGTCTTATTGTACTCCCTCTGATGAGACTGAAGAAAGCTTGGAAGAAAATATTATATCTATCCAGCTATGATAATTGACTAAGTAATCCTGAGACATTGGGCCATAGCGATATCCCATCACTGAGACTTTTAGTGTCAAGGAGCAGACAACCCTTAGAAGACAGAAATCTTGGTAAGATGCAAAGATGTGGTCTGGTAGAAAAAGTACAGAGCAAAAATATGAAGTCCCTATGGAGGAATCATGGAGTAGAAGAGCACATCCTTTGCATACAGACTATTCCAAAGCCAGTCTCTTGCACTTTGGAGTAAAAGGGATCATGATGTGAATGACTTCATTATTATTATTATTATTATTATTATTATCCATACTGATAGAAAGCACTTTCCTATATGGCTTCACCATGGACTCTTTCAGACGTGGGAAATTGGAAGTATAATCCAAGGACAATCCAAACACAATCATGGGGTTTCACGTTATTGCGAATTAAAGCTTCGCACGCAATTTTGGGCAATGGGGGGTCATTTTCGGGTAATGGAACGTTACTCCGAACGCACTCCGAATGCAATGGGGATTCATGTGAAATTGCTCAACTAGTGAATTCACCTGAATTCGCATTGGCTCCATTCGAAGTTGGGAGAAATTCCTCCTATGTGAAAGAGTAGCATGTGAACCCACTGGGTGTCCTTGGGCAACCCACACTCTCAGCCTCAGATTATGGCAATGGCAACCCCCCTCTGAAGAAACATGGGAAGAAAATCCCATGATAAGGTCGTTCTAGGGTCGCACTAAGTTGGAAATTACTTGAAGGCACATAACAGCAACAACAATGGAATGTAGAGTGGGGGGAGGAAAGTTCCATGGGTAACTAAAAGTAACTATGCCAATTAAAATTAAAGCATTTTATTGCCTTAGAGCAGATTCTTTGTAAAAGTAACTTTCCAGGCTCCTCAGAGGGCAAAATGGGCACTTCTTCCAAATACTCAAAAAGTCACCATTGCCCCCTGATGGTGGACCAAAGCATTAAGTGTGTGTCTGCTTAAAGCTTGCCTCCAAGGAGTGAGAAAAACAGAAAAAAAAATGACTTGCACAAACATATGCCTTCTTAGTTATTTACTTCAAGGGCTTTAACTGAGCCACACAACAGAAGTCTGGGCATCTTTGCCAAGCTTATGAACTCTGACAAGTTTGCAGCCCTGAGCAGAATCTTCTATGTACTGTTTACTTGCATGCTCTCCATGCAGCTGTAATCTAATGTGATCAGTCAGCCTTTGCAGATGGCTCTTTCCAGAAGTAGTTAAAAAAAATACTAGTTAATATTCCTACTGTCTCTATTAGAAAAGCTTGGATTGAGGCTTACTATTTGTTTCCTGGACAAATCCTGGTGTATTTTGTCCACTGAAAGAAAACTAGAGCATGACTGAATTCCAAGAAGGAACATTGAAAGAGAAGGGGAAAGGAAGAAGAAAGAGGAAGAATAATGCTTTCCCTTACTCCTCATTTTAATAGGAAAGCAAATGACTCATTATGAATAAAATAAAAATGATAAAGAAATAATCAGAAGACCCATAGAAGGTTCTCGCCAGCTTTTACCTCCAGCAGATTTCCTGTGAAACTGCATAGTGTCTCGAAATTGGTGGGTGGTAATTTCAACAGCTGCACTGCATTCATAGATTCCAGCTGTTCCCATTCAAGTTGCAGTAGTACTTCTGTATACATCCAGGATATGTTGGTGTAAGTATGTTCCAGTCAGAGCTGATCCATGGGCAGACATCAAGCAAGAAATGGAGTGGCCAGAATAACCCAGTAATAAGAAAATTCCAGTGCCAAAATATTCTAAATGCACCATTGTGACATAGTGGTTTGAGTGTGGGACTATTAATCTGGAGGTCAGGGTTTGATTCCCAGCTTGGCCATTAAATGCATAGGATGACATTGGGCAAGTCACATGCTCTCAGCCATGTGAGAAGATTTGAACAAATCTTGCCAAGAAAACCCCATGATAGATTTGCCTTAGGGTCACCATGGGGCTCAACAGACCACCTGAAAAGGGCAGTCTGGAACCATCCCTCTTTGCTGAGGAGCATTGCTGCAACTACCAAATCACGTTGCACCACTGCGCAGCAAGAAAGGAGCACTCAGAAGCAGCTCGTTTCTTTCTGCACCAGATTGGGGTCAGGGCAGTCTCACCGGCAGCCCCTGAAGCCCGAAGGAGCTCCAAAATGGAGCTGCCCAAGGCCCCCTGGAGCTCCAAAACAGAGCTCCCCAAGGGAGAGCTCCAAAAAAGAGCTCTGAAATGGAGTTCCTTTCTGCGCTTCTGCATAAGCAGCCTGGGGCAGCACAGAGATGTCAGGCACACATCGCACCATGTGGAGGTGGTGCACGTGTGATGTCATTGCCACATGCAACATGTGGAGGACACCACATAACAATGGCACCCTCCACATGTACTAGGGACCGTGCGGTTGGTTCATGGTCCCTAACCCTAAAATCGCTGCCACCACACCTGATTTTGCCTGTCTGTATCGGGCCCATAAGTCCAAAATGACTTGAAGGCACACAAGAATGACAGCAGCAGCAGCAGCAACAGCAACAGCAACAACAAAGGCTTGGACTCCCTTCCATGGAGTCCCTTCCGAAGAGAAGGTTAAGAGGTGATATGATAGCCCTGTTTAAATATTTGAAGGGATGTCATATTGAGGAGGGAGCAAGCTTGTTTTCTGCTGCTGCAGAGACTAGGACGCGGAATAATGGATATAAATTGCAGGAAAAGAGATTCCACCTCAACATTAGGAGGAACTTCCTGACAGTAAGGGCTGTTCGACAGTGGAACACACTCCCTCGGAGCGTAGTGGAGTCTCCTTCCTTGGAGGCCTTTAAACAGAGGCTGGATGGTCATCTGTCAGGGATGCTTTGATTTGGAGGTCCTGCATGGCAGGGGGTTGGACTAGATGGCCCTTGTGGTCTCTTCCAACTCTATGATTCTATGATTCTATGATTCTTTGATACTATGGATACGAGATTGAAAAATAAATAAAGGTAGTGTAGACTATATTTCAGAGGAAGACAATGGTAAGCCATGTCTGAGGAATGACTTAGGGAGCTGGGGATGTTTAGCCTGGAGAAGAGAAGGTTAGGAGGTGATATGATAGCCCTGTTTAAGTATTTGAAGGTGTGTCATATTGAGGAGGGAGCAGGCTTGTTTTCTGCTGCTCCAGAGAAAAGGACCCGGAACAATGGATGCAAGCTACAGGAAAAGAGATTCCATCTAAACATTAGGAGGAACTTCTTAACAGTAAGGGCTGTTTGACAGTGGAACACACTCCCTCAGAGAATGGTGGAGTCTTCTTCTTTGGAGGTCTTTAAACAGAGGCTGGATGGCCATCTGTCAGGGATGCTTTGATTGGGAGTTCCTGCATGGCAGGGGGTTGAACTGGATGGCCTTTATGGTCTTTTCCAACTCTATGTTTCAATGAGTATTCCTTGTCTAGGAAAAACTTGCAAAAGTCATGGAGTACTCACACATACACATATACACACAAGAAACATCAAGCAAAATCCTAGAGTGGTGCTCTACTCTGTAGCCCTGGCAGCTCACCACAAATGTGATTCAATGCAACCATGGAACCTTTGTACTAGCTATGGAATCTTTTGATAATTTCAACCAATGGTGCACTGAGCAGCAGGATTTGTAGCCTTACAAGGGCAATCATCATCAGATGGTATATACATGAAAGCATAAAAGATAGGTTGCATAGCAGCACCAACAACAGCACCTGGAATCCATGGAAACCCATGAAAAGAGAAATTCAAGTGAGGATTCCAGTGCAGATTTAGCTGTCCATTTTTCTGCATCATAAAAGCACTATTAAGATGAGAAGGAGTACCTTCTGCCTTGAAGATCCATCTCCTCATCCCAGCCATAATGAGAATTCATGCACAGAAAGTGCTGTCATGAGAATGAAAGTGGTTAGAATCATACAATCATAGAGTTGAAGAGACCACAGGGGACATACAGTCCAACCCTCCTGCCAATATCTGCTCTTCAAACATTTAAAGATGGGTAACCAATCTCCTCTCTGTCTTTTCTTATCCAAAATAAACAAAACCAGCTTCCTAAGCCATTCCCTCTCAGGTTTGTCTTCTTGGTTACCCTTCTCTGGAGACATTCCAGCTTGTCAATATTCTTCTTGATCTGTGTTGCACAGAACTGGAACCAGAATGGTAGGTGAGGTCTGACCAAAGCGTAATAGAGTGGTTTTGTCACTTCCCTTGACCTCGACACTATATTTCTGTGAATGCAACCTAGGATTACATTGACATTTCTTGACAGCATCACACTATTGAATAATGTGTAGCTTGTGACCTACTAAGACCCCTGAAACATTTTCACATGACTATTGTCAATCCAGTTGCCCTTTTATGGTGTCCAGGATTTTTTGCATAGGACAACTGTCTCATTGTGTCTAATAGTAGAGTCACAGCAGAAGACACAGGGATAAGAGTGAGACAGAGTAGTGCATAACTGCATTGGTAAAGTAAGTGTAGTCCCACTGATGTTTGCACAGCACTTCAAAATGATTCAAAGTGCATCTTGGAAGATGTAGCCCAAGATCCTATGGGAATGTATTGTGTAATCTCTGTATAGAGGATTATATATTGATTATGCTATGCACCCTTGTGCTGAATTGCAATATTGTGCAATTGAATGTGCAATCCATGCACAAAGATATATGCAGGTGAAGGCACAACTAAAGCCTCAGCTTAATACACTAAGGAGTACTACAGCCAATTGCAGCAGGGGCAGACAGATATACACTGACTAAGAATGTGTGTCTATTTGTATAATGGCATCACATTTGCAACTCTACTTCGTGGTAGTGAATTTAAGAAATTTAAAGTCATGGTTTCTGAAAACAAATTTTCCCATTGCAGGTAGACATTGGATGGTCACGTTCTGGAACAAATTAGAAGTTTTCAGTACCTTGGTCTGACTTTCCACCACACAATATCAGAGGTCTGTTGCCTATCAGAAAGCACAAAAACTACCATTCTGCATTTTTTTTTCTTTACTAAAGGGGCCAATATATACCACCTGCCATTAAAGTCTTTAACGCTAAGGCAGCAGCACAATTGCTGTATGCCCATTTGGGCTGGGGGAAATAATATCAGAGTTGGACAATCTTCAAGCAAAATTTTGAGGGATCTCCTTCGAATTTCTGGATGGATTCCTAATGCAGTTTTACTGTTAGAAACAGGGGAATGCCCTTTACAGACAAGGGCTTGGAAGGGAGCTTTAACATTTTGGCTCAAGGTTAATATTTTTAAAACTAGGCACAGGTTGACTTTTCTATTTATCTGTTCAACAGTGGAATACACTCCCTTGGAATGTAGTGAAGTCTTTTCCTTGGAGGTCTTTAAGCAGAGACTGGATGGCCATCTTTCAGGGATGCTTTGATTGGGAGTTCCTGCATGGGAGCAGGGGGTTGGCCTGGATGGCCCTTGTGGTCTCTTCCAGCTCTATGATTCTATGATTCAAATTGAATATATAAGATGTTGCTCAATGTTTGATGCACCAAAAGGTGCTTCAATTGGTCTGTCATCTTCACTCTTTTTGTTGTTGTTGTGTGCTTTTAAGTCATTTCTGACATATGGCAACCCTAAGGTGAACCTGATACAGGGTTTTCTTGGCCAGTTTCCTCAGAGGGGATTTGCCACTGCCATCTTCTGAGGCTGAGAGAGTGTGATTTGCACAAAATCACCCACTGGGTTTGCATGGCTGAGCAAGGACTCAAACCATGGCCTCCAGAGTCATAATCCTGCAATCACACCATTACACCAAACTGGCTCCTTTTACATCTGACACTGTTCTTGAATCAGTAAAACAAAGACTGTGGGATATTGCTTTTTGTGACTTTCGGGCCCATTCATACTCATCCTGCTCACCAAGTGCATTACACAGGGCCTTTTTGTCCAGATGAGTATTTAAAGAATTTGACTGTTGTTAATTACTGTTGAATTTTTATCAAGGCCAGATGTAATGCTTTTCCCTCTGAAATGCTCAGAAGTAGATTTGCTGGTGTCTCTTAAATTGCAAGATTATGCCTCTGCAGTAATCAGGAGGTACAATCCATGAATCACTTTCTTTTGTCTTGCAGCTTCTACAAGCAGACTCAAGGACACATCATTAATCCATTAATGGTGAATCTAATGGGAAAATTGGCCCAATTTTATGTCAAATTATTAGAAGACAAAATTCCCAGTATGACTTTGGTGGTTGCTTAGTTTTGTCTGAGGCATTCAGGATCAGAGAACAGCTAACTTTTGTGCAAGGCGGAAATGTCTGAAATAAGCTCTGTTTGTACTAATTGTCTAATTGTTCCTTGAGCTTTTAATTTATTGTATATGTTGTGAATTCAATTGTACTGAGTCTCTTGGCCAAAATAAAGAAACGATTGATTCCTTGAAGTGAATGCAAATGTTCTTCATGGAGCAAAAATATTCAAAAGTTTCCATAGACAAAGATACACTGGTGTAAAATGTCAATATGATCAGAGACAATGAGTTTTCCTTTCCAAGTATAAAGAACATCATGTTTTATTTATTTATTTATTTAATTATTTATTTATTAAAAGGGGGGGGGTTACAGATAGAAACTTTATTTGTTTTGACTTTAAAAACCACAAGGCATTTTACAAGTACTTCTTCCAGGGTTAAAGCAATGCTAAGTACAAAAGGCCCAAGTTATCCAAGAGCTCAGGTACTCATTTCATGTGCCATCCTATGATCAACTAAAACAGATTGATTCAAAGAGATGATCAAAAGAGAACGTGTATGAAGCATAAAAGAGAGAGTTCACAGCTCCCCTCCCTGTGCTTGTTAAGAAACTGAATTTGTTTTGTTACTTTGTTCCAGAATTCAAGGGAAAAGTCAAGCCATTTAAGGCCATAATGACAGGCTTGCTAATTAATGACTCAAAGCAAAGCTGAACATGATTAATGACTTAACATCCTGATCAATACACTGGTAAAAGAACGATTATCAACCGCAATCAGCAACATAATCAGCCAACAGACACTTTCTTGACCGTAGTGTTCCTTCTTCAGGCCTTGGTGGAGTTCAGTTGCCTTAGATGGAAATTAATCACTAGCACTCCATACACAAAGAAAAAACCAAGGGGCTCAACAGATCAGCGTTATACGCTGGGCATGGGGGCATAGTGTATGCATGATGGCTACCCTGATTCCACCTCCACACCGCCCCCACAATGCCCACCTGACCAAATGGTGGGTGGCATCACACCACATCCTCAGCACAGCGTTTACATGCACTGTGCCAAAGAAGTGTCAAAAAGCTGCCATACTGGTGGCTAGGGTGCCCTTTCCATGATTCAAAAAGGAGCTGCTTTTTGTGGATTCTTTTTGTGCCATGGAAAGTCCAGATTGCAGCTGCAGCATGTAGTTGCCATGGCCCTGAGCTGGTGAGGAAAGGGGCAGCACGGACCCATCCCTTAAGGGTGGTCTGCTGGGCCCTTAAGTCTCTTTGAATTTCTCCATCTTAGAGTCCCCAGTTTTACATGAGGCAGAACATTCCAACATAGAACTGAAGCCTAATTTCTGAGGTAGACTGCATCTAGGGGAAACTCTTTGAAGCAATGGATCAGTCATAAATATTTCCTTCTTAATTGCCATTTCCTTATGGCTTTATTTCAGCTGGGATGAGCAATTGGCTCTAGGATGGAATCCCTACTAAATTAGAGCAAGGATATAGTTGCCTAAATACGCTAAAGCCTGGGCGACCATGGGAGACCATGGTTCATACTTTATGAAATTCATGGGGTTGCCATAAGTTGACAAGAGACATAGAAGCATGCATGTGCACACACACACATGCACATCCACATGCACACACACACACATGTTTTAGTGGTTTAAGTATAGAATCATAGAATCATAGAATCATAGAGTTGGAAGAGACCACAAGGGCCATCCAGTCCAACCCCCTGCCATGCAGGAACTCCAAGTCAAAGCATCCCTGACAGATGGCCATCCAGCCTCTGCTTAAAGACCCCTAAGGAAGGAGACTCCACTACACTCCGAGGGAGTGTGTTCCACTGTCGAACAGCCCTTACTGTCAGGAAGTTCCTCCTAATGTTGAGGTGGAATCTCTTTTCCTGCAGTTTGCATCCATTGTTCCGCGTTCTAGTCTCTGCAGCAGCAGAAAACAAGCTTGATCCCTCCTCAATATGACATCCCTTCAAATATTTAAACAGGGCTATCATATCACCTCTTAACCTTCTCTTCTCCAGGCTAAACATCCCCAGCTCCCTAAGGCGTTCTTCATAGGGCAAGGTTTCCAGACCCTTCACCATCTTAGTTGCCCTCCTTTGGACACGCTCCAGTTTCTCCACATCTTTTTTGAATTGTGGTGCCCAGAACTGGACACAGTATTCCAGGTGGGGCCTGACCAAAGCAGAATAGAGTGGCACTATAACTTCCCTTGATCTAGAAACTATACTTCTATTGATGCAGCCTAAAATTGCATTGGCTTTTTTAGCTGCCGCATCACACTGTTGACTCATGTTCAGCTTATGGTCTACTTGGACTCCTAGATCCCTTTCACATGTGGTCTCATTCAGCCAGGTGTTCCCCATCCTATATCTGTGCATTTCATTTTTCCGCCCTAAGTGCAGAACCTTACATTTCTCCGCATTGAATTTCATTTTGTTAGCACTGGCCCAGCTTTCTAGTCTATTCAGGTCATTTTGAATTTTGATCCTGTCCTCTGGGGTATTAGCTACTCCTCCCAGTTTAGTGTCATCTGCAAATTTGATAAGTATGCCCCCAATTCTGTCACCCAAATCGTTAATAAAGATGTTGAATAGCACTGGGCCCAGGACAGAGCCCTGTGGGACCCCACTGGTCACTTCTCTCCAGGATGAAAAGGAGCCATTGTTCAGCACCCTTTGAGTTCGGCCAGTCAACCAGTTACAAATCCATGTAACAGTTAACTTGTCTATCCCACATTTTGCAAGCTTGTTTGCAAGAATGTCATGAGGAACCTTGTCAAAGGCCTTACTGAAATCGAGGTATACTATATCCACAGCATTCCCTTCATCTACCAAGCTGGTAATTTTATCAAAAAAAGAGATCAGGTTCGTTTGGCATGACTTGTTTCTCTGAAACCCATGTTGGCTTTTTGTGATTATGGCATTGGCCTCTAAGTGTTCACAGACTCTCTGCTTAATGATCTGCTCTAGAACCTTTCCTGGAATTGATGTCAGACTAATTGGTCGATAATTGTTGGGATCCTCTTTTTTCCCCTTTTTGAAGATGGGGACGTTTGCCCTCCTCCAGTCTGCTGGGACTTCTCCTGTTCTCCAGGAGTTCTCAAAGATTATTGCCAATGGCTCTGATATTACATTTGCCAGTTCTTTTAATACTCTAGGATGTAGTTCATCTGGTCCTGGAGATTTATATTCATTTAGGTTAACCAGGTATTCCTGTACTACCTCTTTACTTATTCTGTGCTGAATTTCCTCTATTCTGTCTCCATTATCCTTAGGTTGAGCACCCTTTGCCTTTTCTGAGAAGACTGAAGCAAAGAAGGTGTTGAGTAATTCTGCCTTTTCTCTGTCCCCTGTTAGCATTTTGCCATCTTCTGCACGCAGTGGCCCCACTGTTTCCTTCTTCTTCCTTTTGCTGCGGACATATCCAAAAAAGCCCTTTTTATTGTTCTTAACCTCTCTAGCAAGCCTGAGTTCATTCTGCGCTTTAGCTTTTCTGACTTTACCCCTACATGTGCTGGCTATTTGTTTGAATTCCTCTTTCGTGATTTCTCCATTTTTCCATTTCTTATACATGTTCCGTTTAAAACTTAGCTCATTTGAAAGTTCCTTAGTCATCCATCCTGGCTTCTTGAGACATCTTCCATTTTTCTTCCTCATTGGAACTGTTTGAAATTGTGCCTTCAATATCTCCCTTTTGAGAAGTGTTAGACTAGGACTCTTGGAGACCATGGTTCCTAACCCTCCTCGGCCATAGGTGACTTTCAGTAAATCTCAGCCACAGAAAGGTAATGTCAAAGTCCCTCTGAATAAACCTCAACAACAAAATGCTACAATAAGCATGCCTTAGGGTTGCCATAGGTTGGAAAAGACTTGAAGGCTCAGATCCAAGTTTATGCTAGTGAAGATTTCCATTAGTACATGGGTATATTATTGCACAAAGCACTGTGCAAAGCAGTTGCATGAGGGGCATCAGATCAACATTGTGCACAACCAGTTGCACAACTGTTTCGCTAATTGTCGGAAAAAAACTGTATTGGTTTTTGGCACCAACTGTGCCACATTTGCACTAACTCTTCAAATGACACAAATGGACCCTTGTCTATGATGTAAGGTGGGTAAACAACTGCAAAGGGTCAGGAACCATTCCATCTCCTCATCTCTCACACATGTATAGACCATTCCTATCACGTTATTTTAGGTTCTATTTCTGGCCACAAAATGTTTGAGATTTTGCTTGGACAGAAGGAGAGTGTAGAGAAGCTACCTGAACTGCCTTTTTTATTTTTTTGTTCTAGTGGCTTGGTGGCAGTTGTTGATGAACAAGTGGCATTTTTTTAAAAAAGGACACTGGGTAATTTGGAAGGTCTTCTGGAAGATCCTCTGGTCCTCAAAATTGACTCCCTGAAGCTTTAAAAAAGCCCTAAAGACGCACCTCTTCCGGCAGGCCTTCCCAGAGAATGTAAACATCCCCCGGCTCCAAATCTAGGCTTTAGAGTGGCCTTTTCTTCCAGCCTTCCTTCTCTGTTTCTACTTTTACATAACCTTGGCTGGGTCCGTTCTTCTCTAATCTTGTATTTATTACTATTTTAGCTAGTTACTGTTTTAATTCAATTGTGATTTAATCTCTTTTTAAGGGGGGAGTGGTAAGGGAAAGGATGGGATATTTTACTTGATATTGTTTTACTCCTTTTTGTAATCCACCCCGATTGCTTGTTCAGAGGGGCGGACTAGAAATAAATATTATTATTATTATTATTATTATTATTATTATTATGTGTGCACCATCTGCTCTTTCCCCATACCTGATCTTAATGTCTGCACATGTTAATGAAATCTAAGAAGAAACATGTGAAAAGAGTTTGGAATCATGCCTCCTGACTCTTCCTCCCAACCTTCACATTTTCAAGATTTCACTTTAAAAGGAAGATGCTATATGAGCATAAACCATGGTCTGAAAATTATGAAAATAGCTTGCACTTCAGGGGCTTACAACCACGGGTTATGAGAGCCTCAGTGCTTGGAGAGTCATCTCTCCCATGACAGTCTTCATGGGGACAACCTTGAATAAAGTGGACCAAATCAGGTATGCACCAATGCTTAAGTTGCTATGAGATGTGGTGGGATGTATATCGGATAGGAATCGAGTCTTCCGCCACTTGCACTCTAGTCGTAGTCCAACCCGCTTCATCTCCCTGAGCTCTTCCGTATACCAGGGTTTATGCTTTGGGGTGGGTTGGAGAGGATGCTCAGGGGCAATCGTGTCAATAGCCTTGGGAAGATCGGTATTTACCAAGGCTTCAACGTGATCACCAGCATTACCAACCATTAAACCCTCTAAGGCCTTCTGGAAACCTATTGGTTCCATGTGCCTTTGAGGGCGGACCATTCTAATGGGTCCGCCACCCCCGGAGGGATGAAACGCTGCTCTTAGTTCCACCTTGACCACTCTCAGCCTAACCACCCTCTTAGGAACTGAAAAATCTCTCTTTCTCAGTTCCATTTCCCAATAACCTTTTCTTCCTGCCTTTTTTCTGTATTCTGTGGCAAGAGTTTTGTGTTTTCTCTTGCATCGAAATTTGCCCAATTTGATTCCATCTTGGCTCTTACCCTGGATTGCTATGGAGATCAAAACAGGATAAAACTGATTGCACCAACCCAAATTCCTTCAAAAAAGGACAACAGGACACAAAAATATCCAATAACATCACACATCTCCCAGTGATGGAGTATGGACTTGTCCATATAACTGAGCTGAGTGACCCCTCGCTCCATGAAATTTGCTTGAAAATATGGCCTCTACTAAAACGCTAATATTTATTTTAATTGTCTAGCTAATTGCTTAATCATTTGAAAGCAAAACAGTTAATCAATTTTAAAACCCTTTCTCCACTGACAGGGTGAGTCACAACCTATTCTTCACAGCTCTTTATTCAGGTTCTTCTAGAGGAGGGAGAATTCAATCAAAATAAAGCTACAGCTTCCCTTCCCAGTTACCATGCAGAATTTTCACAGTTTGGTGCAGGAGGCTGTCAGGAGAGATCACATAAAAGCCACAACACCCATGAAATGATGAGTCCCAGTTGTGAGGCAAAAGTGCTTTCTCTGTAATTTTCTTAGGACCTGCACAAGGTTTGGTAGGCTTCTGCTACTGAAGCATAGTCAGAAGTCAAGAGATAAGAGTCTGTTTTTTCCTTGCAAATGATCTAGTTTCCATTTCTGGTCTCTCATGCAGTAGGAGAAAGAAAGAAAGAAAGAAAGAAAGAAAGAAAGAAAGAACATACTAAACATACCCAGATCCCTAAGTGGTCCTTCGCAAGGATTTTTCCTCCCTGATGTTTTGTCCCCTATCAGATGCACAACTCTGGACATGGTTCATCTTTTTCTTATTCTACTTGAGCTGGGGTCCTAGAAGTGAACACAGTAGTCCAGGTGAGGGCCAACCAAAGCCTCTGTAAACTGAAGTATAATGAACTCCATGATTCAGTAAATGTGTTTTGATTATTAAAATACTTAAGCCCAATGTTCCTGATGCAAAAACATGGAGACTTCTTGAAAAATCCATTGTTCTCTGCCTACAAAGAGGCCTGTGACTTCACTGGAATGGAGATAGGTTGGATTGCAAAAGAGGGGTCCCTGTTGAGATGCAAAGGGACTTTAAGCTCCCTGGACTTTGCCAATAGCCCTATTGCCACATGGCCAGTAGAAGGTGGAGCCTACTTGGACAAAATATATCCTCCCCAGTATACCATCTTTACTAAGGACTGAAACAGCATGCAGGCATCTGACTAACATCTCCAATTGCCCCTCCCCTCCCCCCCCCCCCGGTTTGGTTTGTAACATCTTGCCTGATGAAGAAGCCCGTGGATCTTTGAAAGCTTGCAACAAATATATTGTGCATTTCAGTTGGACAATAAAGGTATTACTGATGGATTTTTGTTTGTATTTGTTAAATGGCTGACACAGCTAGCCCTGAATGTTAAAAATATCCTGATAGTCACAACTAGGTAAAGTAATGGAATCAATTGCTCAATGGCGAGTCAACACATAGGTAAATCTGATTGATTCAATGGATCTTCTCTAGTGAGAACTCCTGAAACATTACAGCTATGTTTCTTCGTTCTAATCCATTTGCAATTAAAAGTAAATTAATCCAGCTAGACGGCTCACATCTAAATTGCTAGAAAACCTCTTTGCAACAGTTTAGATCTGGGATGTCTTCAGTTACAGAAGCTGCTAAGAAGGTAGAAGAGGTTTTTCATAGACACACACAGAGAGACACATATGCATGAGACCCAGCGTGGTGCAAAGATCACCTTAGGGCTTCCATAAATCAGAAACAATTTGAAGGCACACAAGAATGAATATATATATATATATATATATATATACACACATGCATATATATCTTTGATTTTTGGAGAGGTAGAAAAAAGAAAAGATTTTGTTTCCACTTTGATATTTATTAAATAACAACATAACATTTTGAACTGCTGTTACGTTTTGCAAAATCTACAGAGCCATATCTTGACTTGGTAAAGGCTAATGTGTCAAAATCATCAGTGTCATCATTTGTGGCTCACACGTAACATCAGTATATACTTCCCTCCAGCCATTGATAATTTTACTTGAAAGTCAGCAAACATACACCTGTGCTTCCTTTCACACGGCATTGTACTTACAGCCAAATAATTATTGGTGAGAAGCTTTAGAGATTCCTTTCTAGACAAAACATCTGAGGAATTCCAAAGGCAGCTGAAATGCGGGTGGATATATATATTTTTTAAGACTGGCAAAGTTTCTCGACAGTGTTTTCCTTTGTTCCCTGCTAATTTTATCCCATGTAATATTTTCTCGCCGATGCATCATCTTTCAAAATGTTAAACGTTGTTGCTTATTCACTGGGCAGCAAAACAGAAATTCTTTTGATGGAAAAGAAAAAGAACAAGCAAAGGAGGACAAATCCCTCCTTTTGAAAAAGAAGCTCTGTTTTCTCCTTCCCTTTGTCTCAGGGCTAATGAATTTGACTTCATTGCTCACTCTTCTCCCATTCATTCAGATAACCCATTATAATGCCCAGCCTTGCTTTCCTTGTCAAGCTTTTGAGCCTTCCCTTCTAATCCTTATTAATTAACTACTTAATAGTCTCCCATTATTCCTTAGATACATGAATGGACCAGGCTTTTCTTCCCTGGGCTGGAGACAGGCTTCTGCCAAGAGCTGGTGGTGCCCCAAATCTCTGAAGAAGCTTTTCAAGGAAGAAGGAGAAGGAGCACAGACTTTGTGAACAGCCTCTTCCAAAGCTGAATCAATTCTTGGCATCTCTGTTTTATTCTTATTTTCTGTCCCATGATCACTGGCTGAAAGAACCAAAACCTGGGATAAATGTGGAATCAGTTTAATTTCTCAGAATTTTTTTTTAAGAGTTGATTTGAAAGAGTCATTTTTTGGAGCATTTGTAAACCATTAGTCTGGAAATTATTGTGGTTTGTTGTTATTATGTGCCTCCAAGTCATTTCAAGCCACCCCCCAACTTTTGGTGACCTTAAGGTGAACCTATCACTATGTTTTCTTGGCAATTTTCTTAAGTTTGCCATTGCCAAGATTCAAACCACTACATCAGGCTGGCTCTCCTGGAAATCATATGAACCAGTTATATAGGCCCTGATCAGAGACACCTCACCAAAGCATATTCAAGGACTGTCAGGAGGAGACAAAGCCAATGGTGCAAGAGGTGGGTTATTGGTGTTTAATGGGTGCAGCAAGTATTTACAGAAGACAAAAAAACAAACAAACAAACAAAACCAAAACAAGCTTATTTTCTGCTGCTCCAGAGATGAGGACATTTGATTAGGACAACTGGATAGGTTTAGCCTAGAGAAGAGAATATTAAGAGGTGACATGATAACCATGTTTGAAGGGATCTCATTCTAAGGATGGAGCAAGCTTGTTTTCTAATGCTTCAGAGACTATTTTTTAAAATATATATATATATATATATATATATATTCATTGGATTTATATCCCACCTTTTGCCCTAAAAAAGGATTCAATTGCAGCACAGAACAACAATTTCAAACTACAGTCGTCCCCCGGGTTACGAAGGTAATCCGTTCCGGATTACCTTTCGTAACCCGGAAGCTTTTGTTTCCCGGGGGACCGCTATTTGCAACGGACCGCGCGGCCGATTTAAAGGGGCCACGCGGTTTTTCTTTTCGTATCCCGGGGGATCTTTCGGATCCCAGGGGATACATTAGCGGTCCCGCCGGTTTCGTACCCTGGGGTTTTCGTACCCCGGGGAATTTGTAAGCCGGGGGACCACTGTACAGGAAAAGAGATTCCATCTAAACATTAGGAAGAACTTCATGACAGTAAGAGCCATTGGACAGTGGAAGACCCTGTCTCAAAGTGTGGTGAAGTCTTCTTCCTGGCAGGCTTTCAAACAGAGGCCAGATGGTGGTTGTTGTTATTTCATATCCCACTTTCCTCCCCAAGTTGGAACTCAAGATGGCTTACATTTTTACAAAAAAAATAAATAAATAACATAAATTTTTAAAACAGAATTAAACTGATGCAGCATTAAAACACACTAGTCATTAAAGAATAAAATGCAGTTAAGAAGATAAAAACACTTAAAAACAGTACAATTTAAAAGTTCAGCATCCCCATCCCATCTGTTGGAAGTGCTTTGTCTATTCCTGGATGGCTGGAATTTGGACTGGACACCCCTAGTAGACCACAAGTTGAACATGAGTCAACAGTGTGATGCAGCAACTAAAAAGGCCAGTGAGATTCTAGGCTGAATCAATAGAAGCATAGACACTAGATCAAGGAAAGTAATAGTGCCACTCTATTCTGCTTTGGTCAGGCCCCATCTGGAATACTGTGTCCAGGTCTGGGCACCACAATTCAAGGAGGATATGAACAAGCTGGAGCATGTCCACAGGAGGGCGACTAAAATAGTGAAAGGTATAGAAACCATGCCCTATGAGGAGCGACTTAGGAAGCTGGGAAACCTTCTCTTCTTAGTCTGGAGAAGAGAAGGTTAAGAGGTGATATGATAGCCCTGTTTAAGTATTTGAAGGGGTGTAATATTGAGGAGGGAGCAAGCTTGTTTTCTGCTGCTCCAGAGAAAGGGACCCGGAACAATGGATGAAAGCTACAGGAAAAGAAATTCCACCTCAACATTAGGAGGAACTTCCTGACAGTGAGAGCTGTTTGACAGTGCAACACATTCCCTCAGATTGTGGTGGAGTCTTCTTCTTTGGAGGTCTTTAAACAGAGGCTGGTTGGTCATCTGTCAGGGATGCTTTGACTGTGATTTCTTGCATGGAAAGGGGTTGGACTGGATGGGCCTTTTGATCACATTCAACTCTATGATTCTATGAACATTCCTCCTCCTCTGACTCCTAGCTAGACCAAGAGGTGTGTGTATGGGGGCCATGTGTTCTGATTATTTTCTCATAAGAACATCATGATGTCATCTTATCTTAGCTATTGGAGCACCAAGCTGGGCTGAATCATGAGACCTAGCTATAGAGTTGCGTATTAAGGATGAAGAAATTCTTACATGCCCTTCTCAGCTTGTACAATAACATTCCATGAATCATTCCGGTGTGCATGGTAGATATGGCAACCTTTGCATACCTGTGATGAGTAATTGCTAGTTTGCCTGTCTACAGACTTCTGGTTTGTTCCTTTTAGCACACCCACTCTCTTCCAGCATTACTCTATCCTGCAAGGGAGTTTTCCTCTTCTTTCTCTTTCTTTCTTTACACTATGTGTTGGATTGTGAATGATTAATTTGTAAGTAAAAGTACTTTTATATATTTTACAAAGAAGCCTAGGATTGTTTTCTCTTCTGTTCTAGAACCTGGGTGGATGGGTGGGCATGTGACTGGTTGTTGTTCAGCTACTGCTTTGTCAATGTGATTAGCATTGTCTTCAAAGGCTTCCTTGCAGCAGGAAAAAAAAATACAAAAAAATTTCATTGTTTCCTTTGAGAAGAGACTTAGTGAAACTACATCCCTAAACCATACTGGGTCCACAGTAACCATGCCTAACCATATCTCCCCCTCTTATTTTCTCAACTAGTATATCCCCCCATCATATGCAAATGCACACTCTGTCACTCTTTATTCACACTTATCAGGCACTCCCCATCTTGGAACAACTTGTAGTATAAATACATTTTACATTGCTACAACCCCCATTAGATTATGTCCTGTTGGTGTATTTTGTACCTTTCCCACAGAAGCTGTTGGATATTTTGTCTAATGCAAGATATCTGCCTTTTTTTTCAGGGTCAGGGTAGTGCTAAAGAAAAGTTCTGTGGAAACCATGGACTGCTAAAATGATAAATAAATGGATCCTAGACCTAACCAAGCCTTGAAATCTGACTAGAACTCAGCCAAGGAAGCCAAGGCTGCCATGAGTCTGCAAGACCTGAGGAAGGCTGTTCAGGACAGGATGATGGTTGTATCTCAGTCATGGGATTGATTTGACAATGGTTAACAAAAAACAAACAAAACAAACAAAAAACAAACAAAAACAAAAACAAAAAAGGATGGAACAACCTTGTTTTCTGCTGCTTCAGAAAATAGGACACGGAGCAATGGATCCAAGATACAGGAAAAGAGATTCCACCTTAACATTAGAAGAAATGTCTTGACAGTAGGAGCTGCTCAACAGTGGAACACATCCCCTTGAATGGTGGTGGAGTCTCCTTCTTTGGAGGTTTTTCAACAGAGGTTGGATGGCCATTTGTTGGGAATGCTTAGAGTGGATGGCCTTTGGGGTCTCTTCCAATTTTATGATTCTATTATTCTAAGTAAAGTGATACCTATGGTGACATTATGCAGTTGTTCAGTACATCCAGTCCAAGCCCATTCTTCCATGCAGGAACACACAATCCAAGCACTCCCAACAGACGGCCACCCAGCTTCTGTTTAAAACTCTCCAAAGGAGGAGACTCCATTACACTCCAAGGCAGCGTATTCCACTGTGAAACATCTCTTACCATCAGGAAGTTCTTCCTAATGTTTAGGTGAAATCTCTTTTCCTGTGGTTTGAATTCATTGCTCTGTGTCCTGGTGTCTGGAGTTGCAAAAAACAATATGATATACCTTCAAATATTTAAGCATGGCTAGCTTGCCTTCTCTTAACTTTCTCTTTCAGAAGCTGAACACACTGAGCTCCTTAAGCTGTTCCTTGTAGAGTTTCCATACCTTTCACCTTTTTGGTTGCCCTCCTCTGGACTCAATGATAGGATTGTTTTAATGAACACTCTCTACTCAAAAGGAGGGGTTTTCAACTGTACTGTTCTGTCTCTTGGCAATAAAGGGATTAGCCATGTTGCCAACCAGTGGTAAAAATTTGAGGTTCAGCCTCCACCACAACAGTCATCAAATAGAGGTACATCTACAGAGGGACAAAATGAGGCCTTTGCCCCTGCAAATAAAACTTCTCTGCACTAAATTTTTAATACTGACAATCATTCACACCTAGGTGCTTTCACTCTCATAGTCGCTTAGCCTCCCTCTTTTCTTCAGAAGCCTAAACTATTTTTCCAAATATGCAACTGAAGTTTTAAATTACTAGTATAGTCAAAATTTGAAAGGTGAAGGAAAATGTCATAGGGAAACAAAATTCTTATAGAGGGCAAGGCCCTCATTTTCCCCTGCCCTTTTAGCTGCACACCTGGCCTAAAATTGTGCCACCTTACTGTTCCGTAGCCTTATGTACACATGGATGGGCAACATCAGAATATGGCCAAGATGAAAGAAAGTTATTAATGAGGAAGACCACACATGAAGAGAGAGAGGCTGCAGCAGCTTATTTTTGCCTGTGCCTACTAGGTCAGGCAAAACTGCCCCCTTTTCTTTTTTTCCCTGCTGGGTTAGTTGAAAGCAAACTCCTTTTGCCTTTGGAATTCAATTTGCAGCAATGGAAGTATGCTGAAGCCAAAAGTGGAAAGTAGGAAGAAGAGAGAAACTGGGACATTTTAAAAGCAGCTGCAGAAGTGGGAAGGAAGAGATTTAACTGGGACTGTCCATGCCAAATCTGCACAGTTGGAGAATACACTGTTCTTAGAGGCGTGAAAGTCTTTTGATAAAGGACCTGAGTCCAGTCTCGGCATAGATGCCCCTCTTTGCAGGGGCTGGAGACAAAGAGCTGCTTTTTGAATGGCTGCACTGAATTAACCACCCAAGGGTACAATTTGCAGTGAGTGACCTTATATTTGTGTATGTCCATGCACACTGAACCCTCCCTCACCCTACGTAGCTATAATGTATGGTCTGGAAAAATGGCCAAGCAAAATGTTATTATGGATTCAGCCTGGAGAAGGACAGGAAAAGAATGCCAGAAACAAGGGGACCATGAGCCCCAAGCATTTGCTGATGCTCAGGATGATGTCAGGAGGCTGTCATGGCAACAGAATCCCACCAAGCCCAAATGCGAGTCAGGAAGGCTCAAGTGATGAGGGTGGTGGGTAGATGCTTCAGATTCTCAAGCAGGAAGCTCAGATTTATTCAAGCCAGAAGAAAAATCAGAATGTCATGTCCCTTTCTCAGGTTTTAGGTACAACACTCCATCACCCCAGTGTACTGCCTCTGAAAACAGAGGATGCAAAAGGTAAGTAGGCAGGCAGGAAAAAATTGTGAGAAAAATGAGTGTGACTGAGAGAGAAAGAAAGAGAGAGAACAAGAGCAAGAAGAGGCTTTAATGCGACTTTGGTATATATCTACTCAAAAGTAAACTCAACTGTCTGCAGTAGGACTTCCTCCAAGGTTTAGGTTTATTTCTCTTCTAGGCACAAACCACAATGTATACCTAGCACAATTAAAGATATTCAGATCTGCCCAGATTTGTAATGGACAGATGTTATCTTGTTGTGTGTCTTCAGGACATTTCCAACTTATGGTCACCCTAGGCCAAACCTATCACTAGAAATTTTGAGGCTGAGAGTGTGTGATTTGCCCAAGGGTCGCTCAGTGAGTTTTCATGGCCAAGTGCGGATGTGAACACTGATCTCCAGAATTGTAGTCCAATGCTCAAACTGCTATGCTCCTCAAACTGCTACTGTTGGAAATGACCAAAACAATGGGCACATGCAGTGCAAATAATTGCAATTGCTGCAATTGCAGGGGGAAAACATTATATACAGTAACTGGAATGGCCTCAGAGAATGTCATGGCCAATATAGGACAATGCCTCTTACCCTACACCCACACTGTAGAAATAATCCTGTTTGACACCACTTTAACTGTCATGGCTCCATCTTCTGGAATTCTGGGAACTGTAGTTTGTTGTGGCACCAGAGTTCTGCAACAAAGAAGATTATATGTCTCACAAAACTGCAGTATAACTACAAAACTATAGCTTTGAGCTGTGGCAGTTAAAGTGATGTCAAACTGGATTATTTCTGGAGTGCAGATGCCACCTTAGACTTGCAAATTCCCTTTATGTGGGTTATTTACACAAAACTTGTCCCTCCGCAGGAAATCCCTGAGTGGGTTTCTGTGGCCAAGAAGGAATTTGAATCCTGCTCTCTCAGAGTCCTGGTCCAACACTCAAACCACAACACCACCCTGCTTCTGGATCGGACAGGGTAAAAAAACAACACCTTCAGCATCCTTGGATTCTCCTTGCAATTTCCTTCTGTACCACCTTTCCAGAAGAATGACCCAGTAACACCATTCGCTTGGCTCGCATACAAACCCTGACTCGTCGCCTCCCAAATGGGCTTGCGATTCAGCCATGGTTGGTTGGGTACAAAAGGATCTCTGTCAGTTTCATTCAGGCAGGAACAAGTGGATTCAATAGCTCTGGGTCCATGTGAGACCCAGAAACAGTGTAGTCTTGTGTTGAGGTTGAATGAGGGGAACAGAGAGGGGAGGAGGGGAAATGGAGGAGGAGATGTGTTGATTCGGTTAATTATTGACTCCTTCTTTAAAGTGGAGAACTACCAGTGCGGCTAGAAAAGAGAAATTTCTTTCCAAGCCAAGCTTTGCTTTATAGCTGAGAAAATGCTTCAGCGTTCAAATTATCCAGAGGAGGAGGAGGAAAGAGAAGGGGGAATGGGACTATTCAGATGTCCACCTGGGACTCACACAAATTATCCACAGGCTGGAGATCACCAGCTGATAAGATTTTATACAGATCTTTGGAGAAACTGTGTTGCACTCTAACATCAGCATGAAATGTTGATTTCACATGCAAACCCCTGATTTGCCTGAAGCTCAATGTGTCAGCAAGCTCATGGAAATAGCAACAACTCTACTTCATTCGTCCCTGTGGCTGTGCTGTGATGCTATTTTCAGTTGGAAAGATTCTTTTCCAGAACCATTCGCACATTGCATTATTTCAGTACATTGAAATGGCTCTTTGGACAACAGCTGCTGCCACGTTGCAGAATGAATGTAGTATGACACCGCTTTAACTATTATGGCTCCGTCCTGTGGAATTCTGAGATCTGCAGTTTGTTGTGGCCTCAGAGTTCTCTGGAAGAGAAGACTAAATATCTCACTGAAGTACGAATCTTAGAGTTCCATAGCACTAAACCAGTGCTGAATTGCATTAATTCTGCAGTACAGATGCAGCTTATGTCTCCCAGGAAGCAAGGGTACTAGTCATATTGGTGGGACGCTCTGGGAGATGTAAACTAGGAAAATGCTTCTTTATTTTTTAATGTTCACACAACAAAGATATCTTGTCAATTTGGCAGGAACAGTCCCAATTAATCCTTTCCCATCCCATTCTTTCAGCTCCTTTTAAAATGTCCCCATTTCTTTCTCCTCCTCCCACTTCCCCCTTCATCTTGGCTTATTTCAGTTGCTGCAAAGAATGTTCAAAGTGAAAAAGTAGTTAGTTTGTAATCAATTGACTCAATGCTGGTGGGGAAGGAGGAGGAGGGGTGGAATCTTGTTTTTACCAGAAGGTTTAAGAAAAAGCAAACTGCTGTACCCTCTCTTGTACTCCCTCTTTAATGACTTGCTCAGAGGGGTGGGCTAATAATAATAATGATGATGATGATAATTACTTTTACCAACTTGACCACACTCTAATGTTGCTTGTTCCCATGTGTCCTGTTTGTCATCTCTGAAATGTTGCATCTATAGTGTGTACTATAAATTGTCCAAATGTGGCTGAAAACATATATGGCATAAAGGGAAGTTTGCCAGGAAACAATGGTCTCAACCTTTATGAGAAATGTATGCCTCATGGACCACATGCAGCCCTCAGCTCCCCAGTAAACATGCACACACATATATACATATTGTGTGCCTTCAAGTCATTTCTGATTTATGGACACCCTAAGATGGGGTTTTCTTGGCAAGATTTGTTCAGTGGAGGGATGCCTTTGCCCTTCTCTGAGGCTGACACATTGAGACTGGCCTAAAGTCACCCAGTAGGTTTCCATGAGTGGGTTTGCATTCAAACCCTGGTTTCCAGAATCATAGACCAAAACTTGAATCAGTATACCACACTGGTTCTCAGTGACTCTAGCTAACCATTACTTTTATTTAAGATATTTTTTATTTTCTCCCAGACCACAAGGGCTCCCAAGTTGCTGAACAAATAAAAGGAATAAAAGAATACAAAGACAAAACAGTTTTAAAAACACATTAAGAAAACACTTTTAAAACTTTTAACCTTAAGCGTGGCTCTCTACAGTTATAGTTCAATGCTAAAACCATAGCACCATGCTGGTTCTCTCTCTCACACACACATATATCCCAATATATATATATAGGGTCACAATGCTCCCAAATATGTCTAGGAGGTTTGGCAGGGCAATTTCTCCACCTCTTTTCTCCCTAGGCCATTTTGGACCTAGGCCTTTTTTATGATAGGAAGTTATTTATGAGTTGACTTCAAAGACAAAGCCTCCCCTGAGCTTAAGCATGGTGTAGTGGTTTGAATGTTGAACTACAACTCTGGATACCAGGGTTTGAAGTCCTGCTCTGCCATGCAAACCTGCTGAGTGATCTCGGGCAAGTCACATTCTCTCAGCCTCAGAGGAAGGCAATGGCAAACTCCCTCTGAACAAACCTTGCCAAGAAAACCCCATGATAGGCTTGCCTTAGAGTTTCCATAAATCAGAAATAACTTGAAGGCACACAGTGACAACAACAGGCATAAAAATAGCTTGTAGAGAACTGAAGCCATATCAAAATTGTCCCCCTCCCAGCCCCAATGGGGCATTTGAGGGCAAACAAATTTTGTGCATTGCATTACATAATGCATAAAATGGCCTTTAGAAGCAAGCACAGAAGTGAGCATTTTTCCATGTGCCTTTTATAACAGAGGGCCTGTTATCAAGCTATGGGGCCAGCTTATCTTTCTGAGTCTCTTTTTCTAAGCAAACTGAATGTTCTTGCCAGCTTGGCTTCCTTCTCCCTTCCCGCAACGATCTGCATTGTACCATCCCAATTTTGTTCCACTGGGCCAACACAACACAAGGCTTGTTGACACAACCACAGCCCAGAGGCTCTTATTTGGAGGGCTGCGTGCTGAGATAGCCAAGCCCTGTCTAGATCAACAAGGAATTCCAAGGGTTGGAAGCTGGAGTGGAACCTAATGGAAGCTCAATGAGATCATTCACAGTTTGAGGGAAGAGTTCCTTCAAAGCGTGGGAGGCAGAAAGCAAACAGACTTGCCGAGAAGAAGATATGAACGCCTGAATACTCAGTGTACACCAATTAAAGTGGAAAGAAAAATGTTTCACTTTGTTATGAGATATTAATCTTTTAGCACTCTTTTTTTTTTCCAAAGGGCAAATGTCTCATTAAGGAAATAATCCACTTCTTTCTTATAAAAATAGGATGCTCCCTTATATTGTCAGGCCATTAGTTCCTTTATGTGTGGGTCCTTTCACACTACATAGTTACAGCATCATGACTCCACTTTAAATGCCATGGCAATATCCTATGGCATCCTGGGATATGTGCCTTGGTGAGGCGCTAGAGTTCTCTGGTAGAGAATTCTAAATACAAATCCCTAAACTGCGTATCCCAGGATGCCATAGGATGCTGCCATGGCAGTTAAAGTGGAGTCAAACTCCTGTGACTATGCTCATGGTGATGCCATGAATTTTGTAGGGCTTTCCTAGGCAAGGAATATTCAGATGTAGTTTTGCCTGTTCCTTCCTTTGGCCATGTCCTCCCAAGGGTGCCCTACTGTGCCAAATAACCAGTGTCAGAAATTTCAGTTCAAGGACTTCCCTGCCCAGTTACTTGAGGTGTCAGGATTTGAACCCAGAACACTGAGCTAGAGTCCATGGTGCCTAGAATGTTGATTCTGTAATTGAAAAATCTGTTCTTGATAGCTTGCCAAGCTGATGAGACACAGAGCCAAGCAACCCTTTCAGATTCTTAGCAAATGTCTAAGATGGTATTTGAAAAGGGACAAGTGATGAATAATATGCAAATAACCCCCTGACTGATGCAATTCACATGTCCTTTGCATAAAATGTTGCATGAGAAGTCCCCATTAGTCATCAACTGAACAGATAATTAAATCCGAAATTGGAGCAAGTTAGTGACTTACAGCCCAAGGGGAAGGTACTCTGGAACCAGGAAGAGCAAGAGATCCATCCTATTTCTTCTTGGTTTTAGATGTCTTTTAGCCAAGAACATTTGTTGGCTTCCAGGTCAGTGGGACAATGAATCCTGGTTTTAGCCCAAACTTTAAAGGCTGTATGTAAAGTGGTCATTTTGGATAACTCCTTCAGGCTCAAACTAAAATCTGAAATGGATGGATCAGCCCACTGACATGGAAGCCACCAGCTGGTGCAGCTTTCAACTCAAGCAATACAGGCTTCAAATTCACCAAATGTTGCCAATTAATTGAAAATCTGGTTCCCTAAATGTTGGGGTTCTTTTGCAGATTTGAACATTGGGATGGGGAGCATTACTTATATACCTACCCCAATTTGAATGCTGGGGTTTGCTTCTTTTTTTTTACTGTTTATGGAGAATCCAGATGATGCCATCACCGTGAACTTGTACTTTCTAGCTTTATTCACTTCTGGACATAGTTTCAGAAGGAAGACATCTGAGAGAAGGGTGAGCAAGATACAGAAAGCTTTGCAGACCAAGCCCTGTGTGGAAGGGTTAAGGAGATAGGGCACAACTAGCCTTTCAAAGTGAAGACTGAGAAATAGTCACATTTAAATATCTGGTGATAGAGAGAACTTGTTTTCTCCTGCTCCAGAGAGTTGGACCCAAAGCAATGCATTCTAATTACAAGGACAGCACTTCCAGCTAAACTTTAAGAAGAAGTGATGGCCAAGAGCTGTTCAATAACTGAAGAGCCTAAAGTTATGGACTCTCTTTCATTGGAGGTTTTAACTCCGAGGTTGGATAGCAAGCTCATGGGAGTGTTTTGGATGTATATTCTTGCATGGCTGGAAGCTGGACTTTATTAGCCTTTATTGTTGTTTCCACCTCTATGAGACTATGACCTGATACAGACGGCCCAAAAAGGACCGTCTGTGCGGCGTAAGTAGGGTTAGGGAGGACGCAGCATTTACACCCTCCCTAACCCTAGCATGTATGGACAGTACCATTTTAAAATGGTGTCCTCCATATGTGTGTGCCATGATAATGTCATAGTGCGCTCTGCGTTTATACAACACGGTGCACATCTGATGTCATGGCACCACTGGAGAATGCCTAGGGTGCCCTTTCAGCGGCACCAAAAGGAGCTCCAAAATGGAGCTCCTTTTGCAGCTGTTCCTTGGGGCAGCCTATACACGGCCGTGCCAAGGACCCTGAGGGGAAAGGGGTGGTGGCGGCGGCCCCTTTCTCCCCTCAGAACTGCCAGGGATAGTGGGGTGCAGTGGGCATCTAGGGTGCCTGGTGCACCCCACTTCCATGCCATGGAGAAGCGGCAGTTCGCCACTTCTTCATGGCCTGGAGAAGCACTGAGATGGGGCCTCTGGGGCTGCCGTTGAGGCAGCCCTGGCCCCATCCCGATGCTTCTTTGGGTGCTGACAGACCACCCATTTTGGGCGGTCTGTACAGCCCCTATGATACCATGATTCAGATGTTCTAAAATAGGTTAAACTTATAAGGCAGGGAAATGGAGACCAGGACCTTGGCTTCTCCCTTCTCCTTCGCTCTTTTCATCATCTTCCATGTATGGATGACAAGTTTCTTAAGTGAGACTCTTGTATTCTCTGGCAATGGCAACTGATTCTCTGGCTGTTGTATTCTCTGGCAATGGCAACTAGTTTCCATGGCAGTGGGGCAATGAATATGTTCTGGGTTTTTAAATCTGAATTTTAAAGTAGCTGTCCAAGGTACTGAACCTATTTAAAACATTGAGTTCAACATCTAGTATAGCTCCAGGGTTAGAATCTGGTGTGAATTCCCCACCCCACTGACTTGTAAACCAATAATCCTCATTGTCCTGAGGTCAGCCTCACCAGATTTTTTTTAAAAAATGATTTTACTTCAAAAATAAATTAAAAAATAACCTTCTGAGTACTGAGGATGACAAAACAAAATCAGCAGTGGGATAAGGTCCATGTAGCTCACCCTTCTCCACTTACACTGATCACATGTGAGTATTCCTTGTGTTGTTGTACAAAGTGCCACAGTGTTAGGTCCTATTGTGCATTTAGTTAAAAGCTTCCTTTTTGCAGGTGCTGTGTCTTCTTATTGCATACAGCTTTACTGCACATCTGAGAAAGCAGATATGAATTTTCCATCCTGCTGAATTCTGTCCTCTTTGTAAGAAAATCTGATATGCCATAGATGATTTGCTATAAAAGCAAAAAGGGAATAAAGGCCAGTAATCAAAGCTTCCTGCTTTCTCTCCAGACAAGAACAGAGGCTGGCTAATTAAAGAGTTTGGCAAAGATGTGGTCTGACATATCGATGAAAATAATTTCATTTTATGATATTTCTTTAGAAAGAGATTAGTACAAAATGAGTCCTGGTGTGGAAACCAACAAGGGTAGCCTTAGAACAAGCAAGTTCCTAAGCACGTCTACTCATCTCCATTTTTGAAGAGTCTTATTCCCAGATGTTGGAGAAGGATTAAATGGGGTTAACCATACTCCTGGACATACAGATCGGAAGTACTGTAGTTTGACAATAAGGAGAACAACTTCAGCAGAAATATAAAAGCAATGGCAGAAGGAAAACGTGTAAGAAACAGAAATATGGAAAGGGATCTCTTAGCATCTTTGAGTCTGATTGAGCAAAATACATTGTAGCTTAAGCTTTTGTAGACTTGGTGTACTTCCTTATATGTTGGAATGAACAGGTATAAGGAATATGTAGTCATGGAGAAGCCATTTTTTACAGCTTAAAAATTGGAATGGATGTCTGAGTATAGTGGTTGAAGAAATAACTGCATTATCAACTTACATATAGAATCCTAGAACTGGAAGAGACCTCAAGGGTCATCCAGTCCAACCCCATTTTGCCATGCAGGAACTCACAATCAAAGCAACCCTGACAGATAGCCATCCAGCCTCTGTTTAAAAACAGCCTCCAAAGAAGGAGACTCATCCATTTTCCAAGGAAGTGTGTTCCACTGTTGAACAGCTCTTACTGTTAGGAGGTTTTTCATAATGGTGGAATCTCTTTTACTGGAGCTTACATCTATTGCTCTGGGTCCTAGTCTCTGAAGCAGCAGAAAAGAAGCTTTCTCCATCCTCAATATGACACCCCTTCAAATATTTAAACATGTCTATCCTATCACCTCTTAACCTTCTCTTCTCCAGGCTAAACATACCCAGCTCCCTAAGTCTCTCCTAATAAAGCATGGCTTCCAGACCCGTCACCATTTTGGTCACCCTCCTCCGGACATGCTCCAGCTTCTCAACATCCTTTTTGAATTGTGGTGCCCAAAATTGAACACAGTATTCCAGGTGAGGCATGACCAAATCAAAACAGAGTGGCAGTATTACTTCCCTTGATCTAGAACTTTCAAGGAGTTGTTTGGTTTGTCAGCCAAAAAATGCTAGACCTTGTGATTTCATTCAAGTGGACTAGGGGTATAAAATAAGGACATTGCATATCCCTAATCCACAGTCAACATTTCTCAAGTGATTGTTGTGGGAAGCCATGGTGTCACTTCAGCCATTTTCCAATATGGTTTCAATCTAATTCTTCTGTTGTGCTTCAGAGCCCGGCTACCTTGAAATGCAAAGGCTCTGTGAAAAAGCAGTATGTCACTGACAGATACTGTACCCTGCTGAGTCATTCTGGCAGAAGCTCAACTATTCATTGCTCCAAATCACTGTGATTCAGCCTTTCGCTACATGAAAGGGGCATTGCTGCATTAAAGCAAAATGTTCAGTGTGCCACACTGTAAAAATGAAGACATCAAAAAACAAAGCAACAACAACAAAAACTTTGGGTGAAGGGTGTAGAAATGAAGTCTAGCCTATGAGAAATCAGGGGGAAAACAAGAACAACTGATTTGTATATAATAATAGAAGTGAAATTGTTATGACCCATCACACCACAGCATGCAGCTCTGGCAAAAAAACCCCAAGAAACCAGGTTGATAGGCCCTCAAGGAATGACCACATTTGCATCTGAAAGGGTCTCAAATGTAGAAATGTCAACATGTCCTTCCACAGAATGACTCCACGCTACTGTACTCCATAGAGAATTTCTGCATCAACTTGTTGCACTATGAGATGACAACATTGCTATTCCTGTAACTATTTGGCACACAGTAACCTGAATCCTACTGGCTAGCTACAGCAGACACGTTGCCGTGTATTTAGTATTGCTTAGTCCTCAACTGGAATACTTGTCCATTCTGGGGATCAGAGTTCAGGAAGGATATTGACAAGGTGGAATGTGTCCAGAGGAATGTGGCTGAGAGATTCAAAGGTCTGGAAACCAGGATCCATGAGAAATAGCTTGAGGAGCTGTGTAAGAGGGGATGCAGATGGGCAGGTCCATGCCACTCATCGTTGCCCCTCATCAGTGCCATGCCAGCTGCACGGCGTAGCACCAATGCATTCCTGCAAAAGAAGCTGCCTAGAACAGCTTCTTTTTAGAAGTGTCACAAGCACCACAATGCGGCGCCATGAAGCATCTTCCTGCAAGCACCATTTGGGTGCTTGGATGCCCGTGTGTCACAGTCCTGCTCCCCATGTGGACAGGGCCCTGGCAAGATGGCACATGGGCACCGATTGTAGGCCTGGGTGCAATTGTAGGCCTGGGTGTGCATAAAATCGGCCCTAGGCTAGCACAAAGCACCAGTCTGTACCAAGCCTAAGTTTAGCATCAAGAAAGGAAGACTGAGAAGTAAGATGACAGCCATCTTTAAATATCTGAAGGGAGATCTTGTAGAAGATGGTGCAAGCTTGTTTTCTGCTGCTGCAGAGATTAGCACATCAACCAGTGATTCAAAGAACAAGAAAATAGGTTTAGCCAAGATGTCAGTAAGAACTTTGTTGTAAGAACTGTTTGACATTGGGAATTACTGCTTTGGAGGGTGTGGACTCTCCTTTCTTTCGAGGTCTTTAAACAGAGACTGGAAAGGCATCTTTCAAAAGTGCTTGAGTTGTGTATTCCTGCATGCTAGAGGGTTCAACTAGACCTATGATTCCCAAATGTTGGTCCTCTAGATGTTTTAGATTTCATCTCCCAGAATTCCTAATTGTTGGCCAAACTGCATAGGGCTTCTGGGAGGTGAAGTCAAAAACACTTGGAGGACCAGAGTTTGGGAAACACTGAACTAGAAAGCCCTTGTAGTCTCTTTCAGCTCTATGACAGCAATAGCAATAGCAATAGCAAGTACATTTCTATACCTCTTATCAGTTTACAATGTGTGAGCTAATTGCCCTCAACAAGCTGGGTACTCATTTTAGTGACCTTGGAAAGATGCTAGGCTAAGCCAACCCTAGAGCCCCTAGATGGTATCAAACTCACAACCTTGTGACTGTGAGTATGTGGCTGCAGTACCACCATTGAACCACTGCGCCACCAGGCTCTCCTTATGATCTGATGGAGATCCATTGTGACATTGTGTTTTTCCTCCACACACATACACACTCTTCCAGACACGGATGACCATGTCTTAGGAGCTTCTGTGGCTCTACAGTATAGGATAGTTCTGCATGCAGAACATCAACACTATCCAGAACCTTGCAGAATTGAAGCCATAGGCTACTGGTCCCTGGTACCATCTTAACAACTGCATGTAGTTCATCCCTGACCATGCATTAAAGCAAGGTCGAGTGAAGTGCAGCCTTGGGTATAACAGCCTCAAGGAGTTCCTATAGGGGTGCGGACATGGAGACCTTCTCCTGTGTGGTAATTACCAGAATTTCTCAAAATTTTCAATTATTGTTTTCAAAATTAAAACTTGGTCTTACAACATTAGTCATAAATTCTATACTGTCTCATTTGGATAACCTGTTTCATGCCCATTGTTGTTGCTTTTGTTGCTTGCCTTCAAGTCATTCCTGCCTTATAGTGACCCTAAGGCAAACCTATGATGGGATTTTCTTGGCAAGATTTGTTCAAAGGAGGTTTGCCAAGGTTGAGAGACTGTGGCTTGACCAAGGTAACCCAGTGGATTTCAAGGCCAAGCTGGGAATTGCACCCAGAGTCACTTAAACCACTATGCCATACTGGCTTTCCTACTGTTGCTAATCCTGGTATTTTAAAACCATCATAGAGGATTTATTTGGTACACAATTTGGAAAAAACCATACACATACATATACATACACAAAATGCACACACTATTTTACATTTGAACTGGAGAAAGTGTTGGACCACTACACTATCTATCTATATCAGTTTCCGCTCTTTCAAAATAATTTTATTGCTATCAGTTTCCAGTTTATGGTGATTTTAAGAAAACCATATCACAGTATTTCCTTGGCAATATTTGTTTTTGCCTTCCATTGAAGCTGAGAGAATGTGACTTGCCCAAAGTCATCCAGTAGATTTCTATGGCTGAGAAGGGATTCAAGTCCTGTTTCTCAGAGTAACAGTAAGCACTAGTAATTGAAAAAGCTCAACAGTAGCATTTAATGCCAATTAAATTGCAAAGAATTAATAACCCGGTCTCACAAAAATGTTGGAGACTGTGGGCACATTGGAACATATGTGGAGCTTTTGCTTTAATGTTATGGATTTTTGGAACAAAACGCTAAACTGGCTAAATCAGATGATAAGGCAAAATATCATTTTCTCTCAGTCCTTATTAACATTTTCAATTTTTTGGATGAGGATAATGCCGAGCTGCCACGTGAAGATTTGATCTCTTAGTTCTAATTAGAGCTGTTAGAGCTGAAATAGTAAGATCCTGTGAAAATGCAGAAGGATTATCTCTTTGAGGCTGGTTAGATAGCATATGGCGGATTGCTCTAGCTGGAAAATTGACAATAAAAGCTTGATTGGGAGGGAGATAAACAGTAAAAGATAACTTTATGGAAATATGAAATCCGTTTGTACCTTAGGTTTGAGATACAGGACAATTTGGCACAATATTTTTGTTTAAATTGGAAGAATATGTAGTAACAGCTTTTGTCACCATTGACTATGCTGTCTAGGACTGTTGGGAGCTACAATCCCAAAATATATAGAGAACTGCATAATTTTCATTCCTGATTTAAAGTCAAAACACATCTGATTTTAGAAACCAAAAGGTGAACTCCTGTCTTTTCAATTGTGCAGAAACCCTAATGAGAAGAATCCTGGATTGATGAGAATCTTGACAGTTCAGGACCTATTCTGCACAAAATTCACACATCATTGTTTTGTGCAGAAAACAGCATTTTCTGCACAGAAAACAACATTTTCTGCAAAGGAATTGTTAGTTCTGCCTTGAAATTTTCTACACAGAAAAGGCTGTTTCAGTGCTCTGCACAACAACCACATGCAAATTTTGCACAGATGAGCCCTGAATTGTGAATAGCATTTGAAAACTGCACGATTTTCAACAACTTTCTTGTAGCAGGAAGAAAACTGGTGAAATTACTCATTGCTACCTCTGAAAAGAAACTTAGACAGCATCCACACTGCAGAAATAATCCAGTTTGACACCACTTTAATACATGGCTCAGTGCTATGGAATTCTTGGAACTGTAGTCTTGTGAGACATTTAGCCTTATCTGTCAGAGAGCTCTGGCACCACAACAAACTATAATTCCCAGGATTCCATAGCATTGAGCCATGGCAGTTAAAGTGCTGTCAAACTAGATTCTTTCTACAGTTCAGAGGCAGCCTTCATTAGTAATTACACCCCTAACTGTACATTTATGAGCTTACATTCATTTAGGGGTATACACATCCATATGTGCACCTGTGTGTGCAGTTGCACACATTGCACAACAGATATATTCTGCTGGTAGTAGTGGAAACAGAGTTGCACAGAAAGCATGTTCCTCGGTGACTTGTATTTCTATGTTGAGATTGTGTACTGTCTGTTGTGTGCTGCAGCTGTGCACTGTGCAATGTGTGCACCTGCTCATTGTGCATTGTGTTGAGCATCAATGCACACTGCAGTTGTGCATCATATATTGTGCAATGGCACCTAATCACTGATGTGTGCTATGCAATGCTGCTATTCTGCATGAAAGTTGTATAGTGTTGATATAGAATATCTCTGCGTGTGGATATTTACACTGCCTTGAGGGGATGTTAGATTGCAGCCACGGAGTTATCTGGCGGTTATACAATACCACCTTGTTAGTGAACTGTGACATTATACAACCCAATGTGAATGCAAATCAGCATGTGCAATGATCAATGTATAACCATGCTAAATGCACATCCGTGAACAATGTCTCCTCATTCATTTTTCTACTGCTGGTATCTGGAACTGAACACACCCATTCAACACAGAACAAAAATGTCCCACTATATGGTAACTTAAGAGAGGCAGCATGGTGTACTGGTTTGAGCATTGGACTATGGTAAACAAGGTTCAATTCCCAGCTTGGCCATGAAACGCACTGGGTGACCTTGGGCAAGTCACACTCTCTCATCTTCAGAGGAAGGCAGAGGAACTAATTTTGCCAAGAAAACTCCATGATAGGTTCACCTTAGGACTGCCATAAGTCAAAAATGATTTGCAAGCACACAACAACAACAACAACAACAACAACAACAAGGGGAACTTAACATGGACAGAAAATACTAGCACAAACTCTGAGACCAGGGGTGCCCAATATGAATAGATTGCAAAATTTGGACTATCTTGTCTCTTAGTGTCTGGATTTTGTCATCCTGCCTAAAAAGCTCTGAATTTTGTATTATCACTGTTTGTGTGTACACAGAGGGAAGAAAGTATTGCCAGACTCAACAAAGTGAATTATTCCTAGGCCAAACGGCAGAGAGGTGGCACCATTATCGCAGGTTGGGCTAATAAAATTCAGCTCGCCTTCACCTTTAGGGGATCCTAGCCACTGACATTTTAATTAAGCCATTTTCACTTCTCAGTCAATTGCTGTCAGGGTAGCAGTGATGTCTTGACTCTCCTATACATACACACACCTCATTTTTAGAAGACATGAGTAGCATCCAGGGTCTTTTGCTCTGCCCTGCAGCATCACAGGTGCAAAAAGTGACATAACAGATTGCATTGGAACCGGTCTCCAAATGAAGCTAGTGCTGGAGAAAGCTTGTTTTACTTCTCCCTTGCTGAACAGTGGCACAGGCATTGGAAAGCTTGTACTGTCAGCCTACCTCGGCTGGAATGTTGTGGGCCAAAACTATAGATCAAACTATAGCTATTCATCAGGAATTTACAGGGTTTTTTTCCCTCCATGTTATTTCCAGCCGCCATTTCCAAGCAATTTGGTCAGGCTGTAATGCCAAAGAAGATAAACAACTGGGGAAGAAGCTGCTCAGCCTTCCATTTCCTGTCTTTTCCCAGCTCAAAATTCACCTCTCCTCCCCAAAATGCTTTCTCAAACAAAAAGGGAGTGATGCAACAAGGGAGTGGTGGCCCTGGTGTCAGAAGGACACTGAACGCACTCTGGGTTTAATCTTGAACTTTAAAGTAGCTAAGCAGAATGAAGATCCCTGGGTTCCATATAGGTTTTGCAGCTTAGATAACTCTGAAGTTTGGACTAAAACCCAGAGTTGATTTATTAAACCACTGATATGAGAGCCTCCAGCCAGCACTCCCCAGATCCTTGACTAGAGGACTACAAGGACTAACAGTGTGCATGTACCTGACTCCAATGGCCCTATCCCCTCAATCAAAAAAATTGCCACAAATTTACACAGAAAGCTCCCCCAGAAAATGTTGGAAAAATATGAAATACAACTCACCCAACCTCACAAGCCGCCCTGTAACACTGTACTGCTTCTACTACTTTCCTGTGCAATCGTTCTCAAAATGGCAACAGAAAGCCACTTCCTGCTCCCATTTTGAGAGGGTTGTTGTTACCCACCCTTGAATCAACTTTGACTCATGGCAATGCTGTGTTTGAGACATCTCCAGGCCTCCTTGTCCTCACTGAGTCTATCCATCTAGCATGTGGTCTTCTCTTTCTACCACCTCCACCTTTCCTACCATTATTTTATTTTCTAGTGAACCCTGGCTTTTCATGATGTGGTCAAAGTAAGAAAGCTTTGGTTTGATCATCTTGGCTTCCAGAAATGCTTAATCTGTTCTGGAATACATTTGTTTGTCTTTCTGGCTGTCCATAGTATCCTCAGCACTCCTCTCCAGCAACAGATCTCAAAAGAGATAATTTTCTTTCTATCTGTTTTCTTTACTATCCAGAGCTTATATCCGTACATGGTGATGGCTTGGACAATTCTTTGAACTTTAGGATCTTGCTAGTTCTTTCACAGCTACCCTCCCCAGTCGTGGTTTTCTTCTAAATTTTGGCTACAATCTCCATTCTGGACAGTGGTTGATCCAAGGCAGGGGAAGTCTCTAACTATTTTAATGTCCCCATCGTTTGAATTTATCTAAGCCTGCCATGATCATTACTTTTGTTTTCTTAATGTTCTGCATTAAGCCTGCCTTTGCACTTTTTTATTTGACTTTCTTCAGCAATTGTTCCAAGTCTTTGTAGCTTTCTGCTAGTAGTATAGTGTCTGTGGTGTAAAGTAGAGGTAATTTGGCTTGGGGCATGTGTGCATGTGTGTTTGGTGTAGCCCTTTACCCGACACAGTTGTCCACTTCTGATTTAGGCAGAAAGAAATGGGTAATATCTCCTCTCCTGCTGTCCAGTTTCCCTCAGAAATGAGTTGGGAGGAAAGTCTTTCTGCAAGACCATGCTCAGACATGTAATTGCACCCGGGTGACATTTCCTGTGCTTGCAACTCCCTGGCAACCACAGACTTGTTTCGTCCTTCAGTACAGACCTGGCTTTCCAAAGGGTATGTTTGCTTTGAGAAATGGCCTGTTTTCTCACTGGGGTTTGCTTTTCAGACTCCAGAATCTCCTGTCATTATGGCAGAAACCTAGTGCTCTGGGAAGCCAAGGGATGTGTCTTTAAGTTTACAAAAGCACTCCATATGTGTCCTTCGGCAAACCTAGCCTTCCTCTTTGCACACAAAAGCCTCTCTTCATCCACCCACCTTGTGCAAATGCCACTTCTTAGATGCTTTTCATCTGCGAGAACATCCCCTTCCTTTTAAATCAATCTCCATGCAATAACCACAGAGCAGCAAAGCTTAGCTCTTCCTCCCTTCCCTGCCTTCCCCCACAGTTTTCTCAGAGCTCAGCTTCACATCTCCATAGCAGCTGTTGTTTCTTCCCCAAACTACACAGATATCAAGGAATGTCAGGTTCTCTAGGATAGCCTCTAATAATTACAGATTATAGGCAATGAAGACAAGAGTACCAGGTTCCCCCCACAGCTCGGAAGTAATGTATCACAACTAATGTACTATTGGTCATTTGTTTCATTTTTCAGGAACAAAGCTGCAGCCACACTGCTTGAAAAATGAAGCATAACAAGGCACAGGCACACTTCTTTGGGGTATAAATTATAACTTGTTAGTTCCTTTTCTATTTGAAGGGGCATGCCTACATTTGGAGGTGGAGGAGGAATATCACATGGTTCAGTGTCACATACTGTGCTTCATATTTCTCTGTGGATGTAGAAGTGATGATGAAGGAGATGGAAGGAGAGCATGCTTGGCAACAAAGGCCAGTCGCTTGTAGCATTTTAGATTTTTTAAAGTAACTTCTACTGCAACAATGATTGCTGTTACTTTTGAGTATACGGACAGTAAAGCACTGCTTTTAACAAAGGCTAGAGTAGAGAGCCAGCGTCTATCCATGAATCTTGACTCATGGAACTATGGCGATTTGATGGACTATAGCAGCAGAATCAGAATGGTTGGTTAACAAAGTAGAGATATGTGTGTTCCTTCCAAGGAGTGTGGATCTCCTCCCAAGTCTTCCTCTGCTATTCAAATAGAAATATTGAGCAAATGTCCTTTCAGAAAGCTTTCTAAGCTGATCTGTGGGCCAGCCCTTCTGAAGGAGAAAAGCCAGCTGAATAAGCCTGCAATTGGCTATAATTAGTCCTTACAATGCAAAAGTATAATTTGCACTGAATTATGCATAAACTAAAATGTTGGTTCTATCACAGTGAAGTTAATTTCCTTCCTTCCTCCAGCTGGAAATGCTAAGAGAAGGGATATTTTTTGGTGATGGTGGAAATACTGAATGCTGAAAGTAGCACTGGTCATGTATTCAGGCACACTACTCATGTATATACATTGGCTATGATCCTAGGTTGCCCTGGCAGAGAATAAAGCACCACCAGATGTAAATCTACTTCCTTCCAACTCCTTGTGCTCTTCACCTATCACTCTGCTGCCAGGGTGCTCCCCATCTCCATGTGGCCAGGGTACAATGTGACAATGTCCAACGTCTTGACAGCTTCCAACTGTGTTCCTAAAGCCAGATGCACGTGGATAACATCCTCCTCTTCGGCCTCCTAGGGTCCCTGGAATATTCTCCCATGCAGGCTTTGTAGGTCCAGAAAAACACCTCTCTTTATGCATCTAACTTCAACCGCCCGATGGTCCCTATCTTCCCCTGACCACTGAATGGTTGCATGTGAGAAGTGTTCCAGCCAGGTACAGAATTATGATGCGAGAAAAATGGATCACTACAGATTGAGATGCTGAATACCTTCATCCACACCAACCAAAAAAGACCACAGTGCTGCAGATTTCATACAGCTAGATCCTGTTTAACTGTCATAGCTTCATCCTGTAGAACCCTGGGATTTGTTGTGGCACCAGAGCTCTTTGATAGTGAAGTCTAAACATCTTACAAAACTATACATCCCAGAATTATATAACACGGAGCAAAGGCATTTAAAGTAGTGTCAAACTGCATTAATTCTGAAGGGCAGATTCAGGTATAGTGTGCAATTATGCTTGCATAAGTAACCAAAAGGATTCCAGGTATACCAAATAGCCTTGTAAAAGATAGTGCTTTCGAGTCTTGTATGAAGGGATGAATTCACATACTTAGAGGGAGAACTCAAACTGGTCATGTCAGATTTTGAAAGGGGTGCAAAACTGGATGCTTAGGATGGTACATCCACACTCACCACTCAAGTGTTGTTATAGTAAGTGGGCCTATTGGGACACATTTCTCATTCTGAAACAGCTATACTAGTGGCTGATCCAGTACAGTGATTTCTAAATAGGAAAGGTACTTCAGTATTCCCAGCTTCCCAACACAGAAGCGGTAGAAGACCATCTCCTGTAGATGACTGTCTAGCCAATACTTCTGAACATTGTAAGAGAGAGAACACTACTCTGCTGGCTATCTGGTTGCATGGCTACTATTGAGGTGTCCAACTACAATCTACCCCCCTGTAATTTATATCCTAACACTGCCCTCATCATTAGCCTGGAGAAGAAAAATGTGAGCTGTGGTACAGCTATCTCCGAATATCTGGAAGATATCCTGTAGATCAGGGGTTCCCAACTATTAATAATCCTCCAAATTTTTGGACTTCAGCTTCCAGAAGTCCCAGCTAACTTGGTCAAAAATCAAAAATTCTGGAAACTGAAGTCAAAAACATCTGGAGAATCAAAGTTTGGGCACCACTGGTGTAGATGATGTAGCTTGTCTCCCACTGCTCCAAAGGGAAGGATGAATAGATTCCAATTACAAGAATGGCTGTTGTGACTAAACATTAAGAAGGAACTTCCTGATGGTAAGAGCTGTTCAGCAGTAAGAAAGAGCACTGCTACTCAGAGAAGTAGTCCACAATCCATTGGCAGCTAGTCCAGAGAGTTTCCAGAAAAGAAACAGTGGACACAATTGAACACAAATACTAAATGAACAGATGGATACTAATCTATCCATACCGGGGGGGGGGGGGGGGGTTCGCTGCCAATCCCTACAGACAGTACCTTAAGAAACACTGGAATAAAAGATGATGGCTTCTCCTTTATTAGTAGTTTGTAAACAGAGATTTGATCACCACCTCTTGGGAGCGCTTTAGCAATAGATTCCTGCATAGCGAGGGGCTGGTTTATGGGTTCACTTCCATTTCTATGACCACAAAGGCCCTTTAGGTGCTTTCAACAAATGCTTCAATGCCACAGTAGTAAGGCATATAGTGCATCTCTACCACCCAGGCTAGATCATCATGCCTTCTTCTTTACTATCCTCTACAAAAGCAGTGCAGAGGCCTTCCTCCATGGTGGCAGAATATATTTTAGTCTAATTGCTAAGTTAATTATGTTGGATGATGGTGGGCGGGGGTGGGAAGTAGATAAGCAACAGCTGGAGTTCAAGGGAAGCTGCCCAAGTCAAGAACATCTTGCAGTGCTAAAAGGCACAATTAGGATTAATTTCCCCACCACATTAGCTGAGTAGCTTGTGCCCTTGTTTATATATTGGGTACCTTTTCTTTTTAGCTTGTGAGTGGATAACTCCAAAGCACCCTGGTGAGAAGGATCAGCCCTGCTTAAATAGCAGCAGCAGGAAAGTAACATCTTCCTTATCAAGGGGTGGGGGGTGGGGAATTTATCAGAAAAGTCAGGCAGGGAAAAAGCTAGTTTAGAGGGAGAGTTCTTTGGCCCATGCTGAGTAGAAGTGAGCCAGACATATTCGTCCTTCTGTCATGAAGACGTGTTACTCCACAAGACATAGCGATGGCCCCTGGTTTTAATGACCTTAAAAGGTAATAAGAGAAATTTATGGAGGGTGGATCCATTCCACACTGGCTCTTTGTTGTGATGGCTATTTAGGATTGTTTGATTCATTGATTGATTTAAGTATTCCAGTGTATATCCAAAGATCTCATAATGGCATGCAATCAAATCAATTTTTAAAATGTCAATTTTAATATTGAAGAAAAATTGGAGTACAAACATTAAATTATGAATGGCATCCTGTTGGTTAATCATAATTTTATAAACCTGGTTCACCTCATAATTTTACCTGTTCACTTTTATGGTCATTGTACCTACCTGCTATGTCAGCATTCCCAAAGAGGGATTTCCAAAGTACTGGGGAATGAGGTGCTGGGTGAAGATGCATCCAGACCATTCCTGGTAGTGGATTGCTCCATAACCTCCAATATTTCACAGGTGAAAACAGGGATAGGGGTGGACAAGCAGCAGTAAGGTATGGTCAAGATGGCAAACGGTATTAAAGAGGAAGAATGCACAAACTTGGAGAACCTGCAGCAGTTTGCTTTTACCTGAGATTCCAGGGAAGGGCAGGATTTTGCCCTCTCCTCTGCTCTCCTCCCTGTTGAATTAATTGAATATAAATTACTTTGACACTTTGAACTCAGGTTAGAGAAACAGACTGATTTTCAAGTCAGTTGAAAAAGTGGGATGAGGATTAATGGAGACAGTCCCTGACAAATCAAGACAGTTGGAGGGTATGGCCATGATAGAAGAATCTCTCAGGAGTCACAGTTGCTTGTTGCAAGCCCCTTACTGTAGGGAAAAGGTGGGACACATCTTCACTCAGCACCCCATTTCCCAGGATTTTGGAAATCCCTTTTTGGGGGGGAGGGGGGCTGCCAGGCTTTGATGCAGCAGCCCTAAGGCAAACCTATAATGGGGTTTTCTTGGCAAGGTTTTCTTGTCCTCTGAAGCTGAGAGCTTTCTCATCATAGTTACATCTCCTCATGAAGGATCTCAGCCTATTTTACAGTTTAAAACCTGTTTAAACAGTTAAAACCATGTGCACAAACCCATTAAACCCAAATTATTTCAATAAAAAACAATTTTTAACTTGGTAATGAAGATGAAATTATTGTACTAAAGAAAAGGGCTTTCCAACACCAGGAAGTCCTTTTCCCATATCTTCATATACCCTTCTCGGAATGGATATATGGTGCAGGGCAGCACAGTGGTTTGAGTGATGGACTTAGATTCTGGGAGATCAGGGTTTGAATCCCTTCTCTGTCATAGAAACCCAGTGGGTAACTGGGCAAGACACACTTTCTGAGAAAAACCTCCTCTGAAGAAATCTTGCCAAGAAAACCCCATGATAGGGTTGCCTTAGGGCTTCTGTAAGTTGGAAACTACTTGAAGGCACACAACAATAACAAACAGCAACCATCTCCCAGATACAAACATTACTTTCTGAAAATAAATCCACATACTTCCAGGCTCGCCATGTGATCTGTAGAGCAATGATAGCAACAATGTGCTCATCCCATTGCACACAGTTTTTAAAGCATGAAAGCAAAAATACACACATTCCTAAAATGGGCAGAAATACCCCCCCCCCTCAAGTAGCACCTTTGAGACTGTGTAGAAGAAGTTGTCACATAAGCTTTCATAGACTTCATCTGCTTCCTCTGAAGAAGTACATCAAGCCTACAAAAGCTTATGAAACAACTTCTAGTTAGTCTCAAAGGTGCTACAAGATCTCTTTTCATTATGATATTCCAGACAAACACAACTATATCTCTGGATTCTACTTTTATTTCAAGGGTGAGGAGCCTCTTTTGAGGCTGAGAGAGAAATTCATTTTCAGAGAGGTCCTTGGGAACTGCATTCCAGCAGTGGATGGAGTCCAAGGCAGACAGAAGCATAGAGGAAAAAATGCTAGCATAGTTTAATTTAAATCTCTTATTGCTTTAGTGCAATAAGCTTTTGAGAGCCAGCATGATATAATGGTTTGAATGTTGGACTCATACACAAATGATTTTTTCTGTCCCAAATGTCCCTCTCAATACCAGTCAGCACATTTTTAGCTCTCTCTGGGTGAATTTAGGTTCTGCAGAAGCATATTTACCCAACAAGGAGTGACTTGGAAATCATCTTCTGAGAGTTACTGCATTCAGAATGAGATATATATGGACAATGCACAAACATCCCCCCCCCCACACACACACACACACAAACACAACAGACAAAGCTAAGGAGAACTCTTTCCTAAAGCATCTCTTTCATATGCGATAGTGCAGGGAACTCCAAACATAAGAACACAATGAACCTTCCATTTTAATCACCAAGACAACGCTAAAAGGCTTAAATGCACCCAGCATATTTATCGCATACTGTCACCCTCATCTTATTAGTACATTTTCCATATGGGAAAATCCAGCTGTTGCTATGGCAGCCTTATCACATGTTGCCATTTCCACTCAGCTTGGATTTGAAAGGTTGCCTCCTCTTCTCTCCTTGAAGAAGTCTTAATTATCCTGGAAGACAAAGAGGGATGAGGGAAGCAAACAGAGATTTGGGGCACTAGCAGGGGGTCTCCTCTACAGTTGCATGATTTTAGACATCTTTCCAGGGTCTCCAGAGGAAGGAATAAATCTCAAGGTAAGAGACCGGGGGAAAAAAGGGAACATCTGTCATTTGGGTTGAGAAATGTACCAGTTTGTTCCTCCCATTCTGTCTAAAAGCATTCCTCTCTGGGACACCTACAAAGAGGTTCATCACCTGGTCCAACCAGTACCACCTTCAGCAACTGCCTTGGAAATATCAAAGAACCATAGAACAGAATCGAAGGCACTACATGGTCATCTACATCAAACCTTTGGCATGCAGGAACACACAACTAAAGCTCTCTTAAGAGTCAGCCACCCAATGTCTTTTTGAACACCTCCAATGAAGGCAAGACCACCAAACTCTGTGGCAGTCTATTTCACAGTCAAATAGTTCTTGCTGTAAAGAAGTTCTTCCTAATGTTATGTGGAGCCTCTTTTCTTGTACTTTGAAGCCATTGGTTCATGTTGTAGTTTCTGGAGCATCAGAAAACAAGCTGGCTAAATTCTCTACATGACTTCTCTTCACACAACACATACCTTGTCACCTCCCACTCTTCTTTCCTCCAAGCTAAACATACCCAACTACCTATGCCTTTCCACATAAGATGTGGTTGTGATGTCAGCGCTGAACATGAACATTCAAGACCCAGATCATCATCTGTCTCAAGAGCTGAATAGGAATATTCAGATGGTCGCATTAGAGCTTATGCTTCTTCTTATCTGAAAATTACTTAGGCTGGTTTTGTAATTGTGTAACTACTCCAAAGTAACGCCTGAAGGAAGGTACCTTTGTGTGCAAGATACCCTTTTGCTGGTGTAAGATTGTTTGGTTAGAATACAAGCTTTCCTTTAAAGATCTCCTCTTTTTCACACTCTTTTTACATGGCTTTGCTCAGCCTCTGTGCACATATGTGAATAGGATTTTCATCTCACTAAGGCTGCATTCACACTGGAGAAATAAACCGGTTTAAGTGCCATGGCTCAATGCTGTGAAATTCTGGGAATTGTAGTTTGTTGTGGGGCCCAGAGTGGAGCAGAGCTCCGCTCTGGGCCCCGCAACAAACTACAATTCCCAGAATTTCACAGCATTGAGCCATGGCACTTAAACCGGTTTATTTCTCCAGTGTGAATGCAGCCATAGAAAAAGAGAAGCAAAGACTTTGCAGAAACAGAGGTGGGAAAAGGCCAAGTTAAAACCCACAGTAACTTCACACTAAATTATTGAGTCATACAGGGGTAAATTAGCTATTGACTATGTGGATCCCCTCTCCTACTCAAGAGCAGAAAAGGGAACAAGAGCCTATTACAACCCAGCATGATTATTCCATGCTTTGCAGGCAGCAGTCAAGCTCAGAGAAGCATTGGGCTACATTTCTCATAGCCAGATGTAAACATGATTTACAGAAGTGCTGAGACGCCAGTGGATCTCAGAGCTGATGTCATCCTTTTGTATCTGGCTATGTTGATGTAGCCAGATGATCTTCTGAGCCAAAACTACAGATTGGCCATCTGGGGCTGAGGCAGGGGATTATCAATAGGTCAAGAGTCTTGGTCACTGCATATGGAGGAAGGAAATGCCAACCCATGGTAGGATGTCTAATAGAATTCCTACTAATATGTCCCATTGAACAACAAAGGTTCCCACCATACATAGAGGTACCAGAAAAGGTGGGACCAGTTGCAAGGCCCCCATAGTTTTCGATTCCTCTCCATTCTGGATTATTCCCTTTGGCTACCCTGCAGGACCATTACTGCATCTCACCTAGCACTGATATTGTACAAGGGCAGCCATTTCACAAAGTGCCATGCTATTGCATGATCATTGTCCAACAGCTAGCTGCTTGCTTCATTTGTGCAGTGGTCCCAATGGTACAACTACAGCAATAAACCCCTCCAAGGAATATGACCTCTGCACAAAACACTACAGTTCTGAAATGTGTACTTGTAAGCTGGTTTATGGTATCATAAACTCTTGACAGAATGCCTGCCTTCTATTTTAACAGATCAGTTATTGCAATATTCTTTGTTGCTGTTAGGAGAGGAAAATGATCAACATAAGAGCAGGTAAGAGAGATGAAAAAAGGAGATAATGGCTTGAATCCTATTGGTTGGGAACCTATTGGATAGTCTCAATTAGACCCACTGAATCAAAGGTTAAAACATAAATCCAACTCATTCAATGGGTCTCTCCTAACTAAGGCTAAACACAGGAATTAGGCTATTTTTTAGACTGAACTAGATTGCACCCACCAAATCAATGGGATTTACTTCCCAGTTCAGTCACCAGTCAACAGTTACATCATGTTCCTACTCTCATTTGTTGTTGCTATTGTGTGCCTTCTAGTTATTTCTGCCTTGTGGCAAACCTATTGTTGGGTTTTCTGGGGCTGAGATTTTGTGACTCACCCATGGTCATCCAGTGGGTTTCCATGGCTAAGAGAGGAATCAAACCCTGGTCTGCAGGATTGTTGTTCAGTACTGAAATCACAAGCGCTTCACCAGAAAAATCCATTGCACAGGATTAAAGGATACATCCAATCCCCCCCCACACACACACACACACTAAAAGTCCTGTAGCGATAGGCGAGGGACGAAACAGCAGGTGAAAGAAGCACTGGAAGCCGTAGACCCAACCCTGCATGCAGGCAGTTTAGGACATTGGTTGCTCGAGACTGACCAAGAGATGACAGTCTTGTTCGGCAGCATCCTGAATGACCAAGCAGCCTGCTTGCTCCATATGGAGAGGGGCCTAGAAAAGGTGGCCTAAAGAAAGTTCATTTCCATCCACCCAGTTGGCTAGCCATGGTCAACGGGCATCTTCTGATGCAGTCAAACAAAAACAAAGGTACAAAGGCACACACCAGCCACCAAAGGTGCAAACAGACTGACACTTGCATGCTGGAACATCAGAACCATGCAAGATTCTGCAGATAATGGACGTCCTGATCATTGTTCTGCTCTAATAGCCCATGAGCTATCACGTCTTAATATTGACATCGCTGCTCTCAGTGATGTTCGTCTCCATGAGGAAGACAGCCTTAAAGAACACAGTGCTGTCTATACACTCTACTGGTCTGGCAAACCAAAAGCTGAAAAACATCTCTCAGGAGTAGGCTTTATGATTAAAAACTCCATTGCCTCCAAACTCGAAACCCTGCCAACAGGTCACTGATCGCATTATCTCCTTACGCCTCCCTCATGTTGTTCTCTTTAGTATATATGCCCCAACTATGCAAGCGGACCCTGTGGAGAAAGACAAATTCTACTCAGACCTACGCCACCTCATACAAAAAGTCCCTGCAGAAGATAAAATCATTATCCTTGGTGGCTTCAATGCCTGAGTAGGTAAGAACTTCGAAGCCTGGAAAGGTGTTCTAGGCAAGCATGGAGTTGGAAACTGTAATGATAACGGACGCCTCCTGCTAGAATTTTATGCAGAACAGCAACTGACTATTACTAACACTATCTTTCAGCAGAAAGATAGCTTGAAGACAACCTGGATGTATCCCCGATCCAAACACTGGCACCTTATTGACTATGTTCTGGTGCGCCAGAGAGACATTCGCGATGTCCATCATACTCGAGTGATGCCCAGTGCAGAATGTCAAACAGATCATCGCCTTGTAAGATGCAAACTAAATCTTCATCTTAAGCTCAAACCTAAGAGGGGTGGCCTCTTAAAGAGGAGACTCCAAGTCAACAATCTTCAACAAGTTGCCATTAGAGACAACTTCCAGGGAAATCTGCAATCAAAACTTGAAGACCATCCTCTAGATTCTTCTCCTACAGTGCTTTGGCAACATATCAAAAACAGTATCCTGCAGTCTGCGGAAGAATCCCTCGGGTTCTCCCACAAGAAAAACCAAGACTGGTTTGATGAAAACAACCAAGAGATCCAGGAGCTGTTGGCAAAGAAAAGAACTGCTCATCAGGCACACCTCGCTCAGCCATCTTGCCATGTAAGAAAAGCAACCTTCCCTCTCGCATGTAGTAAACTCCAACAAAAGCTCCAAGACATTCAGAACAAGTAGTGGATCAATTTAGCAGAAAAGACACAACATTGTTCAGATCTGGGTGATTCCAGAAAATTCTACGAAGCTCTTAAAGCAGTGTTTGGACCTACTTACCAGGTCCAAAGCTCTTTATATAGTACGGATGGTCAAACACTAATCACAGACAAAGCCTCCATCCTGAATCGATGGGCTGAACATTTCCAAAATCTCTTCTGTGCCAACTGAAAAGTCCAAGGCTCAGCTATTCAACATATGATACAACAACCGATGAAAAATGAACTAGATGTGGCTCCCACTTTGGAAGAAACCATTAAGGCCATACAGCAGATGAAAAACGGCAAGGCAGCCGGGATTGATGGAATCCCACCTGAAGCTTGGAAACACGGAGGTCATGTACTCCATGCCAAATTCCATGAGCTCCTTGTGAGTTGCTGGGAAAAAGGTGAACTGCCATCAGATCTCCGAGATGCAGTTATCATCACCCTGTATAAGAAAAAAGGAACAAAATCTGATTGCTCAAACTATCGTGGTATAACACTGCTCTCCATTGCTGGAAAAATCCTTGCAAGGATACTCCTGAACAGATTAGTTCCTGCTATTGCAGAAGAACTTCTCCCTGAAAGTCAGTGTGGCTTCAGAGCTAATAGGAACACTACAGATATGGTATTTGCTCTTAGACAACTGCAAGAGAAATGTAGAGAGCAAAACAAAGGACTCTATGTAACATTTGTCAACCTTACTAAAGCCTTCGACACTGTGAGTAGAAAAGGTCTGTGGCAAATCCTGGAATGACTAGGATGTCCCCCCAAATTCCTCAAAATGATTATCTTGCTGCATGACTGCCAGCAAAGACAAATCAGATATGGTGATGCTCTCTCAGAGCCCTTTCTAATAACTAACGGTGTGAAACAAGGCTGTGTTCCAACTCTGTTTACAATCTTCTTCAGCATGATGCTCCAAAGGGATACAACAGATCTCAAAGAAGACGGCATCTATATACATTACTGTACTGATAGTAGCTTGTTTAACTTAAGCTGTCTGAAGGCTCACACAAAGACTCTGAACTATCTAGTCCATGAGCTGCTTTTCACTGACGATGCTGCCCTTGTTGCCCATACAGAAGCAGCTCTGCAGCGCCTAACATCCTGCTTTGCAACTGCTGCAGAACTGTTTGGGCTGGAAGTAAGCCTGAAGAAAATGGAAGTCCTCTACCAGCCTGCACCACAGTAAGAGCACTATCACCCCCACGTCACCATAGGCAAATCTATGCTTAAGTCTGTACAGGAGTTCACCTACCTGGGAAGTATCATCTCCTCAGATGCCAAGATTGATAAAGAGATTGATCACAGATTTGCAAAGGCATATAGTGCATTTGGAAGGCTTCACAAAAGAGTCTGGAGTAACAAACACCTGAGGCGAAGCACCAAAATCAGTGTGTACAGAGCCATTGTATTGTCCATTCTCTTCTATGGGTCTGAAACATGGGTTACCTATCACCAACACCTACGACTCCTTGAATGCTTTCATCAGCACTGTCTACACACAATCCTAAATATACACTGGACTGACTATAAGGAATGTTGCTGTCCTAGAGCAAGCATGGATCCCCAGCATTGAGGCCATGCTACTGAAAACGCAGCTGCACTGGGCAGATCACATTTCTAGGATGGAGGATCATCGCCTCCCCAAAATAGTACTCTTCGGTGAACTCGCCACGGGTCAGCGAAAGAGGGGTGCCCTAGGAAGATTCTGGGGCTCACACAGAATGCCAAAAATATGCTCCCCTCCACAACCACCCCCCAACCAGAAGTGGTTTGAATCCTATATCTGGATTTGAAAAAGAAAATCTGATGTGAAACAGGTGAATTACAATTTCTGGAGGCATCCAGGTGAGGCAATCCACATAAATGTATTTGGTAAAAAGGGAAGTCCAGGCGATATGGAGAGATGGGGGCCCCAAAAACAATCTTGGAGACCACGCAAAGACCCCATTTTGCCCACCTCTGAGCTTTATAAACAATAGCTAAGAAGGTCATTTTGCAAGGCTAACCAAATTCTCCTGAGGCCTGAAAAACCATAATTGTTTGGTACAACTCGATGCCAGTGCATCCAAAAGAAGAACAAGAAAAAAGAAGAAAAAGAGGGGGAATGAGAAGGGAAGAGAAAGACGAAGAAGCTCAATTTCTTTCCCTGTTTTCTGGCTGCAGCTTTCAATGTACTTGCTGAGAACAGCAGGGTCAACCCTTGGATCGGAGCCAGAAATCCCCATGTCCTGTCTCTTGTGGGCCTTGATCGCTCTCTGTGTCCTTTAGCAGGATGTGCATCAGCAGCAGATTTCCCCACAGCCTGCTATCAAACTTCTTCCCTCCGGCTGGACCATCTGCCCTGTGCTTGCGGAGGCTGGGATCAGTAATATTCCATTCTCTTTCTTTTGCCTTTCCTACTCTCCTCTGCCTCCACTCCCTGCTGAGTGTCAGCATTCCTCCAACCTTCAGGATGCAGAGTTCCCAGATCTCAGGTCTTGGAGTCTGGGCTTCAGGGAGAGGAAGAGGAATCTCAAGGTGAGAGCTCTGCCTTGAAAAGTGGGTGCACTAATCTGTCCAATTTGGTCAGTGTTGCTTCGTTTTTTGAATGTCAGACTCTGTGTAACTGTGGTTGATGCACTGTTGGGGATGCTGCTGCCACACTGCAGAATTAATGCAGTTTAACCCTGCTTTAATTGTCATGACCCCATCTTATAAAATTCTTGGAATGGTAGTTTCTTATGGCATCAGAGCTCTTGCACAGAGGTGGCTATATATCTCACCAAACCACAAATCCCAGAATTCCATCACATGGAACCATGGCAGCTAAAGTACTGTCAAACTCCATCTGTTTTGCAGTGTAGATGCAGCCCATGAAACATGGAGTTGGAAGGGACCACAGGTGACATCCAGTCAAACCACCCACTTTGAGGAAATCTGCAACTAAAGCACTCCTGAAGGACGGTAATCCAACCTCTCTTTAAAGACCTCCAAAGAAAGTGAGTCCATCATTTTCTAAGGCAGTCCATTCCACTGTCAAACAGATCTTAAAAGTCATGAGGATCTTCTTAATGTTTAAATGGGATCTCTTTTCTTCTAATTTGAATCCATTGGTTCATGTTCTAATCTTTGGAACAGCAGAAGACAAACTAGGTTGCTGCCATGGATGTTGAATTGGAATCATAATGCTATAGCTGCATAGTATGAAAGCACTTCTATTATCTTTGAAACATATGTTCATAGGCATCAGGGCTAGAAACCTAGGCTTCTTTTAATATGAATCCAAGAGAGCTGAATGCCCTCCCTGGAACAACATTTTGTGCTTTCCTCTGTGCCCTCTGCTAATATAACACACAGCTACAGGAATTTTAACGTGGGGTACAATCCTTTTTGTCTCACCTGTAATCCTTTAAATGCTTTGGAACTGCTTCTATTCAGTGCAGTTTAATCCAACAGTTTATTTAATTGCTTTTAAATTGCTTTTTTATTATTATAATTGATTTCAGCTGCATTCTGTTTTAATCTATGGTGCAATAACCTTTGGATTCTGCACTGAAGGCCAGAATATAAATAAAATGAATGATTGAAGAAGCTATATCCATTTACCATCATGGTTAACTCCAACTCAGAACCCCCCACTTTGTCTACTGGGAAAGATAACTTTACAATCAAAGAAAAATCTGCCAAGAAAGTGGCTTCATGCATAGATTCACACAATGAGGTGGCAGTAATGTGACCAGTTATGAAAGGTTTGGGACGCCAGGTCCATAAAACCCAGAGATCAATTGTTTGAGAATCATAGACCTACTGTCAAAGTGCAATAATATCCAAAATCCACAAAACAATGGTACCTTTAATAGACCAGCCAAAATACACAAAGTACATCTTGTAAGCTTTCAAAATTCCACTGGCTTCTTCATCAGGCAAGGGTGTTAAAAATTATATAGGAGGGGGGAAAATGATGATGTTAACCACATTTTGTCAAGACGTTGTTGGTGATGTTCTGGATTTAGATGGTATGGAGGGATATATATGCAGGAAGGGCACTCTTCCTCCTGGCCATGCTAGTCCTGGGAGACAAACCATCTGAAAGTCCAGGAAATAACATTTAAATTTCCTTACCAATACAAAAAGATATTTCCTTTGTGATCCAGGATGTCTCAGTCCTTTGTGAGGCTACAAACACCTTTGTTTGGCAGAGAACATTAAATTTCTCAAGAAGCCTTGAATTTCTCAATGGAAAATTTATTCTGTGTGACCTGCTGTCAGTTAGAAAGTCATAAAAATGCTGTGGTCTTAAAAAGGATAAAGAGAAATGAACCTTTATGAGTTCACCCAAGATCTATGGTAGAACTCTGTGAGAAAAGGCATGACCCCACCATTTAAAAAATGGCTGAGATTCTACCTTGTGGTCTCACTCTACATCTTTTTGTGTTGTTAATGGGATTTAAATTTTATTCCTTGGACTATGTTTTGTAACAAAACCAGCCTAATGCTTTTTTTGCCAACGTCACTAAATGTGCATTTCCTAGTTATTGCTGAACATAAATAAGGTAAAAAGTTCCATTTTAAAGATGACCACTGTAACAGTAACTAATGGTTTTTTGTTTTCTTTTTTATTTCTAACAGTAGCTAAAAACATCTTGAAAACAACTTCCCAGGCTCTGGTTCTACTGATTTCTTTCACTACCAAGTGTGACTTACCCCCAAACCACCCAAAGAGTCAGTCCATGGCTTCAGAACCAGATTTCCTCATTGTTTACTGCAATAACACTGTTCCTTCCCTGGCAAATAACACCTCTGGAATCCACGTTTCCCCAGCAAAAGATTCATTAACTCCTCCTTTGGGGGTTTAAGGTGGAATCTTACATACGCTAGTCTAGATTCAATATCACAGGACACTCTTATAACACTATTATTCTACTTTAACTGCTATGTTTCCCCCTGGTGGAATTCTGGGATTTGCAGTTTAGTGAGGCATAAAAGCTCTCTGGTTGAGAATTCTAAATTTCCATCGCTAAATTTCCATTGCTAAGTGATAAACTGCAAGTCCCAGGATTCCACAGGAGGCAGACATAACTGTTAAAGTAGAATAATATTATAACAGTGTACAGTAGTGTGATTTTCAGTTTGGTAGCATAGTACTCTCTAAGAAATTGTGCAAGGAGGCATCTAGTACTTTCCTACAGAATACCTTCTCCCTGGTTGTACAGTAAAGGTGATCAGTGAATGGGGGCAGCTTTGCCCCTTGCAATATTAATTGGTTGATGGGGTTCACCTGGTTGCCATCCAGTTTGCCAATTCAAAACTAGAGAAAGGAGCAGCCCAGATCTCCAGAGTAAGTGAACTTTCAGACCTTTACTTTCCATCACTTTTTGCATATCTACACTCATTCAAAGATAGCTGTTTCTCTTTCCCTGCTGCTCTTCAACTTATTATTTATTTATTTATTTTATTTATATAGCACTGTTAATTTTCACAGTGCTGTACATACAATCTTATAATTAGTTATAATCTTATAATTACAATCTTATAATTAGTTACTGTTAGAAACTTCTGGCTCTATGCACTTTTGTTCAATGCAGAATGGGTGAATTCCCAGTTCCACAGTTGCAGAGGTGGAGTTTCACGTGTGCCATTGCACACAGATGGACACTGCATTGTGCATTCAATTGCAGATTTGATATTTTGGGTCAGTTGTGCATCATTGCTGGGCAACACAAGGGTTTTATAGCAGAATTACTGTGAGGCTGTGCATGCAGAGTGTTACGCTATACAACTTGGAGCTAAAATTCATAGGGTTGGAAGGGACTCCAAGGACCATATAATCTAACTCCCTGCCAGTAAGCAGCCTTCCTTAATCTTTAGTGATGTCAAATGGAATGAGTGTGATAAGCAATATACCATAGCATTATGAGAATAAGAGTATATAAGTATTGTTTCTCTTTTCTACCTTATTCTGTACCTTCTGTGGCAATGGGCCATCCATCCCGATGAGGGCCAATTTTGCCATTTGTAAAACAAGGAAACAATACCTGTTTTGGACAAGACAAGTGCCCATTGAACTGTCAGCTTGGGCACATGGAATCTATTGTTTTTGTTGCAATTTTGATCTAGCCAGTTTATCTCGTTGCCAGACCTAGTTTTCATTGTTTCTGTTGTTCTTTAATTTTCCAAAAGCAAAGAGCTGGGGAGCAGATACAACTCACCCAGCTTGCATCTCTTTTCACGGTCCATCTCCAGCTCTGCTCCGAAGCCTTTTTTAACGTTTGGCATTCAAAACCTTTTAACAGCTAGATAGCCCATTTACAGCCTCCAATCTACCAGGCAGAGCTGATAAATCAATGATGGGCATCACGTCATTTGATGTGCAAGTCAGCAGGGCAAAAAAAGGAGTATAATTTCAGAGAAAGCGAGTGAGCATTTTTCGTTTTTGCCTGCTTTGACTGAATGGCAGTGATGGTACCAGGCATAAAACAGGTCATTTCTTTCAGTTTCATTTCAGTTTAATCATGTTCACATATATATACCCCATGCAATGAATAAACATCTTTTTACCCTGAAGTTATTTCATGCATGGATGATGGATGTAATTCTCAGCAAGGGCTCACAGGAAAAACATCCTCCATGAGGCCTGGTGGATAACCTGTTGCAAGAGATGTGAATTCACCTTTTGCTACTTCTCATAGCTTCCAAAAGTAACAAAATGAATTTCAACAGGGAGAAATGTAGGTACTACACTTGGGCGGTAAAAATAAAACACACAGCTAGAGGATAGGTGGCACCTGGCTTGACAGTAGTGCATGTAAAAGGGATCTGGGAGTCATAGTAGATCACAGGCTGAAAATGAGCTAGGAAAGCCAATATGATTCTAGACTGCATCAATATGAGTACAGTGTCTAGATTCAGGAAAGTAATAGTGTCACTCTATTCTGTTTTGAGCAGACTTCATCTGGAAGATTGTATATAGTTGGCCCTCCACATTTACAACTTTCATTTCTGTGGATTTGATTATTTGTGGTTTTTATTAATACGTTCTCTCTAGGAATCTCTAGGTCCTCCAGAAAAACTAAAATGATTCCTTCTAGCACAAAGAAATGAAATCAGCAAAGATTGATATCCTTACTTGAACCTGGGACTTTATGCTTGCAAGACAGATTCTCTAACTTGCTCCTGCACATTTTTAAAAAAGAGGTTGTAATATTGTAATGTAATATTTTGGTGCAAGTATGGAACTTTGCTGATGTTGTTGGCCTGCAACTCTTATCTAACATAGCCAGCATAGCCCATAATGGGAGCTATTGGAGTTGCAGTCTTGCAAGACCTGAAGATTTACATGATTCCTGTGCCTCTGATAGTGAAATGAGTGGATAAGGCAACAAGAACTAAGGCCCTCATTCTCCCTTCCAATCTTTTTCAACCTGGTGACTTCCAGATGTCTCCAACTGCAAATTCTAAAAACTCTCTTTTAGTTACTGGCCAGGTTAGAACAAGATGATGGGAGTTGCCATCCAAAACATCAGGAGAGCACAACAAAGATTCCTAGACCTGATCTCAACCATTTTGGGTGGGTAAATCTCCAGTAGGAGAAAGGCTTGTATGGGTCCTTGTGGGATTATTGTATATTTACAGCTGTACACAGATACACAGACAAAATACCCCAAAATTGCATTTCTGGTGCCGACCCAGAGGATAATGAAGAACTCTCCAAGAAGTCTATTCAGCATTTTAATGAGGTGGTGTTTTGCAAGGGCTATTGAAGCATTGCAATTAGTACTGCCGAACAGGAGGCCAAAACCGATTAACAAAGGATGATTTCTTCCCCAAGCAGAGAGGACTCACGCTAGCTCTTCTTCCATGCCAGCAATCCAAGACAGGCTGTTTTCCTTGGAGTTCTTACATCGAAGCAGAATGTGCCAGGTCCATCCCTGCTCAGCAGCAAGAAGCTGGTTTTCTCCCTCTCTCCTCTGAAAGGTCAGATGGATTCATTTCCAAAGGCTCCAGGCTGCCTGGAAACCACAGCTTCTTCGGCTCCTCATTTGCACACCTTTTGTGCAGCATTTCCATGCCTCCAGAAGGAGTTGTGAACTTTTTCATTAGCACAGAGCAGAAGCAGGCAAAGTGCAGCCTGCAGGCCAAATGTGGCTGTTGAGACCCCAAAGTGCAACTCCTGCAGCTTCTCAGAAGCTCCTCAAAGACCCCAGATCTCCCTTCAAAATTTATTTTATAGGTAGATTTTTTTGGCTCCCCCCCCAAAAAAAGAAGCAGATAAAAGCCCCCCCCCCCAAAAAAAAACTAGCTGCAAATATGATTGTTTATTTCACCCATCCTCAGAGACCTTCATCATGCCAATGAAACCCAAAATTCAAAACTCAGGTCAAACGTCTTTTTTCATCTTTTCTAGTCTTTCAGAAAAATCATGGTACAACCACAACCTACTTATTTGCCTTCCCTTTGGAACAGAGAAATGTTGGGTACACTGTTGTGAACAAAGGTCATCTCTGCCTCATTTTCTGATCTTTTAGTGCTCAAAGGGAGTCTCGACACTCACTCCAGAAACAGCTTTGGCTCTTTTCATAAGCCTTGTTGCATTGTCCCTGCTTTGAGCACCAGCTTGGACCATCCACTGCTTCCTCTCCTGCTGGGAAGGTTCATAAACAGCCAGCCTGGAATCACTAGCTACTAGTTCTTATATCCAGCTTTTCATGGTGTTGACAGCACAGAACAAAATCTGAGAGAAAGAGAGATGGAGAGACCTGAGGAGGACTTTGGGATCTGTTGCAGAGCCAGGGTATATCCACACTGCAAGAATTAATGCAGTTTGATACCACTTTAACTGCCATAATTCTGTCCTACAGAATCTTGGGATTTGTAATTCGGTGAGGCACCAGATCACTCTGACAGACCAGGCCAAATACCTCACCAAACTACAAATCCCTACAAATATTTTATAGGGTGATGTAGTGGAAGTTAAAGTGGCATCTCACTGCTTTAATGCTGCAATGTGGCTACGCCCCTAGAAGGAAATGTCACATAAACATTGGGAAGAACTTCTTTACTGTAATTGCTGTTTGGCAGTGGACTATACTACTGAATTTTGCCAGCACAAATGGGTCAGAATTCAGTTTTTCGCTAAAGGGGAGAGAAAGTAAGGCTTTTCACCCCAAACAGGAATTCTTGCCTCTCCCATGACATTTTCCTTCCCCAGTTTCTAGCATGAGATGCTGAAGAGAATTAACAGTCAGAAATTTGATAATTGTTGTGTTCACATTCTCTTGGTTACTTTCCATTCCACTTCTCAGTGGATGCCTAAACTGTATTTCTAAATGCTTGACTGCATTTTCACCTTATTGCAATGCTAGTAATTTAGGGGCTATCACTTGGGGGAGGAAGAATTCTTAGTTGGGTGGACAACACCATCAATTTGCCTCTCCGGTGACACTTTTTCCTACTTCACAAACAGGATACAAACAGGATAAATTTTTCAATGAATGTTGACTCCTGCCAGATGTATAAGAAACAGAGCCTGCCCACCCTATTTTAGCACAAATGTGGTATGTTAATACCTTTTGAACTGACCCCAAGTTACGGTGACCCTGTAGATGAGACACCTCCGAGATCCCCTGTCCATAACCACTTTCAGCTCTTGCAGGTTCAGTCCCATGGCCTTCCTGCCTTCTACCTTTCCTAGCATTATCATAGTTTCTAGTGAGTCATGCTTTCTCATGATGTGGCCAAAGTACGACACCATCAATTTATTCATCTTGACTTCCAGGGAGATTTCAGGCTTGGTCTGTCCTAGGACCCAACTGTTTTTGGCCACCTGTGGTATCATGAGCACTCTTCTCCAGCACCACATATTAACTGAGCTTATTTTCTTTCTATCCATTGTCTTCACTGTCCAGCTTTCACATCTGTACATGGTGATGGAGAATATAGTGACTTGGACAATTTAGTTTTCAGTGGTATACATGTGAATAAATAAAGGTTCTGCCTGGTTCCATCATATCTATTAGTGCAATAAATCTAGAAATAAGAAGCTAATATAGAAATCCATTTAGCAAAAGCTCTAATTCCACTTTTCAAGCCTCATGTGATAAAGTCCACGGTGTTGAACCAGACACAAGTCCAAGGATTTGAAGTGGTAGAATGCCAGTTCTTCTGTCTCACGTGAAATCCTTCAACTGTGGTTGAAGGACTGGACTGAGAGTTAGAGTGGATGGAGGAAATCATTGAGTGAAGCTTTGACTATAAAACAAGATGTTCTGTTCCATAAAGCATGCCTGACAAGAGTACAACCTCTCTCTTTAATAGCCCTGTGGGAAGAGATAGCAGAAATGTCTGCAGCCATCCTTCTGAGCTGCCCTTAGAAACCAAGTTTGCCTATAAAAATTAACTGGCTGAAATTTCTATTTAAACCAAAGGTGGGGAGCATGTGTTTTTCCAGAAGATATTAGACTGCAACTCCTCTGATCTCTCTTCATTTGCTGTACTGGCTGGGGCTGTGCTGTAGCCCAGCATTATTTTGAGGGCTTTGTGGACTCCAAACCTGATTTAAACCTATTGATAGGGCTCTAAAGCCACAATTATTTCATCTTAACATTCAAGGAGAGGTAGTCATTGTAGTTTTCTTTCCTCCCACCCCTGCCTTGTAGGAGATAATCTTTTTTATCTCCCCTTTTTTTCTTCCTCTCTTCAAGCATCCAAAAATGTTCTGGGGGATATTTCTGTGCAGAAAAAAATTATAGGAAATATGCAAAACCTCTTGTGTTTGTCTGCAGGGAAAAGTCCTCTGGAACATTTTAGAAGTTCGAATACTGGGAGAAAAGTTCACTATAATCTCTTTACTCTGTTTTTCTCTGTGTCAGCATTTTCTGGATTGTTGGGAAATACATTTTCTCACCAGGAAACAAATAGAAAGTATTCATTCCATCCCTACCCACTGATGGAGCTATTTATATTAATATTGAACTTCTCTCTGTCCCAGTCACCAAAGAACAATTAAAAAAACATGCTTAAGAATAGGAACAAGCTTCTGCAACTGAGAATGGAGAAATCAAACCCATTTCTGGACCTTTGCCATATGAATTCATTCTTCATATGAATTCACTGATAAGCCTTTCCTTTCTCATTTCCACATTATTTTTCTGGATCAATACAACTGTCCTTCCCCATTTGTGGGTAAAATATCTGTGCATTTTATTATTCATGGATTATAACCTGCCACTGAAAATATATGGTTTCTCTGGACATCTGTAGAACTTCTAGCATGAAATTTGCTTGGTGTTGACCATAGTGTCATGCTGTAGGACCTATACATACCCAGATAGAACACTTCTTATGACATCTGTGGGTCCATCAGTAGGATTCTATGGTCATCCACCGGCAGAAGCTGATCATAGAAGTGCACTGAAGGACCTACATCAACCTAGAAAATTGTTCTCTCAGGTTAAAGAAATAGCAAGACTATATATGTGGGTTTTCCATTTTTGCAGGAGGAGTAGCACCCCTAACTCCAGTTGAGGGCTGAGTATTCTTCTGGTATTGAAAATTAATGCCTGGCATCCTGTTAGGGACATATGAAGGCTTAAGTCCAACTTACTCTTGTATAACTCAGAGTTTTGGTTGCAGGTGTTAGAATGCTCTACAGAGTACAAAATGACTAAATGTCCCCACTCCCCAAAGAAACCCACTTTTTAAGCTGTTGCAGCCCATCCTCAACACAGCCACTTACTTGCTGGTGGAATGTGTAGGAGAAGATGAGAGGTGGAGCAGCATCCAATTGTATTCCTCTAAATCAGAGATTCCCAAACATTGGTCTTCCAGATATTTTGGACTTCAGCTTCCAGAATTCCTGACTGTGGATCAAGCTGGCTTGGGCTTCTGGGAATTGACATTCAAAACATCTGAAGGACCAGAGTTTGGGACAACTGCTATGACTGAATACACAACCATGGCACCATCTTGTGAAACCCCAGGAAATGCTGGAGGATGTCAGTTTTTATGAGCCAAACTATAGGAATATAACTGGATCCTGCTTTTCTCCCCACCTTCTGCTCTCTATCAGCCAGTAAATGGCTGTATTGGGGTGGTCTAGTAGTTAAAAGGAGGGGGAGACATATCATATATCCTTCCACCTGTGCAGAACTTAATGTTCCATCTAAGATCCCCATAAAATGTCACAAACATTCACTTCTGAATATCAGTTTCAATATTTGCATTCAAACATCCATTTCTAATACAATTTCCTCTCAAAACCTTGATTTCTACAGCCTTTCCCTTAAAATATACGCCTGCCTGTATCACTTAAACTTGTTTTTTTGACATCATGTGCCTCCAAGTTGACACCTACGTATGGCAACCTTCTTCTAAAGTGTTATTAGCAAGTTTGCCCTTGTCTCCCTCTGAGGCTGGGGATGCTGGACTATCATGTCCAAAATAGATTTGGCACCTTGAAGTTTAGATTAAAACTCAGAGCAGACACATCAAACCATTAACAACAGAACCACCAACTGCTGGGTTTTCTCTACTTGGAACAGACAGGTTTTTTGTTTGTTTGTTTGTTTGTTTTGTGAAAATGTGCTGGAAAGTAGAATTAGCCAGTTTTGAGATGCTGGGTTGTAAAAATAATGAGTTTCAGTAAATTAACCTTGTTCTGTCTCTTTAAACTAAGCAAGTGTGACTTTATTGTGGACTTCGGTGTGTTTTTCATGTCATGATTTGTGCGAGCTTAAAGAGTCTGATAGCTTAATAGTGTAGCATTGAAGGAGAAAGGAACCAAGAAAACAACTGTCTAGGTTGAGGTATTGATGCTTTCTGCACAACCTACTCTACATTCTAAAGTTTTGCTGGTTCCAATGAAGCTCAGGCCTAAGTACATTTGCAAGGGGTTGAAGTCTTAGCTGGTGTCTCACGAGCCAAAATGCTCCAGTATCTACCTGTACAGACTTCACTTAAGACTTAAACCCCTTGCAAACTTACTTGGGCCTCAAGTAACTGTGTGACAATCGTTTCTTTCATGTGGACCTTCTTTTGTGTGTATGAGTAGTTAACACCCACCAATTTCTGCACCAAAAAAGGCCAGTGTGTGTTTCTAGAAACTGGTTTTCCATGCAAACCACACATACTGTTGCCGTTGTGTGCCTTCAAGTCATTTCTGACTTATGAAGGCCCTAAGGCAAACCTGTCAATGGGTTTTCTTGGCTTGGTGGATATAAAATGGTTGGGCGTGAAATCTGGAGGGCTATTTTAAAAAGTTAATTGGATTCTGTTTTGTTTTAAGCCTCTTTCCCAAAGAGTTGTTGTTCTTGTTGTTGTTGGTTGTTGTTGTTGTTGTGTGCTTGAACTCATTTCTGAGTTCTGGTGACCCTAAGGCAAATCTATCATGGGGTTTTCTTGGCAAGATCTGCTCAGAGGAGGTTTGCCATTGCCAATTGCTCTCAAAGGGGTGGGATATAAATAAATATTATTATTATTTATTATTATTCCCCTGAGGCTGAGAGCCACTGACCTGCCCAGGGTCACCCAGTGGGTTTTGTGGCTCAGCAGAGATTCGAACCCTGGTCTCCAGAGTCATAGTCCAATGCTCAAATCAATACACCACACTGGCTCCCTGCCTACACACACATACAGGTATATATTTTTGACAAAGAAATCCATAATTGCATTTATTAATTAATATCTGTCCCACTTTTCTCCCAACACAAGATCCAAGAGGCATTCAATGTTTTCAGAGCACAAGAGGATTTAATAAACTCTTAATACAAAAATTAAATCACAATCTAAATATCTGTTTAATAAAACACGAGTTAAAGACACCACTAAAAACAAGTTTAAAACAGCATTAAAAACTTTGAAGTACTTATTTATTTATTTAATTTGCCACTTTTCTTCTATATTGGACCCAAGGCAGCTCACAAGAATAAACATAATAGAATAAAAACACTATCCCACACCCCACCACCATTAAAACCTTTACCTGCTGCAACACATACACCTTTTTTTTTTTGGGGGGGGGGGGGAAATCCTTAAATATAAAGATTTTTATCTGTGGTCAAAAAGACTTCTTGGAGAAGAGTGTTCTATAACTTGGGAATAGCCACCAACCAGGCTCTCTCTTGTGTCCTTGTGGGTTTTGCATAAAACCTGAAAACCAGGGACAGATGGGGGGCTTTGTGGAAAATTGTTTTTCCCACCAAAAAAAATAACCTCTCTGATTTAAAAGGTGTGCTTTGAGAAACAATAGTTTGTATGCAAAACAAACATTAGTTTTGGACAAAAATTTGATTGTTTTCATGCAATAACCCACCAAAGTAATTTCTCAAAAACTATTTGAGATGTGAAAATCCCAGCTAAAAATGATTCAGAAATACATGTTATGTCCAGCAAAAGAGAGATAAAATGCAGGAATTGCCCATCCTTGCATGCAAGGATGAAATATTCAAAGATTTACTACCCTGCTTCACTCTGGGATTTCTGCTCTGATGAATGGCTAAGAAGTAATATCCCTTCTACGTTACTCTGTACCCAAAAAAGGAATGTCCTCAAACAAACCCTTTCCTAAGAACAGAAATAGGAATAGGAACAGAAATATCCAAATAAAGGAATGGAAGTCTGTCTTAACAAATTCATGGTGCCATATATATAGTTCAGAAATCACATTGATTCACTATCCTGTTCCTGGCGTTTGCACCAAGATTGATTTTTTAAAAGCCTCCCAACAACCTCCAAAGGAGATTATGCGACATGCTCTCTAATCAACAACAACTTCAAAAAGGCTTAGAGCTCAAATGTAACCAGTAGGGAACCCTCACAAAAGCCAGCTTTTAAGCAGGGAACAAATAGGGTGTTTGGGTTGTCATGCTAGGGGGTGGATTGGGGGCTTTGATAATTTAATTGTTGCAGCTTCTTGTGAATGGTGGCGATGGTGGTTTACAAAGCCCGTAAAGCACAAGGGTTCTCTTTAGTGTGTACAGAAGCATAATTCAAACTGTTTGCACAGGATGACAGCCTCTGAACTTGCGTCAACCTCCAATTCAGCAACGTCTTCAAGGGGTGAAGAAGGGGTTGCAGGGAGATGGGGGGGGGGAATTCCTAATCTCTACTCTTTCATGTCATCTTTAGGTCATGTGAAGAAGAGCTAGCAAGAACTATTCTTTCATGGGCACAGTTCATAGCCCTTTGGAAACACATTAACTGAGAGCTTATATCGTGCTCCAGCAGTGCAAATCTACAATCATGTTCTTGCACAATGTTTGAGTGACATTGCTTTTTGGCTGAACGGCATTGTGCAACTGTTTGTGGATACGACAGTGTGCCTGCCTCTTCTCCCATTGTGCACTGGGGAATGAACAGTGGCGGTTCCTACAATCCCGGTGAATCAGGTGGGAATCTGAAGGAACTGGTAGGAATAGCTATGCAGCAAGAATGCAAACCTGTATGGCTGGAAGCCTTTTGGTTGACACCAATTAGATTAGACCCACGGAATCGATCACTGAATAGTCAGTCAACACATTAGTCAATTCAATTGATTCCATGGCTCTCTTCTAGTTCAGGACTGACAAAAGGATTCAGACCCATGTGAAATAGTTATACTTGTGGAGCTCTGTTCACACAACCATGAACTAAATGCATCCATTGAACATTGAGCATTGGACTATGATCCTGTAAATCAGGGTCTGAATCCCCATTTAGCCATGGAAACTCAGTGGGTGACTTTGGGAAGTCACACTCTCTCAGCTTCAGAGGAAGGCAATGACACACATACACCCAACAAATCTTGCCAAGAAAATCCCAGTGTTGGGGTTGCTTTAGGATCAGCATAAATTGGAAATGATTTGAAGGCACACAACAACAGCAAAAATAACAGTCACCAAAACAGTACAACCAAACATAAATATGGGTGTGACATCAACAGGATTCTCACAATTATCCTTGTGTAAATGGCCCTTGAGTGAACAGATTAGCATATTAAACTGGAATAAAAGCAACTAAATTGTTGAATGGCAAGTCAACATTTAGGTAAATCCAGCTGATTCAGTGTGTGTAGTTTGGATTCAAACCCTGGCATGTACAATCTATCCTGCGTGCTGGGGACCTTTGTGAAAGGTTCATTGCGGCTTCTTAGGTACGAATGAACATTTATCATTTCACAGGAAAAGAGCAGCTAAGAATTAGGAAGAACTTCCTGATGGTAAGAGCTGTTCAGTAGTAAAATGCACTACCTTAGAGAGTAGTGGAATCTCCCTCTTTGGAGAGGTTTTAAAACAGAGACTTGATGGTAAAGATGGAGTGCTTTGGTTATGTGTTCATGGCAGAATGGACTTGACTGGATGGACCTTGGAGTCTCTTCCATCTCTGTGATTCTACGATTCTACCTCTAATGGAAGCCAATGGCCCTGAACTCAGTGGAATGGCTGTAACTTTAAAGAGCCTGTCTAAAGTGTTTAATATATTGGGGAGAATAATGTTTAGCACCTTGGATAGCTCCACATATATAATAATTGTGGTGATTTGTAGCTCTCATGTCAGAAGCGTTAGTCCAAAACACACTGGATAAATAATCCAGTTTGATATGGCTTTAACTGCCCTGGCTCAATGCTAGGGAATTCTGGGAACTGTAGTTTTGTGAGACATTTAGCCTTCATTGTCAGAGAGCTCTGGTGCCACAATAAACTACAATTCCCAGGATTCCCTAGCACTGAGCCAGGACAGTTAAAGCGGTCTCAAACTGGATTATTTATCCAGTGTGTTTTGGGTCACGGTGAATCTGCTATGAGTTTTATTCTGCCTTAAATCCAGAGAAGAATCTCCAAGCCATCAACATCACTGTCAGAAGCCTTTATGTTTTCTTAATAGTAGAATCATAAAGTTGGAAGAGACCCCACAAAGACCACCCAGTCCAACATTTATCATGCAGGAAGGCATGATGAAAGCATTCCTGACAGATGGCCATCCAGCCATGTACATCACACATGTAAATGTGAATTTGGGAAAAAATGTTCTGTGGAATAAACTTCAGAGATCCACAACACATGGTTCAATCAAGATCAAGGAAAGTGCCACTCTATTCTGCTTTGGTCAGGACCCCCCTTTGCAATACTGTGTCCAGTTCTGGGCACCACAATTAAAAAAGGACGTGGAGAAACTGGAGTGTGTCCCAAGGAGAGCAACTAAAATGGTGAAGGGTCTGGAAACCATGCCCTATGAGGAGCGAGTTAGGGAGCTGGGAATGTTTAGCCTGGAGAAGAGAAGGTTAAGAGGTGATATGATAGCCCTGTTTAAATATTTGAAGGGATGTCATATTGAGGAGGGAGCAAGCTTGTTTTCTTCTGCTGCAGAGACTAGAACGCGGAACAATGGATGCAAACTGCAGGAAAAGAGATTCCACCTCAACATTAGGAGGAACTTCCTGACAGTAAGGGCTGTTCGACAATGGAACGCACTCTTTTGGAGAGTGATGGAGTCTCCTTTCTTGGAGGTCTTTAAGCAGAGGCTGGATAGCCATCTGTTGGGGATGCTTTGATGGAGAGTTCCTGCATGGCAGGGGGTTATACTAGATGGCCCTTGTGGTCTCTTCCAACTCTATGAATTCCAACATTCTATGATTCTAAGCCTGTGCTTACAGTGGTAGAACTGTTAACATTTTTAGCGCAGTCCGTGATGATGTACCATGGCTATGTTTGGCGCCAGGATCACCTTCGCGACTGTAGTGTAGGCAGCAGCTTGTGGGCAGGAGAATGTACCTGTCCTCTTCCAGAATAACTGTAGAGACACTATAGACAAAGGTCTCTCAGATGAGGCTTTTATGTACAGAGCTATCTACAGACATCTATACCGTCCACTATCTATCAGCAGAAGAAGCCACACAGTCAACTGACTCCAACGGAATCCTCGGCCAACTGTCAAAATCTACTGTCAAGACCAACTGTCAATAGCATGTTCAAATTCCCCATGCCAGCACCTGATTGGCTGGTATTCCTGGCTGGTGTTTGGCCATTACACATTGTACATTTTCCTTGGGTCTCTTTATCCTGACAAGAAGAGCTTTTTCTAATGGAGAGCTTCTTTCTTATGAACAAAGTGCTTCTTGCTCTGTTTTTATCAACACAGTGAGTAAATACCCTTTCTTTTCTTGCATAGTTTTAAAGGGAAAATATTCAAAATTCCTTTAAGATGCTTTCAGCACTGGTCAGGCTCCAGAGGGATGCAGCCTTCCATTCTGATGCTGGGCAACCTAGAGTATCCTGGCAGCTGAGCTTCCCTGACCTTCCCACATTATCTTGGCCCTCCATTTTGACTCTGGGTGGCTGCTCACACACATGTCCACTGTGTGTAGCCTGGTGCAGCCACTACCATAGGGAGTTGCTTAATTCTGAGGTCAGAAAAAGGCAGCCAGCCTTGATCATGAGGTTGGGTACCTCATTCTTACCTCAGACCAAAGGGACCTACAGTGGCCCCCGTGCCAGGTAGCACAGCAGTCACCATTGGAAACAGCTGCCTTATGTCAGAATAAAGGGCTCTGAATCTTCTGGGAAGATCTGGAGCAACTGGTGAGCTATTTAAGTCCATGCTAACAATGGAGCTTTCTAGATTGGCAGGAAAGTGTGACATGAAGTTGCCTTTTCCTTAATGCTTAGCAGCTGCACCACAGCCTTTCGATGGAGCTGCACTGTTCCGCAGTTTTTAAAAAAGAAGCTGGGAAAACCAGCACCTTTTTAAAGGCGCTTCTTCTCCCCTAAAACACAAAAAAGCGTTTTCATGGCAAACTTCCCCTTTTTCTCATCTAAAGGCTAGAGTTTCATGCAGCCATGAACACACTTCTTTTTGCCAATCTAGAAAGCCCCAATGTTATACCTGCGGTTTGGGAGTGAATGGCCTGGAGGTCTCCTGGACTGTTTGCACCAGACTCAGGAAATGAGCCCTGCATTGTTTGGACTCTCCTCCAAGAAGATTCAGAGATGCTGATTTATTTGGTCCATGCGGATAGGGCCAGTATCATGTTATTCCTCCATTTTCTCTCCAATGAGCTATTTCTTTTTAAACTTTCAACCTCTCTTACATGTCTTACCTTATACTGCAGCAATTGGCATAAGCTATTTTTAAAACTGGCATCCCAAATTCAGTCTGGCAGTGGGCTTTTAACCTGTGAGCTTCAACCATCACAAATTCTGATAGCGCTGTTTCTTTGGTTATTTGCCATTATTCCCCTCATTTGTGTTAGCAGGCTCTCAAAATGAGCATATGTTCTTGTTACCTAGTGATTTGTAAGTTGCCTCTGGATTTTTCAGACTAGGCATGCTATACATTTCATTTATCCTATCTGTGATGATGCTGCCAATGTTAGTAATGGCTTGCAGCATAAATGAATTTTCCTTGCTTGATCTCCAAACTAGGATATACCTGGCAGGTATATACAAGGCACATTGGACAAGGGAGAATATGCAAAATATTGTGTGGTAGCTGGACAGACCGTTACCAATTTTAGAAGGAGAGCCAGAAAATACTAGGAACTATATTTCTCATGGGGCAAACTCTTATGCACAGTTCAGATGTTTATTTTAGGAATGTAAATTGTTACGTATTTCATTCTTACACACAAGAACAAAGGATTTCCAAATGTGTTCCCCATTGGGTGAATGTATAAATGAATAAACGATTTTATTGTCATTTCAATCAAGACAGACAGAATCAAGACAGAATCAAACTAGATGTTGAGAAGTGTATATATTCAAAATAAGTAACCTCTTCACCCTCTGAAAATGTTATTTCCTCAAAAAAATCTTATTTCCTAGCCATCAAATTTTATAAGTTAAGTTATATGTTTACCTTCCATGACAAGACAAAGTACAGTAAAGTACAGTTATTGAGAAAAAGCACATGCTGTGAAAAAAAAAGTTTGCAATACCTCTACTAAAAAAATAAAATAAAATTTTATGTTTCATCTTAAATATGGAAATGTGAATGGTGAAGATTTCATGTAGTCACCATTTCACCCTTCATGCTCCTGATGGCAGAATCAGAAGTGTGTTAGCATAAAGGAAAATGGAAATGAGTAGTTTAAATACTAATCTGAATCAATCGTGAATTAATTAATTCAGCTAAGACCAATTGATTTTAGGGCCAGAATCTTATTGGTAGTCATGAAAAGTGTCAATCCAACAAATCAGTGGGGTTTAGAAAATGTAAGATACTACACTTAGGCACCAAAAATGGAATACCCAAATATAGGACAGGTGGCACCTAACTAGAAAGCAGTATATGTGAAAGGAATCTGTGAGTCTTAGGGGCAAAACAAACTTCAGCAAGAGCCAGGTTGGGGGTGGTGTCTGTTTAGATGCTGCACACTGTGACACCACCCCCACACTGCCGGGAAGCTGCACAGCTGACTACATGTGTGGCAGCTTCACAGTGTTTTGGTGGTGCAGCATTTACATGCCACACCACCAAAGTGCCATGATGGTAGCAGCAAGGGCACCCTTTTTCCACCCCAAAAAGGACTGGCATTTTGCCACTTCTTTTGAGTGTGGAAAGACACCTGATTGGGGCCACAGCCCTGATCTGGCACACAAAGGGGCAGAATGATGTTGCCCTTTAGGGCCATCTGTTTGGCCCTCAGTGGACCACAGGCTGAACTTGTAATGTGACACAGCAGTTAAGAAAGCCAATGCAATTCTAGGCTGCCTGCATTAGTAGGAGTATATATCCTACTACTAGTAGGAGTATAATATGCCGCCGATTGCATATTGTAGAGGGGCAGGATATAAATTATTATTATTATTATTATTATTATTATTATTATTATTACAGAATGAGAAATTGATAGTAGTACTCTATTCTGCTTTGATCAGGCTTCATCCGGAATGTTTTACCCAGGTCTGGGTGCCACAGTTCAAGAAGAATGTGGACAAATGGCAGTGTGTCCAGAGGAAGATGACCAAAATTTTCAAAAGTTTGGAAACCATGCCCTATGAGAAGTGACTTAAGGAGCTGGATATGCTTAGCCTGGAGAAGAAAGAGCTAAGGGATGGCATGATAGCAATGTTTAAATATCTGAAAGGATGTCATATTGATGATGGAGCAATCTTATTTTCTGCAGCTCCAGAGACTAGGACCCAGAACAATGGATTCAAGCTACAGAAAAACAGATTTCACCTAAATATTAGGAAGAACATCCTGTAGGTAAGAGCTGTTTAATAGTGGAACAAGCTGCCTCGGAGAATGATGGAGTCTCCTTCTTCAGAGATTTTTAAAAAAAGACTCAATGGCCATCAATTGGGAGTACTTTGAGTTTGTATTCCTGCATGGCAGGAGGTTGGACTGGATGACCCTTGTGTGCTCTTCCAACTCTGATTCTATGCTTATAACAGAAAATAGAATCAGGCATGCATCTTTACCAAAAAACAAAAAACAAAACTGTCTGACTGGACAAAACACTCAGCTCGGAGAGTTGATTTGTCATTGCAGATGATAACCAGAGCAATGTTGAAGAATTTCATGCAGAACATGAATCACACAGCTAATTGTTTTTAACATCTTTCTGTTCTGAACACACCCAGTTCTTGTTGGATCTTGGAAGCTAGTATGACTACCACTTTGGCTTCAATTGACTTTCTTGACCTGCTGCAACATAAATTTAATCTTTAGCTTTGCAGACATTACAACAGTTACATTTTTCCTAAGCTATTTCTGGAGCTTGTATGCTTCAGCTAAAGCAACACACACAACTAGAGGGATTATGGCCTGGCTTTTCTTTCCCCTGATGAGAGAAGAGAAATTATAAATGATGCAGGCTGAGTTTCCCTTATCTGATATGCTTGGGACCCAAGGTGTTTGGGGTTCAGATTTTTATTTTTCATTTTTTCCCATTTTTTTCATTTTTCATTTTTTATTTTTTGGATTTTGAAATACCTGTATTTGCACATGCATACATAATGAGATATCATGGAGATGGGACCCAAGTCTAAACACAAAATGAATTTATGTTTCATACAGTATGTACCTTACGTAGATAGCCTAAAGCAGATAGCTGTAAACTTTCACACATGTATAATTAAGTGGTGGTTGTGCTACTCCACCCTTCTTCACAAGACCAGCATTGTATTATCTGCCAATGTGTTTGCTGATAGGCCTGTTGTGCAATGAGTAATAAACAACAGCTATCCCCGCAATTTCAGTGAATCAAGTGGTACGTAGTAGGTAGTGATGTGTATTATGCCCTGTCTGAGCATGCACAACTGTATGCATAACAGTTGCCCTTTCGGAAACCTCATACAACTGTGAACTGGTTAAGGCTATTGCCTATGGCCAAAAAAGAGTACAATTCTATGTGTAAAGGAGCCCAGATGTCCGTTTCACACTAAAAAAATCCCAGCTGGGTTGAGTATCTAAGTAGGCTTGATTAGATGCAACTTTGCAACTTCGGTAAGATCCAGAAAGTGTTCTATGCTCCAGAGAAACTGATCTGTTCCAGAGAGAGGTCTGCTTTTTAGCTGAAGTCAACCTGAAGTAAATCCCTGCCCTGGAGCGATGTGGCTGTTCTACCTGTCTAAAAGCAGAAGCTGGAAGCATTTTGATAAACACATCAAATGTTCTGCCAGGCAACAGACAAGTGTCTCACAGCCTAGCTGCCAATGTGGAGGTTTATTTCTCTAATTATGACTGTTGCAACAAGGAAAAGCTTACAGTGCACCAAAAAGCTGCAGGAAAAAACACCACCATTCCATGAGCCAATGCACTCTAAAATAGGGATATAAATCCTCGATTATTTCATCATATGTGAAGCCGGATAATCATAGCCATTTTCTCTATGCTCCAGGAAAAAAAAACAAATATTCCTCTGCAGTATTTTCCTGTGTCTGAATGTTGTTGCAGAAGAATGATTCTGTGGAGAAAGATACATTTGTGTGAGGGCATGCTCACACACACATGAAATCTAGTTAATGTGTAGAAAAAAAATTCCTGTACAGGAAAGTGTTTTCTGTGTAAAAAACAGATTGACACACATTTTTCTTCACAGAATGATCACTCTAGAGCACTTCTGGATCATGTGTTTTGATACACAAAATAATTCTTCCACAGTATTTTGAGATATTTGAATACAAGGGCTGCATGTATGCTGCAGAAATAATGCAGTTTGATACAGCTTTAACAGCCATGGCTCAATGCTATGGAACCCTAGAATCTGTAATTATAATAATAATAATTATTTTTTGAGATACTTTGCTTTGTTTGTCAAAGAGCTCTGGTGCCACAGCAAAGTATAGATCCCAGGATACCATAGGATGGAATCATGACAGTTAAAGCAGTGTCAAGCTGAAATAATTCTGCAGTGTGGCAGCAGCTCTAGTAATTTACAGAATTGAAGATAATTCATGAAGTCTTGGATATAGGCCCATCCAAGAAAGACTCATCAATACAAGACTCAAGTACTCTGTAGCATCACTCTCAAGCATGTGGCCAATTTTAAATGATGAGCCCTTCTCAGAATGCACAATCTGCCTGGCTCGAACCAGAGTAGATGCTACCAAATGGACCTTTTCCCAAGGTGGAACCTTCCATGATCTTTGGAGTAAAATTCCTATCCTCCCAATCAACATGACCAATGGCATAATGGTGGTTATAAGCCAGTGCATTTGGAGGACACTTGGAGAAGGCTAAGGCATTTGCAGAAGGCTAACATTAGTATCTCAGCATTCCAGCTTTTACGCATTGTCAAAATTACTGCCCTAATATCGCAGAGATTTTAATCCAGTAGATAATGGTTTTGCCTCTAGCTATTTGGAAAAGCCATGAAGACTGCATTGGGTAGTAAACCAGAGGTTGCTCTGAACAGCTGCTTTGCTCTCTATTATAGATCCTCATCAACTCCCATGATGTTTTCCTACTTTTGATTATCTCCTTTCTTCTTCTCAGGAGAAACAATATATGCATCTCACTTTTTTGGCCATATAATGCCTGGAGGGGTCAATGGAAACAACAAAAGCCTAGGGCGGCAGATGGAAGGAGCATGGAATCCCAGCGCTACACATTGTCCACCCTTGGTCTAGATAGGCTGTGTCAAAAAGTAATCTCAAATAATTTTGAAAGCTGAGATCTGGAAGGTAGAGTTAAGAACACGCAATGTTTATCCTTAGAATCATATAGTTGAAAAGACCACATGGGCTATCCAGTCTGACCTCCTGCTATGGAAGAATACACCATCAAAGCACTTCTGACAGATGGCCATCCAGCATTTCTTTTAAATCCTCGAAAGAAGGAGACTCCACCACACTCCAAGGAAGACCACTGTCAAACAGCTTTTACCATTAGAAGTTCTCCCTAATGCTTAGGTGGAATCTCTTTTCCTGTAGTTTTCATCCACTGCTCTATGTCCTAGTCTCTAAAGCAGCAGAAAACAAGACTGCTCATGCTCAAATATTCAAATATTTGAACATGGTTATCATGTCACCTCTTCACCTTCTCTTCCAGAAGAGAATTACTGCTAATGTCTGAAGCTCAACATCAAGTAGAAACTCTGATAAGAGTCCAAAGTCCTTCAAGATGTATTTGGAGTAATCATATTTACAGGACACCAGCATTCTGACCTGATCATATATAAAGTAAGGCTGAGGAACTTGTAGTGCTGGAGGGCCAAAAGTTCTCCACCCTTCATTTTAAGATACGACTTGCATATGAAGTTTAAATAATAAGTCATGCCATGTGAGACAATGTGTGAAGGCGTTTTTGATAGTTGTTCCTCAGATTTGGAGCTTCCTCCAGTCACCTTAGGGCTGGCTTGCTTGAGCATTTACTGTTGGAAATTTTAGCCAATAGGTATTGGCCAGCAATTTATTTTAGTTTCATAATTGTATAAAATGGTGCCTTTGAAGAACATACTATTTTTAACTGATGTACCGCTATGAGAGGCAGCAAAGCTTGTTCGTAGGAGGCTCTTCTGTGCCCTACGTCCTCTTAGATATTATGCTTGAAAAGAAGAGAACTTGCATCATTTTGCACCCACACTCTTTGTGATGTGGGCAGGCAGTTACACCGTCAGCTCTCACAACAGGCACAATGGAAAATGTGGGATGCCAGGCATACAGCTTGAAATATTTTCAGTATCCAACATTTCTAACATTCCACAGTTTGGAACATCAAAAATTGTGGCTGCCATTTAGAAGAGCCATCTCCCTCCTACGGGTTCTGCACTTCTCTTATGCTGTTTTCATTTAATTGATACAGAGCCAGATGTATCTTGATACTACAGGTGGGGAAATTATAGCATGTGAACTGGCCCTGGACACCAGAATTGCAATTGCAATGCCCTGAAATTCCCACCAGCAGTTCAGCATGATTTGGGGGTTATTTTCAGTCAAAATTTGCACATCCTCTACATGCAATAAGCCACCACCCACACAGAACTTCACAAACACCCCACTTTCCCCCATTACATAGAAGCACAGAACCATAGAGTTGGAAGAGACCACAAGGGCCATCTAGTCCAACCCGATTCTGCCATGCAGGAACTCTCAATCAAAACATCCCTGACAGTTGGTTATCCAGCCTCTTTTTAAAGACCTCCAAGGAAGAAGACTCCACTACACGCCGAGGAAGTGTGTTCTTCTCCAGGCTAAACATACTCAGCTCTCTAAGTCATTCTTCATAAAGCATAAACCTCCATTTCCATACAGTCCCTCTCAAAATGATGTCAGGAAATGATATAACATTTTGAGAAGGATTGGAGAAGAAACCAAAGGTATGTGGGCTTGCTGTGTGGCACATGTAATGCAAGAGAGCCGAGGGGGGGGGATTTCCTTTAGCCCCCATCCAGTTGCCTATTCCTTTTTTATCTGTACCTGATCCACACTGATATGTAGAACACATTGATCCTGAATTAGTTTTCTGTGGAATCAGATAGCAGACATTTTAGTGTACTGCCTTCACAAATGCTAGCAGAATATGTATGGGAAAAGTTTACCACAGCTCCACCTCTGAGTGATCATAGCTGCCATTTTCTCCATCTGAGCACCTAAGCCTTGGTTAGATGCACACATATGCTGTTGTTAACTGCCCTGATGTTGACTTCAACCTTTGGCAACCTTGTGCCAGGCATCTCCAAGACAACCTATCATCAACAGTCAGTTGCTGCAGACTCAGGGCCATGTTCTCTTTGACTGAATCTACCCACCTCATGTGTGGTCTTCCTCTTTTCCTACTGCCTTTTATCTTTCTGAGCATTATCTTCTTTTCTAATGAATTGTGTCTTCTCATGATGTGCCCCAAATATGATAGCCTCAGTTTCGTCATTCTGGCTTCTAGGGAGAATTCAGATCTGATTTGCCCTAGGGTCCACTTGTTTGTCTTTTGAGCCTTCCACAGTGTCCACAAAGCTCTTCTCCAGCACCAAATTTCAAATGAATTGATTTTCTTTCTATCAGCCTTTTTTGCCACCCAGCACTCACATTCATACATAGTGATGAGAGATACAATGGCTTGAAATCCTCACCTCAGTGTTCAGTTGTACAATTTTGCACTTTAGGATCTTGTCTAGTTCTTTCACATCTGTCCTTCCCAGTCCTAATCTTCTGATCTCTTGACTGCAATTTGCACTAGGATCCATGATTTATCCAAGGTATGGGAAATCTTTAACTGTGGAGATTATTGCATACCAAATCTTATGGATCTTATTGCACTGCCCTGTGCCCAGGCAGTAGGCAGCCCATATTTAGCCTGTATTCAGTCCCATTCATGGAAAGTTGCAGGAGGAGTCGGGATTGAATACAAGTGCCTACTGCCAAAGCATGGGGAAATGCAATAAGATCCATCGGTGATGCTTACAAGCCATGTCTATCTCGGCATGGATTTCACATGTGATAATCTCCTGTATGGCACATACAGGTTATTTCTTGCACAGGTTGCATACCAACTGGATAAACTTCCAAGGAATGACTCATTTGCTTTTGAGCACTGTTGGATTTAATATCCCACCAAGGCTCTGCTTTTCCATCTTTTGCTCTGTTGCCCCTATGGAGTCTTAACACTGCAGCTGATCCCCTGCCATATCCTTTGCCAAATGCCAGCTGAAGATGTTTGGGAAGAAGTTACTACAGCTCCATTTCTGAGCCATAGTAGCTGTCATATCCTCTGTCTCATCTCCTAAGGCTTGGCTATACATGTATGTCCACTCTGCCCTCTGTCCGCATACAAATGGCAGGTCAAAATTACTTCTGGCAAGGGTAGGGCATACATTGGCTAAGCTTCAAAGAGCGGAAGCATTTGCTTTTGAGCTGCTCTTGAATGCAACATCCCACAAAGCCCCACTTTCCTCTCCCTTGCTGTGCAGCCCCCATGGAGTACAACTTATTTTTGGTCATCCGGTCATTTTCTGATCAAAGCTGAAGGACATGGGAGGGGGGATTTCAAAAGGAAGCAGTGGGGAGGGATGGGAGAAAAGAAAGCCTCCCTCTGGTATAATTCTGATAACATGCAGTGGGAGGAAGAGAAAAAGGGAAAACATACACTCAAGGAAGAATAAAAGGATCTTTCATTTTCCCCAGTGAGGTAGCCAATTTAAATTTTCATAAAGGATGCACTGATGTGTGTCTTTGTGAGATGAAGTGCCCAATCAGGCGGCCCTGTGAGTTAAACTACGATTATTCTTGTCCTACCCCCACTCCCCATGGAAGCAGATTCTTTAAGAATTAGGAAAGATTATCTCAATATAATCAAAATAATGCCACAATCCTCATTTCGGGGCTGACTGCAAGCAATTTTCAGGCCTTGGACACACAAGTGAAGAATAACCCACATTGCTCTTTGCAAAAGCTACTGGAAATTTCTCCTCCTTTTGGTGGTAGTGGTGAGGTTTCCCTATATTTTAAGACACGGGTGAGGATTTTATAGCCTGTGGGTCACATCTAGCCTTTGGAAGATCCAGGGCAGCTCTTGAGAGCCACACAGATCTCCCAAACCACAAACATCCCCATTTTTCAGCCAACGTCCCCATTAAAAATGATATAGCATAATTTTTAGGGGGGTTCTCCACCCTCATATGCCAAAAACTGCCCTGATACCCCAAAAGGCAACCAGGAGTTAAGCAACATCAATTCCAGTCATCATAATAACAATCATGAAATAGTGACTATGGTCCTCTGGTGCTATGGAAGTGCTGCAAATTGGTGGACACATCCCTCTCAGCTTTGCAAACATTTGTTGTTGTTATGTATCTTCTTGAGTTATGGCAACCCCAAGGTGAAGCTATCATGGGGTTTCCTTGGCAAGATTTGTTCAGAGGAAGCTTGCCTTTGCCTTCCTCTGAGGCTGAGAAAGTGGGACATGCCAAAGATCATCCAACAGATGATCCAGTAGATGATCAACCATGGCAAAGCCAGGATTTGAATCCTAATCTTCAGAGTCATAGTCCAATGCTCAAACCACTACACCACCCTGGCTTTCTTCTGGGAAACATGTCCACCACTATTTTAACCCTCCAAGGCATTTTTGCAGCATTCAAGTCTTTCTTGACAAATGGAAGGACATGCTTACTTTCTTCCAAGACCTCCCTAAAAATAAATATTAGGGGTGCATATCATCATAAATTTCATTCTCATGGTCAACAAATAATTTAACTAGTTTTTTCTCTCCTCATGTCAAGAAAGGTCTCAAAAATATCCATGTTTTTAAGGACTATTCACAGTATGACATTTATTCTAGAAAAAATATGCACGAATAAGCATTTTCATCAAAAAAACAAACAAACAAAAAAACAGCATTTTCTGTACAGAAATGTAGGTGCTTTTCTTTCCTGCCATGGGAGGGTGCAAATTGTGCCCTTTCTGCAGCTCAAAAAAGGAGCTCCAAACGGAGCTCCTTTTTGGCATCGAGTCTTTGCTGCGGCTTTTAGGCAAAGAGCCAGGGAGAAAGGGGCCACAGCGGCGGCCCCTTCCTCCCTTCAGCCCCGCCTCTGCAAGTGGGGTGTAGTGGGCACCCAGGGCGCCCGCTGCACCCCACTTGGAGGCCATGGGGAACTGGCAGTTTGCCACTTCCCCGCAGCCTTCGGAAGCGGTGGGATGGGGTCGTGGAGGCTGCCGGTGTGGCAGCCTTGGCCCCATCCCGGTCCTTCCTAGGTCTAGATCGCCCCGTTGTATCTTTTTTCTCATCCATCAGGAATTCTCACTTCTAGATAAAATAAAGTTCAACCCCACTTTAATTGCTATGGTTCCATTCTACAGGATTCTGGGGTTTTGTAGATTTATGAGGCACCAGCACCCTTTGTCAGAGAAGGCTGAAGACCTTGTAAAACGACAAGTGCAGGGATTTCACTGGATGGAGTCACAGCGCTCAAAGTGCTGTCAAACTGCATTAATTTGGCAGTGTAGATTCTCCTTAAGTCCACCTAGTGAATTTGTGACACAGGCAATAATGTCCTGATACGCTTCTTGGTCTTCTTGCTGCTATGCTACAGCAATTTGATCTATACAGCTGCTTCATCTGCAAGAATCAATCCATAAAGCTATTCCCAGCATGGAATTAAAGCCAATGCTACTTGCTAATGTCTGAAAATCAAGATGTTCTCAAAGACAAAGGAGCAAAAGCTGTTTTCTTTCCTTTTCTTTCCCTTCCCTTTTTGGGAGCTTATCTGCATCACTAAAAAACACTGCATTCACCCCAAAGCTGGTGCTGGTGACAATGGTACTGGGAGGTGCTGACTGTACCAGGTGACACCCTAAAGGGATGTATGACACCACTGCTCCTCAAACACCTACCTTTTGGCAGAAAGAGACTGTGGCATTCATCTGCTTTCCTTTAAAATGCATTTTTAAAAAAATTAAAATTTCAAATTTCTTTAAAAACATCACATTTTAACCAAATCTTCCCTATGCATATGTAAATACATTTAGGTTGTGTATATGATATTGTAATTTGAAGGTATGATTTTAATTTTGTCAGTTGTTGACATCACAACTATTAGCATGACACACAGAAATGACAAAAAGGAGTCATTGCAAGAAAATGTCATGTCTGGTCACCCAAAATGGCAGCCATCACACTACAATTTGTGGCTGTTGGACTGTGCAAACAGGTGACTGTGAATAGTGAGTCAATGCGTATGTAAATACAACTGATTCAATGATGCTACCCCATTTGGGACCAACAGTATACCATCCAACTGTCCCAATTTGCCAGTATCTCTCTCAGTTAATCCTCTGTCATCCCACTTTTTCATATGCTATTAAAATGTCCCAGTTTTTCTTTCCATCTCCCACTTTTACCCTTTGTCCTCAGCTTATTTCCATCGCTGCAAACTGAGTTCAAAGCTTAAAAGTAGCTTGCACTCAATTAACTCTAGAAAGGATCCACAGTAGAAGAGAAAAAGGAGACAAAGTCCAATGTGCTGTGTGATGTCCTTTGATTCCAAAAATGTGTGTGTGTGTGTGTATAAAAACAAAAACACCAATTGGCCTTTTTCAGAGGCTATTACCAGAAATTTCTGGAGTTGTAGCCTGCACTTTCAATAAAAGTGGACTTTCTGAGTGTTAGAAGGAACAAAGTTTTTAGATCATCATGCAGCACATGAGATTTTGGGGCTTTACAAACCACCCAAAAAGGACAGCCCCTTCCCGCGCTGGATTGGGGCCTGGGCAGCCTCATGGGAAGCCCCTGCGGCCCCAATCCTCTGCTTTTCCAGGCCATGGGGAAGCAGCAAAACACTGCTTCCCCGCGGCTGCAGGGTGTCCTTGGGGCAACAGGCATGGGGAAGAGGAGGAAGGGGCTGCCCTGCCCCTTTCTCTTCAACATCTCTGGGGTGGCCATGTAAAGGTCATGCCAGCGATGCACACGTGCAGAAAGAGCTCCGATTTGAAGCTCTTTCCTGCGCTGCTGAAAGGGCTCCCCAAGTGCCCTCCATCAGTGCAGTGATGTAACACGTGCACCAGTCCATTTGGACATGGCGCACACGTTATGTCACCAGAGCGCCCGTGTATGCATGCCGCTGTTTTAAAATTGCACCATCTGTATGAGGTAGGGCTGGGGAGCATGTGGATGCTGCGCACTCTCCAGCCCTACTTACACAGCAGAGATGGCCCCTTTTGGGCCATCTGTGTCTGTTTTTCATCTTTTTTTTTTTCAGTTAACTCTGTCAGGGGAGAAGCAGGTGAGGAGAAATCGTATTCTTCCCAGTAGGCTGAGGCAAAAGCAAACTACTGCAGGAAAAAGCAAACAAACTCAGGCAAAAGCAAACTCCTTTCTCCCTCAATAACATTGCCCACCTTGGACACATGTGTCCTAGTTTATATCTATGAAATGTTGGCTAGTGTGTAACAATAGGATTTAGGTTCATAATTCAGTCAATTTGCAAAGGTTTAGGCTGGATATTTCTCTCTCTCTCAAATGTATATTTCGGAACAATCTAAATATGAACAGGTTTGAACTTTGGTTTGGAACTCAGCCCACCACTTAATAGATTAAAAGGGTTTCTTTATAATGACGGCTGAGATGTCGGGGTGTAAAGGTTTTAGATTTCTGGAAAGGGCTTCATAGTACACCTGTCTGGAATTTGCAGATATTTGGTAGGAATGATAATGGCTGGCTTCTACCTAAAACCTTAAGGGGGAGGGAGAAAGAATGGAGGGGGCAGAGAGAAAACCAAAACATGCTGCAAAACATCTCTTTCTGTTCCTCCCACATCTCTAGAAACAAAGCCAGTGGGAGGAGTACATTTTGCTGTTCAGTAAACACTCCTTTGTGCCTCCCAATCCACACATTCCCTCATCCATCTCCTGAAGCGCATTTTCTACAGCGTAATTAATTTGTCATCAGAATAGATCCACCAACAAGAAACTGTGCTTCTCTCCCATCGCAGCTCTGCTCCAACATGGCTAGCTTTAGCAGAATGGCTGCTGCAAAAGTCATGTAGCTTGTAGTGTTGCATTTGTGCTGCTTTTGGACACCTAACAAGAGTTGGAAGCTAGTATCAAAAGAGGTAATGAAAGTGAGAGGCTGGTTCTGGAGGAGATAACCTCATGAGCATCATCCCATGCAGCATCCATGAGTAGGAAAGGTGGCTTTTGTGAATAGTATAAGGCTATATGTGTGTTATGTGGCATTTGGGCAGCTAATACGAGTTATGAGGGTACACCTACACTGTAGAAATAATGCAGTTTGATACTACTTTCAGTTCAGTTGCTCCAGCCTAAGGAATCCTGGGATCTCTAGTTTTACTAAGTCTTGAGCCTTCTCTGCCCAAGTGTACTGGTGCCTCAAAAAACTAAAACTCCCTGGATCCTGTGGGATGCAGCCAAGTGGCCAAGTGATGTCAAATGTCATTATTTCTACAGTGAAGATGCACCCATAGATTAGTTTCAGATGATGTAATGGAGTCAGAAGCTGGTCTCAGAGTTGATAATCCAACAAATATCATTCAATGTGGCACCCGCATGTAGGACAAGTGGCTTGTGAGACAGAATCCGCCTCTATCTGCCCCCTCTTGTTGTTGTGGTATGCCTTCAAGTCAATTCCGACTTATGGTGACCCTAAGGTGAACCTATCATGTGGTTTTCTTAGCAACATTTGTTCAGAGGAGATTTGCCCTTGCCTTCCCCTATGGCTGAGAGAGTGTGACTTATCTAAGGTCACCCAGGGGTGGCTGGGCTAGAAATCCCATCACTTATTCCATATGTCCAGATACCATCACTATGAATGCTTGCTGTCTACCTTCTCATAGTTTACTTTATTCCCATATCCAAAATCACTACTTAACACCTCCACCTACGCACCAGGAGCCTGACCACCAATACCAAATATGCATCACGTAATGGAACGACTCTTTGTTTTATATATTAGAGCAGAGAAATCAGTTCAGCTCCTGGACCTATCTCTCCCCAATTTTTCAGGTCTAGTCTCCTTTAAAGGGGGTATCATATTTCCAATTTTTTGTTTGTTTCTGGAAAACAAGAAATAAAAATGTGCAGTTATTTTAAGGCAAGTTTTAAAGGTGGGGGCACAAACAAACCCTGGATGTTTTTGCTTGAATTATTCCAAACGTGTCTCCCAATTTCATAAATGGATATAAAAGCATATAAGAGCCACTGTGAGGTGATGGTTTGATTGTTGGACTATGACTCTGGAGACCAGGGTTTGCATCCACTGGGTGACCTTGGGCAAGTCACACTCTCTCAGACTTAGAGGGGGTCAAAAGCAAACTGCCTCTGAACAAATTCTCCCAAGAAAACCCCATGATAGGTTCACCTTAGAATCACTGCAAGTCATAACAACAAATGTAATAATAATAATAATAATAATAATAATAATAATAATAATAATACCATCAATAAATGCATTCTGGCCATTTGTGTTTCCCAGTGTTCATTTCTAAATGTGATTGAAACTTAATGTATCATGCTTAATGGCATCACTGGGGTTGCCCCTGTTACATCACCTTTGTAACATCACCTGGATCTGCCTCCTCTTCAAGGGGGTCATTCCTAGGTCCAGGTTTTCAGCTTGAAACTCAAGCCCCTGGGATAGTTCTGACCTGTCCAGCCTAGAAGGGCTTGTCAGATAAGTCCATATGATGGATTGATCAAAGCAGGGAGATGAACTTAAACTGGATTCTCCTGCAGCCCCATACAGTATTGACGCTATAACTAGAGCTTTAATTTAAAATAATAAAAAACACTATTAAATTGTCTGTCTCTCTGTCTCTCTGTCTGTCTATCATAATGAATGAGAATGGCTGGGAAAGGGGAACTGGATTTTTGAATCTTTTCTAAACTGTCAGTGGTGCAAGCATTAGGCAATACCCAAGGAAGGGAGAAATGGCTGATTAAACAGCATCATGGGAGGGACTGAAACGGAAGAGGAGAGTTAATGCAGACATGAACATTGCAATTGTTTCATAAGGTCAATTCCATATCCCGATCAACACAGAGCACCATTTAAATTGTTTGATTGGCTACTTAGGCTCAGTTGTGGCACCGCTTTTCATCGCCCCCAGAATCATAGCATCTTAGAGTTGGAAGGGATCCCTGCAAGCATCTAGTTTAACCCCCCATCCATGCAGGAATACACAACTACAGCACTCCTGAAAGATGACCATCCAACCTCTGTTTAAGGACTGTTGAAGAATGAGAGTTCACCAACACACTAGGAATTAGTGAAAGTGCCGTTTGAGACTATGCAGAGTTTGTATATGCCACTGAGATATCACAGCTGGTCCTCACATGTAGAAGCTCAGAGGTAAGGAATGCGTCTCACAGGCATTTTCCATAGATTTTCCCAGATTCAGTCCCTGACATCTTCAGAAAGAAAATGCTTGTCTGAAACCCCTGAGAGAGAGATTGATGGTAAGAGTAGAGCAGGAATGGGCAAAAGAAGCAGTCTTTTGGGCAAATTCCTTGCTGGGGAAGCTGTATAGAGAGCCATAAAAATTAAAATTAAAATTAAAATCAAGGAGGGGGATCAGAAATCATGGGTATTTATTTTAATAAAAAAAGTGCAAAAGAGGTCTTGTTGTTTGTTGTTGTGTGCCTTCAAGTTGTTCCCGATTTATGGCGAACCTGTCATTGGGGTTTTCTTGGCAAGTTTCTTCATACAAACAAAACAAACTGATTTGCCCAGGGTCACCCAGTGGGTTTTCGTGGCAGAGCCAGGATTCAAACCCTGGTCTCCAGAGTCCAATGCTCAAACCACTACTCCCTGCTGGCTTTAAGCAGGGTCTTCTGACCTATTTAAATGGTGAGTGGAGCTACTTCGGACTTCCAGGTGTGCATCCACACTACAGTTATGGCAGTTAGATACCCCTTTCTTATGGTTCCACCTTATGGGCTCCTGAGATTTTCAATTTAGAAAGGTTCTTAGGACATGTGATCCTATAATCCACTTCAGGTATACTGGAGCTTTCAAGGAGAGAATTCCCAACTGACTGTAAATCCCAGGATTCTACAAAGAGGAACTGTGACAGTTAAAGTGGTATCAAACTGCTGTGCTTGCAAAGTGATGATGCACCTTAGGAGAGGCAATTCACCTTTGGAGGTCCTGGAAGCTTGGTTGAGGGCCACAAAAACAATCCTGGGGGCCACATATGGTCTTGTGGCCACATTTCCCCATCCGTCCTGGAGAGACAATGCTAAGTCTCTGAAACTTGCTTTTACAGTCTTACATTGAATATTCTTGCCTTTCCAAGCGAAGCTGAACTTCTGCACTTTCTGCCTCCCTCCCTAAAGATAAAATATGGTAGGCTGAGCTATTTCTTGAAATCAATTCCATCCTGATGGCTTAATCAGATTTCAGGGCATATATATATATATATATATATTAAAAACCCGCTACTTCTCCAGTCTTGAAGCTGTGATTTCAGTGGCATAAGAGAGCTAGAAAAGCATCCCTTGAACCAGAATACTGGCACATGGCAGATCCTCAGAGAGGGAAACATAAATGGAGAGATGATTTCTTGGGGCGATTGGAAGGTTTCATCCTTGGATTTCAGTTATTTCTCTATCCTGAGGTTTGCCTCTCCTTTTGCATTTCCAGTCTCGTTTTTTAACTGCACAACAAGACACCAAACCACTCCCGGCATAATCTGCTGTACAAGATCCATTCCCACAGTGGGCCAGGAAAAGTTATAGCTGGAGAAAGAGCGCCATCTCTCTGTGACAGGAAAGATTCTTTTAAAAAATGACTGAACATAGCAAAGCCAGACGTTTCCACCAGCCATCACATCTCTCTCTCACACACACACGCACACAAGGAGTGTGGTGGAGTCTCCTTCTTTGGATGTTTTTAAACAGAGGCTGAATGGTCATCTTCCATTGTGTATTCCTGCATGGCAGAAAGTGGTTGGACCGGATAACCTTTGGCGGTCTCTTCCAGCTCTAGGATTCTGTGACACTTTAAATAATGGGGAAGGAGGAGGGAATGGAATGGAAAATTTGTCCAGCCTACAATTAGACCCCAGTACATTTCTGCTTGAAGTCAAATAGAGGCAACCCTCTATTGTCTTTACTGGGAAGGGGTTTCTTTTGCAACTGTTGTTGTTGTGGGCCTTCAAGTTGTTTCCGACTTATGACAACCCTAAGGCTTACCTATCGTGCGGCTTTCTTAGCAAGGCTTGTTCAGAAGGGTTTTACCATCATCATCCTCTGAGGCTGAGAGTGTGTGACTTGCCCAAGATCACCCAATGGATTTCCTGGCCAAGGTGGGAATTGAACCATCACTACTTGATTATTTTTTTTAAAAAAAGGAAACCACAATGTTTTTAAAATGCAGATCAGAAAGAGGCAGCAGATCCTGTCTGATTTTGAAAGCTAAGGAGGGAGAGGCCTGGTTAGTACTTAGAAGGGGGACAGCAAGGAATATCAGGAGCTGTATATTTCAGAGGAAAGGAATCCCCCCATATTCTTTGCCTAAAGAAAACCCAATGAACTTAATGAGGTTGCCATAAGATGACAAGTGATTTAAAGAGAAAGAATGTTACTCTGCAACTAAGAAAGCTAAACTATTTTTATGACAAAAGTGTGTATATATGTTGCAGGAGAGAGGAGGCATTGTTTAGAGTAGATTGAAAGATCTTGTGTAAAATCTTACTTAATTGATAACATTAAGAGGAGGGCAAATAAATCAGACTGCAGTCCTAAACATATTTAAAGAGGAAGGTACATGTCACATGAAACTCTGGAAAGCAGGCTTTTGAGTTCTCATATTCTGAGTAAAGTTGTAGGACAAAGAGTGTCCTGGTTATATCTGGGGATGGATGAGGAGATAAAACTATACTGAGAATAGCTGAGAAGCGGTTGCGTATTGATGGATGAGTAGACATACAGAGAGATACTGTTGGGAGTGTTGAAGGATGTCATTTCGTCTAGAAGAGTTCCTGATGAAAATCTTGATTTATCGAAAACAGAGGATTTTTCCCCCCTTGTCAAGATGGAAACTCCTGCCTGTGGATTATTCATTGCTTCTCTTTCCCATCTCTCTCCTGCTAGCCATCCCAAACAATTCATTTTGAATTGGAGACACCCTGTGCTTGCGGGGAAGACTCTCAGACCAATTTAAAGCAAGTCAGGAAGGGAATCTGGGCTTAGATGACAGTCATTTGGAACATTTCTCCTTTGACACCTGTTTATAAGACACTGACATTGTCTGTGTTTTATTCCTCTGACTTACATCTGTAGGTACCATAAATAAAGCTGCATGCTCCACAAAGGGGTATAAGACAAATACTTTAGCCAGTTAATTCAGAGCAAAGGGGCTGAATCTTAACACCTTTGAGAATACAAGAGGAATACGTTGCCATTTGTCCGGTTTGCTAGCACGGTTTGGGGGTTCATGCTTGGGCTAAAGAATCCTTACTGATGGGGGAAGGAAAGAAGAATTGAAAATCTGCACACTGATCTGGATTGCTTGGTTTCCAGCTTAGTGAAGACAAGGAGATCAGCCAAGTCCTGATAGCTCCAAGGTGAGGAATTGGTGGTCCGTGGGCCACCTGTGGCCACTGGAAGCCTATAATGGCCCCCATAATCCCCCAACCCTCCACAAACCCTCTAAAAATGGAGATAGCAGTTTATTCCTATGCGGGTTCACTCATCACTACAGCCCCACTATGCTCAACAACAACAGCTTCCTATTCATGTTGAAGGTTTGCAGCCTGGTTTGCTCTTCCAAGTCTTCATCTAAGCACTGCAAAAAGCCATGTCTTTATCTGAGCACAGCAAAAAGCTTCATCACCCATTTGCCTGGATTAAAGTCTTTCCAAAGTCACATTTCCAGCTCCCAGGGGAAAAAACACCATTTTGTGAGGAGTAGCAAAAGCTGTGCTCCCATGGACTTTGCAGCTGAGAAAGCAAATAAGAAGCCCCAAAATACACAGTCAGGCATCCTGTTCATGAAGGACCCCCTGTTGCACTTGGAGTTATTGGACCCAGGCTCATAGGAAGGGAAGGAAGAGGAAAATCATTTCTCATGCTGTTGATTGGGTTGCTTTTCCCAGGTTCAAATCTAATCCGAGTCCCCCCTTCATTTTAGACAAGTGCCGGAATTAGATTTTCTTGCATCCTTGTGTTTGGAATTGCTCAAGCACCCTGACATTAAACAGCCTTGGCATTAAACAAAGAAAGGGATAAATCTCTCTGTCTCTCTCTGTCTCTCTCTCTTTCTCTCTCTCACACACACACTCCTCCTTTTGCAAAGTTCCTATTCTGAGACTGCTTTTGCAAAGAAGGATGGGGTCAACCTTCATAAATGGATGTAACAGTATATAAGAGCCAGTGTGGGGTAGTGGTTTGATTGATTTGTTAGGAGCAGAAGATATATTTAAAACACAATCTGGATCCATCCCTATGGATCATGATTGGGGGCTACTACAAGATAAAATATGAAATCCAAGACAGGAAAGTCTTGTCTGCATTCTCTTAGCAAAAGGAGAGTCTATGCAGGACATGGCAACCAAATCATCACCCCAGAAAGCATCACACCCCTGCCTTTCCTATGCATCTTCCATCCTGTCCCTCATGTGGACTAGAAGCATGGCCTTCGAAGAAACCATTTAAAGGCTTGATAGATTTTAGGACTAACCCATTTATTTATTTCCCTCTCAGTTTCCAATGATCCACAAATCGTTGAGCAGAAGCTGGTTGGTACCAAGTGGATTATTCCAACATCTAATTCTCAGAGGGGTCCAACAGAGCTAGGGAGGGCTTTTTATTGGGGGTGGGGTGCCCAAAAGTAACCCTCAGCTGCTTTACACAGGAATAAGGGAGAAAAGGTCTTCTCTATATTCGTTTCTATGGCCAACACACTACATGAAAGTCCTTCCCTTTTCAACTGCAGATCAAACATCAGAAAGAGAGGAATGGAGAGGATTCTCTTGGGGAGCAAAATAGGGACTCCGATCCTGGTGGATATGGCTCCATCACTCCTGTGCTAGGCTTCCCAAGCCTATTTGATCTCTGCCCCATAGAAAGATAATGGTGCCATTCCTTTCACAAAATTGCTTGGCTTCCAGTCTAGGGAAGCCAATTCCAGTACCTTTCTTCTTAAGAATTTTTCTATTGGGGGGGAGCTGTGAAGGAGGGTTCAGTGGCAAGATCCACAAAGCTGTTGAGCTGAAGCAAAGGGTTTGTGTTTGGCTGCCTCCAGTTAAGCTACTGCTTGGCTCTGGCTTAACTGGGTGATGGACCGCTCCATTGAAGGCAACCAGGAGGCTTGCTTGCTTGCCTCTTTCCAGAGAGCTCTCTCCTCTCTGATGGAAAAAGCCCAAAGAGGAAGATCTCTTCCTCCTTACCCTTCCTGCCTACTTCCTCGCTTCCTTCCTCCTCCTCTTCCTTCTCTTCACCATTCTCCTCCATGAGGACTAGAACCCTGAGAGCTGAAGAAGCCAACCCTAAACCTCAAATCTTGAGGCGTTTGCAAGGGAGGATTGAAATACAAATACTAATATTAATACTAATAATAACTGGATTATTGCCATCTAGATTGAAAGGTCTGGTTTTAAGAACAACCCATTCTTTTCTACCCCTTCTCCATTTGCAACCACAAAACAAGGAACTGGACACTGGGCTTTGGTCCCTCTCTCACTCCACCTTTTATTCTTTCCTCCACCTTTTGGAGGCTGAATGCAACCCATCAACAGGTAAAGGGAGAGAGGACTAGGTCTGCCTTCCCAATTTGTGCAAAAAAAGCGGGAGGAGGCATGGAAATCCTCCCCCAAGGGCTCTTCTCTCTAAAATGTATCCAAGAAGGGAAAAGCTGCAGGATTTGGCAAGAGAAGGGGGTGCTTTTCTTTCCTTCCTTTCCTCCTTGGAGGAAGAACTCTTTGGTGGTGATGGTCTCCATGGAGCTGTGGAAGAAACCCTCTTTGCTCCAGGAGCCAAGCTTGCAAGGAGCCAGTTGGGCTTCTAGTGGGCTGGTTCTGGGCACAACCTTTTGCCCATAAAGAGAAGAAATTGCATTCCTTCCTTGCATCGCAAATCACGCTTTCCTTTCTTTGACCTTGCTTTGATATTCAAGACTTGGCCCTCTTCTTCAATGCCTTCAGCCCACTGTCTTGGGGTTCATCCAGGGGTGGACAGGGACACAGGGCAATAAATCTCTCTGGAGGAGGGGCAGAGGTGGGGTTGCCTTCTCCTTTTAGCCAAAGAAATACTCCAGGGAAGAACAACCACCAGTCCAACCGACCCACCTCTCTTCGGATGAAGGAGTTGGCCCTAGATGTCAGGGATGGGTGTAAAGAAGACTCAAGCACTCACACCAGTTCCTACAATCCTAGTCCTCTTTCCCATCCACCCCTAAAAAACCAAGTCCTGCTGAGATTGAGGTTGGACATTGGAGGAATGGGCAAGGTTTTGCCTCTCAAAGCAATGGGGGAACTGGATGGACCCATGTGGAAGTGTGTGTGGGGGGGATCAATACCCCCTTTTCTCCAGATTCATCCTCTGCATAAAGGGTTGGGGGTGTCATTTCTTTGCTGGCCAAAATAATTCCCAAAGCAGCACGTCCCTCCCAGCAAAATCTCCCTTCCTGGAGGAATCTGCTCAATGCATGTAACAGAACATCAAGTGAGGGTATGGTTTCCCCGATCTTGGAGGGGACAAAATGGCTTTCTTTGTGGAGCAAGGAAGCTCTAGTTTCCACACTACGTCTCACCCCCGGAGCGCCTGGTAGAAGGCATCTCTGGTGGCTTTTTGGAGGGTCTGCTTTCCAGAGTTTCTCAAGAGGTTTCTCCTTCCAATTTGGTCTCTCCGAGGCTTTGGTGGGATGGAGCCCCCAGAAAAGGAGGAAATGGGGGTCCTCTTCCCTAAGATTGTATGTACAGCACTGTGTAAATTTACAGCACTATATAAATAAAGGTTAATAACTGATAATAATAATAATCTTTCCTGGTAAGTGGAGATGTTGAAAAGAGGAGCCTCAGCCTAGCAGTAAACAGTCCAAATGAGAGGAGATCCACCCAACATCATCTCCCTTCCTAGCTTTACTCTCAAGTAGGTCCACTCCCAGCTAAAAGGAGGCTCGTTTGAACCCAAAAAAGTGTCCACTGGTAGCTTCTGGCTTTCAACCCAAGACCAAGTGAATTTGGTAGGGTTTATTTTCCAGTCTGGGGGGACTCAAGAGGTGTTTTTGATGGGGGACTACTTTAGCATCAGTTAAGCCCTATAGTTTCCCCCTAAAAAAAATAAATAAATCAGATTTTACAATGAAGGAACCTCTTCCATCTCTGCCTTCGGAAACTGGACCGTTAATTCCACATCCCCCAACTCTCCCCTCCATCAAACACCAACACTTCGAGTCAAATATATCCTAAGGATGCCCAAAACCATCCAACTGTCCTTCCCTCTCCAAAGTTGGGATGGAAAGGGGTCGAAGATATATGGATTTTTGAAAAAAGTCAGTCGATGTATGAAAGATGGGTAAGGAACTCCCGTCGGAGGGAGAACAAGAGCCGACCTTTCCCTCTTTAGCTTAGCTTCCAGATCTTTTTGTAGCAAAGGACAATATTTTAACCAGCCTTTTCCTCTGCCCAAGTTGTAGCCCCTCAAGCAAGAACAATTATTTCACCCAGCTCCAAATCCACACCAAATCCATCAACTCAGAGAGGAAGATTCCTTTCCAAAACACATATATAGTTACAAGAAATGCATATATAGTTACAAGAAAGATTTCTTTCTTTCAAAAGACACACGTACACAATATATATTGGAATGATTTTTTTCTCTCCCTCTTACCTTTCAGAGACTCCAGTGCCTTATATCCTTTCCCCCAGTTGGGTCCAATTCCAAATGGAAACCATCCACAAATCCAGAAGTAAGAAAATGGCCATTGGCGAAAGAGTCTGAAACGGGTTTCGGGGGAGGTATCAAAACAGGGGGCTCTCTCTTTTTTGGTTCTTTCCAATCCACTCTTTTTCCAAAAATATAAACACAGAGAGAGGGAGATACAGAGAGAGGTAGAAGAGGCAAGCCACCCCACCAAACTTTGTCACCCAAAGGTGAAGGCACCCTTGCGGCTTGGTCTTTGCGCCTCTCCTTTTTTTGGATGGAAGATGAGAAATGAAAGATGATGAGGGAGGATGATGGAGGGAGGGGGGATGATGGGATGTGCAAGGCAGGGCTCTTCCAAGGGAAAGGGCTCTCCTAGCCAACCAGGGGAAGCTCCAGAAAAAGCCAGGGATTTAGATCCAGGACGTCGGAAAGCTCGCACCGGCTAGAAAGAGACCCCGATGAACGGCTTCAGTTTCTTTTCCTTATTTTTTGCCCCTCTTGCTCCCGAGGAGACCCAAAGGGGCCCAGATCCAATGTCTTTCCACCACCCTCTTGCTTTTCCTTTGCAAAATTTCCCTCTTCCTCCTTTCCTTCTGCTTGATTTTCGCTGGGTTTCAATTGTCGGGTTTTGGGGTTCCGCTGCTGCTGCTTCTTTCTTTCCCTGCCGGCGGTTGTCACTACTCGCCTCTCTCTCTCTCTCTCTCTCTCTCTCTCTCTCTCTCTCTCGGTAGCCAGAGGGTGCATTAAGGATTACATCAGGCTTTTTATAAGCTTTCCAGCTCCGCACATGAGAGAGAGAGAGAGAGAGAGAGAACGGAGGGAGGAAAAGGAGGGGAAAGGAAAGGAGGGAGGGAAGGAAAGAAGGGGTGGAGAAAGAGAAAGAGAGAGGAGATGCGAAAGGCTCTCTCTGGCTCCTCTCTGGGCGAACTGGGAGCGATCCAGAGGAAACCCCCCTCCTTTGCTGGTCTGTCTGCGTAGATGGTGGGTTGGCCTTTTGCTCCATCTTTTATTTTATTATATTATATGGCATTTCACCCCTCTGAAATTAAAGGAGCGATCCAGAAACGTGCAAAAATATTATTATTATTATTATTATTAATAATAATAATAATAATAAACTGACCAGATCCATCGATCTCTGGCATTTACTGAGAAGTTTATTTCAGACCCTGGAGAGAAGAAGGAGAAGGAGAAGGAGAGGGAATGGAGGGGAGAAGGACACACACACACAGTCCACATACGTGGACACAACTGCTGCATCCGCACTGCAGGACTAACCCGGTTTGGTACCGCTTGAGCTGCCCTGGCTCCTTGCTGTAGGATTAAGGGTCCTGGGAATGGTGAAGGAGGACAGATGGTAGGAGGTTCAGGACTGGCAGAAATGGCCATCCAGGCTTCTCAGCCACGCTTAAAATGAAGGACCTTTTCAAAAATCCTTTCCGGACAGAAGGAGATAATGGAGGGCATGCCCTGGAAAAGGAGGACATGGGGGCCAACCAAAACCTAGGGCGAATGATCAATTTAGGTTTTTGAGCCATGCTCAAAACAGAGGACCTTTTCCCCCCATGGAGGGCATGCCCTGGAAAAAGAGGACATGGAGGAGCCCCTAAGACCAAGGCGAGTCCAGCCCTCTCGATTCCACCCCTTGGTGTTCCTACATCCCAGAATTCCATAGCAGGGAGCTCTGGAATTCAAGCGGTGTCAAAGCGGGTTAGTTCTGCGGTGCGGACGCAGGCCAGTGATGGAGAAGCGCTCTGCCGGCTCTGGGTCCCCTCCATAAATCAACCCACTTTGGTAATCCCAGGTGAGGTCAGGTAATCCTAATCCTGGGGAGATTATTGGGAGGAATGGAAGGATGGGGGGGCGGATGGGGATTGAGTTGGGGAGACTCTGCATCCAGAGAGTGATGAGAAAAAGGGGAGGATGGAGAAAGGGCTGGACCAAGAGGGAGAGAGGGAGGGATGCAGGGACCAAGGATGGATGGAGGAGGGGCAAAGAGACTGACAACTGGGATTTTTGAACACTGGGAAGGGTACTGGGAAGGGGGGGTGTATTGGAAGGGGGAGACTGGGCTCCCTTCCCCTGGAAAGCCAGCCAGAAAGGGATGCGTAAAAATGGCCCAATGGGATGGAGGGCCCTTTGGAGAGGTGGCCTCTCCAAAGGATGGGGTTCCCCTTTGGGAGGTCCTTTCACCCCATCTCCTGATCCCCCTTCCCCACCCTCAGCACCCCCAAGAAGGTTCCCTTCCCTCCCTCCCTATAGTCCTCTAGGGCGATGGCATCTCTAGGGTTGGTGTCACACACACCTTCCATTGACCTCTCATTTCACACCTTACTACAGAATCCTTAGTAATCCTTTTTCTTTCTTTCTTTCTTTCTTTCTTTTCTTTTCTTTTCTTTTTTCTTTTTTTTTTTTTTTTGTAGTAATGTTATTCGTAAATCGCAGTTCCCATAGACCACTGAATGTGATGCTAAGCGTTGGGACATCGACACCTAGCCAATTTAAAAGTATACCTTTCAATTTCAAAATCATACGCACGGCCAAAATGTATTTACAGACACACAGTGAAGATTGGGTGGGAAAATGTGACGTTGGTAAAGAAAATTGAAAAAGAATAAAAATTTCAAAATTTTCAATTTTGTTTTTTAAAAATTAAAATTTTGAAATTTTAAATTTTAATTTTTAAAAAATCCCTGGTTCACTCCTTTCTCCTCCAGTCCCACTGAGCTCCCCCCCCCCCATTCCCACTATCTCTTAAAACATTTTAAAGAGAAGCAGATGAATGCCAGAAACTGTTTCTGCCCAAATGTAGCTGGGACTCACTCTTGGCTTAGGCTGACCAGATGGCCTCCTTTCCCAAGGCATGGCCAACATTTCCACCTCCTCTCCAAGAAGCATCCCAAAATCTCTTCTGTTTGGAACATGGCTCAGAAGCCTGAACTGACACTTCTGTGAGCTTTCCTTTGGTCATGCCCTACCTTCTTCTGGAAGGTCCTACATTTTGGCCTCCTTTGCAGTGAGGACAGCTGGTCACCCTGGGCCTGGAGAGGACCTTGGGTTTCCCAAGGCTTCCTCTCTTCCCTCTTACATCCCAGGGTTCCCTCTATGGGATGTGTGTGTATGTACACATACAAATACACACATTCATACTGTTCCTCCTCCTCCTCCTCCTCCTCCTCCTCCTCAGGCGGGGTGACCAGATGTCCTCCTTTTCTGTATCCTCCATTTCCACCTTCTGTCCAGAAGGCACCCCAAAATGTCCCCTGATTTTGAGCCAGACTAAGAACCACAAACTGATATGGCTATAGTTTTTTTTTAACTTTTACTGTATTTGGTCACGCCCTCCTTTTTTCTTGGATGCCCTACAATTGGCAGTGCCTTGTCCTCCTTGGCAGTTAGGACATCTGGTTACCCTGCCTTCCAGAGTCCCAGGGATCAAACCAGCTCCCTTCTGGGCTGAGGTCCTCTCTTCTTCTTCACTGCCACCAATGCACTTGGAACCCCAAGGAAGGAGACCCCACTATCCTGGCTTGTTGGATCACAACCATTTCATCTTGCCTTCCAATCAGTGAGCAGCACTGTCCAATCTCTGTTTCATTGGGGCCGATTTCGACATTAAAAAGATATTAGAATGCATTTAAAGCATCCCACAAATGAAGCGGAAAAGGCAAATAATCTGGCAAATGATTATCACACACAATTGCACATATAAAATCATATCAGAAATACGTTGTTGCTGACACCCCAAAGTAAACAGATGGGCATTAATGCTTCTTTGTGACCGCTTAAATGACGGATTTTGTGTGATGTTGTGTGAAATTGTTAGGCATAATTACACGATTTTTTTTCCCCTGGATATTCATGGGATAAACTCCTAATCTCCTCTGTGTGATAAACTCCTTATATAGAGGAAGGGGGAGGGTTAGGTGGAGATATAGGGTATACAGGGGTCCCTCTTTGTGCCAGGGAGTTCCACATATCTGCCCAGCACTCATTTCTGTGGAAAGGCAGATCCTATCCTCTGTCTTTTGCCTGAGGTGTAAATCCCATTGGGGGGGGGGGGGCAGACTAGTGGAGTTTATCCTGTCCTAAGTGGTGCAGAAAATGGCAACCAGTGTATCTCATTGGCACCAACATCTGTTGATCAGTGGGGGACTGTTTTGCAACAGTGGGTATAGGGGTATAAACTGAGAAGGTAAATCAACCAGTGTGTGTTGTGTGTCTTCAAGTCATTTCCTACTTATGGCAACCCTAAGGCAACCCTATCATGGGTTTTCTCTGCAAGATTTGTTCAGAGGAGATTTGCCATGATCTTTCCCTGAGGCTGAGACTGTGTGACTTGCCCAGTGGGTTTTATGGCCTAGTGGGAAGTGAAGCCTGGTTTCCAGAATCATAGTCCAAAGCTCAAACCACTACCCTCCCAGTTTCTTTACAGCAGATCTTTTCCATCAGAGGTGGGAAAAGCTTGGCCCATGGTCCATAGCCATTTTGTGTATCCTCTGAGACCGCCAACCCCCTCCAATTTGCATAGACATAGATACCCAGAAATAATCTCTGCTGATTCCTACAGCTTATCTCTCGCTTTGGCTTGCACATGTTTGAAATATCAACTTGTAGATGCTTCATACACAGTGGTGTATCTGTGCCCAAGGGAAAGTGATGGTGCTGCCTGAGATCAATGTTCCCTTTTTGTTTTTCAGAGGTGGAGAGAGGCCAAGGTCTAAATTCTGTCATCAATCCCAATTAAAGAAGACCCATTGACTCAATGGGATTTCGACACCAGTTGAAACTAATCTGTAGGATTCAGGCCAATATGTCTTGTGGGCCATGATTCAGAGAGGCAGTCTAAAAGAATCACAAATCCAATATTAGGTCTTGGTGGCCTGACAGACTTCCCCAGCTGGGCAGCTCTCTGGATGTGGTGGACTACAAAACCCATCACCTACAGGTAACTGATTAAAATAAATAATCACCAGTTCATCAAGTTGAACATCTTGAAGATGGGCTTTGTGGTGTGTGTGGATGAATTCTCCCCTTCAGTCATCCTGCTGCTAAATGTAAGGGATGAGGAAGCTGTGTTAATGGTGTGTGTCTATGTGTCTGTGCCTAATCTGCTGTCCATGCACATCTCCCATAGACCAATTAAACCTGTTCCCATGGAGTTAAGCCAAATGAAGCCCATCAAGTGAGTCTCTTGAAAGAAACATATGTCACTGATCATGCTATATGAATGTCATCCTCCTTATCTGTTGCTATCCATTACTTTGCTGTAGAATGGTTTATGGATTTTCCACTGCCCCCTATCTCCACTTTAGGATTATTGCCTTCTTTGTAAAGAAGCAGGATGGATGCTCAGAGAAATAATTATTACTTTCCCACAACTTACATAATTAGAGGCATCAAGAAGAACATCCAAGCCAGAATCCTTAGAGTGTCTTATATATGTGTAAGTTCCCCGTACAGAAGCAGCTGGACATTTTTGTCCAATGCAGAATGGCTGCATTCCATCCTTGGCTAAAGAAGCAAAGTTTCTCATTCATGGCTGCTATACACGGCTGAGCACTGTGAATGGCACATGCGTGTTGCATATGGATGTCCATTACACATTGAGATACACATATACATTTGGTTGTGCAACTTCACTATTAACTATTGAGCTGGTGTTGCTCAGCTAGTCTGTATTCCATGATGGTAAAGTTATCCTCTATCTTCTCCATGTAGGCTCTCAGATGTAATATGTGCTGAGACTATTGTTATCATGGAGCTCTTGGGGTCTCTGCTATTATTAAGAGTCCATACAGGGAAATGCTAGTCTTCCTTATAAGCCAGGCAATGCCAGCTCCTTGAAGAAACCACAAGACAGGAGGACGCCATCACATAAGTGAGTAAGACTTGGATCAACCCAGCTGCTGAAACAAAGCCAAGAGTTTGGAGGGAATGATTGTCATTTCAAAGATGCAGATGGAATTGTGCATGATGTATTAGTTGTACCATGGAATTATTGTTTCAGACGTCATCCCAAGGGTAATCTAGCTCAACCCACAGTTCAACACTTCAAGAGTCCACAGGAAAAACACCTCCTACAGATGGACAGCTAACCTTGTTTATTCTGTACAACCTCCAATGAAGGAGAATCTGCCACCATCCAAGGGAGTTTTTTCCACTCATGGACATCTCTTACCATCAGGATGTTCTTCCCAATGAATAATTGTCATTAATTATTTTCAATGTGTATTTATTTTTCATTTATTTATTACAGTTCAGGAATCCACAGCTGCACTGTCCCTGCCGGTAGCCATTCAGACTTGCTTGAAATACCACCAGTGAAGGAGGGTCCTCCATCTTCTGAATTAGTCTGTCCCACTGTCCAACATTTCCTAGATTCACACTAAGTTAATGCTTACTTTGAATCCCCCCCCCCTTTTTTTGGTATAAGACAAGATTGTGTGGTTAAGCTGTCTGTGAACCAAGCTATTGTGCAACATTAGCACATGATCCTGTTGATAAGTTTCAAAATCCACTCGGATGTATTATTGCTTCCTTATGGGGGTTTTCTGTAGCCATCAATATAACTCATTGCTTATCTACTTCTGGTCTGGCTTCAAGTGTATCCACACTGCATAATTATGATACTTCGATACTCCTTTGACTGCCATAGGCCCATGCTATAGAATCTTGGGATGTATAGCTTGGTGAGCCCTTTGGGATTTCCTAGAGCACTCCCAGGAACTACAGAATAAAAGTTGTCAAGTAGAAAACAATTCTTCATAGTTAATGAAACTACAAACCCCAAGATTCCATGAGAATTAAAGTTATATTGAAGCACTATAATTATGTATTATGTAGATATGTCCCTAGTGTAAGGCCTCCTTTTCAAATCACTGCATCCAGCACATAGATACAAAGAAGCAACTATAGTATTATGATTGTGTAATAGTTACCAAAGATGCAGCATGGTGTAGTGATCTGAGTGTTGGACTATGACTCTAGAGACCTGAGTATGTCATACCTACTCAGCCCCAGAGGGAATCACCCCTAGCCCTGCACAAAATCTTTCCAAGAAAACCCTGGAATTGGTTAATGGCATCACTAGGGTTAGCATCACCCAGCGCAGTAATTTAATGGTTTCATGTCCCCCTTCAACCTCTTGACCACACCACACCGTACAGAACACTTAGTAATGCTTTTTTTTTAAAAACTGATGCTACCTGTAAATTGTAATTCATGTATATCACTGAATGTAATGGTAATAGTTGTGACATAAACAACTAGCAAAATTAAAATTATACCTTTAAATTACAATATTACAAGCACAGCCCAAATCTATTTAAATGTACATAGTTTCATGTGGTTAAAATTTGGTAAGATGTGACATTTTTTAAAGAATAAAAAATTATAAATTAAAAAACAGTATTTTTAGAGTCTGGAGCTTTCTCCTCCTACTGGGCCTCACCCCATTCCCACCATCTCTGGCATTGTAAAGGGACACAGATGAACACCACAGCCCATTTCTGCCAAAAGTTAGATGTTGTGGAAGTGGAGATGTCACCTTCCTTTGGGTGTCACCTGGTGCAGCCTGCATCCCCTGAACCTCCCTAATGGCACCCATATGGTTGCCATAGGTCAGAACTGATTTGAAGGCACACAACAACAACAATGTAGTTACAATAAGACCTCACCTGATGTCCAGTTCTGGACACCACAATTCAAGAAGGATGTTGACAAGCTGGAGTGTGTCCAGAGGAGAATGACCAAAATGGTGAAAGGTCTGGAAACTACCAAGACCTATAAGGAGTGGCTTAAGGAGCTGGGTGTGTTTAGCCTGGGGGAAGAGAAGGTAAAGATATGGTGATATGGTAGCCATTTTTACATATTGGAAGGGATATCATATTGTGGCTAGAACAAGCTTGATTTTTTGCAACTCCAGGGACTGGGACAAGGAGCAATGGATTCAAACTACAGGAAAAGTGATTGCACCTCAACATTAGTTAGACCCTCTTGATGGTAAGAGTTGTTTGACAGTGGAATAGACTACCTCAGAGTGTGATGGAATCTTCTTCTTTGGAGGTTTTTAAAGAGATGTTGGATGGCCATCTATTAGGAGTGCTTTGGTTGTGGATGCATACACTGTATATATAAGGGTGAAATGGATGGCTCCAATGTTCTCTTCCAACTCTTTGATTCTATCATTCAATCCAAGCAAGATCCTCTGCAGAAGCTTCCACCAGCTCGGCACTGTGTTTTCTGCACTGTTATACACCAGAGAGGCTGATGTTCTCAGTCTCCATGAAAGATCTTCAAATGCTGCATCAGGATTTAACACAACTTGGCAAAAAGGGACTGGGAGGGCAGTTCCCAGAATCTCTTTTGCTATGATTGATCCAAAGAGGTCACATTTCCAAGCTCTGTTCTTTTCTCACCATTCACATACAAGCTCCTGGTGAATATATATGTATTAGTTGGTGCTGCTGTTGTTCTGGTTTTTGAATTGCTTAATCAAGTGGGGTGGGGGTCTCATTTCAGGGCATTTGCCCTTGGCTCAGTGCCCTGCTCCCCGCCCCCTAATTCTGGGCTTCCTCTTTTCTTTCCGTTTTACCCTGCCATTCCTCCTTCCCCATGTTCAATTAGGCCAGCAATTACATGGTCTACTGTGTGCAGAAGAATGGCGTCTTGGGCTCCCGACAGTGAATCCCGACTCACAAGACTTTGCCAAGCCATTCACAGCCTGACTGCAGAAGAGAAACTGAGGACCTGGGGCCAAGGAGGAGGAAAGTGACAGTGGAGTGGGTGGGTCTGGGCAGCATGGAGATTGGCTGAAATGTCTGTGCGGGTTTTAAGCAGCAAACAAAATTCATGCTGCGTGCATGATGAGAATGTCAATTGTGTTGTACTTTCTTTTTGGACAGTGGTTTGCCTATCCCTCCTTCCCACAAATCCCGGCTGTTTTTGGATTGTTGTTCTTTTCAGACCTTAAACTCTTTTAATTAGCAGAGGTATCTCAGCAACACTGTGGATTCTCTCTCTGAGTGTGTGTGTGTGTGTTTGTGTGTAGCAGTCCCTTGGGTTCTATGGGGCCAATTATAAATGAACACTGCAAGCACAAGCATCGTGGTTTAAAAAGTTAGCAAAGATTTACTTATTTAAACCTTTCTATCCCACTCTTTATTATGCACTATCAAGGTAGCATACAATATAAACAACCTAAAACATTTCCAAATAAAATCTGATCTACTTGCAATTGTTGTTGGCCAGAATCCTGCATCATCTACTTTTGTTGTTGTTGTTGTTGCTGTTGTGTGCCTTCCAGTCAATTTCAATTTATGGCAACCATAAGGCAAACCTATCATGGGGTTTTCTTAGCTGGTTTCTTCAGAGGGGGTTGCCATTGCCATCCTCTAAGGCTCAGAAAGTATGACTTGCCCAAGGTCATCCAGTGGGTTTCTGTGGCCAAGCAGGGAGAAGGGATTTGAACCCTGGTCTCCAGAGTCATAATCCAAGGCTCAAACCACTGCACCATGCTGGCTCTCATGTTGGCTACTTAGATAAATTTATTTAACTAAGTAGGCCAATGTGTTATAGTGGTTTGAGAATTGGACTATGGTTCTGGAGAGCAGAATCCCTGCTTGGCCATGGAAACCCACACCAACAGGGCACCATCAACATGGAGAAATTTGCAAAGCTACCAAAGAGTCTTCAGCCTAGGATAAAAGGAAACATAAGCCTTAATGCAGCAAAGCAACTCGTTCCACATTGAACTCACAATTCAGTTGGCATTTGGGGTCTTCAGATGTTTGTGGGGAAAGCTGGGCTTTTGAGTGTTCCATCAGCTTCAACTATGGTTCCTTGGGGTACAGATGAGTAGGCAAGCAAACCTACCAACTTTTCCATCAGTTCCAAGATCTTCTTGTGTCCAGAAGGTCCTGCCTTGAACTAGCATTTAACCCTGAAATTAGTTTTCACACCTTCCTCCATACAGATTATCCTACTGACTGTGGATTTATCACCCACAATCCTTTTCATTTTCTTTGTGATGCTGTCCTACTGAAAAGGATATCCTGCAAAAAGCTGGCAAGTGCCCAGGTCAGCACACCTCTGCTACCCAACAATGGGTAAGAGAAACCCAAGCCAAGCCAGTCTAAAGATTTATATAGTCAACCCTCCATATTCCTGTATTCTTTACCCATGGATTCAAGCATCCTGGGCTTGAAAATAATTTTTTAAAAATCTAAAGAACCCTTGAATTTACCATTATATATATAGTAGTCCCTTCCCTTACATGAGGGATCCGTTCTGGACCCCCTCCTCCTGTGTAAGAGAAATTCTGTGTATGCTTGAGTCCCATTAGAATGAATGGGGCTCATGCATGTGGTGGTGCACGGCCACATGGAGCACATGCGCCACAGGCATGGGTGCCATTATCATTTTTGGGACGAGCGGAGACTTCTTCTGGGGCAGCTTTCAGTGTATGCTGAAAGCCACATAAGGCATTCCTGTGTATTACACTGGAGCACTGCAAGAGACAACATTATACTATCCATTGTATTTACTGGAACTTGAACATCCATGAATTTTGGCATCCACAGGGGATCCTGGAACTAAACCCCAGTGGATATGAAGGGCCCACTTCACAGAGTGACAAACAGAAGTTTGGTTTATGCAGACCAAAGTTCTAAGGTAGAAAATAGTCCTGAGCAGAATCCAATTCTAGCAGAATTGCTAGAAAGGTCAGTCCAGAAATATGTAGTGAAATCAGAGATGTCAGAAAGGGTTGCATGGAGGTTTGGCAACTGTTGTTCGGCAGCAGTGGAATGGCCTAGATCTGTGGTGGTGAGTCTATGTCACATATGTTAGAGATGGCACACGAGGTCATTTTTCAGACACATGGAGGGCTGGGAAGAGGATGGACCAGGAGCATGTCTGATCATCCTCTGCCTGGTCATCCTCTTCCCAGCCATCCCAGGCTTCAGCTGTCTCCAGAGAGGCAGTTGAAGGCCTGGGCGGGTGCGGGGGCAAGATGTCCAACCCCAAAAGTCCTGCCCTCAGCATCAGATAACTCCTGGTTCCAGAATACCTTTTAGTTTGGCACTTGGTCCCTAAAAGGTTCGCCATCACTGGCCTAGATTGAGCTAAATATATCCAGTAGATAATCATCCCAGTTTGACCTCATTAGCTCAGTGTTCTGTATCTAAAATGGACCAGGGCACTGAATGACCTTTTGCTCTCTGCACTTTAATGCCCACAGCTTCAGAGTGTACAGTGCCCTTTCCTCCTCATCTGGAATGGGTCAGATGCTGCCTCTGTCAATGCAATAGCAGGACATCCATTTTCCTTTGGTTCCAACAGGGCCCATCATCCTGGCTTTCATGTTTCCCTTCTTCATCTGAGGAGGCTTCCTCCAAGTAGGACATGTCACTGGCTTGTCAGACTCAGGAAAGGAGCCATTATTTAGAGTCAGAATCCCCCTGTAATCCAACTTCTCTGTTTCAGATTCTTCAAAGAGTGTGTTATAACATTCCCCAAACCATGTAGTGATTTACAGGGGAAGGGGGAGAAATTATGTACTCCATTTTTCCTCTCCTGTGAGTGAAAAATCATCTCGATGAGAGGAATTTTCAATGAAAAATAGTGAGGAATAATTTAAAAGCTCATGTTCTTGAGCACAACTTTTACACATATGTGGGAACCACTAAACACCATAAATCAAAGAGAGCTTGAAAGTTTCCAAACAGTCATTGGATGCCTTTTGTGCTGGCATAACAAAAGTATTGTCACAATTTGGATTTCAGAAACAAGCCTGAATTTCAGTTGCCCTCTTTAAGTACTATGATGAGCCATGTAGCCTGTCTCTCAGTTAGATTCACCCCTTTGAGTAACTCTTTTAAAATTTAGATGGAAATCAGGTGTGGACTTACCAACTTGGGAGCCAGCAGGTATCACTGGCTTCAGGATACTTCAGGACAAATGCTCAAAAAGATAAAATTTGGTGGGGCGGGCATATGATGAATGGCCTCTTAGGCTGGGCTAATCCTTGTGCATTTGTCTGTGATTATTATTAGCATAGCCATCAGCCATAATTACTATTAACATTGTTTATTATTCTGTACTGATGTCACTGCTATTCCTGGCCATTCCTCTGAGGACCAGACAGTTTATAATCATGGGATGAGATCCAATTTCAAAAGGGACATTCAAACTATATATTTTAATTGCTTGATTGATGTTCACAGCAGCATGTATTAAACTTGTCTGGTGTTTCCCCTGCTCATGCATCCTGTCCTCCTCAGACTTACTGCTAATTATTTTACAAAGTTTTGAGACCTCTGCATGATTTATTATGGCTGACATCTTCTTGAGCAGTTACAGATGTGTACACTAGACTTATTCATTCATAATTGTTTGTAACAGAGGGCTATTTGTTCAGATTGTATGAATAAAATATCATAACAAGAGCAGATTTAGATTAAGTTAAAGAGGAGTGAAGACAAGAGGAAGGAACATCAACAATGTAAGAAATGCAGATGACACCATATTACTAGCAGAAAATATAACAGATCTGGAACAACAACTAAAGAGGATCAAAGAAGAAAATAGAATTGCAAAGGCAGGCTTGTTGCTGAACATAAAGAAAACAAAAATAATGACCACTGAGAATCTACATAAATTCAACCTAGATAATGAGGAAACTGAAATAGTTAAAGAGTTCCCATATCTTGGATCAAACATTGATCAGCACAGAGCTTGTAGTCAAGTAATAAGAAGGAATGGGAAGGGCAGCTATGAAAGAACTAGAAAAGATCAGAAAGACATACAACTGAACACTAAAGTTAGAATTAGCAAGCCATTGTATTCTTCATTACTATGTATGGATGTGAGAGCTGGACAGTAAAGAAAGCCAACAGAGAGAAAATGAACCCATTTGTGATGTTGTGATACAGAATAGTTCTGAGGATATTGTGGACAGCCAGAAGACAAGCAAATGGGTCTTTTCTCAGATCAAACTGGAATACCATTGGCTTGCTGAAACCATGGATTTCTTATCCACCAGTTCAACCATCCACAGATTGAAAATATTTAAATATAAATATAAGTTCCAAAAGGCAAACCTTGATTTTATCATTTTATATAAGAGACACCATTTTACTATGCCAGTCTATATAATGGGACTTGAGCATCCATGGAGTTTGGTATCCACAGGGGTCTTGGAACCAAGTCCCAGCAGATATCAAGGGCCACTGTACTTCATGTAAGCCAAGATGATGAAAAGGAGGCTGTTGTACATTGACCACATTATGAGAAGGCATGAATCACTAGAAAAAAACAATAATGCTAGTGAAGATAGAGAGAAGCAGATAGACTCAATCAGGGAAGTCAGAGTTCTGAACTGGCAGGAACTAAGCAGAGCAGTGGAGGACTAGGGGCCTTGGAGATGTCTTATCTACAGGGTCACCATGAGTCGGCAGCAATTCAAGAGCAGCTAACACACATACACTCACACAAACACAAGAGAGCTAAAAGGGCAGAACAAGGGGCAAATACAAATAGAGATGTGGTCAAGGACACAACAGAACTCAATAAGACAAGAAATTGAGTAGCAGACATATTCAAAAATGAAAAGAAGGTCCGAAGCAGCACTACACATTATAGGAACATGGAATGTGAGAGGCAAGAGTCAAGGGAAGCTAGACATAGTGAAGAAGGAAATGGAATGCATAAATATAGCAATACTAGGGGTGACCAAGCTGAAATGGACAGAAATGAGACATTTTGAATCAGATAATTACACAGTGTTCTACTTAGAAAAAAGAAAAGAAAAAAAAGAGAAGAAATGGGGTAGCATTTATAGTGAGGTAAGATGCAGCAAAATTAGTCAAAGAATATAACATAAAGTCGGACTGAAACATGTGAGTAATCAGGGGAAACCAGTAAACATAACCATAATCCAAGTATATGCACCAGGCTTAGGAAGAAGAAATCAAGAGATTCTAAGAAGAAATCCAGGAAGAAACTGACAACACACCAAAACAGGATTTCTTTTTAATTATAGGCGACTGCAATGAAAAATGTAGGAAGCAGATCAGAATGAAAAACATTAGGAAAATCTGGACTAGGCTCAAGGAATGAAGCAGAGTGCAACTGGCAGAGTTTTGTGAGGTCAAAAATCTTTTCGTCACAAATACAAGACAAGAAGCAAAAGAAAAGGGAGACAGGAACAGAATCAGAACCATGAAAGCAACTGTTCAGTGTTTTTTGTGGAGCTTTCGGGCTGTGACCATGTTCTAGAAGATTTCCTTTCTGACGTTTCACCAGCATCTGTGGCTGGCATCTCTGAAGATGCCAGCCACAGATGCTGGTGAAACGTCAGAAAGGAACTCTTCTAGAACATGGCCACATAGCCCGAAAGCTCCACAAAAAACTATGGATGCCGGCCATGAAAGTCTTCAAATCCAAACTGTTCAGTGATTAGTGCACAAGGATAAAGAGAATTACTATAATAAGCAAAGTAGAGAAATAGAAGCTGACAACAACAAATGAAGAACAGGAGACCTCTTCCAAAGGATCAGGGAATTCAAAGGGAAATTTGAACCAAGGGTGAGGATGCACTACAATCAGAAGAGGAACATAATACCACAACCAAGATGAAATAAAAAGACAGTGGAAGAACTACACAGAAGAGCTATATAAAAGAGATGAAAGTATGAATGACACATAGGAAGAAGAAACATATGAAAATGAACCTAAAAATCTGGAAAGTTAAATGAAATCCATATTCAAAGCAATAGAGAATAATTAATCACCAGGAACAGATGACATGACAATAGAATAGCAATAGCAAGTAGAAAGTACATCTCTATACAGCTTCTCAGTGCACTCAAGCACTTCCTAAGTGGTTTACAATGTGTAAGTTAATTGCCCCCAACAAGCTGGATAATCATTTTAATGACCTATGGAAAGATGCAAGCCTGAGTGGATCCTGGAGCCCTGCCTGGGATCAAACTCACAACCTTGTGGCTGTGAATGGCTGCAATGCTAGCATTTAATGACTACACCACCAGGGCTCCAATAGAACTGCTATAGTCCACAGAGACAGAATCAACTTTAGTTATAACTAAAATGTGCCAACAAATACAGAAAACAAAAACAAAGCCAAAAAAATTAATGGCTCACAGATTGGAAACACCCAATATATATTCCCATCCAGGGTCGCCATTAGTCAAAATAGACAGAAAGACAATTAACAATAAATTTGTGTTTATAAACATGGCACTATTGCCATGATTGCAAATTCCTCTCCCATCAACTTACCTTTTTCATCCAGCAGGTGCACTAACCAATGTCGTTGGTGGAATGGTTCTGGAAACATCATCCTGTTTTTCCCTGATCACCAGCAGAACAGATCTCCATTGCTCTGAGTGGCTGTTTGATGTTGGTGAAGGTTTGGAAGTCAGATCAGGAGATGTTCTATAGTTATGAATTCAGAACTATGTCTATAACGCAGGAATTTTGCATGATACTGTGTTATGGTATTTGTTTATTTGTTTGAGCTTTAAGGCTACATCATAGAATGTAATGGCCAGCATTTTAAATGGGATTGTGTGCCATAAATCTCCATGTACAGTGACATCACTAGGGTTGGCATGAGCCAGTGCGATAATTTGTGGTGTCACCCCTCCCCTCTTTTGACCTTCTCCCATACCTTAGTAATGCTTTTTGGTATTGATGTTACTAATAAATTGTAATTAACATATGTCACCAAATGCAATGGTAATAGTTGTGACATAAACAACTAGAAAAATTAAAATGACACCTTTAAGTTACAATATCATACACACAGCCTAAATGCATTTACATGTACAGTTTCATGTGGTTAAAGTGAAAATTTAGCGAGATATGATGTTTTTAAAGAAAATTTTAGAAGAATTGGGTTTTTTAAAGAAAAATTATATATATATAAAAAAAACCCTGAGGCCCCTTCCTTCTCCTTCCATTGAGCCTTGCCCCACTCACACCATCTCTTCAGCATTTTAAAGAGATGTAGGTGAATGCCACACCTGTTTCTGCCCAAAGACAGATATTTGGGGAGCAGTGGTGTCACTTCCCCTCTTAGGGTGTCACCTGGTACAGCCTGAACCCCCAATACCCCAGTTATGCCCCTGACTACAACTGGAGTGTATTGATTGTGGATGTACAACCCATCCACAACTGTGAGTGTCAGGTGCATTCCATCTGCATCTCATGTGCATAGCATGTGCATTTCATGTGCGTCACATGCATTGGCATGGGCAGTGGCTCCACATGTTGATTTCCACGACATGAAAAGAATGCAGGCTTCCACATCTTGAAAAGAATTCAGGCTTCCACAACTTAAAAAGAATGCAGGCATTCTGCTCCAGACAAAAATGTTCAACAGACTCCATGCAGGGAACTTACATATCCATAAAACACCCAACAGGATTCCTGCCTAATTAATTAATTAAGTTGGCAAGACACATCACTACCTGTATTCCTCCCTAATTAATTGCATCATCCTAGGAAGTAAGCTCCATCAGTTTCAATAGAACTATGCCCTTGGAGCTCTCTCTCTGCTTGTGATGCTCTGTTTCTTTGCATTTAAGTACCAGGGACCTTAGGAATAGTGGGGAAGGGGGGGACCTTTCCATTCTGAAAAAAATCTTTACCTGCTGACTGAAGAATGGTAAGTAAGCGTCAAACAAGTAAGCTTCTTGTTTGATTACAAGGGGAGTTCCAGAACATAGGAACAGATAAGGAGAAGGCTCTATCTCATGTTCCCTCCAAATGTGTCTTTGGGCTCATATTCATGGGTCAAATAAAATGATCTATCTCATCCTCATGGAGACCTGCCTTCATGATGTAGGACTGGCCAGTTCAAGTGTGGGCTGTCTTCACAATGTAACATCAGTTGCATACTGAATCTACTCTATTCCTCCCTTAATTTTTTTAATTTACCATTTGCTCCAGATTTTGCAGGAAAAACCAGAGCACTCCATAGCAACACCAAGCAGCTGTATCACCTGGTGGCACCACTGCTAACACAAGTCACTCCCTCTGAGGTTGCAATGAAGTGCCTGGCCATATGACTGATGCTGGGTGCCTTGTTTCTAATCTCAGAGGGAGCAATTCACACCAGCAACAGCCACACCAGTGATGAAGCGGGGATGCATGCTGCTTGGCATTGCTATGTATTGTAGAGGTAGTAGGGGGAATCCAAGGCAGATCTGAGGCCAGAATACTTTGAGAGAAGCCTGGAGTATTCTGGCCAGTTGAAATGAGCCCTTTAAAGGTGGTGGAAAAAAGAAGGACATCTCCTGAAGCAGGGTTAATATCTGAAGATACGTTCTGTGAGATTATGCTGTTTAGGACTTTATGGGCCAAAAGCAACATTTGAATTCTGATTGGAAACAGACCACTAGACAACAGAGCTGTTGAAAGAATGGAGTAGCATGCTCCTCATAAACATACCCCAAACAACAATTTTATTTCAGCCTTTTGTTCTGAGTTTCTGAAGATTCTTCAAAGGGATTCCCATAGAGAGTATGTTACAATAATTCAAAAGGGCTGTGAGTAAGGCACATGTCACCATGACCATGGAGAGGCACACTAACTTTAAGCACTGTGAATCTGGGTCTTTGGGGAATCATAATTGTATCTGGCATGCGCTGAGACCTTGTGTCCTGGTCTACCTTCAGAAGGTGATGATCCCAGTCTCCCAAACGGGTTCATCATCTTGGGTAGCTCTATTACAGTTTGGATGAAAACCTGGAGGAGATTTATTACCACATGACATGAGAGCTACCAGTCACCATTGAATGGGACCAACCAGGGAGATGGAATTTGAAGGAGGAACAGGTGGGGGAAGAGTGGAGATGTGGACATTGGAGACATGGAGAGCCATGAGAACTGCCTTGAGATTCTTGGAGGAAAGATGGGTTATGAATACATTTTTCACTATGATATATGCCCAACTAACATGATAGCCACAAGCTTAATATATTTGTCCAACATAGATTAGTCATATTTGGTTCACAGTTGCAGAAGCAGGGTGCCATAGGCAGCACCAGTATGCATGGCTGAACATTGCAAATGATGCCCATTCTGTATGCAGATGCATGCATGCATCTGGTTGTGCATTCATTTTGGCAATGCTGCAGTCCCTAACAAGGGAGTGTAGTGCATCACCATATAATCCTGTGACAGTAACAGTACACCCTATGTAGGATTTCAGCTATGGCCATACTCCCACAAACTCATAACGTGGAGCCAATACTACATTCCTCCCCCACATTGGCATTGACACATCCCAGTTCCCTCTGCCATCTCCTTCCTTCTACTTGATCTCATTTTCTTCCACTTCTGCTTCCTTTCACCCTTTTGCCTCCATCTCATCTTTACCTTGCCTTTCTCTTCCTTCTGCCAAGCTGATTCATTCCAGCCCTCCCAAACACTTCTTTCTTTATGGAGCACACACAACAATTCCTCTTTAAAGTCTGCTGCATTGCTAGCTTCTATACCTTTGTAAGCATTCACATCCACCTCCCACATCCACTACTCTTCAAGAACAAAGAGCATTCCCCCACTCCACCATACCCTTATCAACAAAGAGGAGTACCAGTTAGAGCTAGTGGCAAGGCTAAGCAAGTCCTCTCAGGGCCTCCAGAGGGAAGAGAAGAACATTACTGGTAGTGAATCACTTGTTTGGTTACTATGATGAATGACATATGGGTGATGGGTGAATTAAAAAAAATGCATTTCCAGATTACCTCGCTTTGCACAGGGTTTTTCTCCCCCTCCATATATACTTTCCTTCGAGTGTCTCATCACAGTATTTTCATGTTAAGACATTCAGAACTGCTTTGCTATGGCTGCCTTCTGCATAGTACCAGGTGTAAAGCATGTGGAGCTGCTCTTGAAAAATGTTCAGAAGCTCCAGGTAGTGCAAAATGCAATAGCCAGACTGGTACTGAATGTGCGTTTTAGAGACTGATTAACACCAGTCTTCCAAGAACTGCACTGGCTTCCAACCTGCTTCTGAGTTCAGTTCAAGGTGCTGGTTCTCAGCCTGGAGCTAGGGTATGTGAAAGGCCACCTCCTATATAAGCCTGCCAGAATTTGAGTTCCTATTGTGTGTCCTAACACCTTGTGAATTTATGCTGGAGTGTACATATAACAGGGTCTTCTCTATAGCAGCACCCAACAATGGAATTCCATACTAAAGGAAGTTATTCTGGCTCTATCTCTTTTGAGCTTCTGGCAGGCAACCAAAACAGTGATGTTCTACATGGCCTTTAATGTTTTAAATTGTTCTGTTTTCACTAGTTTAAAATGGTATTTTAGGATTGTTTTTAGACTGCTCATAAAAATTTTTAAACAGTATGTTAATGTATTTTTTAATGTTTCATCTTTGTATTCTTTTAATTCCTTTTATTTGTTCAGCACCTTGGGAGCCCTTGTGGGCTGGGAGGCAATAAAGAAATATCTTAAATAAAATAAAATCATAGAATCATAGAATCATAGAGTTGGAAGAGACCACAAGGGCCATCCAGTTCAACCCCCTGCCATGCAGGAACTCCCAGTCAAAGCATCCCCGACAGATGGCCATCCAGCCTCTGCTTAAAGACCTCCAAGGATGGAGACACCACTACACTTCGAGGGAGTGTGTTCCACTGTCGAACAGCCCTTACTGTCAGGAAGTTCCTCCTAATGTTGAGGTGGAATCTCTTTTCCTGCAGCTTGCATCCATTGTTCTGCGTTCTAGTCTCTGCAGCAGCAGAAAACAAGCTTGCTCCCTCTTCAATATGACATCCCTTCAAATATTTGAACAGGGCTATCATATCACCTCTTAACCTTCTCTTCTCCAGGCTAAACATCCCCAGCTCTCTAAGTCGTTCCTCATAGGGCATGGTTTCCAGACCCTTCACCATCTTAGTTGCCCTCCTTTGGACCCGCTCCAGTTTCTCCACATCCTTTTTGAATAAACAACAATTTCCAACAATTCTGGCTACCCATCAGAAAACAAATGGGTCCAGTCTAACTTCCTTGGGGAGGGAGTCCCACAGTCAATCAGAATGGCATGGGGGAACTTGGGCAGACACCATATTAGAAAACACACTGAGGTCTATCCAAGAATGTTCTAATGTCAACCCAGGTTTCCTTCCCTACGCACAACTCTAGGTTACACATTCATAGCCATGCCTCTGATCTCATCCATCACCATCATCCACAAGACAACCATGAAGACAAGTTATAGGGGGTCCAGTGTGAAGACTCTCAATCTATCCCTCAAACCAAAGGCTTCTGTGCAGTGTGATATTCATCTTTGCTGCTTTTGTTAATTGTCTTCAAGTTGATCTCAACTTATGGCAACCCCATGAATGAGACACCGTCTGTCCTAAGCTGCTCTGTTGAAGTCCTGCATGCTCAGGACCATGGTTTCCTTGATTGAGTCTATCCATCTGATATGTTTTCTTCCACTCTTTCTATTACCCTTCACCTTCCCTAGCATTATCATCTTTTCTACTAAATCCTGCCTTCTCCTGATGTGGTCAAAATATGACAGTCTCAGTTCAGTCATCTTGCCTTCCAGGGAGAGTTCAGGCTTGACCTGTCTTAAGATCCATTTGTTTGTCTATCTGGATGTCCATGGTATCCTCAACACTCTTCTCCAGAACCACATCTTAAATAAGTTGTTTCTCCTTCTATCACCCTTCTTCACTGTCTAGCTTTCACATTCATACACGATTGGTGATAGGATATTCATCTTACTGGAAGGCAAAAGGTTAGATGTAGAAGGTGTATGGTGAACACAGGTGTATCTCCAATTTCTGTGTCATTGATGGCCAACATTTCAGTTTTATGCTGTCAAAGACTTCCTCCTGCTGATGTCCACTGGGCTAATTCTGCTAAGTCATCTCCATCAGCAGCCACTTACTTTTTTCATTTTCAGAAGTGAGAGAAAGCAATAAAGATCCCATGGAAACACAATCATCAGCTAACCCCCAAGATACTTTCTGGGGGGGGGGGGGACTTGGGTTGACATCAGAGTGTTCTTGGACAGACCCCAGTGCATTTAATAACATGGCATCTGCCCAATTTCCCCCATGCCATTCTGATTGGCTGAAGTCAGTCTCCTTTGTTGCATGTTCCTCGACTCATGCTTCCCTCGCTGCTGTTCTATCGCTAGAATTATCCTCTCTTTACATTCCCATACTGGGCAGGATGCCTCTTTTGTGTCTTATGAAATTTAGAGATAAGAGCATTATGGGGCCCATAAGGATTAAAATATGGACAAGCTGAAAGAACATCTTTGCCGGCACAATATTTCTGTTCCAGACCTTTCCCCCTTAGCCAGCCAATTAAGATGTACTTGGATTCTCAAGTGGCTTTTCCTTCTTCAGAAAGGCTAGCTGCAGGCCAGTAGGAAAGAGTTGGGGGGGGGAGGGAAATTAGTTTTTTTTTTTAATGGAAGGAAATAACCAGAAGCATTTAAGAATTAAGAAAGCCAATACAGTGTAAGAAAGCCAATGTGGCATACTGCTTTGGGTTAGGACTAGGGGTCTGGGAGACCAGGGTTCAAAGTCTTGCTCAATCCTAGAAACCCACTGGGTGACTTTAGGCAAGTCCCACTCTCTTCAGCCCCAGAGGAAGGCAATGGAAAACTTCGCCTGAATAAATCCTGCTAGGATAACCCCTAACATTTAAGAGTTAGCTGCATTGTTGCTGCAAGGTTAGATTATCCAACTATAGCCAAGATCCTACATCATGCCTGCATAGATGTAGATATTTGTTCTTGTTGCATGCCTTCAAGTCATTGCCCACTTTTGGAAACCCTAAGGTGAACCTATCATGGGGTTTTCTTGGCAAGATTTCTTCAGTGAAGGTTTGCCATTGCCTTCCCTTAAGGCTGAGAGTATATGACTTGCCCAAGGTCACCCAATGGGTTTTGTGGTTGAGCTGGAATCAAACCCTCATCTCCAGACTCGTAGTCCAACACTCAAACTACTATACCATGCACTCACATATGTATGTAGTCATATCCAGGGGTAGCCATGTTGGCCATGTAGCAAAGTACAACAACATCCAAAATCCCCAAATCAGTTGTACCTTTATTGGGCCAACCAAAATGCACAAAATACATGTTGTAAGGATGTGGCTGTTCTTAGTTCAGGTGATGTGGAGGGCCATTCGTACAGTCAGGTTTTTCCTCCTTCTGGCCATGGGGATACTCCAGAAAATAAAACTTAACTTCCATTGCACTACTGACTCTTCTGCTGAACACCACTACAGTGCAACCCAATTGCCTATGCTCGTGTGCCTTCATGCTGTCCCATTGTGCACTGGGGAGTGCATATTGCAAATTCCTACAGTCTCAGTGACTGAAGAGGAAAAGTGAAGAGACTGATAAATAGTTGTGCACCATCCAAGAATGCATGATATTGGGGCTTTACAGACCATCCAGAAAGGGCAGTCTGTGGCCACCTTTTTTGTGGTGCAACTGCAGAGTGGGTAATCCCTATCTATCGAAGGAGAGGAAAATAGAATGCAAAAATCTTCCAGCATGTGCAACCACTCCTCAATGGCCTGCCAAAACTAAAAGGTCTTAACTTATATTACAGAAAAAGAGAAGGAAGGGAGCCAGTCTAACCTCTCTGGGAATGGGTGCACAACCAGGGTGCCCTGGAGGTGGGCAACTTTTGGCCCTCCATATATACTGGATGACAACTGACGCATGTTCTAGCCAGTACGTCCCACATATATTACTATTATTATATTTTTATTAAGATTCATGCACTGAATACTGATTATTGTACAATACATAATTCTATATATATGGCCCACATATGTTACCAAAATATTGATATGTCAAAGTACAGCACCTAGTGGATTGCTGTATTTGTTGCTACAGGTTCAGGTGGGTGTATGTTGAAGCTAAATGCTTGTGGCTTGCATAAATCCACACAATATTTTCCCAGTTGAGATGCAATTTAAAGAGTACATTTCCTAGTGCTCAGTTCAGACCAAGCTGCTCAATTCACACACATAAACATCACTCACTTCTCATTAATTCATTTATTCTCATGGACAGTGCTGCTGCTATGACTAGGGAAGTGCATTAGATGTAGATAAAACCAGAAGCTCAATTGGAGTTGCAGTCCATCACTCTAGTTTCAATGTATCCTGGCATGAAGAGAGCTTTCCTCCAAAGCCACTAGAACTAAAGTTTGATTCTAACTGAAGTTTTATGCTGGATTTGGCAAAAGGAAAGCCAGAGTTCTTATTTTATATTTAGTAAGGAGCTCTGGTGGTGCAGTGGTTAAATGCTGGTACCGTAGCCATTCACAGCCACAAGGTTGTGAGTTTGATCCCAGGCAGGGCTCCAGGGTCCACTCAGCCTATCATCCTTTTGTAGGTTACTAAAATGAGTACTGTACCCAGCTTGTTGGGGGCAATTAGCTTACACATTGTAAACAGCTTAGAGAGTGCTTAAGTGCACCGACCAGTACTTGCTAGTGCTATTGCTTGTTTTCTATGAAAATGCTTAGGGTGGGTGGAATGAAGTTCAGTGTTTGACAGGTCCACCTTCCAATCCCAGGGCATATTTTGCCACAGTCCTCCAATCATCATGCTTTGCAGGAAAGATTGTAACCTGGACCCTATATATATTTTACAAAAAATATATTTTACAAAAATATCTAGGGTTTTCCTCTCTTCATTCAGCTTCAAAATGCTTCTTTAACAATCAGGAAGAGTTTCAGACTTTTGGGATCAGGCTCTGGAATGGGGTGGGCATTGGCTTCAGGTTCTGTTTGTTCAAAGTCCTTTCTTGTTTCTTTTATTCATCAAAGTCCCTTGCTTTCTCCTTAAATCTTTTCAACTATTTCCAGACTTTTTCTTGAACTGAAAAAAACTATGTTTTGGTGAGTTGAAGGCTTTCATGGTTGGCATCCATAGTTTTTTGTAGAGCTTTCGGGCTATGTGGTCATGTTCTAGAAGAGTTCCTTTCTGATGTTTCACCAGCATCTGTGGCTGGCATCTTCAGAGAAACTATGTTTTACTCACGTTCAGGCCTTTACTTCTGCCTTTGATTTTGTTTCTCTGTATTTGTTTGTCTGTGTACATGTATGTGCAGCTGTATGTTGTGTAGAATTTATGTAGTGAATCTATCTTCGTTTTCCCAAGTTAGGAAATAAGAAAGTCTTTATTTGCATTGTGTAAAGCAGGTGACAAAGATGTTAAAATAGTGAAAGATCTTCCACACTTTGGCTCAGTCATAAGTTAAAATGGAGATTGTAGGGCAGCTTTGAAAGAACTAGACAAGAAATTCAAGTGTCAATACATATTACTAAAAACCAAAGTCAGAATTGTCCTTGCCATTGTAGATGCAGGAGAGGCTCCCTTTTCTGGAAAGGTTCAATTCCCTCTTGTTTGTTTTTTAAAGCTCATTTTGGGCTTAAAATGAGATTCTAGTAAGACCTCCTAAATATGACAAAACAATCTTGTGCCCCAAGCTTCTGAGGACAGAAAATGATTGTTTCCCCCAAAAATGTTTTGACCCATCTGGGGAGGTTGAAAGGCACCAAAAACAACCTTGGGGGCTAGTTGACCTATATGCTGCCCTTTGTCTGCCCCTGCTCTAGAGGGCACTAGAGAGAAAGTGAATAAGTGCTTAACACTGAGCAATATCCTTTTAACAAACTCAATAGCTAATCTGTTCTTTCATTTTCTTGTTACTTGAGATAAAGGTTATGGATTTGAAATAAATGGCAATAATAAACATACTTATAACCGAGGCCCAGGGAAGAATTAATAGCGACCCACATATTATTTTTGTTTATATTATGGAGAGACTAATAAATGGAAACTTGCAAGCATGGTGTACTTTTGCAGTTTAGTGCAATGCAAACAGTATTTTGCCCCTTAATTTTTAATAGCCCCAGAGTGCATAGCTTGCAATCACCAGCCACCCGTTTGCTGGGGATGGGGAGGCGGAATCAGGAAAAGAAATATAATCTGCATATGTTTATAGATGAATGCATATTAATGAGGAATGTTTTAAACATTAAGTCCTTTTCCAGATTAATGAGAAATTTAAATGCTATTTATACAACGACTTCCTGGACTGTGTGAACCATCAACCAGACAAGTTTGTAGAGATATTCTTTTTTGTGCAAACCAGGGATGGGTAACCTTTACTCATTCAGATACGTAGAATTTCAACACCCAGAAATCCCAACCAGAATTCTATAGCAGTTTGAGCACTGGACTATGACTCTAGAGATCAGGGTTTGATTCTCCAGCTGGCCATGGAAACCTACTAGGTAAGTCACACACTCTCAGCTTCAGAAAACCCCATGATAGGGTTACCTCTGGGTCACCTCCTGTTATAGAAAAAAAAAATCCCCCGGGAAAATGGCTGGGTGAGAAGATGAAGAAAATCATGCCCACACAGTCCATAGTGTATTTGGAGGCATTGGAAGCAAAACTTGAAAGTTTTTGTGTGGTGTCATCTGGGAGGTTAATGAGACCCCTTGCCTTAAACATAGCAAAGATACATCATTGAATATTGAAGTCAGGATTGCCCATGCAATTTCCAGTCTTCATGTATGGTTGTGAAAGCCCAACAGAACAAAGCTGAAAGGAAGAAAACCAACTCATTTGAAATATAGTGCTGGTGGAGAGTTCTGCAGATGCCATGAACTGCCAGAAAGAAAAACAATCTCATAAATCATGAGAGCCAGCATAGTGTAGTGGTTTGAGCATTGGACCACAACTCTGGAGAACAGGGTTTGATTCCCCACTTGGCCATGCAAATACCTGCATCTCATGTGGACATAGTACCAGAGGAACACTGTGACACTGTGTGCAATGTGGTGTGGCACCTGGGATCATGCCACCATGGGGGTGGAGTCAGTATATACGTCATATGGACGCCATGCCCCAACTCCAACCCCAGGCCAGCCTTAATGGCCAGTCTGGACAATCCCTGAAACTTCTTTACTAGACAGTGCCAGGATAGTAGTTCTGGGGAGTCCACTAGAGTCTTCTAAGGTCTGCTCCAAGGAATAAATCCCCAGATTTCATAGCACAGACCTATAGCAATCAAAGTAGTAACAAAATGGTACAATTGTGTGGTGTGGATACACCATGGGCCCTTCAACTTAGGAGACCTGATTAACAGTGGAAGGTAGTTGAACCTCTCCATTGAACTAGTTGGGAAAGAGAGCTGAATTTTCCATCCTTATACTAAGTTGGGTCTATGAAGAGACCTTATACTTCCTGCCATGGCCCCCTTGGGCTCTGAAACCTGAGCATGCCCAATCCACAGTTGGACTTGAGAAGTTCCCATCTCAAGCAATGAGATGCTGAATTTAAACACCAGGGACCATCAGTCATGGTGACTGAATTCTGGCTTTTCCTTTACCATTTTCTATTGCTAAACCGGAAGACCATATCCCGGTTGCTTTCAATTTTGGTACACCAGGTGCCAATAAATAAGCTCATTGTAGAGCAGCTTTTCGGAGAATGTGGAGTGCTTACTAAGATGAGGGTAAGAGCCCATTTATGTTCCATTTATTCATAGGAAAGCAGCTTATCTATTACAGAAAACAGGGGCCTTAACAGGAGATTAGTAGGCAATGCAATCCAGGACTGCAAGGAGCAAAGAGTCAGGCAGATGAAACACACCAGAGACTCAGTCTGCACCAAACAGTGGTTGGTTTCCCAGATGATTGAAAGGTGGCCATCCTAACTGTACACATTTATTCTTTGCAAACACAAGTTCTTTCTGAAATTTTTTTTGACTGGCATAGATAGCTTTCATTCATACAAGAGACACAGAATGTTCTCCCCCCCCCCCCAGAACCCCATACAAAACCCACACCATTTTGCAATTAGGAAACTCATCTATTGAAGCAGGGGTGGATCTGCACCTAGAGATTGGGAATATGCCTTTAGTAAAAACTCAAAGGGGCTGAACAAACCATTCCTAAGGGGAGGATTGCAGCTGTTACTTTCAGCGCCGGATTGTGGCCATGACAACTACATGCCATGGCCCCGATCTGGCCTTTCTGCAGCACAAAAAAGGAGCCGCAAAAAGCAGCTCCTATTGCTGTGGCTTTTTGATGCTCCTCTGGGGCTGCGTCATCTGGATGCAGCACCAGAGGAGCACCATGATACCACTCACTATGTGGTGGGGTGCATGGTGTCACAATGGCATGCAGAGTTGGGACATGCATCATGCAGACACCACACCCCCACTCAGCCCCGATGCCAGCCATTATGGCCAGTCTGTCAAGGCTCAGACTCACAGAATTACACAGCTATGCTGGCTGGGATATTCCAGGAGTTATATCCTTTTTTCCAGTTTTGCATTTTATGACTCTGTCTCAGCATTACTTCCTGAATCCTGTGCAAAGGGTCAAGTGATTTAAAAGCGAAATCCCATACCCAGAGTTCACTGTTCTAGTGTGTTCATACTACTTTAACTGCCTTTTCCACCAACTAAGCTTTGTAGTTCCCTTTTTTACTTAAATATCTCGGCAAGGAGCGGGGTACAACAGGAATAAAATACACAAACTAAAAACAATCCAGTCACCCACTACCCAACCTCCCACCCTTTAAAACTGAATTAAACTAAGCAATAGTTAAAACCAGTGAAAAGATAAAAGTTATACAATACTATACATCAAAAAACAACAATTTCTTGAACATCTTGGACAAGGCTCGTGGACATAGTGTTAGGGAAGGGAAGATTTCAGTTTTGTAGAACTGTATGCCAGTTTTGTAGAACTGTATCCAGTTCTGGGTACCACAATTCAAAAGAGAAGAGCAACTAAAATGATGAAAGAGGTCTGGAAGCCATGCCCTGTTTAAATATTCAAAGGAATGTCATGTTGAGGATGGAGCAAGCTTATTTTCTGCTGCTCCAGAGACTGGGACATGGAGCAATGGATGCAAACTTCAGGAAAAGAGATTCCACCTCAACATTAGGAAAAAACTTCCTGATAGTAAGAGCTATTCAAGAGTGGAACACACTGCCTTGGAATATAGTACGGCAGTTATTTCCAAAGTGGGCAGTATGCTCCCCCGTGTGTGTGTGTGTGTGTGTGTGTGAAAAGATCAGGGGGACAGTGAGGGAAAAGGGGGTGGGGCTTCTGTCAAAGTATGGGTCTCCAAGAAATACAAGGGGAACCAGCAGCCTTTAGGACCATGGTGGGGATCAGGGTTGCATGAAATTTCTTTTCAGGGTCCCTTAAAACTACAACGCAGCCTTACTGATCATTTCATGTGGTGGTGTCTCCTGCTCTTCGCCTGTTTACACATTACACATACTCACTCCCTTAGCTGCTTCTTTCACTGATAGTGGCAGTGGCAGTTGGGAAATGCTTGTGAGGCTTAGGTGCAGGACATCACATCTATGGCTTGGAGTGGCACCATTTTGGAAGATGCTGTCCGACTACAGCAAGGAGTTATAGTACATTGCAGTGTGGGACAAGCAGCAGTTGAAGGGAGATTTCAAATCTGAGACTTTGCTTAAACTTTGTGAGCTTTGCTGGGACTTGGCTGGCAGGTTGGAGCTACTCTGCTGCTTCTGTTTTCTTTCGTTGGACAAGCTGAGAGAAGATGTAACAGAAGAAACAATGCTTGTGTGTGTTGGGGGGGGGAACAGTAGAATCTGTGGAAAACATGTCGCAGGTGAAGGAGAGGGAGGAGTATCTAGGGTCGATTCTTGGAAACAGTTCTTGATTGTGAAGTGGCTCCTGTAGTTAAAATCTCTCCCTTTCCCCATCTGCACCACTGTCCAGTCCAGAGCTTGTGGCCTCTATAAATTTCCAGTACACACATTGGCTGCATGCTTTTCTGCCACAGTGAAGAAGGATTGAGAATCCTTCCTTGCCAGCAAGAAGCTTTTCCCTTTGCACCTGGTCACCTAGAGGGCAGCAACTGAGCAACTGGCTGAGCAGCGCCCAATAGGCCTATTGCCTGCCCTGTCCTTTGCTGGAGGGGTGGCTTAGGTGAGGAGCTTCTCAGTTGTTATTCAACCAGCTGCTTGGTTGCTGCTCCCAGGGTGACCAGGTGCAAAGAGAGCAGTGGATGAAATTGGTTGCTTCGAATTTGTAGTAAAACAGTAGACCTAATATCAGGAATATGTCCAAGAAGAACGGGGGAAGTATCTGGAAAAAGTTTGAGGGCCATGGTATACAGTCTTCTTCTGTGGAGGTGTTTAAACCAAGGCTGGATAGCCATCTGACAAAGGGAGGGCTTGGATTGTGTCTTTCTGGATGACCCTTGAGGTCTCTAGGATTCTATGATTCTGAGTTCTGTTGTGTGCGCACTAGAGAATTCTATGTAACTCACCATATTACGAATCCTAATGTGCCATAGGATGGAATCATGGTAGTACAGTGATATAAAACTCCTATAATTGAACAAGGTGGATACATCCCAGAGTCTACAATTAAACATGGGGGGGGGGTGTTATTAGAATATCACCACCACCATCATCATCAATTTCATTTTTTCAAAATATACTATTCTAGCAGCTCCTAGGTCAATATTGCAATGAAAAAAAAAAGTTCTCTCAATCTCTCTGTAGACACTATCTGAATACATGGAAGCCTGTTGAATTGAATCATGGTCAATACTGAAATATTGGATTTTAGAAGCCTAAATGTGTTCAGTGTAGCAGTCTATACTGAGATATTGGTTTGATAATGTGATAATTAAAGTACAGTTCTGCAGTATATGCCATTAGCTGGGAGTAAGTCCCTTGGGAATGCACCGGGACTTACTTTAGAATAGACCTGCATAGGATTTTGCTGTTAATTGATTAAATAACATTTTAATCCATGAAAAGGGTGTACTTGATTAAACAGACCAAGCTATTACTTCACCCTCTGGCTTGCTCTGGTAGCTTGTCTTCCATTCCAATCATTCTAAATTCCAGTTTAGCTAAAAGAATTTCATGACGTACCTATTTGGATTTATGGGGTGTGCCCTTGAGTTGACTTTGACTTATGGCAACCTCTCAAAGGGTTCTCTTGGAAAGATTTATGTAGATGAGGTTTGCCATTGCCTTCCTCTGGCTTAGGGTACATCCTCACTGTAAGGGGGGGGGAGGATGCAGTTTGACACTGTTTTAACTGGTATGGCTCCATCCTACAGAACCATGGGATTTTTAGTTTTGGAAGGTATCAGCACTCTTTGGTAGAGAACAGCAATAGCATGTACATTTCTATACCACTTATCAGTGCAATTAAGCACTCCTTTATCAATTTACAATGTGTAAGCTAATTCCCCCAACAAGTTAGATACTCATTTTAGCAACCTACAGAATGATGCCAGGCTGAGTTGACCCTGAGTCCCTGGCTGGGATTGAACTCACAACCTTGTGGTTTGTGAGTGAGTGGCTGCAGTACAGGCATTCAACCACTGCACCACCAGGGCTTTGTTAAGCTACAAATCCCAGGCTCCCATAGGATGGAGCATCTAAAGTCATGTAAAACTGCATTATTTCTTCCCCCAAGCTTTTCCTGGCCTCTAGTTGCCTCTGAGAGACAGCTGAAGTTTGGGAAAGGTCTGTGGGGAGGAATCACAGGCGTGTGCATGCCTGTTTCTCCTCCTCCCCTCTACCATGCAGGGTGAAATGACATCGTGTGCCACCTCTGGCACGTGTGCCATAGGTTCGCCATCATAGCTTTATGAAATTGGGTAATATCCTTGTCCAGCCAGTGGTGCAAAGAAGACTGTTCCACAAGTGCAGAAGCAGATCCTGAAAACCATGTAGCCTTGATAGAGCCATACACGTTGGTGGAACTCCAAAAATCCCAAATTGACCATTGCATCCTGTTAGAGAATCTTGAGATTCCTAGAGATGTCTTCCCTCAGGTTAAAAGGGGGGAAATATGTTGATATATATATGTATTCCTGGTTTTTCCACTGCCATGGAAAATGTGTGGGGCAGACTGTATTCAAATGGAACAGTCCTTGTGAGGAAGTCCAGGATTTAAAACAAACATTTTCTGGTGACAAAAACTAAATTTTTTATTTCACAAACACACACACATTTATTATGGTAATGGAAATTATTTATTTTGGTAAAAGTTATAGGCAAAACAGGAAAAAAAAAAACTTTGCAAACTCTTCTGACAATTGATTTGTACAGCCTGACCTGCCTCTTGGCATGAGCCTGACTTTGGTGTGTAACAATGCAGCTCAGAGTATATATATATTTTTTTCCAGGAGACGTTGGCTCTCATTGCACCATGCAAAAGGGTTAGTGGCTCTGTCACAGCTGGCTTTTCAGGATCATTACAACCTGCATGAGCTCATCTTGATTCAAATGCAACCCGGATGAGTCATCCCTTGGCTCTAAATCAAACGGGGAACTATTTACATAAATCCATCAACACATCTTGGGGAATATCCCTGGGAGAGAAACCTTAAGAAGGGGATTTCCTGTGCAATGATGTAGGAGATATAATTCTGAAAACTGGATGCTTCCTGGCATTTGGGGGATTTAATCTTCATGTGTCCAGATTGTTATTTTTTAAAAGAAACACAATCTTCTATCGAAAGAATTTTCAATAGTTTTCTGGCCCCCGTGAGATTTGGAGTACATTCAGTTAGGGTTAAAGCTTGAGATTTCACTTTGAAATAGAAAGAAAGAACTAGTTACTTTAATCATTATTTTAGTCACTAAACATGTTATGACTTGCTGTTGTTACTGCTGTATAGAAAGGTAACTAACTGTGTCACTCATTACTAACATGTTATTGTTTCTATTGTGCCATTGGAGAATAAAGAGAATGGTCCTTGGGTCCCCCAAGTGGCTGATTCAGTTATTGCAACTTGAGCAAAATTCAGATTACCGCCCATCACTTACCCGGTTGAGGTATGAGATATCAAACTGTGTGACTCTTCATTTCCTCACCTCCCATTGCATAGAACAAGATATACTACACACTTCGTAATGGCTAAGAAAAAGACAAATTTCAAATATACTGGATAGTAGTAAATTACAGCACAAGTGAAAACTAACTCCATTCCGGAGCCTTTCAGAGGTTGGTAAAATGAGTACCCAGTTTGTTGGGGCAATTGGCTAACAGATTATAAAGCACTTAGAGAGTGCTAAGTTCACTGATACGTGATATAGACATGTAAATGCTATTGCTATTATTGAAAAAAGATAATTAGGAAGAAACTGTTCAGAGGGGCGGGCTATTATTATTATTATTATTATTTAGAAAAATAGGTTACTTTATAACTATATAACTCAGATTAGAGTTAAGTTTAAGGTTTTGTTAAAATCAAAGTTAGGAGTGGGGTTGAATATACTCCTCTTCTAAATGGCAGCAATCTACTGACAACTAGAGCATTCACTTTCTGAAGTCAAAGACTTTCATGGCCGGCATCCATATTTTTTGTGTGTTTTTCAGGCTATGTGGCTCTGTTCTAAAAGAATTTATTCCTGATGTTTCTCTGAAGATGCCAGCCGTAGATGATGGTGAAACGTCAGGAATAAACTCTCCTAGAACACAGCCACATAGCCCCCAAACCCCACAAAAACTATTCCCTTTCTGCTTTGATGAAAAATAACACTGAACATTTATTGCTTCCAATACTTTTATTTTTATTTTCTTCTTCCTCCTCCTCTAAACTGTAAACAGCAAGTGGTGAAATCTGGGGACTTTTAAATAAGGGGCTCAAGTATGTCTCCATTGTAGGCCTGGTACTGTGCAGATCTGCAATAAAATTTACTTATTATTTATTTATAAATGGGATTCTAGTGGACTGAAATGTCCTGACCTGGTTCATGAGGATCAAAAAAGGTTATATAATGGTCTTTCCTGCTCTTTCTATATTCTTTCTGATGTGACAGTGGTCTTGTGGAAGCTGTGATCATGAGCTTCTGAACTTACCATTGAACTTACCACAAGAGTAAGCAACCTCGATCGCATTGAGGGCAGTAGAGGATCATTGCTGCAAAATCATGTGGAGTGAATCTCCTTTGGATTTTATTCTACATTTTAAAAAGTTGTCCAAGGGGCTGGACCCTGTCCCCAAAAATACAAAAAAGTCCTTTAAATGTCAGACTATGGCTGTGGCCACACAGCAGAATTAATGCAGTTTGACACCACTTTAACTGTCATGGGTCTCCCCTCTGGGACTTGTAGTTTATTGTGACACCAGAGCTCTCTGACAGAGATGGCTAAATATCTCATAACACTACAGATCCCAGGATTCCATAGCATTGAGACATGGCAGTTAAAGTGATGCCAAGCTGCATTAATTCTGCAGTGTAGATGCAGCCTAAAGCACACAGCAGGTTCCCCACTCTGCTAACATTACAGCCAGCAGCTTCCACTGGTTAAAGAGCACTTTTAATATAGGGTGGGTTCTTAGACACATGTTGCTCAAATCTTTGGCTAGGCTTGGCCTAGATCATTTTTAAGCTGAAAATGATGAAGCTTGGAATTTGTGGTTTCCCTGAAATCTCTTTCTCTTTCTCTCCCTGACCCCCACTTCCATGTCTGGCATTAAAGTAACCAATTTTATTAGTTTATTTACCTTCTTATGAGAGCCAGCATGGTGTAGTGTTTTGACTCTTGGACTATGACCCTCGTGACCAGGGTTTAGTTCCTAGCTCGGCCATGGAAACCCATTGGGTGATCTTGGGTGAGTCACATACTCTCAGCCTCAGGGGAAGGTAAGGGCAAACCTCCCCTGAACAACTCTTGCCAAGAAAATGCCATGATAGGTTTGGCTAAGGGTCACCATAAGTCAGAAATCACTTGGAGGCACACAACAACAACAAATTGTGGCTGAGATCCTGAATTATGCTTGCACTGTGTTGGCATTGACTTGAAGGCACCCAACAAAGACAGCAACCAGAGAACCCTGGTTGGTTTGGCTTCTTCTCTTCACTGCTTCAACTAGATGTTCTTCTTCAGGATTGTGAATTCCTCTTCAAGAATGTCTAATGCTACCCAGGATCCATATATTCTGTCACCCCAAATCTTCTTTCCCCCAAGATGCACTTTCTTAATGCATTAATAGCTTCTCCCATCTACCCAAATCTTTCAATGACATACATGTATGCCATGGGGTAGACCACCTCTTCTCCTTTTGCTTACCGTCTCTATCCTTCTTCTTTCTCCTCTTAGCAATACCTTAAACCTCAGATTACTTAGTCTCTAACTCTGCCACCTCCTCCAGTCTGAATCCTAGCAACAGCTTGGATCTCAAACCCTTCCAGCCTTGTGTGTTTGCTTCTCTCAATTAGTATTTCCCCATCTTGAAGGAACTAGCTAGTTATTTGTGTTATCCCCGTACTGTTTGCCATATGTGACACTCTTTTTTCTAATTGCTTTTCCCCAGTGCAGTCATAGTGTGTATTTTTATACTTGTGTGTTCAGTAAAATTCCCCTTCAGATAGCCCTGTGTAGGTGTTGCTCTTCTTGAATCCACCCTGCCTAAGATACCCTACTGCCAGGCTTAAAATATCTTTTGCAGGCATGTAGCTTCAGAACATACATGTACTCTGAGAACATATCTGGTAAAATATAACAATAATGCATTTTTAAAAATAATAATAATAATGCATAAGCCTTAAAAAAAAAAAATCAAAATCCAGTCCAGCAAAATCCTCAATTACACAAAACCAGCTCAGTGAAAATACAACATAAATCTCAGGAGCTAAAAATAACCACCCAGTCAAGGAACACAAGGACATAAATATTTTCTAAAAGCCCAGCCCAGTGGGGAACCAAGTGGTACTCTGCAGGTGTTGCTTGACCACATTCCTCAGCATTCTTCACTTTTGTCTATAATGCTTAGTAGTCCTGGAAGCATTTTTCTAATGAAACTGAGAAGATCACTCTTTGCCCACTCAGTGCTCCAGAAGAACAAGAAACGTCTCCATCTGGCAGCCAAAGGAGAACAGCGTTGATGCTAAGTAAGCCAGGAGCGATCCCCCAAAATACCCTTTGTTTCTATTTCCTTTTTTTAGGTGACACCTACCAGTAACTCCAATCCAATTGCAATTCTAGCCATGCAGTGGCAAATTTTGGATGGTGTACAGCATACACTTATGGTGTAACACTTTGCAGAAGCAACAATGGTGCATTTCTCATTGCACAATGGGATTAGAAACAAGTACATTGGCATGCATACTGGAGCCATCTGACTGGGGAGCCTGATAGTCCAAAAAGTACCTTTCCAAGATCTGGGTTTAGATCACCTCTGAATTCCATCCTCGGTTAACCATCTCTTTAAAGACCCTTGAAGGGGAAAATGGAGCCAACAAACACTTCTATTCTGACATCTGCCCTGTTCCAACGTCAGAGTACTCTATTGTACCCTTTCTCCTTCCATTTGGATTATAGCATGACCTTGATTTCTGCATTTTGCAATGAATGTTCTCGTTGAGAACCTACATTATGCTTGCACTTTGTAAATCTACACTCATCTACACTATAAAAATAAAGTGGGGTCACACTGCATTATGTGCTGTAGTTCATTTTATAAAATCCTGGGATGTGCAGTTTTACAAGGCCTTTAGCCTTCTCTGCCAAAGAGTGCTGGTGCCTCCCAAAACTACAAATCCCAGGATTTTGCAGAATGGAGCCATGACATTTAAAGTGGTGTCAAACTGCATTATCTAAATGCATGTGAGTAATGCATCTGAGGAAGTAGACTGAAGTCTATGAAATCTTATGCTGCCAATTTCTTTCTTTCAGTTAGTCTCACACGTGCTACAAGATCTCTCTATGCATTATCTAAAGATATCGGTGTACTCCTGGCTTGAACCCCACTCAGTCATGGAAACTCACTGGGTCACCCTGGGCAACTTGCACTCTGCCAGCCTCAGAGGAAAGCAATTTGAACAAATCTTGCCAAGAAAACTCAACAATAGGTTTGCCTTAGGGTCATGATAGGTTGGAAACAACTTGAAAGCACACAACAACACCAAAGTCAACACCTGGGTAAATCCAATGGATTCAATGACTTTACTCTATTTGCAACTAACAATGAGATTTAGGCTTACATGAATTGCTTACATTTGTGGGACTCTGCATATGATGCCACCATCCCAGGGTAACCAGATGTCATAACCATAAAGGAGGACAGGACACCTCAGGATGTAGGACACTAAGGAAAAATATAAGACATTCCAAAATAACAACTGGATACACACAGACACACACACATATGCATTCCATATGTTTTATTTGTAACTATATAGCATCTACTGCATTTTATTATGCATTCCACTATATTTTTCAGATGAACTTATCATTGTTATAATGCCTTGTTGGCTTGCAAAATATTTATAGAACTCTGAGCAAGTCAAATGCTTAAATGGCACTTTACTAGCAACAAACTCTTGATTCTGCAATTAAATTATTCTGTTCATTTCTCTATTGTGCTGAAATTAAGGGGGGGGGGGACATATTTGCATTGTGTCCAAAAGGACCCCATTGCCTAACATGTTTGATGTGCTTTCCCCCGCCAAGAAACAAATGTGCCCCAAGCTCTGGGAGCAAGTCTTATCTGCTGCTGAAGAACTTTAGAAGGGATGGTAGCATCATATAAAGAAGGAGCTGTCCTATTCCCCTATTTGCAGTGAGGACAGGCTGCCAAGGAGATAAATTTCTGGAAGGGAAACAGCAAACGATGTGCTACTCAATGGGCCATGCCCATAATGGAGGATATTTTGGAAATCTTCCTCGATAGAGGGTTGATATTTAGCACATGTTCTGAAAAAGGAGGATATCTGGTCACCTTGCTATGAACTGGAGGCATATGTAGCACAGTGGCCAAAACAGTACATGTGGTTGTACATTTTAAACTCTGCATTAACTATCTATCTCAGTACTCTGCGTATGCGCCCATGAACTGTTGCAAAATAGTTGCAGAGCATATGTGGCTGTACCTTTTTGGCTGATGTGCCATATTCAGCCCATGATGTGTGACACAAGAAGGATTCTGGCCTCTGATTTCATAGTGAACACACAAGCCGCCATTCTGCTCCTCCACTCTGGATCTCCTAGAACCTTGGACAATTGAGATGCCAGAGGTACCAATGGAATTAAGAGGTGACAGGCCAGAGGAAAAGACTGGCCTCTTCTGAACACTAATTGAATTGATGGTGTCTTCAGGAGCAATCCAGCAAGCACAGAGGTGCTATTATTGATTTTTCCAGTGGGAGCACCCGTCTCTGGAGTCAGATGCTTGGAGAGATAATAAGACTGCTTTAAATATGTATAGCACCCCATACGTAATTGTTCTCCAAGTCTTATTTGCATTTACACTCACCATGGGCCCTCTGATCGGTCTGATATTTTAATATATCTGCAGCTGTTTATGTATGTGGGCACCGGTGCCATTGTTAGCAAGGTCTGAAAAAAAAAGTAAGACAATGCGATTAGCAGGATTTTGCGTTTACAGAAAGGAAATAATTACCTCAAGCAATTAAATTTGTTGTTTAATAGCATCAGCTTCTACAGAAAGGTTTAATAGCCTGCGGGGAGATAGGGCTTCCCTGTTTCCCATCATAGAACAAAAGTTGCAGCACAAGTAATCAAATCCTAAAAGCACATTCATGGGAAAGCAACAATAATAGTTGACACCAGCTATCATGCCAAAATCATATACCCAAAATGCTTTTGACCTCTCCCCAAAGAGGAAGGTTTGAAAGACCATCTCTTAGTCAAATCTAGAGCTAGGAGAGGTACCATACATAATATTGTATACGTCAAGGACATGTTTTGGAGCCAGAACAAAAGTTTTTGATATGACCTATGGATAAGTTGCGGTTAAAGCTTAGGGGCAGGTAATGAAGCATGTAAAGGACAAAGCAAAGGAAAATAATGCCAAATAACTTACAGAATTCCACCAGGCATGACTGTTTGTGCTCATCATAAAGGCTGGATGGAGGAGGAAGGAACTATGGTAAATGGTGACTGTGCGAGGAGTCAGGGAGGCAACCAGATGCAGGCAGGATTAAGAAAATGTGCACAGGTTTAAAAGGAGGTAAAGGTGTAGTAAGGTACAGTAGGAACTCTTACCAAACCATCGCTGTTTCAGAGTAGTGTGGTAAAACGTGAGAGCTTAGTACATCCTGGGATAACCTTAAAGAAGCACTGATCCCCTTTACTCTATTGGTGCTCCTTTGAGGGGAAGTGCCAAAGATGTGCCACCACTGCCATTTTCCCACCCAGGCCAGAAGACAGCAAGTATAATGTTGAGGTGGAATCTCTTTTCCTGTAGCTTGCATCCATTGTTCCAGGTCCTAGTCTCTGGAGCAACAGAAAACAGGCTTGTTCCATCCTCAATGTGACATCCCTTCAAATACTTAAACAGGGTTATCACACCACCTCTTAACCATCTCTTTTCCAGGCTAAACATACCCAGCTCCCTAAGTCTTTCCTAATAACGCATGGTTTCCAGACCCTTCACCATTTTAATCACTCACCTTTGGACACACTGCAGTCTGTCAACATCCTTTTTGAATTGTGGTGCCCAGAACTGGACACAGTATTCCAGGTGAGGCCTGACCAAAGCAGAAGAGAGTGGCTCTATTACTTCCCTTGGGTCTGATATGACTGGGGAAAGCAAAAATATGGTGAAAATGCTACCAGAGGATATCTCGGGTTATAAATTATGAGTTCCAATGCAAAAGGGATTTATAGTCAGTTAACTTAGCAGGAGGGGGAGAAGTGGAGGGTTTGCCCTCCCCAGTTGGCTCAGACAAAAGCAAACTGCTGCAGCCTCACATGGCTTGTTTGTTTTACCTTATTAATAACTTCTGCTGTCTTAAACACACTCTGATGTTGTTTGGCCTTATGCATCCTAGTTTTGAACTGTGCAATGTTATGAGAAGGATTAACTACTCTCCTGGAAGCCCCGTGAGCTGCCATTTTAAAATAGGTTGGAAGGCTCCCATTAGCAGTTTATCATTTTTTAAAATGGTTTCCCCAAATTAGAGGTAGATTTTCATCCCTCCCTGGGTTTCCTAGTCCTTTTTTAGCAGCCAGAGGGCCAGTACACCTGCCACAGCCCTCCCCATCCCAGTTCAAGAGTCTAGCCTGACTTCATTGCACTGGTATTGTACTTTCTAACAGTACAGATAGGCTTAGGTTGTTCATGCTTGCACTGGGCTTCAGCTACTAAGGAAACTGATCTTGGCATTATAGTACAAAGCTCATGAAAATGACAACGCAGTGTCTTGCAGCTATGAAAAACAAACACAGCAGTACAGCATTATTAGGCGACTGAAAATAAAGCAGCCAGCATCATAATGCTGTTACGTAACGCCATCATACATCAGCATTCAGAATATGATGTGCAGTTTTGGCTGCCACTACACCTAAAAATAAAAAGACATTGTCAATCAAGTTGTGGGAATTTACAGAACAGAGCGGCCGGGGGGCAGCGGCGGGGGCTGAAATCAGGATGAAGATGGATTTAAGTGAGCGGAGCTTTGGACCCAAGAAGAAGAAAAACTGACAAGAGAAATATGAGATTTTAGAAAATCAGAACCAGAAGGCTGAAAGCAAAGAGCAAAACTTTACTCTTCCTCACAAGGGCTGTGTGTGTGGAAGCCATGAAAGTTGATTGGCACCAGGCTCTAAAATGAATAAAAGGAACTTTTTTTCTCAATTCAGTTCATAATTATACTGATGGAATTTATTGCCATGAATGGCTTCGTATAATCCTCTTTTAAAGGTATTCCTTGTATGGGAAATTTTTGCAGGGAAGTAGGGGTTGAACTCTTTCTCTTGCACCTTCTCTAGAAAGTCATTCTTTGGTGGCTGAAAAAAAAAAATGATTATTTATTACAATTTGCTATGTTGGTAAGGAGAAGCAAGACAAAGGATAGGGTTTGAGATAATATTCAAGGAGGATTATATCTCCCAGTTTTTGGGAAAGTTTCTTTTGTGTGTATGTGTGTGTGTTTTAAATATATATTTTTTTAAAAAATGTGTTTATTGTACATCATAAACAAAACAATCCATGCAAAACATGTAAGCCATCATATTCTATCTTCACTTCAGGTTGATATCCTACTCTAACTGTTTCCTTGTTGCTAATTGCATTTAATTTTCTTTCTCAAATCCCTTCTTCCTTTTTTGACTACTACTCTCATTTCATCCAACTTCAACTGAAGTTAGCAGAAGCAAAGTTGCACAATGCACTTCTATTTCATATATGATGCAATTGTATTCTGCATGTACAGAGGTAGGGTCATGGCTGAGCTGGGATTCGAACCCTGGTCTCCAGAAGCATAGCCCGGCACAAGTGCTGGCACCCAGGTTAGAAATCTTGGTTACTCTAGGTTAGGAGTCCATAAGTGCAATTCCAAAAGCTAGGCTTTGTACTTATTTATTTTGTAAACTGGGTTGAGTCCCAGGTTTGGGGGCAAGGTGCAATACAAATAAAAATTATCTTCAATCACTCCCCCCCCCCCCCCCGGCTGCTTGGATAGTGTCAGAGAAGTAGCAGCATTCTGCTGGTGACACTTAACCGAAGAGTGGCCTTAAACACTCCCCATTTACACATATATTGCTGTTGCCTTGGGTGATTATTTACTGTTCACCTCCATTATCAAACAAATGCAATTGATCCTTTCCCTTTTTCATAATAAGCCTTTTATTTATCGGCAGAGACAGTTAACCTGTCTCCATTCCAATGTCTGGACCATGTTTCCAAAGCATATATCATCTGTTCCCTCCCTTGAACTCTCTATAATATATTTTCATTTCAAAAGGAGTGAAATGATGTGGCTGCATTCCAGCAAAGATTATGTGGAGAAGGCTTTATTCTGTTCATATTGAATATTATTATTATTATTATTATTATTATCCCATTCACACATGACACCTGTGGATACTGGTGACCCTGATGTCAGAGACCCTGGAGATTCTACTTTGGGTTTAGAAGTGGTATCCAAACTGCTGAATCCTATCTCCAAAAATAGGTTTGGCATCTTGGGTTTTTGTTGTTATGCACCTTCAAGTCATTTTTGACATAAGGTGACCCTATTGTGAAATGTTCTTGGCATGTTTCTTCAGAAGTGATTTGCCACAGCCACTGCCACTACCAAGGAGTTTTCCATTGCCATGGTCATTTGGATTATTGTCACCTTCTTCTGACAGGGCTTCCTCTCTCTCACCTCCATCCTTTAATCTCTGTCCAGAACTCAGCTGCACGTATTATCACATCCTCTCGCTCCTTTGACCATGTGTCTCCCCTCTTATCCTCCCTTCCCTGGCTTCCCTTCCCCTTCCACATCCAGTACAAGCTTTTGTTATTGACTTTCAAAGCCCTCCATGGACTCGCCCCTCCTTACTTGTGTGACCTTCTTTCTCCTCACACTCCTTCTCGTACCCTCCGTTCTGGTAGTCAAGGTCTCCTGTCCCAGCCGAGGATCTCCACTGCCCTCTCCCTGATTTGTCCCTTCTCACTTGCTGCCCCTCACTCCTGGAACCTTCTTTCCCCACATGCAAAAGCACCTCATCACTTCTCTAACCAGGTTCAAAACTGAGTTAAAGACTATATTGTTTAGGGAAGCGTTCCCAGGACTGTGCCATCTGCCCCAGGATGCCTCCTTTTAACTATGTATTAAGAAGCCAAGCCCTCCCTCCAGTCCATCTGCTTTGGTCCAGGCCCTAGAGGGAGAGAACAACCCACTGGACCTCATCCCCTCATCCCCTTCCCACTACCTTTTCCTTTTGTGTTGTCTGTTTTAGATTGTAAGCCTGAGGGCAGGGAACAGTCTAAATATAAAATTGTATGTACAGCACTGTGTAAATTTACACTGTATAAATAATTGTCATTGCCATCATGCCAAGAGTATGTTACTTGCCCAAGGTCACACAGTGGGTTTGTATGGCCAAGCTGGTATTTGAGCTGGTCTCCAGAGTTGTAGTCTGACACTCAAACAGCACCACAGTAGGGTCTTTAAAACCTGACATGGATTTATGATCCCACTGATCCAGATCCATCAGTCACCACTACAAGAAATATTATTGCACTTATGGCTGGGGTTATATTAGTTCAACATGCACAAATGTTCCCATATGGAAGAGTTGTTCAAGAATGGTGGAGTTCACAAATGGAGTCTGATAGCAGATTGAACTTGGCAGAGCCAAGTGGACTCTGGCATGGAAGGCCAGGTTTCCACCCTGAACAACCAAATGAAGCAATTTTAAATAGGATCCTTAGGGGAAAAGGCAATGTCAGGAACTGAGCAACAAAACTCAATGACATGCAACATCATCAATGAGGGGCACATTCTATTTCCAAATTACTCTTTATATCTTATTTCAGTACTCTAGTTGTTATCGTCCTGTTTTAAGGGGGGGGGGGAGTTGGGTGATGGGATGGTATATTTTTAATTGTATTGTTTTTTAACCTTGTTGTAACCCACCCCGATTGCTCGTTCAGAGGGGCGGGCTAGAAATAAATTATTATTATTATTATTATTATTATTATTAATCGTATAAGCAGAACATATTAAGATGTTTTGGAACAGTGACCAGTAGATGGAGTAGATGCTAGCCTAGAATACACAGCCCATGAATGAAATGCTACTTTATAATATGGATATATTTTTTACTTTACTTTACTTTAACCCCGATGTCCTCCATTTTGCCTGATATTTGCAATTGCTCACTTAATTTCTATGTGGGAAAGATATTGGCATTGGTGGCAATGTTTTTACTGCAAATTCTAACAGCTTCCTCATATACAGTATATATATTATTATTTTCACCTTGGGTTTCTCTAAATGTTCGTGAAAAGGGCTGTGAAGAAGGGGTGAGAAATGTACCTGGGATATCTCCCTTGTGAGGTTATGTATGTAGTTTGCCTTGTAGTGACTCAGCCACTTTTTCCATCAAGCTCAATACAAGTCCAAGACAATCTGGCTTTGGTTACCTAGAGTTTCAGAAAGAAGTCTCTCCCAGCCCAGTTAACTTGAATGCATTTGAAGTCATGGATTTATTTATACTAGTCAGTCCAGAGGTGGACAAAGTGTAGCCCCATTTTCTGAAGCCCCCCAGCCATTATCCAAGACCCTCAGAGAGCCCCCCCCCAAAAAAGCTGGAAAACACATGAAAATACCCTCTCAGAACCCTGTACTAGAACAGAAGCCTATAATATTCCCAGATACAGCTATTTTCATCTTCAGTCCCTCTTAAAATGGTGACAGGGAGTGATGCATCTCCTGTCACAATTTTGAGAGGGACTGCAGAAGAAAATAAAGATATTTGGGCCTGCTGTGAGGGCATGTGAGGTTACCTAGTGGGTTTCCATGGCCAAGTGAAGCATTAAACCCTGGTCCCCAGAGTCATAGCACAACACTCAAACAGCCACACCACACTGGCCCTACAACACTACATAGTCTTACTGAATACAGACCATTTACAATCCGTAACTCTAGGTTACAAATCCTTAACTGCAATATTGAATGCCAGCCATTATTATTTCTGCCCACAATGATTCTGTGATTGAATTTATTTCTCTGGAGGTTTCTAATATATTACATTCATTGAATGAATACAGTTGGATAAGTCGCATATCTCTTTGGCATACAGTGTAATGCCACCACTAAGGAACTGAATCTCTTCTTTCTGCAGATTCTATAACCAGAGAAAACAGCATTTTTCTGAAGAGTAGCATTTTAGCAGACTCCTGATATTTCCATATGGTGGAATTCTGTCAGTGTCTTACACCTGTGTAAATCCCCCTACAGAAGAAATAGAATGTTTTTCCATGACTTTGAATATCCACAATCAGTTCAAGGCTGAGGAAGAAGAGTTGTGCATGTGGTGTTATCGTGTATACGGATGTGCATACACGTGGGTATGCATGCAGAAACGAGTGGTGCACACTGAAAAATATGCACATGTGGTTGTGCATTCAGTTACACATTTGGGTGTTCATTCAGTCACTCAGTTTTGCCATTCAACACTAGGCTTGATTTTCACATGATGTCACACTCATTTAGTAATTCTCCCATGAATAACCTGGAATTGTCCTGTAACTTCTTATTAATAGGAAAATCCTGTGAATGGTTTTCTCATAGGGTTTCATTCATGCTATTACAAAGGCATAGAAGCTAATAATGATGCATTTGTGCTATTGGGGAGCATTGTCGGGGAACTTTTCCCAGCCTGCACTTCGGTACAAGCAATTCTCTCTCATTGCTAGGATCATTTTTGGAGTAGAATTCTCTCTTATTTTGAGGTATAGGGCACTACTTTATTTTAACTGGATATATATCATGCTGTTAAATATAGACATTTAATTTTATTTTGTTTGGGACAGAACCATATCGTTCAGACATGCATAGTATCATGATAATGATGATGCACAAAATCTCCAACCACATTATACTAATGATACAGCATAGTAACCAGCTTTTGTCTGTGAAATGTGACTGTGTTTTTGTTTCACTTTTACTTTGTTGTTATAGAACGATTACACAACTGAGCAGAATTATAGCTTGCTAAAGCGCTACACCTGCATTTCCTTCCAATAACACAACTGTTGTGGAATTGACCCTAGTGTGACGATCTCTTCAGAGTGGGATTTGCCCTGGGTCACTCAAATGGCTTTCCATGGCTGAGTGGGGATTTGAACCCTGGTCTTCCAGAGTCCTAATCCAGTACTACTACTACTACTACTACTACTACACCATGCTGGGCATTGTCACCACTCTGGTTGTTGCCTTTAGGTTCATTCCTGATTTATAGTAAACCTGTTCAGGGGCTTTGTTGGCAAGATTTATTCAGAGGATGTTTTGCATGGTTTTCTTTGAGACTGAGAGTATGTAATTTGCTTGGGGTCACCCAGTAGATTTTTTATGGGTGAGTTGGGATTTGAACCCTGGACTCCTAGAATCCTCGTCCAACATTCAAAGCACTTTGGTCCTCTTAAGGCTGTATTAGTCCTGACAAAAGGGATTAAACAATTCATTTTACGTTATCATTTATTACAACAGTTAACAATGTTGCATTGCAGACATTCATTCTCCATTTCTGTCTCTTTTCTACCCTCTTCACTCACTCAGAGCCCTTTGCAGGTGAAAATTGGGGCCAGAGACTGCAGTTTGTGCTATTCTCATTTTTCACAGTGTCTGCATTAGGGAACAGTGTTATCCACAGGGTTTTCCTAAATCGGAAAATTGTGTTGCAAGTCAAAATACAGGTCAGCCAAAACAGATGTGCTTCTTACTAAGTGGTATATTAACTGCTGTTGTCAGACTGAAGGGGCACTATGCAATTTGATCAGGAAGGAAAGGGAGATATTCACTATCTTGATTGTGTGTTAGTTATTTTGGTGATAGTATTATAGTCTTAGATGCAATCTAGTGGATCCCAAAGCAAATGTGTGATACATTTCTTCCCCTGTAGCTCTAAGAGAAACGAGAAGACTAGATCTGGTGAACCAAGGATTCAGCATCATAATCATCATTGAACTGAGTCTAAATATAGAATCATAAAATTGGAAGAGGCTACAAGGGCCATCCAGTCCAACCCGCTGTCATGCAGGAATACAGAATCCAAGCACTGGTCATCCAGTTTCTCTTTAAAAACCTCCAGAGAAGAAGACTCCACAACTCTCCTGAGGTAGCATGGTCCTCTGTCAAACAGCTCTTAACCATCAGGAAATTCTCCCTAATGTTTAGGTGGAATCCCTTTTCCTGCAGCTCGATTCCATTGCTCTGTGTCCTCACCTCTGGAGCAGCAAAAGGGAAGCTTGCTCCATCCTTAATTTGTCATCCCTTCAAATACTTAAAAATGGCTACCATGTCACACCTTAACCTCTAGCCTCTTTTCAGGCTAAACATACTCAGCTCCCTAAGCCATTCATCATCGCACATAATTTCCAGACTTTTCACCATTTCAGTCACCCTCCTCTGCACTTGCTCCAGCTTCTCAACATTTTTCTTGAATTGTGTTACCCAGAGATGTACACAATGTTCCAGGTGAGTCTGACCAAAGCAGAATAGAGTGGTACTATTACTTCCCTCAGTGTAGACACTATACATTCATTGCTGAAGCCTAAAATTGCTTTGGCTTTTATAGCTATTGCATCACACTGTTGGCTCATGTTCAACTTGTGGTCTACTAGGAATCCTAGACCCCTTTCACATGTACATTCCTTCTTTTTATATATATATAAAAAGGAGAGGGATTGGAATTCAATATGGAGCCTGTATCTTTGTAAACAGACCTACATGTCCAAGAAATAGAACTGAGCAGTTTCATAACATCTGTGTTCACCTATGGATTGCTGTGGCATTACTCTGTAGGGCACCCATTGCACAATGGTGGAGTAAGTGATATGCCATGGCTTAAAGCACTACGGGCACAAATATGGATTGGGGCACTCTCCAAGACCCATTTGGACACCTGCTAAGGAGGAGCCCTGATGGTGCAATGGTTAAATGGCAGTACTGCAGCCAGTATTGCAGCCACAAGGTTGTGAGTTTGATCCCAGGGCTCCTGGGTTGACTCAGCCCTGCATCCTTCCGTACGTCATTAAAATGAGTACTCAGCTTGTTGGGAGCAATTACATATTGTAAACAGCTTAGAGACTACTTAGTTCAGTATGAAGCAGTATGAAGTGGTATAGAAATGTAAATGCATTTCAAGCATGCATGGCTTGAAAATATTATATATATATATATATATATATATTCCAAATAATAAACCTTGATTTTCCCATATTATCTAAGGGGCACCATTTTACTATGCCATTGTATTTAATGGGACTTGAGCATCCACTCATTTTGTTATCCATGAGGCATATCCTGGAACCAAACCCCAACAGATAAAAAGGGCCCACTCGTACATCAGAAGCACTAAACAAGAATTGGAACAGTCTTGCTGGTGCCTTGATGCACAGTTTCACAATCCACTATCTGGGTTTCAATGCACCTCTTCAACATAGCTAAGGATTCATAAACTTATGCAATGTGTGATGTAGAATTTTTATTAGTTTACTCGCAATTCCAACACAAAGAGATAAACACAATTCATAAAGATAAACAAAAATACACTACCATATAACAAAACAGCTTATATTCAGAGGCAACTCTCTCTCAAGATAGAATCAGTTTTCCAGCAGGAGAAAAATATTTTCCTTTCCTTTTCTTTTATGGTGAATAATCCTCAATCTTCATTTTTCAAAAAGTAAAGTATCAGAGAATCCTGTAACAAATCTTGAACATATTTATGCTGTAACCCAGGTGGTCTCAGGATAATGGATGAATTATTTACAAAACCAACGAATAGCTGCCCAATTTAATAAACATGTCTGTTGTAGTTTCTCTCTAAGAAATTTGTGCCGTATATACTCCATTATAAGTTGACCTCATGTATAAATTGAGGGAAGGCTTTGGAGTCAAAATTATGGATTTTTACATAATTCATGGATAAATTGAGGGTAAAACTTAGGGACATGTAAAGGATGAACTAAAGGAAAAAACTAAAAGCACATAGCTGTTAACCTTTCATTTTAATGCCAGATCCCAATGCCTCCTCCTTCATTCAAGAAGGTCCACTTCCTTTTCATGTTTATATTCCCTAACTGTAATCATTCTACTCACTGATAATAAAATAGATATACCATAGGACGTTTAGAATAACTCTTTGCAACAATATAGAAAATAATAGTAGCCGATTATCATTATAAACATTGCCAGGATGTGATTTTACCTATTACATTAAACATCTCTTCCCAAAACTCTCTTACTTCGGAGCAATATATACACATGTGAATTCAAGTTCCCCTCAGTTCACATCTTTTTTAAAAGATGAAGACACATTTTTATTAAGCAATGACAATCGACAGGTAGCAAAATGCCACCTATATACTGTTTTCCCTGTATTTTCTTTCAAGGAGGTGGAAACAACCTAAACATTCATTCTGGGTATTGAATGAAGTGGGAGATAACTTAGAATTTTACAAAAGCAGATGCAATTGCTAGTTATTATGACAGTCCAGACCATCTTTAATAGTCTTCTAGACAGACATGAAGGTGGGGAATTTAAGTGAGTCCTTACTGTGTGAATCCCTTGTCCTGTGTTTTTTGCTGCATCCCACGAGTGGATAGGTTTATTCCACATCTGATGAGGAGTTTTCATATCTAATCTGCATGGCAGAAGTAATGCAGTTCAACTCTGCTTTAACTGACATGGCTGAATGCTATGGAATTCTGGAATTTGTAGTTTGTTGCAGCACCTGAGCTCTCCCAGAGAGAAGGTTAAACATCTCACAAAACTATAAATCCCAGAATAATATAGCATTGATCCATGGCAGTTACAATAGTGTCAAATTGTATTATTTATTAAATGCAGATTAGACCTGAGTGAGGTGGGAGAGCATAGCTGCAAAAACAGAGACCTGAAAAATCTACCTCAAAATAATGGACTTTAAAATATGTGTGTATATGTATATAGCATAATGTATAGGAAGGAAAGAACAAACAAGCCAGCAAGCAAGCAGACAGAAGCAGACATAGGCCAGACATGAGCCAAGATTCTATTTAACATTGTCAGAACAGAAAGTTCTGCCAATGCATTTATATAGAGATCCAGGAAGACAAACACTTCCAAACATCACAACTTACTAAATTAGACACTGCTTCATTTTGGCTACTTACTAAGTTTAATGCTAGATATTTCTGGGGGTTTATTTCACAGAAGCTGAAAGAAGCTTTCAAAAATGTCTCTCCAAAGGTCAATATCTCGCTACAGTTGTGGGAGACACATTTACACAACCTGGGAAGACAATACCTACCAGCTGGGCTGTAGGTATTACTGGCATTCCCTGCACACGGTCATCTTCGCTCTTGTGGCAAAATTGCACCCAGTGGGATGCCATTATGCAGACTGGAGTAGAGGAGGTTGTGAAAGGAGATACTAGATACCTCTTTGCTCAACCCTGCAAGAAATTCTGAGCTGGAACTGGGTACAATCCAGGCCTCCCAATACTTCCGTTAGTACAAAAATTGACACACATCATCGCTATGGGACAGGCTCAGCTAGTGTTAAATCAATGAAGCAGGCAGTCTGCAGGAAAGGAAAGCATCACAGCCCTTTATCTGATGAATTCTAGCATCCCCTCGTAGCAGGTGGTACACTCAGGCCCAGAACTATAAATTATAACCAGAATATTCCAGGGCCAGTGTGACAGGCTCTCCTTTCTAAGGACGTTATCACCCGGGAGGAATTTCTCTCCATTTCGAAAGAAATGAAAGTGGGGCCATTTCGGAATTGAGTGAATTCGCTAGTTCAGCAAATTTATGTGATTGCGTATTTATGCCGTATTGCATTTGGAGCTGCCTGAAATTGCCTCCCAGTGTCCAAAATTCCATGTGATAGTTTCTCCTGCAATAACGTGAAACCCCACAATTGCGTTCGGAAGGACTTCCCATTGCCCAAAAATGCATGTGATCAGCTTTGATGCAATAACACGAAACCCCATGATTGTGTTCAGATTGCCATTGGATTATACTTCCAATTCCTGTAGTGGGATACACTCCTAAGCCTTGAGGTTACCTTTTACTGAATGCTGAAAGCTGCTCTCTACCATAAATCTGAGTTGAGGCTGAGCTGGGGATATATAGTAGATGGAGTTTGTAGTATATGATTAAACTATATTGGTTAGCTCAGGAGTGGTCATGTTAGATTCAGGTCTGCCCTGGGACACTGCTTCTGGTTAGGTCTGTTTTGACGAACCTGGGATGAGGGACATATTCTTATATTGTTAAGATATTATTAGTTATTAACTAAGGACATATATAGAAAGGGTTAATGTGCTTACAAAGGTGCTGGTGGTTACATGGGAGCTCCAATGGAAGCTGTGGTATGTCTGGGAAGCTGTGGAACCACCAGCAGACAGAAGCTTGTAAATGAAAAGAGGGGGGAAGACGGATCAAGCTAACTAGTTTAGAGTTTAAATATATATACATATGTTGGGGAATAATCATTGAGATTGATAATGTGTTTAAATCTGAGTGTTTTTCAACAATATGTATGTTAATGATAAGAGTGCTAGGCTTTATAATGTTAAGAAAGTTGTTAAAGCAGGAAAAGATATGAAGAGAACAATGTATAATAATTTCAAGGTTGTTACGTCTGACAGTTGTGGGAATGTTATATTCTCTCCTAGATATCACCAGGTGCCAGGCACACTGACAGTTATGGGTTACATCATGAGAAAGGCCTAAGCGCAGGAAGTTTGGGATGAAACCTATCAATAAAACTATTACACGAATTTGGTGGGAGGGTTTGTAAATAGCCACTATAAAAGTTCATGAATCAAACTATAACCATAGATTCAATGCAAAGCCCTGGGAACCTGTCTGCTACGTTTTTCTTTGCTTTCACTAAAATTTTCCTTTGACTCTAAGTCTTGTTTTCTTGTATGAAAGGAGAACATTGGCACTGTGTTCCTGATAACCTTTCCCTTATAGAAGTCCCCTCGTCAATGACACCTACCCACCGTCCACCCTTTATGCACTTTCCCTAAACGTATAGCGAGTAGGGTCCCATGTGTCTCCGTCTTATAAGTTTAATATCTTAGGTAGCATGTTTGTCTGTGTCTGTATGGTTTAGAAGATGGATCATCCGGGTTATATTGGGCAGACTCAAACTAATAAAAACTGCACAAGCATGAACCACCTCCCAAACTAATAGTTTGAAGAATTGTATAAGGAAGTTGCTGGATAATAAGTTGATGCAGCAGCTGATCAGGAGCCCTCCCTCCATGTTCCATCGGCCATTGCTCTGGACACTGAGGGAGAGAAGAACAGCCAGCCATAGCTCCAACTTGTCTTGTCTCCGGAAGAACAGCCAGCCTGTCTTGTCTCCCTTCCGACTGCCATTGCTTACATCTCTGAGATGAGAGAGGAGCAGCCAGGCACAGTTCCATCTTGCTTTGTCCCCAACAGCTCATGAAAGGTCAAACCTCCCTTCTGACTGCCATTGCTTTGGCCTCTGAGGGAGAGAAGAGCAGCCAATATCCACCGGATTTAATCCCCATCACCATCATTCAGTTTTCCTTATGGGTCTTATTTAGATTGTCAGTCTGAGGGAATTGTCAAACTAATGATTTCCTAGCGGCCTGGGAGCCTTTATGGCTGGAGAGCAACATCTAAATACTCTAAATAAATAAATTATATTGAAAAAATAAAAAAAATGATTGTATAAGCAAGTTGCTGAAAGGAAAATTTGTTCCCACAGTTGTTTCCCAGACTGAAGTGAAATTGTTTAGAAGGGCCTACTCTACACATTGAAGATCAAACCAATAGCCATGCCACAATATGATCTGGAAAACGTTCCAATATTCCAATAGAATGTAAAGAAAGTATGAGAAACAGATTTGCACTTTTAAGCCTAGTTGACAAAAAAACAGATGAACAATGGACAAATATCAGCTACACAAAGATCTAGTGGAGAGTCCATAAGTGCAAAAGACAGGAGCAGTGTAACCTTCCATTTTCACCCTGGAATCCCCAACACCTAAATGGAAGTGAACTTTCAAAACGTGTCGTCCACATTCAGCAGAGGCCTAAGATAAATAGCTTGCAAGTAGAGTTTACAAGGTTTGCTATGGACACACAGAAATAGTGACCAACATTTATTGTAACAAATGCTGTAAACTGCCAAAGGGTACTGGTGTATTCAGCAGCATTTGCAAAGATACAAACTGCCTCTCTGTAGCCTCTTGCTGCTCTTATTTTGAGTGCAATTTTACTTAACTCCTGATTTCAACTGTTTGCATTGATGTTAAAGACTTGAATTAAAGAACCCAATTGGTTTGTGAATAAACACTTAACTTCATCACTTCTTATTTGCAATCATGTCACTGGGGAAAGAAACTTCAGCTGCAGTGAAACAAACAAACTGGCAGGTGCTTTTAGATACAAAGGCACATAGTGGTCTTTTCATTCTATACAATTATAGCACCATGATTTCATAGTTTTTTGTGGGTTTTTAGGGCTATGTGGCCATGTTCTCGAAGAGTTTATTCCTGATGTTTTGCTTGCAACTGTGGCTGGCATCTTCAGCGAAATCTGAAGATGCCAGCCACAGATGCAGGTGAAACATCAGGAATAAACTCTTCTAGAACATGGCCACATAGCCTGAAAAAAACCACAAAAAAGTATGGATACCAGCCATGAAAGCTTTTGACTTCACTATCATTTCATTTTAACTGCCATGATTCCAAACTATAGGAGGCCAGGAGTTGTAGTTTGATGAGGCCTGAGAACTCTCTGGCTGAAAATTCTAAATCCTCTGCCCTAAACTCCATATCCCAGATTTCTATTGGGGGGAATCAGGAAAGATTCAGGACTGGATCTGCACTGGAGAAATAATGCTGTTTGGCATTGCTTTAACTGTCATGGCTCAATGTATGGGATGATGGGATTGTAGTTCTGTGAGATATTTAGAACTCTGGTGCCACAACAAACTACAAATCCTAGGACTCCACAGGAAGGAACCGTGGCAGTTAAAGTGGTGCCAACATTTTATTATTCAGATTTCTTTGTATATTCTGTCCTAGGCAATCCTGATTTCAGATCCTACTGTATACTGGTGTACCTTACTTAAGCAGATGCGGTCCTGGATGCATGACTTCTTTAACAGAAAACATGGAAAGAATAGATACAAGTTCCTGCATCCCAAAAATGAAGAGCATTTCAACATGTTTCAGCAAACAGTTTTCTCCCCTGAAACTAACAAAATACATATGTGAAATTAAACAACAATGGGCTGGAGTGGGGTGTTGCATTGCTTTAAAATGTTTTAGACATTATTACCTTTTTAAGTGTAATTTATTCTTTTAACATGTAATTTGTTTTGATATTGTAATTATTTAATTCTATTTTAATGTGCCATTTTAGTATGCTTTTAATTGCACTTTTTAAAAATATTGTAAGCTGCCCTGAATCCCAGTTTTGAAAAAAGGGTGGAATATAAATATAAGGAGGAGGAGGAGGAGGAGGACAGCCACATCAAAGAAGTATTGCACACATTGAAAAAATATCACATCATGAGAGAGCATTGTGTAGTGGTTTGAGTGCTGGCCTACAATTCTGGAGACTGGGGTCGATTCCCAGTTTGGCCATGAAATCTACTGGGTGACCTTCAATCAATCACTTGCTCTCAGCCTCAGGGGAAAGCAATTATAAACCTCCTCTGAACAAATCATGCCAAGAAAACCTCATGATAGGTTCAGTTTAGGATTGTCATAATTTGGAAAGGACTTGAAGGCTTTCAATAACAATAGCAGCAGCTACAGAGATAACTTGAAGGCGTTTTTTCCAAAATACATCCATGAATGACCATTTCTTTCTTCACCATCTACTTTCTTTATGATTCCCATTTTTGAGACCACATTTATAGATTTTTTTTTAACTTACTGGGGTAGCTGGTGATGCAGGATAATCTGCCTTCTGTTTGGCTGTTCAGACATGCTCAATAAAGCTTTAAGGAGGCAGCTGCTGTTTGTTTTGCCTATTGTAGGTAGGCACACACAGTTATAGTAGGATTGGCTACAATATCCAATACTCTTCCAGCTTAAGTTTTATTGTATTGTTTATTAGAGGCATGCTATTACAGCCCAGCACCAGAAGTCTATGTTGGTTCACCATCATCCCAGTGCCAATGCTTCCAAAACAAAACAAAACAAAAACAAACAAACAAAAACCTCACATCCTTATAACTAAAAGAGAACAAGGAAGAAAATGGGGGCTGGGTGGGAATAAAATACTTTGTAAAATGAAACTTATTTGTCAGAGGCTTTGTTAACTAAACATGCCTGTAATTATAGCCAAGATTCTATGTCAAAACTGGATATTCGTATTGAATGACCATGTTGCACAACTGAACCAAAACTGCCTAAAATATTCCAGATCTGATAGTACTGTCAGAATTCAAAGATATAGCCATGTTAGTCTGTGGAATCAATATGTAGAGTGATCTTGTAGCGCCTTTGAGACTAACTGATAGAAAGAAGTTGGTAACATGAGTTTTCATAGGCTAAAGTCTACTTCCTCAAAAGCATTTGGATGCAAATGCATCTGAGGAAGTAGACTTAAGTTTATGAAAGCTCATGCTGCCAACTTCTTTCAGTTAGTCTCAAAGGTGCTACAGGATCTCTCTACAAACTACTGTCTGAGTTAACAATACTGGGCAGGATGGACCAATTGTCCAATTAAAGTGGCTTCCGGTGTTCCACAAAGTGTCAAAAATGTATTCAAAAGGATTAATCCAAAACAGATTAATGAAGCAGGCATTGCAATTGTGAAATAAGAAGAAAAATGAACCATTGTCACAAAGAAACAGCCAAAGGCAAGTTTAAATATTTAGGACCTAAATATTTAACATTGCCTGTGACTGTTTCCTTGTCACAGGCTCCTGAAAAAATGAATCTGTCCTCACTAGGGATCAAAAATTCAGTAATTTTCTCCTGGTTTTCTTCTTCTCTTTAAACAGAAAAATAGTTCAAAAATAGTTAGAAGGGGTCAACTCAACTGACAGGCATTAATTACCTGGTCAGGGTTGATGCTAGAATTTCGACATTGTGTAGGAGAATAGAAATTCTCACTTGTACTTAATTGCGGGCATTTAGCCGCTTTTTCATTATTCCAGCCATTTGTGCTGTTATATAAATTGAAGGACAACATCAATTGCAAAGGTGCCAACCAGTCAACCTCTCATAATGATTGGTCAATAAGGAACTCCATATCATCTTAACTGAGAACAACTATAGCAACATCTTGATAAAAGTAAGGCATATGACTCCAACACTGTCACTTTTTTTCTTTCTCTTGTTTGATTGTTGACACCTTTGCCTGATAAAGAAACCAACTGAGCTTCGAAAGCCAGCATAATGTATATTGTGCATTTTGCACAATAAAAGTATCACTGGCCCGATACAGAAGGTCACTAAGAGGTGCCTGGGTGGTGCCATTAGGGTTCATGAGTGCACAGCATTCGCATGCTCATGAACCCTAACATGTAATGGCGCTGCCCCATTACATAAAACCGTTTACACTGAATTCGTAATGGCAGCTGTTAGATGCAGTTGCATGGTAGTGGCAGTGGAAAGGAGCCCAATGGCGCCTTTTCCCTCACTTGTGCCACAACTGTGGTGCAAAAAATGAGCGCTGTTTCCCCTCTCCTTTTTTGAGCCACAACTGCAATGCAGCATTTAGCTGCTGCAGTGCAGTTGCTCTGCAAAAAGGGGTGGCGCCAGATTGCCCCTTTTGAGCAATCTGTATCGCCCCACTATTTGGTAAATTTCAGGGGTTATTGTACAGCTATCCCTGAATATGCTTTCTAGATTTGAGGATACCACATTTTAGCCACAACAGGGGAATCCTAGACAAGAAGGAACTAAGACTGGGACTTCACTCTTTGAGGTTTCTATTTCCAATAAAAGTAAAACAATTATTTTTAAAAATTAGGACTGCATTTGACTTGTATTACCTAAACAGCATCTAAAGGTTTTCCAGATGCAGCAACACAGAGAGACTTCTTGAGAAAGTCAATGTTCTCTGCCAAAGGAGGGGGCTGATAGTCTCACACTGGAGAGAAACAAGATGGATCTCAAATACTTTTGTGTTGCTAATGGACTTTAAATTTTATTTCCTGGAGTTTACTCTTCACCTCCCAGTGCCCACATGGCCAAGGAGGAGTGGTGGCCTCTGCCTACATGGATATCCCTCCATACCATCTTATCTGAAAACAACTATAACAATGTCTTGATAACTTGTAGGGCATATGATTCTTTTCTTTTCTCCTGTATGATTTTTAACATCGTTGACTAATGAAGAAGCCAGTGCAGCTTCAAAAGCTTGCATTATGTATTTTGTGTATTTTGGTTGTCCAATAAAGTTAGCACTGTTTTATGAATTTTGGATGTTATTGTACTTTGCTGTATGGCCAACACAACTACCCCTGGATATGCATTCATGGAGGTACATCACTTGGAAATGTTAGCCTCAGGCTATTGTTCTATGCTTAGAAGCAGCAAGTGCTGGGAAAATAATTCTCTGTTAAGGTTACTTTTTTAAAAAAGTAATTTATTACAAAATTACTTACAAAGCATTTCACTTTGGTTTTTGTTGTTCTTATTTTATTTCTTTATAATCTGCCTTTCCCCTAGTTTATAGCAGACTTTTAAAAATGGTTTAGAATTCACAAAATACAAAATACAAAACACAAAATACAAAAGTTAAAAGATGGTTAAACTATTAAGGAAAATTTAAACTAGTTAAAAACATGAACCAAATCATCATCATCATCATCCAGCAGAACGACAACTGAAATCAAATAGAAAATCCAGCACATTATCCAGGCACGTTGGGCCATGTATAGTCAGTGCTCAGGGGCTTGTTGAAACAAAAAAATTATCTTCTGTCTGCAAAAGGAAAGTAGCGAGGGTGCCAGTCTCACTTCTCTGGGAAGGGAGTTTCAGAGACCGGGGCCCTGTACAGATTGGCAGTTTACACCATCTTGTATGCAGGCTAGGGTTCGGCACCCACATGGCAGAGAACCCTAGACCGCTGCCCAGGTGCCATCATAGTGTGTACCGGTTTACATGGGGCACACCATGAAGCACAGTGCCCAATGGTGAAGGGACATTATCATGCTATGCAAGTGCCACTATGGTGCCCCTTCCCGAAAGCTGCTTACAGCAGCTTCTTTTTGCTCCTGAGAGAGCATTTAGCCACCCATCTGTCAAGCCCCTGGATCACTAAGAAGGCCTTCTCCCATGTTCCCACTGGAAGCTTTCGCTCATGGAAAAGAAAGCCAAAACAGAGCGGGAGAGCAGCAGCCTTCTCTGTGCCTCTCTGCATGCCAATTTGGCACTTCCTTTCTCTTTTGGCAGAAGGCAGTTGTAAAAGTATATCATTTGTTCTACTGGCATGCTTTTACAACCATCTCCTTTGAGAATAGAATTGAAGTGCTTCAGCAGCATGCAGAGAGATATAGAGAAAGCCACTATTCTCCCACTCTCTTTTGACTTTCTTTGCTCGTGTAATAAGGCTGTACCTGTGAGGTTGGTAGGATAGAGAAAAAGAAGATCTCAAAGCATGGGCTGGTTCATAAGGGAGAATGTGGTCCTTCAAGTATCCTGTATCTGAACTGCAATTAATTAATTACTTTTAATATTATTATTACCTTCTCTCTGTGTGTTTTTTTTAGGTGGAATGATTACTCATAGATGTGTTTAATTGCATTATTCATTGCTTCTTTATTATTTTTATGGTGAGACCTTCAGATTAATAACAGGATGTTGCAGAACTTTAAAAATTTAGCTCAAAATCTTTCTAAAGATGCAGGAACTTTAAAAAGTGACTAACACATTATTCAGTATATCTCTCCCATTTGAAAGGTGTCTTCCCATTGCAGCCCTATTACATTGTCCCCATCTCCCACCCCACATATATACATGCATTACATACACACACACACACAAATTACCTGCTACCTCTGATGATATTACTGTTGATGCATTGCTTCCAAAATTTCACAATCTCTGAGTATCCATTCCAAGTACACAGTAAAACCTTTGAAGGCTGAGCAAGCTGTTGGCCAGCCAATGGAGGTAGCATTCTATATAATACTGATCTTCAAATGTGAAACCCTCGGGTCTAAAATCATCTGTATGGATAGGAAGCAACTGAAACCACTTCCCCCTTCCATTACAACCAAGAAACAGCCATTTTGTCATGCTGTGGCTGAGACAGAATTGGTAGTACAGGATCTCCTGGCAGTGGGGGCTCATGTAATAAGCAGAGTGCACGTTACCCCCAAAACACATTCACATATTCTCTTAGAATCACAGAATCATATAATCATAGAGTTGGAAGAGAGTCCAAGGGCCATCCAGTCCAACTGCCTGCCATGCAGGAACTCCTAATCAAAGCAGCCCTGACAGATGGCCATCCAGCCTCTGTTTAAAAACCTTTAAAGGAGGAGATGCCACCAACCTCCTAGGGAGTGTGTTCCACCATTGTACAGCTCCTACTGTCAGAAAGTGTCTGCTAATGTTTAGTGGAATCTCTTTTCCTGTAGCATGAATCCATTGCTCTGTTCCTAGTCTCTGGAGCAGCAGAAAATAAACTTACCCCATCCTCAACATCCATCCTTCAAACATTTAAACAGGGCTATGTCACTTCGTAACCTCTCCTTCTCCATGACATGCTTTTCTAAGTGATTACAGACTGTCTGTTTCATGATCTGCTTTACAATCATTCCTGGCACTGATGTCAGGCTGGCTGGGCAGTAATTGTTTGGTTTCTCTTTTTTCCCTTTTTTGATGATGGGGACCATGTTTGCCCTCCTCCCATCTACTGGGACATCTCCTGTTCTCCTGTAATTCTCAAAGATGATTGATGGTGGTTGGTAATTAATTCTGCCATTTCTTTTGTTATTGGACTGGATGGCCCTTGGGGACTTCTTCACCTCTATGATTATATGATTTTACTTTGTGTTGTTCCTTTAACATTCAAACCAAAACCCACAGAAGATTCATCATCCTAATACCACAGAAGCCATATAACTTTAGTTATCTTCATATAAATTGAATCTGATCTCCTAGATTTTGTGGTCCCTCTCTCCCTCCCTCTCCAAAAGGAGGAAAAGAAACTAAATTTGATCTCCAGTATTTGATCTGTTTCTAATTTTGCAATAATCCTTGTCCACTCCTGCCTACTTCCCAATGCCTGCCAGGTAAGGCTAGCTGGTGTAGAAAATTGGGACAGATCTCTTGCTAGTTTTATAACCTAACACCTTGCCAAGAGGCGTGATTCCCCTGCAGGGAAGAGGGTGTCGTGATTCATTGGCAACATGTTTGGTGCCACCGCTGTGAGTGTGGAAAGAGCTCCTGTTAATAAAGTACAGTGCTGAGTTTTCTTTTTGTGAATTTCTCCCTCCTTCTCTTTTTAAAAATTAATCTTAACTGTGGGTATGATTGTAGAGAGTATGACACTTGCCACCAGAGAGATGAGTTCTACAATTCTGGTCAGGATTACAGGCAGATGTTAACAGTTGTTCAGTGGTATAGATAGTATTAATTCATATTTAGTAGGCACTGCTAGATTGCTTCACTTTAGCTTGGCAGTTCAAGGTTGAGGAAAGACCAGCAACTAGGAACAGACTGGAGGAATAAACATTCCTGCTTGGGCTCTTTCATAGCTATTAGGATGATAGATAGGTCATGCCTATACATTTGAATTTCATTTGTTTCCTTCTGTACTTTATAAACTGTGCAATTTCCAATGGTCTTGGGGGGAGGGTGTCACTCCAGCACAGAAACCCTGTTATCTAGTCACAAGGCTCAAGCAGATTAGCCATAGGAGGGCATGGGTAGAATTAGTTGTGTAGGGACCAAGTTCTATGACTTGCTGTGAGAGATACTGAAGCTCATCAACTAAAGGACAGTGGTGCTTTCTCTGCTGTAGACATCCTGCTGTATTGTTTACCACCAATAAACCTTATCTTGCAACAGTGACGCATGCCAGTTTTTGGTAGCAAATGAAATCTTGGGGAGTCCTGGGACTGTTAACAATTCCAGTTCAGCATAACTGTCCAGCTTAGTGTGATCACAATGCTTGTATACTGAAAGATTGCAATTCCTCTCTCCTAGTGATACAACCACATATAGTCACATCAAATCACTGTTTGTTTATTTTTGTTAACTGCCCTCCTATTGACCTCGACTCACCTTGGACATCTCCAAGATCCCCTGTCCTCAATTGCTCTGCTCAAGTCCTGTTGGCTCAGGCCCATGACCTCCCTGATTGAGTCTAACCATCTGGCATGTTGTCTTCCTCTCTTTCGACTGCCTTCTACCTCTCCTAGCATCGTTGCCTTTCCTAATGATTCATTTTTCCTCATGATATGGTCAAAGTACAATAGCCTGAATTTACTCATACTGGCCCAATATAGATGGGCTCAAAGAGGCACCTGGGTGGCGCCATTAGGGTTCGGGAGCATGCATCGTTTACACACTCCAGAACCCTAATCTGTAATGGTGCCAGTGCCATTATGTAATGCCTTTTACACGGCATACGTAATGGCGCTGCTACAACTGCGCAGCTTCTGCATGGAGCTGAGCAGTTGCGGTGGCACAAAGGCACTAAATGGCATCTTTTTACTTCATTGCGCTGCAACTGTGCACCTAAACAGGAGCACAGTTTCCCTGCTCCTTTTTAGTGCCACAACTGCACTGCAGAATCTACCTGCTGCAGCACAGTTGCACATCTAAAAGAAGTGGCACAAGACCGCCCTTTTTGGGCAGTCTGTATTGCCCCACTATCTTCCAAGGAGGGTTCAGAGTTGATCTGCTCAAGAACCCATTTGTTCATCTTTCTGGTTGTCCACAGTATCTTCAGCACTCTTCTCCAGTAACAATTCTTAAATGAATTGATTTTCTTTTTACCCACTTTCTTCCCTATCTAACTGTCACATCTTTACACATTGATGGGGAATACCATGGCTTGGACTATCTTCACTTTGGTGTTCAGAGTTTTACCTTTGCATTTTAGGATCTTGTCCAGTTCTTTCATAGCTGCCTTTCCCAATTATAGTCTTCTTCTGATTGCCTGACTGCAGTCTCTGTTCTAATCAGTATTTGATCCAAGGTATGAGTACTCTTTGACTATTTCAATTTTCTCCTTATCTAGAATAAATTCTTTTAGATCTTCCATAACCATTATTTTTGTTTTCTTAATGTTCAATGTTAAGCGTACCTTTGCACTTTCCTCCTTAACCTCTTTTATTAATTGCTCCAGGTCCTTGTTGGTTTCTACTAGTAGTATTGTGTCTCCATATCTTAGGCTGTTAATGTTTCTTCCACCAATCTTCACTCCTGCCTTTGAATCTAAGCCTGCTGTGCATGTGATATTTTCTGCATACAGGTTGAATAAATAGGGTGATAGTAGGCAGCCTTGCCTGACTGCTTTGCCAATTGGGAACCATTCTGTTTCTTCATATTCTGTATTAATGGCAGCCTCTTGTAATGAATGCAAGTTTCCCATCAGGATGATCAGATATTGTGGCACTCCTATTCTTCTAAGAGCAAGCCATAACTTTTTGTGATCTATGCAGACAAAGGCTATGCTGTAGTCAAATGAACACATTCAGATTTTATTAGTTTATTAGTTACATTTACATAATGCCTTTCCTCTGATGAGCTCATGGCTTTGCTGTTCCACAACTTATCCTTTATCCTGTGAGGTTAGGCCAGGCTGAAAGATAATGACTAACTCATGGCCAAGCATTTAGTTTTTGTGGCTCAACAGGGACAGCGATCAGGATCTGAAACTTCAGCTACCACACCACATGCACATCCCTCCTTAAAGGGGTAAGGATCAGAGCTCTACACAGAATATTTTTCTGTGTAACATTTTGTTTTGTAGGTTGGACTTCTGGGAATCCTGATACCCCTCTTTTCCTAAATTTACTCCTTTTTCTGAATTGTTGTTCCCAATCCAGATGAGCATCTGATTCAACATCTTTCTAAAATCTGCTGCATCCTTCTTCTTGAAACAAGTAGTCCTAGCCTATCAGGGATCCCATTATGAACATGGTGATGCGGTGTCTTGTATAACCAATCAGAGTTGACCATTTGAAAATGTTACCAATAGCAGCAAAGCCCTCTTCCTCCATATGTGTATTGGAGAACAACGTGTCTGCATTTCCAATCAACCAGGCCCAAATTACCTGCCTTTTTGAGTTGTAGAGATTTTATGACCACTCTGAGGTCTACTTGTCAGTAAGTTGACAACGGTGCTTGAGATCCTATGTCACTTCAGCTGGTATAAATATCCATAGGTAGGGTTGTGTTATGCAGCCCCTGCACTGAATACCAAGTACATGGATCAGTGGTCAGTGCATATGGCTGACAACCCACTATGCAATTTTAGTGTACAATGCATAATGTCAATGCATAGAGATGATGCACATTCATATGCTGTTCTATGTACATTAATGTGCTACTACATGTGCATCGGTCCCACATGTACAACACTCCTTAGGCCACCATGAGCTCAATACTACCATAGTGTAACACAACTATACTACCACAACAGCCCTGGTGGCGCAGTGGTTAAATGCCTGTACTGCAGCCACTCACTCAAAACCATAAGGTGGCGAGTTCAAGACCAGCAAAGGGCTGAAGCTCGACTTAGGCTTGCATCCTTCAAGGTCGCTAAAATGAGTACCCAGATTGTCGGGGGGGGCAAATAGCTTACAATTGTAAACCACTTAGACACTCCTCAAGGGTATGAAGAGGTATATAAATAAAGCTGTTTAAAGTGCATTGTCCATTTTTTTACATTGTATGAATAATGCAGCTTTCACCTGTATATGTCACAAACAGGATGCCAGATAATATTTCCCTGGTATTTAACATATTGGATGCAAGGTGGAAGGCCCTACTTGAGAAGAGTTGAAGACCAATTCTGGTTCTTCCTGGAGCTACTGCTAGAGAACTTAGTGTCTAGGGATTCCTGATTCCAGGTTGTGACATACAGTGAGCCTTCACTCACTGGGCACAGTGAATCTTTTCTGGATCCTGCTTGACAGTTGCCCATGACATAATGGTGGCAACTATCCTGCTCATTGCAATTCCTAATTCTTAAATGTGCTCAAGAGGTTGAGGTTTCTTATTCCCTTCAGATATGTGGGCTTCTTCTGAGCTTTCTGTGAAATTTGGCCACCATCTGTTGCATCAGCACAACCTGAAATGTTGGAAGTTTTCATAATTGATGCCATTCCTCTCTGATCCACTGTACACCTGCATCCCTCATCCCATCCAGCTGTTACACAGTAGAAACCAAATGGCAGAGCAAATCTATTTGGATGGGCTACATCTGGTCCATAAATATATAATGATACTTCTCTGAAGGCACCTTCTAGGCAACCCAGTAATTGTCGCAAGTGGGCCATGGGCAGAATTTAAACTAGGCCAGTTTTTTTAAAAAGTTAAAAATAGAATAAGCTCAAGATACCATTTCTAGTGTGTGACAGGTTTTTCAGAAGTCAAGTCAATTTACTGACTGCCTACCTGGGAAGAAATACTTCTCTCCCTTGTCCCAATGTCCAGGTTACTGGAAAACAAAGAAAGTTAAACTTAGGATCTTGAACATACTCTTACAGCTGGTTATAACTACATAAGCAGTGGGGAAATTCAGCCCTGTGGTCTTTATTGTGGTTGTTCATATCCTTTGCTACAGAAATAAGCAGCTCATGGAGTCCTGTCTACCAGCACCAGCTGATGGCTCCCAAGTCAGCAGGGCAGTGAATCTACATCAGTTTCTCAATAGGTTTACAGGGGCTATCTAAGGTGCTGAACTTACCTTGAGGTGAGCCTATCCTGGGGTTTTCTTGACAAGATTTGTTCAGAGGAGATTTGCCTTCACTTCTGATGGTGAAAAAGCATGACTTTCCCAAGGCCACCCAATAGGTTTTCATGGTCAAACGGGGATTTGAACCCTGCTCTCCAGAGTCGCAGTTCCAACACTCAAACCTGTACATCACACTGGCTCTCATTCTTAGTATGCCTATACACTGCAGTGCAGATGAAAATAATCATACTAAACCACTGGCCCATGCTGTGCTGATGTGCCTCGCTCTATCTGGTTTGCAGCCTGTAAGTCAAGGTTATGAATTCAATGAAGATCCACTGGGACCCCTTCAGTTGGTGGTTGTCTGTTCAACTTTCACTTCTGATTTGTCCTGCTGTGTAAAGCTAGTTCCTAGGCATTGCCTGAAGACGTGACCTTCTGCCCCTCCACATTTCAGTAAAGCTTTCAATCTTTCTTTTTAAAAAAAAAAAAAAGAAAAAAAGAGCAGAATATGTGAAACACATACTGAGATGCTCCCGGTTAAGTTATTTCACTAGAGATAAACATGAGCAAAACCTTGCCTCTGAGAAAACCAAACTCCACAGTAGGCCAACAGTTGATCTAAACTTCAAATCTTTCTTGCCTTCTAATCTTCTTGGTCCTTCCAGGCAAAACTCCCTTGTATTTATATATGCAGGGGAAACATCATCTCCAGATATTGATGCAGTGGCTCAAAATGCCTGTTTGCATTGGGTGAGTCAAGCGTGCGAAGTTTTGACTTCACTTGCAGTTCTCTTTTTCTGCATGAATATCTTCCAGGGGGTTGCTGTAGGAGCCCTTTTCTGAAGGTCACCTGAAAGTCAAGCTTTGGCCAGATTTGGGTAGAATCATGAAGGACATACTCTGGAGTAAGGAAAATACAAAACCCTTTTCAGCTCCTACATAGCTTGGGATGACTACAGCCACTCTGTTGCATGATACAGTAAAGCTAATCTGACTAATTTAAAACAGTAAAAAATAATAATTTTAGAAGGCTAGAGTTATAGAATCATAGACCTGGAAGAGATCATAAGGGGCTATCTCAGGCTCCAGAGCAGAGGTGAAAGATTACATTTTAATATAGACACACTTATCTACTGTTGTTGTTGCTGTTTGTTTATATAGCACAATCACATTTACATGGCACTTTACTGGTACACGAACCCAAAACGGTGGGTCCTGCTAGAGATGTACAATCTGCAAGGCTGCACGTTCAGTACATGCACACAGGGCAGTCCAAATTTACCAACTGCCTGAGTCAGGAAGCAAAGCACTGTCCCTTACATCAGGGTTAACCAAAGTCCTAGTAGAATCATTGAATCACAGAGTTGGAAGAGACCACAAGGGCCATCCAGTTGAACCCCCCTGCCATGCAGGAACTCACAATCAAAACACCCTTGATAGATGGCCATCCAGCCTCTGCTTAAAAACCCCCAAAGAAGGAGACCTCACTACCCTCTGTGGCAGCGTCTTCCACTGTCAAATGGCTCTTACTGTCAGGAAGTTCTTCTTAATGTTTAGGTGGATTCCCTTTTCCTATATTTTGAACCCATGAAAAGAGATTCCATCTAAACATTAAGAAGAACATTGTGGCAATAAGAACTGTTTGACAGTGGAATGCGCTGGCTAAAAACATATTAAATAATTTAACAAAGAAAGAGGGAGATTAAAACTGACTGAAATGATTTCACATTAGTACAGACAAGCCCACCTCCTTGCTGCAAGACAACATGTTCACTACTTCCATTTAGCAGCGTGCAATATTCTCCACCTGCTTGATTCCTGATCTACAGCTCACTCCTTGGACTATTCTCTTCAGTGATTTTATGAATGGCTTTGGGTTGTTCTTGGACTGTTTTTCAAGCTCAGACTCTGGATTGCATTGACTGAGCCTTATCACATTGCAAACATACCTGGCAGGCAAATGGTAAGAACCACATTTCTCTTTCTTTCTCCACATGACATAGAAATACTGTCATTCTTTTCTAGTCAAAAAAGCATAAGAGAGGGTCATAAAAGTGTCATAAAAGTGTCCTTTTTGCCAAGCTGGAAAAAAAAATCCGTTTGGTAAAAGAGACTCTTTTATGACCTCCTCCCATGTTTTTTCCAATTGGAAGAAAATGAAAGGGCTTCAATGTCATGCAGGGACAGAAAGAGAAACCTGTTGGGTTTGCTTGTAACACAAGGCTCTAAGCTTCTGTTCTTATGGACTTTCTATGTATAACTCTGGACTATGTATGATCTTTGATCCTAACTTGATTTCACCATTTCTTATTCCCTTGATCCATAGGCATACTCTCCTGGGCACTGAAACAAGACTTTCTTTCCTCTAGCATGTTACCTGAATCCTTTTGCAAATGATTTCAAGATTGGAACTTGAAACTTCTTGCATGGAGAACAGGTGCTTTCCTTCTGAGCTAAAGTTTAGCCCTCATAGAAATCAAGGTGACAAAATGTATTTTTCTCCCACTCATAGTGTATGCACACTACATACTTGAAAGCAGCTGCTTTACCAATAAACGACAGTCCCAGCCTACAGGAATAAAGTTGGCAAAATATAGCATGGTTTAATTATTACCTTGCAACTTGCATGATTAAAACTGCAAAGTCATGACTTGTTGATTTTTTAAAAACTCTTCTGAAAGCACCCTGCAATCATGGGTCATATTTTGATAACCAGTTTGAGAAACTTCCCTGTGAGATGCCCAAATGTTATGAGAAGGCAATTTCATATTTTCAGATGTTTATGAAAGTTATCAGATCCTGAATGGCACTTTAAATCTTTATTCCAGGTTTATTGGTAATAACAAGAGCTCTGCTGTCAAGTCAGGCAAAGCTGCCATTGATCCAGTATATTATCTGGAGGCACCATTACATTAAGATATACACCAAACAAACATAAAGCAAAGAGTCATATAATACTCCTGTTGTTAGTCCTGACTACAGCAGGTGCATGGAAGGACTGAGCTTTTCTTACATCAGTGATTGGGCAAGTGCAGTCCATGGGTCTCGTAAAGTCCTAAGAATATTTTTGTAGCCCCCTTCCCCAGGGACCTTCAGAATCTCAAAAAATGATTTACTCCCAAAGGTCCACCATACATCCAAGGTACATTCGTGTTGGGGCAGATTTTTTTTTAAATGCAACCCATGATCTCTTTGAGGTCTGTGTTAAGATCTTAACCTCAACCATCCCCCCCCCCGAACCTATCTGTTGACTTACCTTTGAGCACTAGTTGGGAATACCCAATAAGATTATCTTGTCTTCCCAGTAGCCATGGGCTTGATGGAAAGATCTCTATTGACTCTTTTAGCACCTGGTGTCTTGAGACAGCTGCCTATACATCCCCCAGCAACTCCCTGATGTCTTTGTTGCTTGCAACCATTCTGTCTTGGTGACTGGCTGTACTCTTCTGTATTGGTGTTTTCTTGACTTTAAACTGGCTACAAGTGACAATGCTCTTTTACTTCTTGCTGGCTTTGCTTATCCAGACTATTGACTTGTTATACAGACTTCTGGACTGGGTGACAAGCACCCTCTTGTTTTCCCCTTCATCTTGCTCGGTAACCTGTGACTGACGTGGACTGGATTAATGACCTGACAGCTCTTGCACTCCAACCACCTGATTCCTGGGCCACTTCCTGACTGGAACATAGGACCAAAACCTCCAAGCAGGTTTATACGGAAACTTATGCATTCATAAGATATCAACAGGATTCTAGGCACTGCCCCATCTCCTTCAGAAACTGAACATGTGGACACAGATGACTACACTGAAAAATGCACTTTGCTATACCTATATCTCCTTCAATGATGTCTAAGCAGAGATGCTTAGGAGAATACATTTATGTGGTTATGTTAATAAATGTTTCTATAGCCCCACATGAGCTGAAGAGATGGCTGAGGAAGTGGTATGGGAATAGTCTTTAGATGTAAAGATTATATCATTTTGTAAATATGTAGATGTCTAAGGGGCCCATAGGATCAAGTACATAAAGATGGATATAATGTGGCTGCCCCAGATGTTGCTAAACTGGAGCTCCTAGCATACATCATCATTTGTCTGTTCTGGATGGAGCTGCTGGGAGCTACATTTGGATGGCTACATGAGCCCCATCCCTGAAGCAGAGAGATGCAGAAGCCCAAGTGGAAGCAGGGAAAACCTGGCGTTACGAATTAATTTCATCCCAAGAGTAGGTGAGTTAACCACACTTGATGCTGTCTGCTTCTACTCCATAACTTTGCCAATTCATAGATTGGAAAATTTACTTTTACTTTTGAGTCCCTAAATGGGTGTCTCATTTAAAGTTAAATGTATTGAATCAATTGTTCAAAGGTAAGTCAAAACATACCATACTTTACTGTTGTTGTGTGCCTTCAAGTCATTTCTTTGTATGTGTGACCCTATTATAGGGTTTTCTTGGCAAGATTTGTTCAGAGGTTTGTCATTGCCTTCCTCTGAAGTTGGAAAAGTGTGACTTGCCCAAGACCACCCAACTGGTTTTCATGGGTGTGCAGGGATTTGAACCCTGCTCTCCCAGTGTCTTAGTCCAATGCTCAAACCACTATGCCACACCAGCTCCTTACATGTCATACTACTCCCCTGTTAAAACAGTTTCCCTGGCTGCCAGTTTGTTTCTGGACACATTTCAAAGTGCTGGGTATGACCTATAAGGCCCTATACAGCTCAGGCCAGACTGGTCTGGGCTCTAGGTTCATCAGGAGAGACTCATGACTGCCACATGACTCTGGAACTCTCTGCCCAGGGAGACCAGAATGGCCCCCTCCCTGTTGTCTTTCCATTGGCAAGCAAAACCCTTTCCAACATGATTTTAATACAGAAAGTTTCTAAAGAACAGGTGAAGGGATGCAGCATTTTTTAAATTAACTGTTTTAAATAGCTTTTTAATCTTTTCAATTGCATGCTATTACTTTATAGAGTTGAAGTGTTTTAATATTGGGACTAGTTTGTTTCTATTTTAGTGTTCATTTTTTGTATTTTTTTAACTGAATTGCTCTTTTAAACTGTAAGCCCACTTTAGCCCCACTTTTGGGTGGAAGCTGGGATAAAAGTGGGGCGGGGGGGGATGGTGATGATGATGATTATGATAGTGCAAATTTTGTTAATTTATGGGTTTATTCTATTGAGAATTAGCAACTGAATTTAGTCCTGGGAGAGTAATTCTCATGATCCTTAGCCAGCATGGCCAATGGCACTGGCCTTTGAGAATCCAAAAAAGAAAAAGAAAAAAAAAGTGACTTTACCAAACTCTGTAGTGACACATTGGTGGCTGAGAGGGGATTTGGGAGAGGATAGAAACAGAACTGGAGATGAAGCCTGATTCTCCTTCCTACACTCTAGGAAATCCATATGGAGATTGTTGTTGTTGTTTTGTCATGTAGGGCTGAAACTGAAAGGCAAAAAGAGGTGCTTTCAGGCTGGCTTGAAGGTGTGACATTTAGATGACATGTGCCTTGAAGCCAGCAGGAAAGGGTCTTGTAGGCACCTTATTCAGAGAAAAGCTGTTTCAAAAAGAAGCAGCTTTTTTCTGCTTCTTCCTGGCTTGAAGCCATGCCATGTGGTCATGACATGATCACTCCAGCTGCCTTGGGAACTGGTGGTGCAGTTGGTGGGATTTCAATGTGGCTTTAGAAAAGGCAGCTTCAAGCCACTTTTTCCTGCCCATATGTTTCACTCCGTAAATTCCTGGAAATCGGATTCCTCTGTGTATCAATCTTCAGACTTCAGAAGGTGGGTTATGACCTTTTTTTTCTGATGCACAATGACCACATTCAGTTCAACGACGCAGAAGTGGAATTCCACATACTCCATTAGACTGTGGGAATACATACATATACACCACAATACTAGCTAGTAGCATTTATACCCGTGGCATGGGGAATGCCCCCTGGGGTTTAATCCAAACATCAGAACAGCTATCCAAAGGGCTGAACCTATTTGAGGATAGGCTTCAGCCCTTTGGAAAGAGTTCAACCTCTTTATAGTTTGGGCTAAACCCCTGACTGGGTTCACACCCTACAAAAAAAGACACCACCCACTCTTGGCTATATGGATGGTGGTATCTTCTAGCTAAGCTGATATCTGCTAACTTTGACTCTGCCTGTTCAAGCATCTCTTGGTGGGTTCAGCTGGTGGTGATGCAGTTTCTTTCAGACAGTCTCGATTACTCTGTGGCTGGCCGTGGGGGCTGCAATTGGCAAGGTTTGGTGCTGAGTCAAAAATATATCCCTCCTCCCCTCCTTGCCTTACTCCACATTATAACACATCATTTCTCATTCTTCCCACTGCTGTTCCTTTGCTCGATTATTCCTTCCCACACAACCTCCGTTTAGCAGAGCTATTCATCCACAAGCCACAAACACACACACACACACCCTTCCTGAGCTGTGATGATGCTTCCATCCTTTCCCTGTCCTCGCAACATCATCCTTCCTCACCACCAACTTGCTGGAGAAAGGTTGGCTGGCTGTGATCAGAAGGCATGATCTAGGACCTCCCAATTTCTCTCTTTATCTACATGGTTCCACTGTAGTCCATTCCTTCTCTTATGGTCCCTTTTGCTCAGAGGCTGGCTTGTCAGAAAAATCCAAACTTATGACAGCCAAATTGAACCCTCACTTGGCTGATGATTCATACACAGATGTGTGTACATAACAATTGTAGTCTGTTGCATGTGGGGGAAGGGGAGGGGGGATACCATGTTCATTCTCTTATAAAGATGGGAGAATCTGTCAGATTTGCTTCTCCTGCATCTTTTTTTTTTTTTCAAAAAAAAATCCAAGTTATTTCCATCCCTAATGAAGAATTACAAGTTTTTGTATAATATAAGATGTGACATGATAACCATGTTTAAATATTTGAAGGGGTGTAATATTGAAGATGGAGCAAGTTTCATTTCTTCTGGTCCAAAGAATAGGACCCGGAGCAATGGATGCAAACTATAAGAAAAGAGATTCTACCTCAGCATTAGAAAGAACTTTCTGATGGTAAGGGCTGTTCAACAGTGGAATGCATTGACTCATGTAGTGGAGTCTCCTTCTTTGGAGGTTTTTAAACAAAGGCTGGAGTGTTTGTTGGGAATGTTTTGGTTGTGTTTTCTGGCATGGCAGAATGGGGTTGAACTGGATGGCCCTTTGGGTCTCTTTTGACTGTACGATCCTATGAATCAAAAATCATAAAATTTGAATATCTCCAAATTTGCTGTTACTGTTGTGGTTATATGCCTTCAGTATGACTCCCGCTTATGGCAACTCTATTTAAGGATTTTCTTAGCAGATTGTGGTGCTTCAGCCCTGGTGGCGCAGTGGTTAAATGCCTGTACTGCAGCCACTCACTCAAAACCATAAGGTTGCGAGTTCAAGACCAGCAAAGGGCTGAAGCTCGACTCAGGCTTGCATCCTTCCGAGGTCGCTAAAATGAGTACCCAGATTGTTGGGGGGCAAATAGCTTACAATTGTAAACCTCTTAGACACTCCTTAAGGGTATGAAGCGGTATATAAATGAAGCTGTTTGTTGTTGTTTTTTTGTTTGTTTTTTGCTTTGCAAGCAGAGTGTGATAAAGTCCTAAGTAGTGCACATAGAATTGTGGCCAATATATTCATTCCATTAAGAGGAGTCTGAGCAAACAGAATGCTGGAATTCCTCTCTTTTTGCTATCATGATGATTTCTAATGATCAGAGCAGGAAGATTGGTTGGTGGATCAAGGCTGAAGAACTGATAAATAGTTTCAGTGCCTCTGAGCATATTTAGAGCAGTTTTCTGAACTATGAGTAATTGCATTGCCAATTTTCCCATTTAGAATCAAGAAGGATGGCCTGCAAAAAAATCAGTGCTAAGGCACACGTTTTGCATGCAATGGTCAGCAGTCCCAAGTTCAACCTTAGACATCTGCATTTTCAAAAAATGCTCAGGGGCCCCCAACCATCCTTCTCCTCTTGAGACCACCTCCATCAATGACTAACAAGATGAAGCATCTTCTTCATTGAACCACAGAAATGATGAGCACTATTAACCACAAAGGCCCCTGTGATATCTTTTTACTGGAAATGGGGAAATGAATTTGCAAACAACTAGTTAAAATTAGTTAGTTAAAAAAACAAGCTGAAAACTAGTTAAAATTGAACTAATTATTCCCACACCCTGATAGTGTATATTTGTTAGGTATGTAAATCCTCAGTCATTTCATCCTCAAATGCAAGGACAAATACTTACTGTAGTCTTGGGGTGAAAATATTTTTGTGCAGTATTTTCCATATATTTATGCATCGTGAAGTGTCCTAAAAAATTTTTTTTTATGTTTAGAAAAACTTGGAAGTTATTTTGCTCAAAAACACATATTCTGTGCAAAGAAACCACCCACATATTTCCTGCAAACGAAATATTATTTCTATATATTTTTATATTATTCTACCCCAAAATATTGCTATATTATTCTTCCCAAACTATCAGAAAACCATTTTTGATCAGGAAACAAATAAACGAGAATAATATTTCCATCCCTAGTGTTTGTTGCTCAACATTTTAATATATTAAGCCCCATTGGTGCCTCATTAGCTGTTTAAATACAGCTAATTATTCCTAAGTTTGCACCACCCCAAAAACAAACAAACAAACAAACAAACAACAAAAGCCACTGTTCCTCTGTGTAGAAAATACTCTGGAAAACAAGAATGTATACTCTTGCTTAAAGATATAAAGAGTGCCTTACTACATCACAAGAAGATCCATCAGTCTTTGCAAGAGCATTTGCAATCAGAAGGAGCCAGGTGGGCCTATGGAGAAATTAAGTTGTGGCTGTTCCTGCCTTATTTCTCATCAGAGGCCTGCTTTGGCAGTAAGGAACTTTTCATGATGATCGATTTGGATCACAATCCAGGTTCCATCAAGCATGTATCTGCTCCATTTTGGCACACCATGCTTTGTCTTTCTCATTACCCTTTGCATCAGTCAATTTCTCGAGACGGACAACATTTGCATCCTCCAGCACCACCACCAAACCAAACTGACATCCTGCTTCCACAGTGGAACTGCATTGACTATCCATGTTCCAAGATTTATCCTTTCACCCATGGCAATTGGGATGTTTTGCAAACACCTGTGACATTTCCAGCTAATACAGGAAGGGAGGCTCACTGATGAGAAATAATTAGCAGCTATTATACTGAGATTATAACCAGTGCTGTGATCAAATTGCATTCATGTCACCATTGGATAAGAACATGCTGAATGTATGCTTCCTGAATCAATCTTAGAATCAGAATACAGTTTTCTTTGGACATTCCAACTTATCCAAATTTTTCTAGGAGGAGGGGAAAAGATGTAAAAAAATGTATCTGTTGGAGAAGCAACACATAAAAATGCATATGTTGTTAGGAGAAATATACCAAAAAAGTCAGATAAGGGAAAGCTACTTGCTCACATACATGTATATTGGCTAGATTCCCACTGATATTTTACACATGTGTATGTTACACTATGGACATTTTTGTCCAATGGAGTACTGAACATTTTTGTCCAATGTAGAATGGCTTCATACATCTGAAGGTTGAGAAATCAGTGTGCAAGCAGTGCCATTTCACATTAATGCATATTGCACAGAGAATCATAGAGTTGGAAGAGACCTCAAGAGCTGTCCAGTCCAATTCCATTCTGCCATGCAGGAATGCACATTGCACAGAGCACTCCTGACAGATGGCCATCCAGCCTCACTTTAAAAAAACTCCAAAGAAGGAAAGTTCACCACATTTGGAGCCAGCATGTTCCACTGCCAAACAGCTCTTACTTTCAGAAAGTTATTCCTAATGTTTAGATGAAATATGTTTAGTCTGAATCCATTGCTTCATGTCCTACTAGATTACCGCACTACACTCTTACAGCACTGCTATTCCACTTTAACTGCTCTGGCTGTCTCCTGTTGCATTCCGGGATTTACAGTTTAAAGAAGGGGCATTTATAATTGTCAGTCAGAGAGCTTTTAAGCCTCACTGAACTACAAGCCTCGAAATGGTTTTCTGTTTCATTTTGTTTGTTTATTTGTTTGCCTATTAGTTTCTGGGGGCAATACAAGGTGTTGGTAATGACCTTTAAAGCCCTACATGGCTTGGGTTCAACTTTTCTATGGGACCACCTTCTTCCCTATAATCCACCCCATGCGCTCAGGTCCTCTGAGATGAATTTATTGCAGCCTATAAAGACCAGGTCAACTGCAACTACCCAGAGGACCTTCTCTTCCACCGGTCCCAGATTATGGAATGGCCTGCTGGAGGGGATCCATCATTTTACCAGCATGGATACCTTTAAAAAGGCTGTCAAGACAGATCTTTTCCAGCAGGCCTTTCTGGGATAGCAAACCCAGCCTCTAACTGAATTCTCCACCTTATTGAATATTCTGTAGCCCTATGCATATGTCTTTGATCATTTTAATGGATTATTTTAAAATTTTATATGTTTAATTGAAGTTTTAGGGGAGGGAGGGGATATTGGGCTATTTGTATTGTATGGATTCTTTTAACTGTAAGCCGCCTCGACTTGCCTTTTTGACAGAGAGGTGGAGTAAAAATAAAGGTTTTTTTAAAAAAATTAAAGTTTATTGTTTGTTTTTACATGCACAGTTTTAGACAATAGTGAGAAATTGGTATGGAGATGGGACAGAACACACAGGAAAAACAAGAACCCCAAATCAACAGTTTTGTCCAGCCCTATTTATAAAAGTGCTCCAGGGGCTGATTCACAACAAGTGCATATTATATTGGTTCACAATCTCTTCATTGTGTGCCTCATCATTAGTTTCAAATGATTAAGTGAACTGTGATTATGTGCAAAAGTATTCTGTTTGAAATGGTATGAGAGGACATGAAATGCTGGTGATTGTTTGACGAATAAATAACAGCCATAGTACCCACACAAACGCCTCACTCTTAGTTGCAATCCTGGAGTGACATGCAGCCTTATGTAGAACTACTATTAGTTTCTTGAGGATTTTATCTTGATCATCACACTTTAAGGATAATAGTGAGAAAGCATACGGCACTCTGTTAATATACTTACTTTGGCCTGGTTTTTTTTTTCCCCTTCTTAATCTGTATCTGGACTGTACCCCTTCAGATTGCACACAGATGCTCTAAATGGATGGATTAGCCCTTCTTTCTACACAGTTACAGTTTGATGCTATATCAACTGTCCTGGCTCCATCCAATTGTTACCCTAAAAGGTGGCAATGTTGGGTATGTCCACTCACAGCATCTTCTTGGAATTTGGGGAAATTATAGCTCAAAGGAGGCCTGCAAGAGGAGGTAACTGCAGAGGGAACTCCAGTTTTCAGTAAATAAATTGTTTTATTTAGAAATGTGCAAGGGTCCACACAGATGTACAAGAAGGTATATACATTTGAATATATACAAATATATACAAGATGTCATACTGAAGACAGAGCAAGTTTGTATTCCGCAGCTCTGGAAAATAGGATACAGAGCAATGGATTCAAACCACAGGAAAAGAAATTCCATCTAAACATTAGGGAGAACTTCCTGACAGTAAGAACTGGTCAACAGTGGAATATGCTACCAAGAGGCTTGATGGATATCTGCCAGAAGTGCTTTTACTGTGTATTACTGCATGGCAGAGGGTTGGATGGGACGATCCTTGAGGTCTCTTCTACCTCTATGTTTCCAGTGATTCTTTAAGTCTATAAAGATTATCACACTAAGTCTTACCATCAGTGAATCATGCCTGGATTGCTGGGGAAGCGCTCATGTATGAATGTCTGGCATGCTTCCCCAGCATCATGGAATCATCAGCTCCCTCTATCATTATTGAATCATTGAGGAAGAATGACATTCCTCTTCTGTTAAGAGGAAAATCACTCTCCCCCAACAATTCCACAACACTAGAGGGAGCTGATAATTCCATGATGCTGGGGAAGCACACCAGGCATCCATACAAGCACACTTTTCCAACAATCCAGGCATGATTCACTGATGGTAAGATAATCTTCTTTGATTCTGTGATAATCTCCTATGATTCTGTGAACCGAGTCAATCTTAAGAATCATACACGGCAACCAGAAAGAAAGGATTTAAAGACTGTATAAAGAGGGGTTAAAGAGGGTCATAATTACCAATCCTGAAGAGAGGGTTCATGGAAAACACAGAGTGGCTCATACCATGTCTAGGGGTTACACAGAAGGGTCACTGGCCTGTGAACAAAGTGGCTAGGGCTGAAGCAATATTTATGCCCCATTTCAAATGCTCAAGGGGTGTATTGATATTCAGTATCAAATGTAGCAAATTTAGTGCCTAACTCCATGGGTGGATGTTTACACTATATCCTGTGCATAGGTACATATTTATTGCATTGTTATGTCCATGTGCATGGATAAACATGTGTGTGTGGTTGCACAATGGATCCCTTGTTTGGGTAGCACAATGCTATCCTTCAACAAAAGGATTGTAGAGCAAAATTAGCACCTAATTTGTTTGTATTCTGTACTGCCCTTCTGTTCTGGGATTTGTTTGTATTTTGTACTGCCATTCTGTGCTGCTCCGCAACCTTTGTGTTGAAGAGCGGTCTTGTGCAACTGAACCAAGACACCAAATGTGTAACCAAACACACATGCACACCTATGCAAATAGAGACCACAGTGCAATCGATGTGCAGTGTTCAGCCATTAAGGAACACTGCTTCAGTGACCTTCAACTGAATGCAGACATCAAGAAAAAATGTCCAACCATAGGGGAAACTACACCTGTGTAAATGTAGAATGTGTAGGATGCCAGTCCGAGACATGCTGTCTTTAATGATGAACTGAGTGTTTTGCTCAATTTCTGGGCATTTATCACCAGTCCTTTGTTTGAGCCCAGGTACCTATGATAGTGCTAGCCTGTGGGAGCACCCTGAAAACTAGAGGGGAAAAAAATCTTCAAAGGAGGATAGTGGAATTCAGAACAGAATTTGATTCATCTTGTGAATTCTCTTTCCCTAGCAATCGTTTAGACTGCTGCAAAGAGAGACTGGAAATGCCCATGTTTGGCTTCATAGCCGCTCTGCCCACCAGCCTTGCCACCCTCTACGTAATAACAAAGGAGACTTGATTAACTGACTCACCGTGCCAGGGAGGGGAGGAAAGAGAAGGGGGAGCCATTATTTATATACATTTGGATACGTACATAATAGTGGGCTTTTAATTTGAACCTGCTCTTTAGATTGGCTGGCATTTCAGCATCTGAGGTGGCTGTCCTTCATCTGAGCTGTCAGACTGACTCACTGGCTCCTGAGGCTGGCAGGAAAAGGGAGCTGGGGAAAAATGGGGGAGAAAGAGCAAGAGAGAAACGTGTGGACCACTGTCAGCATGCCAGTCTCCTCTGGCATAGGAGCTGGAGGATGACAAGAGAGCCACATACATGCTGATTCATAATTGCACTAAATGCGCACACGCTCAGGAGAACAAATGAGTGTAATATCCAGCTGACTGAGGTCTAGCATTTAGCTTTTCACAGTGGCTAGCTGGGCACCCATAGGAAATCCCTGAGAGGGGCATCAGACCAACATCAATTGAAGAGGTAGGAGAAACCTATATGTCTTTATGTGGGCTAACTTAGAACAATGCTTTCAAAGAAGTAGCCATGTTAGTCTCTTGCATCATTTAAAAAAGGAGGAAGGAAAGAAGGCAGAAGAGGGTGGGGAGGACACGTGGCAGCACCTTTAAGCCTAATTGGTTTTATTTTAGCAAGAGTTTTTGTGGACATAAGCCCACTTCTTCAGATGCAGTACAGAGTGGTATTAAGGCTTCAGGTATAAAGCATATTTATATAGTTGTATATATACTGGATATTATACAGTGGGATAGACTGCAAAAGGGCAAGGAATATGATTTGCATCTTTCTGGATCCTATTCTGTCCCACTCCTACAACTTTATAACTATGCTTTATACTTAAAATAAAAACCAGTTAGTCTTAACAGTGCTGCATTATTTCCTTACCCCTCTCCCTTTTTAGAACAATGGCACTTCCCATCACTCCTAAAAATGTATATGTATTTTTGCCCCAAGTGCCCCCCCCCCCAACATCTTCAAAGGAACATGGGAACAGTTTTGCCAGGTTATTGGCCCTCTCTGAGCCATTTTAGGTGAAAAGTGTCATGTTCTATGTGGAAGAGGCCTCCTTGGATAAAGAAGGGGTAGAAGACAGCCAGGATGATGTGCTCCATGTAGAGCCAGAGTAAGCTGGCAGTCCTGCCTTGGCATCAGCATTGGCAGGCCCATCCCAGAAAGCAACTGCAGATCAGGAGAAGGAGTTCAAGTGGGGAGAAACTGGTTTTGATGGACCCAAGATGGAGGAGACCTAGCAAAGGTCACGGAGCCATGATGTTGAGCGTGAGCAGCCAGAGCCACAAGGTTTATTAGGCTCTGTCCATTTCCTCTGCTTTCTCTTTGGATCCAGTGATCTGTTTGCCTTTCCTCCCTTTGTGAAGTGTAAGCATTGTTTACATGGCTTCGGATCACTTCAGATCTGGGTAGGAATTTTCCATGGGGTTCCCCCCTCCTTACCCTACACTGTGTCTTAGGAGTTTATCATACAATTGAATTTGGGGGTATACGCCAATGGCAATCCGAACGCAATCATGGGGTTTCACATAATTGCGTATGAGTGTATCTCACACAATTTCAGGCAATGGGAAGTCATTTCAAATGCAATCATGGGGTTTCACGTAATTGCGTATTAGAGTATCTCATGCAATTTTGGCCAATGGGAGTCATTTTCAGGCAATGGAAGTCATTCTGTATGCATTCTGAACACAATTAGATTTCACGTAAATTCGCTAAACTAGCGAATTAACGTGAATTCGAACTGGCTCCATTCAAAATTGATAGAAATTCCTCCCCTGTGATAAACCCCTTAGAGAACAGGCAATTGACTTGGTAGGTCTGTAAATAGGTGGCCACTTGGCAGTTAGTAGGGAAAGAAAAGTAAGATTCCAATGAACACCTATGGCACCCATCTTGTTGAAGGGTTGATCTTTCTGTAACAGCCTCTTTCAGTTCCTGAGACCAGGGGGTGGGGAAGGAGACTACCTTAGGACTGGCCTGACAGATGTGTTTGCTTTTAAGTCACACAACTTGAGATAGGCAAATTCTTTGCATACTCCCATTAGGGCTGGCCAAAGAGCAACCCAAGTATTTGGGTTCTCCTTGGGGCTCTGGTGTTCCCCAGGGGAAGCTGAGGAAAGCATCTACTACCCTAGTTGCTCCTCTATTGCTTATTACATCATTTAAATCAATTAAATAGTTTAATAGGTCAATAAAGTGTCCCCTATTCAAGCCATGTTCTTGTGTCTGGTCTCTTTATTCCCACTGCGGGTCAGCAAATGCACATGTTCCCACACAAACAAAAAGATATACACTGGGAGAGAAGATTCCATGTTATACAAAGCCATCAAGAGAAGAGTTCATATGTATGTTTCAGGGAATAATCACCACCACCTGTCCAAATATTCAAGGCCATCTGATGTGTTTGAGAAGGTAGGCACAGTTTGTACATTTACAGTCATCTTCCAGTCATATCATCATCATCCATTGTCCTGAGGACATTCACCATCATGACATCTTGTGGATTGACACACCAAGGGAAAGAAAAGACAGCCAAACAGAAAGGCGATTCTGTGTTAATCAGACAGCAATGTGACTTTCTGCCAGATGGATATTACTGAGTGCTGTAAGTCATGACCGGGGCTGTTGGCACTCCATGCATCTAACTGTAACTTGTAATTACTGTTCCATATGAGTCCAAAAATGATAAGATAAAACAGTTACATGATGTGAATGCATTCATCAAGCCTGAAATTCTACTTGGGGATTGCATAGTGCCAACACCACTGGTGGAATTAGGGACTGGTTGTGCTGTACATGCCCCTTGTGATGGATGGTAACATTGTGCAATGAAATACACACCTGAATGCACAAGCAAATGTTCAGTAGCGTGTCCAACCAAAGGAGTACTCCTACCAATTTCAGTCTGTGTCTGCCAGTGTCTGCCAGTGTGCAGATGTTGTTCATTGGACAAAAATGTTCAACTGCTTCTGTAGATGAATTTATGCATGTGTAAGTTACCAATGGGATTCTGGACATGAATATCAAAACTGAAATCCCATGACCTGTTACATTATGTAACTTTATGTATACAGTGGGCCCTTGTTATCCGCTGGGGTTTCGTTCCAGGACCTTCCATAGATAACAAAATCTGTGGATGCTCAGGTCCTATTAAATATAATGGTACAACAAAATGGTGTCCCATATATAAAATGGAAAATCAATGTTTGCTATTTGGAATTTATACTTTTTTATTTTATAATCTTGAATTACAGTAGCTTGTAATAATTCTTAAAACATAATAAAGAATTTATACTTTTTGAGAATATTTTCAAGCTGTGTATGCTCAAATCTGTGGATAAAAAATCCATGAATAAGAAGGGCCAATGTACTTAGATATCTAGCACAGGCGCTAATACATTCCCTTTACTGAATTGTAAAGGTGCATAACAGGACACCAGCAAGACTGCCCAAAGTGTATTAGTGCCTGATGCACATCAGGACTGCTGTGATGTGCATTCTGTTGCACATAAATCACTTTTCCAGCTCTGCTGCATATTAACGTTGCAGCAATCTGGTGCTAGATAAAGATGTTGCAGAACTGCCCATTTCTAACTTCCACAGATATAAATCCACTTATGAAGACATAAATCCCCAACAAGATTCTAGCCAACATTTATTAGTTGCATCCATATCCTGCCTTTCCTTCCATTAATCCAAGGTGGCCTCCATGCCTCTCCTGCTTCTCTCTCTTACCCTGAGTATGGGATGTAAAATAAGTCAGAGTGAAAGAGAATGGTTGTTCCCTATAATCCAATCAATTTCCTGGCTCTGTGAACATTTTTGATCTAGATTGCTGAAGTTCCAGTCCAATACTTTGTCCATGATGAGCCATGGGGTCTCCTGCAACATTGTGATTCTATGATTCTATATTTTTATGCTTCAACTGCACATAAGTTACTGCTTAAATATACTTTAGCTAATGGTGAGGAGGGAGTGTGTTCAAGCAATCCATACAGGGTTGTTTTTTTAAAAATATGTGCAGAGATAATAGTCATTTAGGAAAGAAACTCAAAAAAGAAAAAAAAATAGGAAGGGGAATGTATTCCAACCTGTAAGAAAAGGAAATAAATCCAAAAGGAACCAGGCATGGGCCACAAATGAAGATGGAAAAGGGAGGAAACTTACTTTGGGAAAAGGCTTCAGCACATAGGAAATTTCCATTTAATTCCAAAATAACATCCAGAGTTGTTCTACTGCATCAGTTAAATGTCTGTACTGCAGCCACTCACTCACAAACCATAAAGCTGTGAGTTCAGTCCCAGCCAAGGGCTCAAGCTTGACTCAGACTTGTATCCTTTTGAGGTTGCTAAAATAAGTATCCATCTTGTTGTGGGCAATTAGCTTACACTTTGTAAACTGCATGGGAATGCTTAAGTACACTGATAAGAGGTATAGAAATGTACTTGCTAATGCTATTGCTATCCCAGAGGTGGAAGCCATTGACCACCACTGAAGTCTGTGAATGTGGAGTTTAGAGCTATGTGATACAGTGGTTTAAATGTTGGACTAGGAAAAGAAGGTTAAGAGGTGATATGATAGCCCTGTTCAAATATTTGAAGGGATGTCATATTGAAGAGGGAGCAAGCTTGTTTTCTGCTGCTGCAGAGACTAGAAAGCGGAACAATGGATGCAAGCTGCAGGAAAAGAGATTCCACCTCAACATTAGGAGGAACTTCCTGACAGTAAGGGCTGTTCGACGGTGGAACACACTCCCTCGAAGTGTAGTGGAGTCTCCATCCTTGGAGGTCTTTAAGCAGAGGCTGGATGGCCATCTGTCGGGGATGCTTTGACTGGGAGTTCCTGCATGGCAGGGGGTTGGACTGGATGGCCCTTGTGGTCTCTTCCAACTCTATGATTCTATGATTCTATGACTCTGGAAGACTAGGATTTGAATCCCTGCTTGGTCACGTAAATCCACTGGGTGACCTAGGGCAAGTCACATTCTCTCAACCTCAAGGGCACCACCACCACCACCACCCTGAACAAATTTTGTCAGGAAATCCTTATGATAGATTCGTCCTAGGGTCACCATTAGTCAGAAAGTGGGACTTAAAGCAGCTCATATTTTATAAGAACCATACAATTAAATACACACAGAAGAAAGAGCATTAACATAGAATACATCCTTTATCAGCAAGAAAGCAAGCAAGGAAGAAAATTAAATGAGTGCTTAGCTTTTCCATGACTTCTATGTGTGCTCCTGAAAAATTTTCCAGGCTCATTGTGGAGATCTCTGACTTTCAGCATGTCCAGAGTTGATTGCTCACAGAAGGGCAGAAACATGAAGATAACAGAATATAGCAAGCAATGGTAAAAACAATAATTCATTGATGAGGATTTTCTCTTCATTCTTTTCACAATATTTAAAGGCCATCCTCTTGGCGCAAGTTATTGCTTCTTCTGGTTACTTCTTGAGTGTCTGATTTCATGCTTGAAGGTTTTGTTTACTGACTCGTGGCATGAATGGCAGCAGAGGATTATCAATGAACAACATCCAAAGGCATCTTTCACTCCAGGTAACAAAAGAGATGGTGGGGTGGGCAGAAAAGGGCCTTAATGACTTCTCAAGTGGATTAAGTACCAAACCAAACGGTGTTTAACTTTGAAGCCCTTGGTTACAGTTCTGAGGGCAGCCGGCACTTTTTTTCTCTCCTCTCTGATCAATAACTGAGTCAAAAGATAGGGAAAGGGCCTGTTGGTAAGCTGACTCATTTTCTCTGGGTTCAGGTAGAAAATCAGTTCCAATTGTGTGTTTCTGAGACTGATGATATTCTTGGTGGTAGAAATGTATACTAAAGAGTTATTTATTCTTAACTCCAGGGATGCTAGGGTGTAGAGGGGTAATATGAGGGCATTTTCACCACAAATGAGAATTCTGTACCTCCAAATGATATTTTCCTTCATTCCCCAAATTTCTAAGACTTCATTGTTGTAGTTGTTGTGTGGCTTCAAGTTGTTTCTGTTTTATGGCATCCCCAAGGTGAGCGTATCATGGGGTCTTGGCAAGATTTGTTCAGAGGACATTTGCCATTGCAATCCCCTGACTTGCCTAAGGTCACCCAATGAGTTTCATGGCTGAGTAGAGAGTCGAGCCCTGGTCTCCAGAGTCATAGTCCAACACTCAAACCAATACATCACACTGGCTGTCTCCATTTCAGTGACTTGAAATTTCTGCTGCACATTTAGAAATTAGCTTACAGTTGTAAACCGCTTAGACACTGCTTAGGCAGTATGAAGCGGTATATAAATGAAGCTTGTTTAGAAAGATGCTCAAGGCAGCATGGTGCATTGGTGTAAGCCCTGGACTGCAACTATGAAGATCGGGATTCAACTTCTCACTCAGCCACGGAAACTCAGCAGTTGACCTTGGCCAACTCACACTCTCTCAACTTCAGAGGAAGCCAAAGGGAACCCCTTTCTGAACAAATCTTGCCAAGAATTCTATGATTCTAAGGAAACCCCACAAAAGGCTCACATTAGGATAGCCATAAGTACAAAACAACTCGATCTGGAGGGAGAAGCGGGAAATATAAATAAAAATTATTATTATATTATTATTATATAGCATACAGCAACAACACACTTAGCAATATGGTTTAGGCATCCAATGAAAAGTGGCAGGCAAAGTCCTCAAGGAAACATATACAACACAAATAAAAGAGCCCTTAGTGTGAAGTTTTCAGTCTCTCATTCCCTCCAATGCTAGATATTTGGGGAGGGAAGGAAGGAAAATTTCATGGAGGAGAAGACAGAATACTTATCTGAAAAGGTAATGTTCTTATTTTGCTTCCCCATAACTGCACCCCAGTTAACTTTCAATATTGCGAAACTTAAAGCTGTAGAAATACTTTCCCCCTTTCTCAAGCATGGACAAAGCCCCAATCCTTGGAAATTGTTGTGCATGGACAACAATTCACAAGAAAATCTAGTAAATGGGGTGAAACAGCAGCCATTTTGAAATGTTTTATTTAGAAAGTGGTGCACCATCGGTAACCATGGTTTCCCTACCCCACCCTATTTCATTTACAACATGTTTTGAATAAAATGATTTTTTTATTAATCACTTGGATCTTTTGCAATGCACCAAAATTATTTAATATAGTCAGAGGTATACAACTGATCCCCCACTTTCTATGTGTGATTGGTCAAACATGCCCTTGAGTTATCAGTGTTCATTTTTTTTCTTTTAAAAAAGTAATATAGCAGGGTCACAACAAAAAGAGGAAATTGGTTTTGAAATTATTATTGAAATCCAGTATCCTTGAAAATTGAGAATCGGTGCCTGCGCTTATCAAGAGAGTTGTATAATAAATGTGCTATTATTACATTTGTACAAATGAAGGAGTCAGGAAGACATTTAGAGTTGGTACACACATGCATCATGCACATTGCTTATTGAGGGAGATATCAAGTCATGGTGTGTACAGGAGGCAGCTGTGCAGTTGTGGATGGGAGAGGAATACCAGTGGTCCTTTGGGCAGAACCATATTCCATGGATTTGCAGGGAATGGTAGAGTTGTGGTTCAGTTGTGTTGGCCTATGACCGTAATAATTATTTATTTATTTATTTTTAATTTATGGTATTTATACCCCGCTCTTCAGCCTTAATGGCTATCAGAGCGGCTTACAATTATTAATTTCTATTAGACTATTCTAATAATGAACTGAAATTGTGGTTCAGTAGGCACCATGTGCAACTTAACTGTTCTTGTAACATAATTTCCTTGCTAATTTCAGCTGGGAGTGAGAAGGCAGCTATAAAAAGTAGGCTGTGAAGGATACAGCTGGAAAAGATAGAGAAATGAGATGCTGGCTGATCCCACAATAGGATTCAGTGGATCTGGTTATCTTGACCATTGATCACCGAATCTTGGTTTCCTGAATAAATGTGCCCTGGTTTTCACAAGTGAAAGGTTGGACACTATCAATCCTTTCCTTAAGTATTATTATTGTTGTTGTTGTTGTTGTTGTTGTTGCATTTTTGGCAAGCCAGCTCCAACAGGCCTTGCCTGAAGGGAAGAAGAGCCCTCCCTCCAATCCATCTGCCATGGTCCAGGCCTCCGAGGGAGAGAAGATCTGCTGGACTTTCCCCCTTCCCCACCACCTCTCCCTTTTCCTTTTGTTTCTTGTCTTTTCGGATTGTAAGCCTGAGGGCAGGGAAATGTCTAATTAACAAACTGTAAGCCGCTCTGATAGCCTTGGCTGAAGAGCAGGGTAATAATAATAATAATAATAATAATAATAATAATAATAATTTGTTGTTGTTGTTGTTGTTAACCCACTTTTCTCCCAATAATGGGACTCAAGGTGGCTAACACCATATTTAAAACAACACAAATTAAAAACAATAAAAACACATTAATGAAGGTATAGATATAAGATTCAATAATACCTTATTGGCAGCTTCATTTATATACCATTTCATACCACCTGAGCAGTCTGTAAGCAGTTTACAAAGTGTAAGCTAATTGCCCCCAACAAGCTGGGTACTCATTTTAGTGACCTCAGGAGGATGCAAGCCTGAGTCAAGCTTGAACCCTGGCTAGTACTGAACTTGCAACCTTATGGTTTTGAGTGCAGTACAGGGATTTAACCACTGTGCTTATTGTCGTGATGTTGGGTACTTTTCAACGGACTCTCTGGATTAGGCAATCATGTGTGCTCATGGGCTCCATGTGGCCACAGGAAAAAAAAAAAAAGTTACTCCCCAGAATGGAAAATCATGGCCCCAGGTGCTCTTGAAGGCACCATTTACCACTTAAATATAACAGACACCCAAGCCTTACAATACTGCTGCAGCTGCCTCCTCCACCTTCTCCTCTTTGCTGTTGCTCTTCCTCTCATCCAGTCCTTATTATCCTCTTATTCTTCTTCATCCTCTTCATTTTCCTCCTCCCCTCCTCCTCCTATGCTTCTTTTTCCTCCTCCTCCTCTTCTTTCTCCTCTTCTTCTTTCTCTTCTTCCTCCTTCTCCTCCTTTGCCGCTGCTGCTGCTGCTGCTGCTGCTGCTGCTTCTTCTTCTTCTTCTTCTTCTTCTTCTTCTTCTTCTTCTTCTTCTTCTTCTTCTTCTTTGCTTCCTCCTCCTCCTCCTCCTCCTCCTCCTCCTCCTCCTCCTCCTCCTCCCTTCTCCTCTTTTTCTTTGCTTCCTCTTCTTTTTTTGCCACCTCTCTCTCCTCCTCTTCCTCTTCTTCTTTTTTCTTCTCCTCCTACTCCTCTTCTTCTTCCTCCTCCTCTCCTTTTCTTCTTTTTCCTCTCCCTCCCTGAGACACTGTGAAGAAGGAAGCAATATCAACTGGTCTTGTGGAAAATGACATTAAATGAAGAACTGAAAGTTTTGACTAGGAGGAAGCAATCGAGGCTAGGGAACTCTAGGAAAGAGCTTTGGACATGTTTCTTTTGGGATTACAACTCCCAAGATCCTCAACAATCATGGCAATTGGCAATGCTGTCTCAGAGACCCTTAGAGCTGTCATCCAAAGAAATAGTCTGGTGTCTGTGATGCCAGTTGGGCAATGAATATATGCCTGGTTTTAGTGTGAAACTCTAAAGAAGCTATCCAAAGTGTTCAACATGCTTGGGGACGTTAGGTTCAGTACTGTGCATGGCTTCTTTAAAGTTTGAACCGAAGCCTAGTAGACTAAAACATTGAGTCTTCAGCAGAAGTAGCATTTCCAATCTGTGCTTTAGCAACCACAATGGTGATGGATTTGGTAATGAACCCATGGTTCACACCACACACTCTCAGCCCCTAGGGTTGCCTTGTGGTCTCTATCAATCAGAAATGATTTGAAGGCAACAATAACAAACTTGGTCCAAATGCAGGGCAGTGAGAAGTGACCTATCAGCCCCCGTTGGTGTCAGCTTGAAGTATGAGAATTTTCATACCCACACACCCGGTCTATGACTTTTTCTGCTTTTAAATCCCGCTGGGACCGCAGGCACAGCAGACGCCCCCACACATGGGATGTGAGCTCTGTAAAAGCACTCAGTGCCACTTCGAGTGAGATGCTGTTACCTTGGCAATTGTTACCACGAGTTTCTGAGAAGGAGAAGGAAGAGGAGGAGGAGGGGGACAGAGAAAGCCACCACTGCAGACCTGAAGTCTGAAATGGTGCATTCTGAAATGAGAAGAGTAATAGTAAAGAAAGGACTTGAACTCATCACATTGTCCCAAGGCAACCCCTGCAGAGGTGCTTGCTTAGATGTCATTGTCATATCCCAAAGGTCTGGAAAACAGGCCTCATGAGGAATGATGGAAGGAGCTGGATATGTCCTGCTTGGAGAAGAAAAGACTGAGAGATGACATGATAGCTATTGTTAAATATCTGAAGGGATGCCATGTAGAAGATGGAGTGAGCTTACTTTCCGCTGCTTCAGAGACTAGATCATGGACCACTGGATTTAAATGACAAGAAAAGACATTCCACCTGAACACTAGGAAGAACTTCTTTAGTGTAAGAGTGTTTCAACAGTGGAATGGTTTGCCTTGGAAAGTGGTGGACTCTTCTTCTTTGGAGCTCTTTCCAAAGAAGTTGGTTGGACACCTTTCAAGAGTTCTTTATTTGTGTATTCTTTTATAGAAGTCCTGAAAGGTGCCCATCCAACCTCTGCTTAAATACCTACAAGGAGGGAGAGTTTCTCGCCTCTTTACAGCTTGATCAGTGAATGCATACAAAGTGGCAGAAATTTCTAATCCTGTTATTCATAAATCTAACTTGAACATACAAAATAGAGCCCATGGTTTTAGAGCTAGGATACACACGGGGTTTCTTTCAGCACTCTGGGAATTTGAAAAAGTTATGGTCCCTGAGTGGTGGCCTAAATACCCTAAAGGCATCAGATCCTGTCTGATCTTGGAATCTAAGCAGGGTCAGATATGGTTAGTACTTTGATGGGTGGCCACCAATGAATACCTAGTGATACAGGCTTTATTTAAGAGGAAGGAACTGACAAAACCACCTCTGAGGATTCCTTTCCAAAGAAACCCCCATGAAATTCATGGAGTCACCATAAGTTGACAGGCAACTTGAAGGCACATGCATGCACACACAGTCCCCAAGTGGGTGTACAACATTCGGGCTGAGGATCTGTGTATAAAGGCTGGGAGCAGAAATAAGTGTTGCAAGCCCCCACCCCACCCAGAGCTTACAATAAGTATTTTGTACTACAAATTCACCTTCCAGTGACCTTGGAAATAAGATCCAGAACTTCTCCAAGCTCTGGATTCTCCACCATCTCTTATGCACACTTAGGATGACTGCTACTCAAAAAGGGCTTTTTGCTGCTGCTGTTGTTGTTGTGTGCCTTCAAGTCATTTCCAACTTATGGCAAGAAGCCTCAGGTGTACTTATCACAGGATTTTATTGACACCCACCTCTACAAACAATTGAAAATGCCATTGGAATATATTCTCCTGTGCTGAATCACAAGAAAAGTACCTGCATTGTTTTTTTTCCCCCCTTTTCTTTTCTTTTAAAGTCACACGAGAATAATAATTTAAAAAAATCCAGGCACTTCTGAGGAATCTGAGCTGCCACACCACCATTGACATGTATGTTCATTTCCAAGGATAATACTTGTATAGATGGTGACAATAATAGGAAAATAACTTCAGATGGCATTCACTGCATTCAAACACAAGATCTCCCTTCCCCATCGCCACTTTTAATCACAGGAAGAACAGGTTTCCATGCACACAGATGTGTTCCTGGAACGTACTGAGCCAAAAAAAGCCTCACTGAGTGATGTTGGAGATCTAACTACAGAAACAGCTTCCACCAGAGGAAATCTTTCATTACCTTTTCTCATGAGTTTCAGTGGACAGAGAGAGGATCCCAGGGGTGAATGATGGAGAAAACCCCTTCTCATTGTTAGGATCTTTGTCAATTGTCAGAAGATAAACCTTTCAATAGGAGTGTTTGGAAGAAGGATATCTACAGGGAGGGCAAAATGGGGACATTGGCCCTCCAAATAAGAATTTGCCCTCCCCAAAATGAAATTTTCCTTCAGTCTCCCAAGTTTTTAGCACTGCAGAGAGTGAGACCTCCTGAAAATTATTCAGACCTGAACCCTGCAGTGTTCACTTTCCCTTAGTAACCCTGTCTGCAACTTTTCTTTGCATCTCTAAACTCTGTTTCTAAATGGTCAGTTGAAGTCTTAAGTTATTACAGTGTTAGAAATTCCTAACTGATAGGAAGCATGAATGAATGTTTAGGTATGCTTGCCAGAAGGTATGAGTAAGTGACACTGGAGGTTATGAGTAAGTAGGATGAAGGTTCTTGTGCATGTCAAAGGGGCAGATAAATATGTGTGATTGAAAGAGATAATGAAGAAGGAGTTGGAGAAGGAATATAGAAGGTTTAAGGAAAGAAGTATATCATGTAGGTATTAGAAGATGTGATTTATAAAAGAAGGCATGTTAGTATTGGTATGTATATATATGCATTTTTGTGTTTTGATATATTTTTATATGCTTAATAAATTTTATTAAAAAAAGAAATGTGGGGACGGAAGGGCAATTTAATTAAAGAAGGTAGAATCTTATTTGGGGAGCAAATGTCTTCATTCCCCCCCCCCCCGCTAAGTCTTTACTATCTCTTTAATAAAACTTTTTATAAGTTTGCCTTAGGGTCACCATAAGTTGGAAATGACTTGAAAGCACTCAACAACAAATAACTTTCTATGGCCAAGAAAATCACCACGCTCTGGAACATACAATTGAAAATGATTTTCTAGCTGAGCCTAAAGAAAATGAGTCAGATTAGTTTACTAACAGGCCCCTTCCCTTCTTTTGCATTCAATTATTGATCAGAGAAGGAGGAAAATATCTATCAAAATGTACCCAAGGGTTTCAAAGTTTAAAATATTCAGTGTTTAATTCACTCAAGAGGCCATCACAGACTTTGGGGAGAGGACAAAGCTCTCATCCCACCCCTAGATATATCCCCAGTTGTCAGACAAAATGATCATAAGGCACTCAATATACAACAACACCACACACTCGGTCTCTCACAGAAATATGCATTGTTTCTCATGGCTCAAGTGAAAGATCCTGTGTGAAAGGATTGCCCTGCTGGGCCTTTGGAGCTCAATTGAAAGGAGAAGGAAGTTTTAGATAATGGGAACTAGTTGGTTGGGTTAGAAAAATGGAGGAGGAGGCAGATAGGGTGGGGATGGGGAGGAAGAGGAAGAAAATAACAAGGGACAGCCGCACAGAGCCTGCCACATTCAGAAACAGATTCTTGGCAGCTTTCTGGACCTTTGCTTCTTTCATGTTGTTCCTCCTCCCCTCCTCTTTCTCCTCCAAGTGGTTTATTGATTAGTTGTCAAGGGTGACCAAAGCGGTAGGCTCAGGAAGGGAACGAACAGTACGGCTTATTGAAATTATGGGAAGGGTGTTATCTCTCCAAGTAGGTTGCCTGATCTCAGAGCCTAGGCTTGAATCGCCAGTTTCTACAGGTCCTCCTGAGCCAGTAGACAAAGGTGCAAATTCTTCATTTTTGTTGGGCTTAGCTCCAAGCAAAAGGAAAGGGTTGTGTGTAAGTTTCCAGCTCTTCTAATAGAGCAACAGTTTGCTACAAGTTGAAAGATTTAATTTATTTCTTGCTGCCTTTTGCAAGGACTCTTTGAGGGTTAGTTAGCTTTCCTTCTTCCCTCCCAGTCAATGTAGCACCAGAGCATAATCTGTTCTGTTCTGTTCTGCATGGACCTTCTATCTAGAGGCAAGCAGGCTAGATTAAATGTTTTGTATCCCTATGAAGGTAAGAAGGAATGATACCCACATTTCACCTTAATCAGGGATCATCTGCTTTAGTTAGGACTTTCCAAACTGGAAACTATATGGCTGGTGTGTGTTTGTGTGTGTATTTTGATTATAAGCTGTGAGCAAAAGTGGTTGCATGTTCACTTGATGCATGATGCTTATTAACACCACCAGGGTTCATCCCTGAGTTTGGGGCCTATAAATTTCAGGGCCTGAGACAATCTTGAAATGGCAATCCTAACTCCAAGAAAGAAGAAACAACGGGGGGATTCTTGTGGATGTAGGAACTAGGGATGCCAGTGAAATGTGCCACAGGATCCTCTAGTAGTGGATTGTTCTTGTTCCAAAGCGGCAGAATCCTCACAAATTTGGATGCCTTGGCCACATGGAACCTGTTGCTGCATTTGAAGGACCTGCTTTCTTCTTTGTAGAAATATTTTTGTATATGCCCATGGAAAATATGACTAGGATCCTATTGGTGTCATACATATATGTGAGTTCTCTAAAGAGATTATCACACACAGAAAAACTGGCAGGAGAGAGGCAGGGCCCAAAAGACAAAAATGGGTCTTATTACTTTATCCATGCCCAGGCTGTAGGCAGCCTGTATCCTCCTTGGAAGCCCATCTACAACCTGGACTTCTCCCACTGCCTTTTAAAGAAAGGTTAAAGAATGGGTGGTAAAGTAGGGTAACATAACCACAACATACCTATGTGAGTGTAGATTTATGTTACAAAAATATAATGTGGGATTACAGCCATTGTAAAAGCGATGGAAGCTGCTGAAGGTGATGAAAATGAAAATATTTTTGCTGATATGAATGTCTATGCATAGCTTTGCATATGTGTGTCTTGTAGAAAAAAAATATTATTTTGTTTGTAATTTTCTGCCTACAATCTGCTACAATGTGTAGCAGGGAATCCCAAAATAGTTTTCTATGAATTGAGTGGATGAAACCATCTGACCTGATGAAACACAGAGGAGGTACATTGTGTTGATGTGTTAGTACCAATAGGGTCTTGCAGTGTGACAAAGAATCCCAGACATGGAAAGGGGGTCTTTGGCGTTGCGATCAGAAATCTCGGTTCCTTCACACTATAGCACCATCATTCCATTTTAAGTTGCAAAGATGCTTCCGGTGGAATCCATCAGAGCTTTCTGGCTGAGAATTTTGAATAAGGCTAAAGGTAAAGGTAGTCCTTTGACATGAATGTCTAGTTGTAACTGACTGTAGGGGGTGGTGCTCATCTCAATTTCTAAGCCGAAGAGCCAGCGTTGTCTGAGGACTACTCCGGTGGTCATGTGGCCAGCATGACTGCATCAAATGCTGTTACCTTCCCACTGAAGTGGAACCTATCTATCTACTTGCATTTGCATGTTTTCAAACTGCTAGGTTAGCAGAAGCTGGGACTAGTGATAGGAGCTCACCCCATCATGCAGCACTTGGGCCTCGGACTGCCAACCTTCTGATCTTCTGATCACCAGAACTGATGTCGCTAAGCCACCACATCCCTTCCTCTTCCAAAATCTTAGAATGGGTTGAACCATCATCTAAAGTGAACAATAGTGGTACAACTGTGTAGTGTGAAAGGGCCCAAGCAAGTACTACTCGTATTTCCTTTTTGCAATGGATCATACAAGATCATATGGCAACACCTGATCTCTACCATAACTTCCACATCAGGTCTCCAGTCAGCTACCCCTTCTATGAGTATTATTCTATGAGTATTGCATAGGAATGAGGTTCACAACTGCTTGCTGCTCCATGTCTGTGAATTTATTTGCCCTTAGGATCTTTATCATAGGTGTTTCCTGACATCTGTCACTTAAGGTTTTGGACATGTTCATAGGAAAGGACTACTGTCCTAGGTCACTAGGTAGAAGCATAATTTGATATCATATTAACTGCTAGGGCTCCATTGTATGAAATCCAGAGATTTGTAATTTTATGAGATGCTTAGAATTCTCTTCCAAGGAGATCTCATGGTGCAATTTAGATGATTACACTAGAGAACTGTGCATGATTGTGCAATGTAGATAATACCCCATTAGAGTATTGGAGGGTGGGTGGGATGAACACAATAGGTTGTGCAATTATGCCTTTTTACATAAAGGAACTTGTTCCTAGCACACATTGGCATGAATTAAGGCTGCTTGGGTTGCAGGTGTGCGCCCGGTTATCAAACAACTGGAATGTAGGGAGGTACATCTTCAACCATTTTGCCCTTACATGCAAGGATGAATTATTTCCATAGGTTTCTCCCTACTATGAGACAAAACAAATGTTTCAGTGCATTTTTTCATCCTGTATCTTAATGTCTCAAAGTGTTTTGTGAAATTATCCTGTGTAGAAACATGTGGGAGTGTTTTTGTGTGGAAATTGTGCACGTTTGCGAATTAACATATTTTTCAGATTAAAATAACTGTTACCAAAACCACATGCTTTTTGTGTAAAGCACATCGTTTTTGTGCCAGACCCAAGTTTTTGCTCAAAACCCTTGTGTGTTTTTATCATGTTTATACACACATAAAAATGTGTGTATCAGAGCAATATATATATGTGTGTGTGTGTGTGTCTGTGTGTATATATATGTATATTGCACAAAAGAAACCCACACATCCTTCAGCACAGAAAATTTTCTCTGAATATTTCAGGATGTGTGAAAAGCTGGCAAAACTCATGCAACCCATAATCTGTGTTAATTTTCTTGTGGAATAAAGCTGAATATTTTTTCTACCCATGAAGTGTGTGAACATTGAAAGGAAGAATGGAACAAATATTCCCTGTCATTTGTTTCCTAGTGGAAAAATGGGTTTCCCAACCATTGGAATATGCCATCAGGAAGGATAACAGACCAGTCAATCTTCTGTGAAATATTGAAGTATCCTGAATGTTTGTACATGATTTTAGTGAGAAATATATGGCTTTTACATGCAAAAAGTTACAATTTCAGTGCAGAAAATAAGGAAACAAGGTCCCCCCCCCCCCCCCCCGGCAGCATATGTGTCTTTACATACATAGATACACAAACACCATGTGCTTTTCTGGTCAGAAAAGTCCTCAGAAACACTTCAGGACTCTTCAATGTGGAGAGAACGGTGTGCAAAAATATTTATTTTCCACCTGCAATAGGGAGAAAACTACATTGATTATTTGTCCTGGTATTTTAGGGGGAGATAATCAAGGATTTGCATCCCTTGTTGAAAGTCAGTAAGTATTTAAATAATGAGTAATTTTGTCCTTTTTCTTCTTCCTGTTAGAAAGTCTTCAAAAATGACACTATTTTCAAAGCTATATTCAATATTCAGGACTTATTCTGTGCAAATCTGCCAATTGTAACCTTATATGTGCAGTAAAAACAACTATATATTATTTTTCGTGTATAGAAAATACAGCTTCCTACACAGAAGCTATAACTGGGGACTTATTCTGCGCAAAATTTGCATGTGGTTAATTTGCATAGAAAACATTTGCATTTTCTGTGCAGAAAGCAGCTTGCTCCAAATAGAAAATGATATTTTTGTATAGAAATATTTTATGCGCAGGAAAAAAACTGCTCCCTGCACTGAAAATATTTTCTTCAGCAACAGCGACATACATATTTTTGCACAGAATAAACTCAAAATTGCAATGATGCATCTGAGTAGGTAAATCAAGTCTACAAAAGCTTATGCTGCAAAGTCTTTCACTGAGTCAGTGTCAAAGGTGCTACAAGATCTCTTTGCAGACTGCAGTGATTCTTGTCAGTCCAAGAATGTTCTCATCAGGGTTTCTAACACTAAAAAAAACAAACACATAATTTTTATAATTTTGAATATTTTTGAACGTTGGGGAAAAATAGGTACCAATACAGGCCTTGTGTGCCCAGGCAGACCCTTGATGATATCTCAATACCTGCATAGAGGATGACACTTAGACAGGAGAAGTGGTGGGTGCTTATTTGTGACCTTACACTCTTTCTGTATCAATTCAGCCAAGTGGAATTGCCAGTTGCTAAGAGAATTGAATCAGTATGTTAAAAAAAAAAATAATAATTCTGCTCAGCTTGCTTGATCCCAGGCTCCATTGGGAAAATGTATTATCTTTATCTCTTTGCAGAGCACTCAATGAGAAGAAAAAGCTGTTGAAAATTAAATGAGACTAAAATAAGCACCAATTGGAAATGGTAAGTACCGCTTATTCCTGATTCTAGTATGTTCAAAATATCTCACACCTGTAACCTAAAAAGAGCACCCAGGACTATTTCAAACAGCATAATCCACCAGAAATATCAACGGAGTTATCTCTTGGGGGGGGGGGGATAATTCTAAAGATAAGGATTGCTTTGGGTACTTTGAGGATTAAAATGTCTAGTTCTCAGATAGATTGACCAGACCTACCTAGAGGGAAAATGTTTCATTACCTGCTATTTTTCATCTGTTGTCTCTCCAAAAATGTTCCTAATGTTCTGAGCAGACCCAGGAGTTTTCGAGATAAAGTTATCTGTGACCTGCAAGTGGTCAATCACACATCATCAGAAGGTCTTCACAAAAAGGGATGATTCTTGATCTGAGAAAGTGAAAAATCCCTATGGTTCTGATCCTGAAAAATAGTTTGAACAATATGCAGGCCCCAGTTCTCCTGCTGATGCAAAACAGATGTCATCCCATAAACTATCCAGATGGAAGATCACCTAGAATCCTAGATTTGGAAGAGTCCCCAGGGGTCATATAGTCCAACCTGCTGCCATGCAGGAATTCACAAGTAAAGCACTCCTGACAGATGGCCATCCAGCTTCTATTTAAAAACCTCCAAAGGAGGAGACTCCACCACCCTCTAAGGGAGTGTGTTCCACAGTCAAACAGCTCTTACTGTCTGGAAGTTCTTCCTAATGTTTTGGTGGAATCTCTTTTCCTGTAGTTTGAATCCATTGCTCTAGGTCTTATTCTCTGGAGCTGCAGCAAACAAGCTTGCTTCATCCTCAATATGACACCCCTTTAATAATTAAACAGGGCTGTCATGTCACCACTTAACCTTCTCTTCTAAACATACCTAGTTCCCTAAGTCTCTCCTTACATGGCATGGTTTCCAGATCCTTCACCATTGTAACTGCCTTCCTCTGGATATGCTCCAGCTTGTCTATATCCCAGAACTGGACACTGTAGAGTGGCACTATTATTCCCTCGATCTAGACACTACATTCCTATTGATCTAGACACTACATTCCTTTTTAGATGCCGCATCACATTCTTAACTCGTATTCAGCTTGTGGTCTACTAAGGTCCTAGATCCCTTTCATATGTACTGTTGTCAAGCCAGATGTCCTCCATCCTATATCTGAATCTTTCTCTTTTTTTTCATGCCTAAGTGTAGTTACATTTTTAGCATGTACATTTTTCCTTGTTGAAATTCCTGAGAACCATAGGTCAAGCTGAATGAGTACCAAATGTTATAGAAATACTAAGTAACATAGGCAGAAAATTCCTACAATCGAGTCATGCACTGGCACCTCATATGATGCATGGAACTTATAGGACAGTGCATATGTGTCAAATTTATTATATAATTTGCACACACATGCACACAAACACACTCACACACACACACACACACACAGAGTACAATCCCTGTATCTATGCATCCAGTAACCATGGCTTCATTTATTCATGTCTGAAGGGGAGGGAAGGTCTCTCTAGGCATCTGGAGGGCCTCCTGCATGACGCTATGGTCAACGTCCATTGGAAGCATAGGGTTCACCAGTATCCATGAGTTTTTCTAACTGCAAAAATTAAGTCTGGGGACATATTCAGGAATTGCAGTGTGTATATAGTCCATTTAAAACAGCATTAAAGACATTTTTTTCTGGTATATCTCTACCCAGCCATTTTTAAATCATGAATTTTAATGTGTAAATAATAATAATAATAAGAGATAGATAGATAGATAGATAGATGATAGATAGATAGATAGAGGTGTAGAAGAGGGAGATAAAGAGAAAGAGATTTTAAGTGCAGTTGTGTTTGCAATATTCAAAAATAGTTGGTCCCATAGGACTGGAAAAAGGTAAGCCAGCAGCCCTCACCCTTGGCCCTACTGATTATTGATGCTGGGAGTTGCAGTACAATGTCACTGGGAGGGGGGAGTATCTTATGAGTCTCACCCCTGTTTTAAATCTTTGAAGCTGGCATTACCTTCCATTTTATTATGTGCTTCAGTATTCTTTTTATTCCTTCTGCTGCTTTTATATGGGTTGTACTGAGCTGGTTTATTGCCATCATTTTTTCCTTTGTTATCCTATGTTTTATATTTTTAGTTTATCGCTACCCTGTCCAGGGAGCTTCAGTTATTGGACAGTTTTAAAATGTAAGAAATAAGTCAATAAAAATCTGGGTCATTTGGTGGCGGCGGGGGGGGGGGAGCTATGGTCAGACAGGGCCTGGTCTTCATTGTGGAAGTGGAGAGGGGTCAAAAGCAAGCAAACAGCCAGTTCCTTCTTCCTCTCTCCTGCTTCCTGCATCTTCACTTGTTTCATTTCTCTCTCCTCTAGGCCACTTTGCACATAAGGGATGGAAATTGTGCAGTCAGTAGGATGCATGCTGCCCTTTGGGAGTCCAGTTTCATCCTTGGGACCTCCAGTAGATGCTGGAACTCCCTCTCCCCCCCCCCCACACCAACAAAAAAGATAAAATTTAAGCTAAAAAGACCTCAAAAATAAATAAATAAATAAAGGGGATGCAGTGGCTTAGTGGTTAAGATGCCAATTCTGATGGTCAGAAGGCCGGAAGGGCAACAGTTCGAGGCCCAAGTGCCAAGTGTGAGCTCCCATCAGTAGTCCCAGCTTCTGCCAACCTAACAGTTCAGAACCATGTAAGAGCGCAAGTAGAAAAATAAATACCACTTCAGTGGGAAGGGAGAGAGAGAGAGAGAGATGCTGTTTTGGGAGGACTCTAGATATCCAAAAGCCACCAGATTCCATCAGATCTTGGAGGCAAGGCAGGGCCAGCCCTGGTTAATATTTGGATGAGAGTCTACCCAAGAATATCAGATTTTGTAGGCTATATTTCAGAGGAGGGAAGTGGACCCTGGTCCAGATTCCAAGCCCAATATTCATACCACTATCCCACAACGGAGAGTATCAGAGAAGGAAAAGGATGTCCTTTTCCCATCCTTTTCCCATACTTATGGTGCAATTGCAAAATGATTTTCATATGAGGTTGCACTTATCCTGTCAGTGTCCCATCATTGAATTGCAATTGACTGTGATCGTGCAAAAGATTTACATACGACATCACACTTACCTTGTCATTGTCCCATCATTGAAGTGTAATTGTCCTGTCATTTTGAATTAATTGGAGGTTGCATTAGTACAATTCCACTTCAGTCCACAATAAGGATGGGGAAAGAATGAGAGCACTATCCTGTTCCCATACCGTCCCCATCTGATAATCTCCAATGGCTCTTCCTAGCAGATGTAATAACATTCTAAAATTAATATAAGGTTTGGAGGATGGATGAAAGGGATAGGAATTACATAGTGGAATAGGAAGACTGGGAAGAGAAAATATATAGGATAATAAGGATGAAGAAAGTAGAGGAATGGTTTTGGATGAAAGGGAGAGAAATGAAAGTAAAGGGTAATGATATGAAGGTTATTGAGATTGTAAATTAGTAGTGGAATGTAATGGTTTGCTGAAATATTTTATGTGTTTGCTTATATGTTGTATATAATTGATAACATTTTAACATGCTTAATAAAACAAAATAAAAACTAATATATGGAAAGAGAAGTAGCTAGAGAAGAAGAAAAGGAGAGAGAACCCAGATGCCTTCAGTCATATCAATTATGTCCCATCAGTATTTGTGGTGAAGAAATAGAAAGGGGGTTGAAATCATATAGCCCTCCAGATGTTGTTGGACAGCAAGTAGCATAATTCCTCAATTGTGGGCTAGGGATGATGAGTGGTGAAGTCTCCTTCCTTAGAGGTCTTTAAGCAGAGGCTGGATGGCCATCTGTCAGAGATGCTTTGATTTGGAGTTCCTGCATGGCAGAATGGGGTTGGACTGGATGACCCTTGTGGTCTCTTCCAACTCTATGATTCTATGACTCAAAACTCAGCAACATCTAGAGGGACATGCAATTCCCAGCCGGAAGCAGATGTCACATATCTCTTGTTAAAGTTAAGTAGGATCATACAAGCAAAATATTACAATCATACAGGTAAAGTTTTGACGAGGACTTCTGGATTCAGCTGAAATGAATCCAAACTGAATGTGGATACCAAAATCTGTAGATGCTCAAATCCCATTAAAGACAATGGCATAGTAAAATAGTGTCCCTTAGATAAAATGGCAGTATCAAGGTTTGAGTTTTGGAATTTATATATTTTTAAACTGTGGATAGTTGAATCAGTGGTTAAGGAATTGGTAGATACAGAGGGCCAACTGTCCATTGTGTGTATTTTGTAGGGGTTTTGGTCCATTTTAAGCCAGTTTGGGGAGGAGACACTGGGGGTTTAGAGGGCTATACTTTCAGGCCTGGAGAGCCGAAGACACCCCATGGATCACACCTTGTGGGCCACAGTTTGTTCACTCTTCAGGCTACACAGTTGCCCCTAGCATGACCAGAAATGATGGCTGATTTTAATGGTATTTCTGATGTTTCAGAAAATTTTGGACATTTTTCAGGCATTTGAGAAGGAAAAGATTTTAAAACTATCATTGGGATTTGGGAACTTAAGAGATCTCCAGGCATTTGAGACCATAAAAGGGGGAGCCATGGGCTGAAAGTATCCTCCACCCCTGCACTTTCCCCTAATCTAGTCCAACCTCTTGTTTAAGGATTGAATAGGATTTCACAGCAGATGTAGAGAGTATCTGAATTTTGTAAAATGGCATCTCTGGAAATTTTGCAGTTGTGAAAGGATTTACATTTGAGTGGACAATCTGTTCCTCAAAGTCTGTTCCTAGAAGGAATATTTTCCCACCCCTTTGAACTTCTGCAGAATCCTTTCACTTCATAAAAAAAACATAAAGCACAAGCTTCATCTTTGACATAGCCCTGGCTTTTTCTGGGTCACTTTCTACTGTTAGCCATTACATTTGCAATTCAAATGTTTAGTTATACCAACCTGTCAGAAGCATTGCCAGAGGGAATAATGTTCCAAGCCAGGAACAATGGGATATATTTTACAAGGGAGGAAATAAGGCTGCAGATGTAAGTAGAAGAAATATTTTTCCTGTGTTGCTCTGTGTTCAAATGATCGGACATAGATCTTGCTACTGTTTTATTAATTTTCAAAGAGAGAGACATTTTAGCTTTTGATATAAAAAAGAAAAGTGGTAGAAAAGTAAGGAGGGAATCTTGCATTATGGTACTTTTAAGAGTAACAGCTTTATTTCTTATATGACCACTCCTTTTCTATGGAACAGACACCAAGAACTTCCAGAACTTTTAAAACAAGCAAGAAAAAGATGGAGGTTGAGAATATTTGCTTCTGATTTATACTTTGTGCATTTAGGCAAGATAATAATTATAGTTCTGTAAACAAGTAGATGATTAAATCACAGCAAATAATAGTGAGAAAATCACATTTGAGGCAAGGCTGCTGTAGAAAGCAAATTGAAAGTGTGTGACTTCAATTTACATGGTTCCATCTAAAAGCCTTTTTCTTCTTTAGAAAAACAGAAGCAAGTGAGTTAATTTAGGTCAAAATGGAAGTTGCCCTTGGCAACAACTTAGGGCTTGTGTGGCCATGGATCTCTCTGTGTAATGGATCAACAAGGTTTGAGGCTCTCTCACCTACAGTTTTCTAAGTTTGCAGAAGCTAGTAATGGACTCAAGATTTTTTTCTGTTTTAGATGTTTCTGCCAGTTGTAGGAATGACAGCACCAATAGAGAATTTTCCCCACTGATAAATCAATGAATAATGGAATTTGGAAACTGATCAAAATATAAACTTTAGTAAAGAATTTAAATGAAGACTAAGGGTTTGTAGGGCAGCTATGAAGGAACTAGATATGATCCTCCAATGTATGGACATATCATTGAATATCAAATTCAGAACCATCTATCTCAGAGTATTTCCTATTTCTGTGTATGGATGTGGAATGTAAACAGTGAAGAAAGCTAAGAAAACATCAACTGAGCCAAAATGTGGGACTTAGAGAGAGTTCTATGGATGCCATGGATTGCCAAAAAGACAAATAAAGAGGCCTGAGAACAATTCAAGCCTGAACGCTCACAAGAAGCTAAGCTATCATACTTAGGACACATTGTGAGATGACAAGACTCTTTGAAAAAGACAAGGAATTTCAGTAAAGTGGAAGACAGTAGAAAAAGGGAGAGATCGCACTACAAGTGGATTGATTCAATCAGGGAAGCCATGGGCTGCATCTACATTGTAGAATTGATGCAGTTTGACACTGCTTTAACTGCCATGGCTCAATACTATGGAATCCTGAGATTTGTAGTTTTATGAGTTATTTCACCTGCTCTGTCAGAGAGCTCTGGTGCCACAAGAAACTACAAATCCCAGGATTCCATAGGATGGAGCCATGACAGCTAAAGAGGTGTCAAGCTGCTTTCATTCTGCAAGGTGGAAGAAGACTTAGTTGTTTGCAAGATTTGAGCAGGGCAGTTGACGATTGGGGTCGTGAAGGTTTCTTATGTCACTATAAGTTGAAGATGTCAACACATTACAAGAATAACAGCAACCGGAGCAGCAGCAACAACAATGACAACAGATCATATCCTACATCTTTCCTGAGAAATGCACAGACTGAATCCTGTTGGGCAGTAGGCCTGTGACTCTAACATCATTATTATGGGGAATGCACAACAGCTGTTTCTGTAATCCCATGGAATCAAGGCCTACATTGAAGACATTATTGAATAGTTATGCATTCACTGAGAAAGCATATGTGCATGTGCAATGACTACACTATCCATGTAAAGTTTCCCAAATTTCATTCCCACGGGCAAAAATGAATAATTTTATCTTTCTTTTTTTTTTTAACCGTTTATGACAAATTTGTCAAAAACTATGCAGTTTTCTCAGAGCATTCTCAGTTTAGGTCCTATTTTGTGCAAACAAGTGTTTTTGCAGAGAAAACAGCATTTTCTGCCCAGAAAACAAGTTTCTTACACAAACATTTTTTCTGTACAAAAATGTGGTTTTCTGTGGTAGAAAATGGTATTTTCTCTGCCAAAGGAAAAAAAAAAGCCAGGTGCATTTTTCAGACAAAATAAGTCCCACGATGTGGAGATTTTAACCCCTTTAGGATTTTCTTCATAAGGGCTTGATGACACTCAAGAAACCAAGGTTGTTTGTTTGTTTATTTGTTTTACCATTTTTCAAATACTTTCAAATATAGTTTCCATCCCTAGGTTATGCTTGTGGAACTCCTCTTACATAACTGTGAAATGAATATGGACATTATGCAATGACCCAAAAATATTGACTGGAATTTAGCATGGGACTTACATCTACATAAGTGGGTTTACATCTACAAAAAAGAAATCAGTAGTTTCAGTGTTGGACTAGGGACTTTGGAGACCGGGGTTTGAATCACTGCTCAGCCATGGAAACCAACTGGGTCATCTTGGCCAAGTCACACACTCTCAGTCTCAGAAAGCCCAGTGATAGATTCACTTTAGGGTCACCATAACTCAGAAATGACTTGAAGACACTCCCCCCCCCAAAAAAAGTTTTTCAATGTTCCTATTCAGGAACATTAGTACAGAGCAGAGCCACCAAAGTGATCATTTCACATTGTTCCTAATGCAAATCTGGACCAATGTGCATTGAGGATCAGCTCTAATTGTTATGAACTGCCTGACCTTAGTTCAGACAGTAACTATTATTATAACTATTTGTTCAGAAACTAAAGCAGTTCACAGCATGGTGATGTTGTTAGGACTATTATCACACTAGTGTCAATTCCAGAACGATTCCACAATTATCCCATTACTATCCCACAATTACCCCATTGCCAATAATGGGGTATTCATTGCCAATAATGGGATAATTGTGGGATGGTTCTGGAATTGACCCTAGTGTGATAATAGTTATCATTATTGGCAATGAATATCCCATTATTGGCAATGGGGTAATTGTGGGATAGTAATGGGATAATTGTGGAATCGTTCTGGAATTGAACCTGGTGTGATAATCTCATAAGCAAATCCAGTTACCCAGTAGATTAAAAGCACAAAGCAACTCAAACCCTTTTCTGCACTCAAAACCCATTAGTTCCCACATGAAAACATTCTTCTTCCCAGGACAGCCTTGTGTTTTCTCATCTTAACAGGCATTCTCACAGAGTTGATCTTGCCAGCTCCCCAGTGTCTGTTAACCTCCCCTTTTACATCTGCTCATTACCCAGCTCCAGAATAGAGAAAGAACTTTTCCACCCAGTAATACAAAGCAATGCAGGTATAGCATAAAGGACAAACAAGCATGTTAGGAAGTCAGAGGGACAGAGATCCTGGCATTGCACAAGAGGTGCTGATGCACTGTGGGCATTTCTGTTGTGCATCCAGATAATGGTTAGGGAGTGCTTATGTAAATAGGTCGAACCCAAAATGCATTGGGACACCAGCTTTGGTATGCTGATGCGGATTGATAGAGCCTGATGTGCATCAAGAAATTCTTTCCAATGCCTTGATATGTACGTTAGCAATTCACTCAGAAAGATCCACAGAATTACTGCTACGTACCTAAGTACGCATAAAGTCACTCGCTATAGATCAGGATATAGAATTGAGGACAACTGCATGCTTAAGGGAATATACATGGTAACAAAAAAGCAGCAGGAATTCCAGCCTGGCATTTTTAAATGTTAAGCAGTGCCAGGGCCCCACAACCTATTTAAAAGTTGAAATACCTTTTCTAGAGATTTCCAAGAAAGGCACTTGTCTCTCTCCCTCCCTGACTTTTGATGAGAAAAAGGGCAGTTGATGGAGCCTTGATGGGTTGAGGGTTGCGAAAACAACCTCAGGGGCCACATACAACCCAGCACCTCATTCTGCCAACCTTAAATTGAGTGGAAGAGTGCCTTGAATGAATATAAAGCAGCTTCTGACATCCCAAAATCTAAATTCAGCTGCAGAAAAATGAGCATCTCTAGGTTTAGCATCAATGTTCTTGTGTCTGCTGCCACTGTGAACAATAATAGAATGAAGGAAAGTAAGCTCTGAAGTACCATACAGATACAAATAGAGCTGTGAACCCTTTCCATCATACCTAGCTAGGTGTCTAGGGAGGTATTTGAAAGTGACATTTTGCATCTCCGCAGTGTTTGGCACCTGGTGGTGATGAAGGCTATCTAAATCACAGAAAAAGGAACGAAGGGTCAAGATGGTAGGAAGCATTGTTGCTTGATTGAAACCAAGGGGGTCCCCAATACTATTATCAACAACAACAACAAAAATCGATACAAGTAAATACACACAGACGGGGGCGCCAGAGATGGTTGCTAAGGAAAGGGAAAGAACAAGCCACACATATGACAGGACACAGTCTCTGGGCAGTTGCACTTACTTGGAAAATGCATTATCACAGAGCAAAGGCTCAGCAAGAGGTTTCATGGAAATCAAACCAGCAGGTGTTCCCAATGACCCTGATCACAGCTTAAAGAATCATTCTATTTGTCTCTTTCTCTTGCCTGTGAACTTGAAAACAGCCCAAGATTTGTCAAAACAGATCCTGGCTTGGTAGTAATTGGAGAAGCATAATATAAATGAATGGGATTTTGCCCTTGTTGAGAATCTCCAGTGGAAGTCCCCAGCTGGTTCAAATTAAAGACTAAGTGAAAACTCTTGACTGTTCTTCTTCATGAACATTTCCAGGGGTGTGAGAATTTTTCCCCCTGGGGAGGGCAGTGTCTTTTGAACTCCTTGTGAAAACATTTTTTCATTTCATTAAATTGCCATTACCTGCCAGCGCAGTCAGTTGCCCTTGTCTGTACACAGTGATTTCATCATATAAGCAAATCTAAGGTTTGAATCTATTGCTAGTCACAACTGGTGTACAGCCATTTGAATCAATGGAATACATCTAAATGTTGGCTGATCATTCACCTGCTGATTCAATTAATATATGCTGGTTGAAATTACTTGCAGGATTTGGGCCCAAATTATTTTAATTCTATTTCAATAGTAACATCTTCACATTAGACATTGTACTGCTATGTTTCCCTTCTTTGATAGGTTGGGATCAAAGCATGATTAATCCCTGAAGGGGAAATAATAAAAGCCAGAAAGAATAGCGTAGAAAAGAAGAACCCACTGGAAAACATGGAACTCAAGAGAATTTTTTTTCCTAACTTAATTGCCTATGCCAAAGAAAGAAGAGCAGAAAAGCACAGCTCCATCGTGCCTTGCCAGCGTGGCTGGTTAGCGTCCTTTCTTCATGTTCCAATTGTCATTGCTCTGGTCTTTGAGGGAGAGAAGAGCAAACAGGCACAGATCCATCATGCCTTGCCAGAAGCCCTCTCTCCATATTCCAAGTGCCATTGCTCTGCCCTCTTAGTGGGAGAAGAGCAGTCAGCATCTGCTAGTCGTATGAATCGTAGAATTTTAGAATTACAAGGGATCTGAAAATCACATAATCCAAACCCCTACCAGTCTTGGTATCCACAATAAAGTATCCCTAGAAGGTGGTCATCCATTTGCTGTGTAAAAACCTCTAATAAAGGACAGTCAATGGACATTTGAGACAGTCTAGTCCGCTGTCAAACAGCTCTTACCATTAGAAAATTCTTCCTAATGTTTAGCTGGAAATTTTTCTGTGTGTATGATATGAGTCCACTGGTTCAGGTTCAGTTCCTAACTTCTGGAGCAGCATCAACAAGTTTGTTCTATCTTCTGCTTGATAGCCATTCTGCAGTGGCATCTCAGTTGAGGAACTTCCTCTGCTGGACTCCTGATCAGTGCCAATGTTCGGATCATTTCAGTGCCAAGTCAGAACTGGGCTTTCTATTAAACCCTTTGGACATACCTGATTTATCCAGGCTGCACATATTTCTCATATATATATATATATATATATATATTGACTTTATTGTAAGCTGCCCTGAGATCTTTGAATATAGGGTGGGACATAAATATGTTAATCAATAAATCCAGCTCATCAATATCCTTTTTAAAGAGGGTACCTTTGAAGAATCCTGGTAAACTCAACTGGTTCAAAGTATTGACTAGGACTGCTAAATGGAAGCATGTGGCTTCCATCTTAGAACGGTTTCACTGGAAGCTAATATGTTTCTGGATATAGTTCAAAAGGCTAGTTATCTAAAATGTCATTCAAAGACTGGGACCAATTTATCCAAAAGACTTTCTCTCTGTCTTGTCAATATCTGAAGTACATTTGGTAGGAACTTAAGGTAAAGCTTTCTCAGAGGTTGATCTAGGTTCTCAAATTCAGTGCCAAGAGAAGCCTGTCTTGCTCCTTTTTCAATTACTTTTAGACACACCTTTTGTGCAGACACACCTTTTGGTCCATAAGCCAACTTGTTATGGGTGTTGTAGCTGTGTTACTATTGATTTCATTCATTTTGATCAGTTTCCTTTCTGTGCCTCCTCCTCCCTGTTGGTTTTATATTTTAGTTTGCATTTTATTACAGTTGTATTGTGTTCACTCATTATTTCATTGCATTGCATTGATAATTTTATTGTTTTATTTATAAAACCATTAAATCCTGTTTTGCTGTGTTCACTTATTAGTTTACTGCATAATGCTGAGCAAGGCAAGAATAAGGAACTTACCTTTAGCCTCCAGGCTGAATTCAATTTCAGAGAAATTTTTTGGGGGCCTTATTCCAGGAGAAGACTGGGCCAAACGCAAAAATACTATCATATTTTAGTTTAAAGCACATCTAGCTTTACTAAGCCTCATGGTATTTGAAATATGGTGCTGGAGGAGAATTCTACAGATACCATGGACTTCCAGAAAGGCTAATAAATGGTGTCAAGAGCCAAGTTGAAGCCAATGACTAAACTGAAGTTATCATACATCAAACATATCAACAGGAATTGTCTTGGCGAATTACACTGGCATAAATTGGGTTTACACTATCACAGATTTCTCTTGTTCATTGCAGACGTTGGAATCCTGATCCAACCACTCAGTGACCAAAATCCTCTCTAAACTTACTTTTTAAGCAGTTCAGTTCCCCAACACAGTCATTTCCCTGTTGTTAGAAAGTAGGGGACATGACCAACTGTTTTCATGTAGCTGGATGCACTTGCAGTGTCCCTCTGGGATGCCTGTCAAAGAGTCATCAGCCAAGATAGCACTGATCAGAAACCATAAAAACTGTATTATTTTAGAATTGTCTGTATAATAGTTTTAGATAACGATTTAAGATATTTTAGATGCGATTGTAAATGACTGTATTTTATATGTTGGAATGCCACCTCGATCCAATGGGAAAGGCAGGAAATACAGATAAAACTATTATTATTATTATTATTATTATTATTATTATTATTATTCATATGTCATCTTGGTTGTGACCATAAAGGTTTATTTAAACATTTATAGATCCACTACAAAATGGCCATTGCCTTCATTGTTGTATTCTAAGTGGTTGTTCTAAGTCCTCTAGAAATGTGTATGAAATACTGTGCATCGATAGTCCCATCCCAAAGGGTAAAAGGCAATGCCCATGTAGAATGTGACTGCTTCTTTGTCATGTTTACACCTTTTTCTCGAAAATACAGATAGATGGCTCAAATCACATGAGAGTATTTCTCTACTTATCCCATGAGTGCCCATCTAGTTAGTAATGCTTCTGTAAGGAGGCACTGAATTTGGGATGTTGAGGATGAAAAGTAGGATGCAAACTCTACCACTGAGTTATGGTCACTGTATGTGCTGTGTGGTTCTGGGCATGAGGCAGATGAAATGATCACTCAGTTCTGGGCTCAAGAAAGTTATTTTATTTAAGCAAGTAAGAGATAGAAAAGTATAAAGCATAAGCCCATAGTCTTAAGCAAGTTAACAAAAGAAAAAGCCATACAGACACAATGGCCAGGCAGTCCTGCGCATGTGTGGCTGCAACAGAAAGAATCCTTTGTGTGCTAGATTTCATATACTGTTGTCTTTTCCTACAAGCTTTTAAACAATACTACCTCATCATCTACCCTACAGAAAATGGGCCAAAGGAAAGGGGGATGATGTTCCCATTACAGCTAAGCTATTATTATTTATTTATTTATTTATTATTATTATTATTACCAACAACAACAAAAACAACAACTCTCTAGGTGCAAGGAAACAAGCTGAAACTTCTTATGTCTTGGCCCTGGAATGCCATTCCTTTTTCCCGTACCATCTCATAGCATGCGAGAACTTTGCTTCACCCATTCTGTAACAAGATGAATGAGGTCTACACATTTTTAAAAGTAACTGCAGCCTGAAATTTCCAGGACCAGATGAACTACATCCAAGGGTATTAAAAGAACTGGCAAATGTAATATTGGAACCACTGGCAATAATCTTTGAGAACTCCTGGAGAACAGGAGAAGTCCCAGCAGACTGGAGGAGGGCAAACGTTGTCCCCATCTTCAAAAAGGGGAAAAAAGAGGATCCCAAAAATTATTGTCCAGTTAGTCTGACATCATTTCCAGGAAAATTACTAGAGCAGATCATTAAACAGAGAGTCTGTGAACACTGAGAGGCCAATGCCATAATCACAAAAAGTCAACATGGGTTTCAGAGAAACAAGTCCTGCCAGACAAACCTGATCTCTTTTTTTGATAAAATTACCAGCTTGGTAGATGAAGGGAATGCTGTGGATATATTATATCTGGAGAAAAGAAGGTTAAGAGGTGATATGATAGCCCTGTTTAAATATTTGAAGATATGTCATATTGAGGAGGGAACAAGCTTGTTTTCTGCTGCTTTAGAGACTAGGACATGGAACAATGGATGCAAACTGTAGGAAAGGAGATTCCACCTCAACATTAGGAGGAACTTCCTGAGAAAGGGCTGTTCGACAGTGGAACACACTCCCTCGGAGTGTAGTGGAGTCTCCTTCCTTGGAGGTCTTTAAGCAGAGGCTGGATGGCCATCTGTCAGGTATGCTTTGATGGAGAGTTCCTGCATGGCAGGGGGTTGGACTGGATGGCCCTTGTGGTCTCTTCCAACTCTATGATTCTATGATTCTGTGAACCAAACTCTAGACCTAACTCATTCCCTATTCTTTATTCCCAAAGGATAGCGCTTCTTGTAGATAATTCTTCCATCCACACACTGGTCAGAGCCAGTTCTTATAAATAATACCTCTTAATCAGAGTTTTTTTTTTTAAAAAAATTAGAGTTCCAAAATATCTCAGACAACTTCAATTCTGGCCATGCTGGCTGAATGTTTCTGAGGGTTACAACAGGAGGGGGCAAATGGCCAGAGGTGAGAGAGATTTGTGGTTTTATGACCCTGCTGTACCTGTAAGCAGATCAGGGCTGTAAACCAGGGATGCTCTCCTTCCTTAAGTATGATTGAATGATAACGCAGGAAAGGAAAAAAGGAAACATGAAAGGTCACTTTTATCCAGATCAAAGGCTTGGGATCATAGCCGGGGAGAGGGCTGGATGATAGGAACTCTTAAGTATGATCCAGGGGAAAACTTTTCATTTCTCACACAAACCCTGGACAGTGACAGCGCAGGTGAAGGGGGGAGCTGAGTGGAGGCCTTGAAACCTCCCAAACCAGTGGAGCAGAGGCAGAGCAGGTGAAGGAGGGAGCCGAGTGGAAGCTTTAAGACCTGCTTCCCTTCCTCTCCCAAACCAGCAGCACAGTGGCAGTATAGATAAAAGAAGGATATTCCCCCCCCCCCCCGGGAATAGAGCCACATCTGGTTTTCGGAGGCAGCTTATTATTATTGTTATTATTATTATTATTATTATTAGAGTATTATTATTATTGTGGAGCCTGGCACATCTGCTCTCATTGCGAGTTGCTCACTTTTGAGGTTAGAACAAGGCACCTAGCTATGGTTCTGATCTTCTGACAGTGGTAGATACACCAGGCAGCTCAGCAGGACAAAGGGCTCCAGATCTTCCTGAAAGATTCAGAGTAACAGGTAAGTTAAAAAAAAATTCAGACTGTTTTATCCTGGTTCTGCTCGTACCAGTGCTAGAGCTTAGGATATGCATTGTCTAAACAAAATGTTTCAGATTGGGGGGATTTTGGCCCATTCAGACAGGGCCAACAATGTTCACCGTGCTGGCATCATTGAATGTCACTGGGTAGAATTAGCCTTTCTTCTCAGCATGGTGGTTTCATGTGCAATTCATCAACTAGTCCAGCTCTTTTAATTCTTTCCCACATGGCCTCTTTATGGAGTAATCTGAGAAGTACTGTGTCTGAAATATTGACTGAAGCATCTTGAGTTATTGCACTAGGCTTATCATGACATTCACTTGCTCTGGATTTAATACCTTCTGTTGCCCTTTTGGTAAGGGGGAAAAAAACTGAGTAGCATCAGGTGTGAAGGGAATTCTCCTCCAGTCATAGAAAGTGATGAACATAATCCATTACTGAAAGAGGATTACTGTGTTAATTTAATTACAGATGCTAGGATTCTTAACTAAGTTTTATGCATATGTAATTCAGTGACTTTATAGCATGCTTCCCCAGGTTGGTAGTGTACAGATGTGTTGGATTATACCACCCAACTTCCTCTAGTTTATGGAAATCTTATGAAAGAGGTACTTCAATAAGTCCTAGTCATCAACTGCTCTGCTCAATGCAATTCACTTGCATTGTGGTTTCCCTCTTTTCCTATTGCCTTCCACTATGCCAAATCATTATCATCTGCCAGCGAGTCCCATCATTTCATGATAGGTCTGAAGTATGATAACCTCATTCTTCACTTTTGCAAAGTCCATGGGCAAGCATGTACATATCTGCTAAGGCAAGAAGAGGAGATTTCCCAAATTCTTTCTTCACCACCACCCTCCCCGCAGTGATCCATGCACCTTGGCATAAACAATTTGAATCTAGCCAGCCTGGATTCACTTCTTGCAATCCTTTGATATGTGGAATTAAAACAACTAAGCAAGTGTCTTCTCCTTCAGTGAAAGGGAGAAAACATTCATCAGGCTCAGAGAAATTCTGAGAACTTTAAACAAGGAATGAGCCTAGGTCAGGGTAAGCAACCTATGTTGGTTTGGGAAAGGAAACAATGTTTTTAGATTCCTCTGGGGAAAATACATGCTGCCCAAAATGCTATGCAATGCAATAGTATAAAATAAATGCAATGCAATACATAAATGTAGTCAACAATCCACTTCCACTCTTGAAATACACACACACACACACACACACATATTTAAGTATATATATAAAATGATAAAAAGTACTAGAAGTTCTGTGAGTTGTTAAGAAGGTGAGACATCCCCTGTGGAGGCTTATGAGAAAAGGCCATTTCCTCTTCTTCTGCAAGGAAATAAGCACCTTGAGAGAGTTGTTAAAGGAGCCTTTGGGGGCATTTGAAGACCCAGGATCAAATTTTCTCCACCCCTAGTCTAAATGCTCAAGAGTTGTGCAATTGTAAAACAGACAGTATATAAATGCATTATACAACCAATATTGTATCTACCAATCATGCTTATGGGATAGAATAATAGAATCATACCTGTAGAGATGGAAGAGACCACAAGAGTGAACCAGTCCACCCCCCGCCGTACAAAAATATACAATTAAGCACTCCTGACAGATTGCCATCCAGCCTCTGTTTAAAAATTCTAAAGAAGGAGACTCCACCACACTCCGATGCAGCCTATTTCACTGTGGTACGGCTCTTACTGTCAGGAAGTTTTACCGAATGTTTAGGTGGAATGTGTTTTTCATGTAGTTTGAATCCACTGCTCTGTGTACTAGTCCCTGGAGCAGCAGAAAACAAGCTTGCTCTTGCTTCATCCTTAGTATGACATCCTTCCAAATATTTAAACATAACAGCGTCATGCAACTTGAGATACATTTAATTGGGCAACTAAATGCACACTCAGAGTGCATTCTGACTTTCATCTGCAAATAGTACTGTATATACAACTCCACTTGCACAATTTCAGCTGAATCCAGATGTCCCTTTTCAGATAAAATGTTCAACCACATCTGTATCAAAAAGTGCAGATATATAAACAGTTGGACATTTTATCCAAGTAGGAACATTTAGATTCTGTTCGGGATACATATACCATATGATTTGCATATGTGCAAATCCATGTGTAGAGATTTTTGCAACTTGGGTGAATGATAATGTTGTGCAAATGAGCTGATAGCCAAATCTCCATGCACAATGGTGTTGCACACAACACCACTTCTGCAACTTTGAACTGAAGGCAGATATTCCTCATTGGATAAAACTATCCAACAGCTTCCTTAGGGGGACTGATACATCCATAAGACAAAGCAGGATCCCAACCACATATTTAGCTACTGTTTCCCAAATTGTTGTTAACCAATGGAGCAAATTTCCCACCTGGATTAAATTCCTACTTCCCATGCAAGAAAACATGTATATGTCTCTAGACAGAAATGATGGAGACAGAGATGATAACAATAACTTACTCAACTCTATTCTGTTTAAGTCTATTGTAGATCTATACTCAGTCAGCTCTTAAGAGTAATGGACAAGCAAGACTATATCTACCCTTCTGTAGTATCGATTCTCAGTATCTCAGTATTTCCTTTCTTGTGAGCTTTCTGAGCAATAGTGATCCTTTAAGGAAGTCCCTCTAGCCTGCCAACTGTAGCACGGAGGAGGAAATTGTGAATTCCAATGCACCTTAATTCTGATCCTACAACACAAACCACATATTGATATGGAGGAGTCAATAACACCACAGGGCCTCCCTCGGAAGGGCATCAGATGCCCAAAGCAAAGTTTTAAAAGTTGTGTAAAAAAAAATAGCGGGGGGCACAGAGGAGAAGGCAACCCTCTGAAATCTAGGGATATGAATGTGTGGCCCTCAAATAGTTCCCTATCCATGGCCTTCATATTATGCTTTGAATCAATTACATACTAAGATGCGTTAACTGTACAATCCTAAATGTATCTATTTAGAAGTAAGCCTATTGATTTCAGTGATTTTCTTGCCAGTTTTCATCAATCAGATGTTATATCGCAATTGACAAATAAATCCAATTTTGGTCTGTGTCACTTTTACATGGGTTCACCAATAAATCAGTTCTATTTTGTTTCTGGATTTGTCTTTGATTTTCAAAAATAAATCCACAAAAATGTATCTGAACATGTCTTAAATAAAATTTTATTACTACTACTACTAATAATAATAATAATCTTAGTCACTCCTGCTCAAGGAAGGGTACAGCATAAATTAAAATACAATATATAACTGGCCATTAAGTATATAAATTACAGCACATAAGCACAGGATTAAAATGATCATTACACACTAAAATCATCCAGTTAAAATATATCAGTTTAAAATTCATAGTTTAAAATCAACTGGGTAGGTCCGACTCTGTTCTCAACTGGTTCAAATCTTACTTGTCAGACCGATCCTTTGCCGTGGTCACAGGTGGTCAGACTTCCTCCTCTGTCCCCTTATCTGTTGGAGTTCCTCAGGGCTCTGTCTTAGGTCCCCTTCTGTTCTCTCTTTACACACTGTCCCTTGGTAAACTCATCAGTTCTTTTGGCTTCTCCTATCATCTGTATGCCGATGACACTCAGCTGTATCTTTCAACCCCTGACCTTTCGCCGGGGCTCGAACAGCAAGTCTCCTCTTGTCTGGCTGCCATCTCTCAGTGGATGCGGCATCGGCGCTTGAAGCTCAACATGTCTAAGACAGAGCTTCTCATCTTCCCACCTAAGCCCACCCTTCAATACTCCTTTTCTGTTTCTGTTGATGGCATTTCTATTCAGCCGGTTCAGCAAGCCCGCAGTCTTGGCTTCATTTTTGATTCCTCGCTGTCATTTACTCCCCAGATTCAGGCCACCGCCAAGACCTGTAGATTCTTTCTTTACAACATTGCTAAAATCCGTCCTTTCCTCTCAGCCTCCACCGCCAAGACTCTGGTCCATGCCCTAGTGGTATCACGACTAGATTATTGTAACCTCCTTCTGACAGGGCTTCCTCTCTCTCATCTCCATCCTTTAATCTCTGTCCAGAACTCAGCTGCACGTATTATCACATCTGCTCGCCGCTTTGACCATGTTTCTCCTCTTTATCCTCCCTTCACTGGCTCCCCTTCCCCTTCCGCATCCAGTACAAGCTTTTGCTGTTGACTTTCAAAGCCCTCCACGGACTGGCCCCTCCTTACTTGTCTGAACTTCTTTCTCCTCACACTCCTTCTCGTACCCTCCGTTCTGGTAGTCTAGGTCTCCTGTCCCAGCCGAGGATTTCCACTGCCCCATCCCGGATTCGTCCCTTCTCACTTGCTGCCCCTCACTCCTGGAACCTTCTTCCCCCACATGCACGCCTCATCACTTCCCTAACCAGGTTCAAAACTGAGTTAAAGACTATATTATTTAGGGAAGCTTTCCCAGGACTGTGCCATCCGCCCCAGGATGCCTCCTTTTAACTTTGTATTAAGAAGCCATGCCCTCCCTCCTGTCCATCTGCCTTGGTCCTGGCCCCAGAGGGAGAGAAGAACCAACGGACCTCACCCCCTTTCCCATCACCTTCCCCTCTTCCTTTTGTGTTGTCTCTTTTAGACTGTAAGCCTGAGGGCAGGGATCCGTCTAATTTATGATTGTATGTACAGCACTGTGTAAATTTACAGCGCTATATAAATAAAGGTTAATAATAATAATAATAATAATAATAATAGGTCAGTTGATTTACAATGTTTATTTGTTCTAAACATACCTTTACTATATCTGTTCTGGTGTTTCAACTTTTAAGCTGAGAAGTCTCTTGCAACTTCTGGAGAAGTGCAGAACGATATCCAGTTGATAGCTTTGTTCCTCTCCTCCCATTAGTCCAAGATATGTGGATCAGATTTGTTTGGATTTGCAAACATCAGTTTAATAATTATAATAATAAAATATATTTATATCCTGCCTCTCTGTGCAATTCAACCGGGGCAGCTTACATGTTAAAATATAAAATCCCATATCCCAATACCCCCCCCCATGCAATTAAACAGTTTACAGATTAAAACATACCTTAAAATAATAAATCAACAATGGCTGTAGCAGAAATCATGGAATAACAGGTTCAACTTATTTGCTGGCCAGTTATTCGGGAAAGGCCTGCCAGAAGAAATCTGTCTTAACAGCTTTTTTGAAGTTTAAGGTGGTGAAGTTTTTCCAATCTGGGTCACAGTATGCATGAGTCCATTGACTCACAAACAAGCTTAATTCTCAATTTGGACTGAGGCCACAGAGCATTCCAGAAAACTCTGTACCTACTTTGAAAAATGTTATTAAAAAGTCAAGAATCATTTTTGCCCCATCCTTATGGTGTCCAAATCAAGGAAACTAGCCATACCAATCTATTCTGCTTTAGCTAGATCTCTCTCAGGAGAGCTTTCATTCTGGATTGTTGTGCCCAGTTTTGGTTTAAGGTGATTGACAAGCTAGAATGTGTGCAGAGGGTAGTAGAATAGTAGGAGAGTAAAATCAGGATAGTAGAATTCCTAGAAACCAAACCCCTTAGGGAGCTGGGTGTGTTTAACTTGAAGAAGAGAAGACTTAGAGGTGATGTGATATAGTATTCTCTAAAAATCTGAAGGATGTAATGTAGAAGCTAGATCAGGCTTGTTTTCCACTGCTTCAGAGACTGGAACATAGACCAATGGAATCAAATTAAAAGAAAAGAGTTTCCATCTAAACATTGGGAAGAACTTCCTGACAGAAAGAGTGAAACAGTGGAACGTAGTGCTTTAGAGGGTGGTGGATATTCCCTTTTTAGAGACTCTTTAGGCCATCTCTCAGGAGAGTTTTGATTGTGGGTTGCAGCACTGGCATAGAGTTGGACTAGATCAATTGTCACCAAATTTTGGTCCTACAGATGTTTTTGACTTTACCTCCCAGAAGCCCCAGCCAACTTGGCCAACAGTCAGGAATTTTGGGACTTGAAGTCCAAAACATCCAGAGGACCAAAATTTGATAACCACTGGACTAGGTGGTCATTGGGATCACTTCCAATTCCAAAAATAAAAAAGTATAATTTCCCAATGTTCCACCTATCTATTTTTAAATTAATCACTTATCTATTTTTAATAAACATAGCAATTCTAAACAACTGCCTGATCTGATGCATTTGAAACAAAAAGCTATTGTGCATTGGAGTCAAAATCAGAAATATTAGATTCCCTATGGCAAGCACACCTTTTCTAATTCCCAGTTTATCCACACATGGTGCTTACGTTCTCCTGCAGCTGAACCTTGCTCAGAATACAACAGAGACTTTAGAATAAAGAGCTCTTATGAGCTGGAATATCTGTCTTGTGTCCTCACTGGTTTTCAAGTTTGCCTTCAGGCTTGGTGCTATAAATGAAGCAAGTGTATATTTGAGACAGAATGCTTGCTATCGATCCGGGAGACAGCAGTTAACTGGGAGCCTATGTAGGGAGGTAGAAAATGGAATATAACTACAGTCAAAAAGAAGATACAAACTCACCTTTGGGTATTCAGAGTTCATGTGCTGATTTCTGGTGAGTCGTTTTTTTTAGAGATGTTGACTGAAGGCAAGGAGTCCAAAGGACATCAAATATGGAAGGAAAGAACTGGTGGCAAAATTTCCAGCTTCCCTCCTGTATTGGAGAGGAAGTCTGCCATCCTGTTAGTCAGTTACAATGCCACAAGTTAGACTTACAATACCATAATGAAACTGAATTCTCATTTGCAACTGTGGCACTATTGCTACGACTGAAAATCATCCTGAAACCCATCTTAAATGCCAGTCAGTTGTACAAAGCAACAGTGATCAGGAGGCTGCAGGATGATGGGACCATCCTCCTTCTGCCAGTGAGTGATGCTGCAAGGAGTAAAAGCAGGAACCCCTGACGGGACCTGTCATAATTGTTCATCACACAGTTGCTGGCTGGCAGAAAGAAGTTAGTCACATCACCCCATAATGTCCCATTCAGCAGCAGAACAGATCTCTATCTTTTAAGCTGGATTTCAGAAATAAGATGGGGAGTTAAAGCATAGGTTTGGCTTGTGATCATATGTTTGATGTAGGATCTCAGATGAAGTATTTATGTTGGCAGCATTTTTGTGTGTTTTGGTTGTTGTTTTTTGGTTTTGTTTTGTTTTGTTTTTTGTCAAAAGCCTGTCTTACACATGTGCAAGTTTTCCAACAATGGTTAGACAACTGCATTCAGTTCAAGTTTGCACAAGTAGAACTGGGCATGCAGTGCCATTTTGCATGATGCCCACTGTGCACCATGCATGGCTGCACATGTCTCTTATCCATGATGATGCATATGCACATTTGGTTAGACAATGTTACAGTTCACTAATTGGACAGAGCTCTACAACCTGTGTAAGTCCAAATGTGTAGTTAGACACTTTCTCCTCCATGTAGGATCTCAGCCACTATGAAGAACTCAGGGTGCTTGTTAAGCTTTCATGGATAACAACCCACATCTTCAAATGCAGTACCAAGTGGTAAGTCATTCTGAATTGGGCAAACATCTACTTTTCCCTTTCCTTGATGTCCTCCTCACTACTGAGAATCACAAAATTGTCACTGATCTTCACAATAAGCCCACTGATATCCATACGTACTGGATCTGGAAGTCATAATATCAAGAGATTATCTCTAAAAATCAGAGACATCTGTGAAACTGAAAAAAATTACTGTTAAAGGATCAATGGACTTAAGGAACAGTTGCATCAAAGCAGATATTCTCCTCATGTCGTTGATGACAACATCAAGATAGCAACCATCAGGTTTACAAGAAATCTTCTCTATCAAAGGTAGGAGTCAAGCAGCACCTAAAAATATATTACACGTATGGTAAATTTCCATCCAGCATCTCCTAACTACTATATGGCTAGTAGGGAAATGTGTCCATTCTTAGCAAATTCTGAATGTCTTTGCAGAGCCATCAGCAAGCTTCTCACCATAGCTTTAAGCCAGCCAGCTAACCGACCGAGATTGCAAGTAAAAGCTTTTCTGAAAACACCAGCTAGCGATCCTGGGTCACAGCCTTCTGATTCTATGTCTGGCATCGCTTCTATATATCTTAGGAACATAATCACTTTTAGGTGTGCAGTGATGGACTTCAGCATATTGAACAAAACACCACCTGCTGCTAGTCCAGCAATTTTATTTATGTAATTGAATGAAGAATGTCTTCAGCACATGAGAGAAACAAGCACAGACCTGTGTATACATTCGAGAAATCAGAAATCTGCAGTTCTGGCCAGGAAGGTTGAGCAAACCAGGAAGGCTGAGTTCAAACATTTGAACTCAGAGCATCACAACTTCTCTGCTATACCCTCGATGGGAGATTAGGTGACATCTAATCCAAACATTATAGAGGAAAAGTTAAACATTCTGAATCCATAGGCTCAGGACTTTGATACCACATCCAGGATCCTCAACCTAGAGGATAGTACATCATCCACTTTAGCATATTATACAATAATAATGTACCTTGGTTAAAAGCTCCCTTTTATTTTAAGCAACTGCCCAAGGCAGAAGCCTACATGTTGCTTAGTAATTGAACTATTACATGCTGTTTGTTAATCATCCTATATATATATAATTAACTTACTCTTACCAGGATCCGGAGCAGTGTGTGTATGTATGTGTGTTGAGAGAGTGTGGGTCTGGTCTTTCCACTTTTACAGCCAAACCCTACTTTTATTGTATTACTGTAGTAATCAATTGCTGTTCAAATGATCTGAAGGCATCTGCAGTTAGGAGGAGGGTATGTGGAGGAAGAGCGATGAATATGCTTTCAGGCAAACATCCACTGCAATTAAAAATAACAAGGAGAGACCTCCTTGCCAGAACTCCACAATGCCAAAAAATCAGGTAGCCCATTTGTAAGGATCAAATTGTTATTTTTTGTACCCAAAAAATGTGTTTAGTATTACAGAGGACTGTAATTAGGAGTGGGATGCTTCAACACTCCTTCCAAAAGGAGGGGCTGGCATAGATCACTGGAGGTGGTAATGATAGCTTGTGTGGCCACATGGCCTTCTGCCTCAAAGGATCCTGGGTAGTGTAACACAGAAGATGCCACTTTTTCCACTGATGCAAGGCATATTTTGGCAGCCCATAGCTACCAACTTATTTTCCCCTCCACCCCTGGCTCAGTCCAGAATTAATAGGAATAGAATGGTGAAACTAGAAATGTTGCCACCACCTCTTACTGATGTGGTTCCATGCTGGGAGAAAGATGAGATATAAATAATAGACAGTTAGGTGAGACCCCCAAGGGCAATCCAGTCCAACCCCCTACCATTGCACCCCTGACAGATGCCCATCCAACCTCTGTTTAAAAACTTCCAAAGAAGGAGACTTCACCATCCTCTGAGGGAATTTATTGCATTGTCAAACAGCTCTTACCATCAAGAGGTTCTTCTTAAAGCTGAGGTGGAATCTCTTTTCCTATAGTTAAAGGCTAGCACCCTCTTACATCATCATAAACCAATTTAAGATTATGCAATGTTGGATTCAGCCATTGCACAATATCCATATTCTCAGAAGAGGTGTAGGGACATAGCTATGCCACTGGGGCATTGTGTCAGCAAAGACTGTGCTTTGGTTCTGATGCACAACATGTCCCAATACACAATCCATTCAAATGCACAATATGTCCCATTGCACAATGGGACAACCTCCATGATGCCCCATTCTATATTGTTCCAGTTCACTAGCATGGTTGCATATTGTGTCAATTATGTAGCTCTGTCATTGTAAAGGTATACATCATAACCTCTAATGCAGGATTTTGGCCATCATAAACAAACAAACAAATAAACAAATAAATAAGAAATGAAAAAAGAGTGCAAAAGTAAATAAATCTGATAACAAATGAGGCTCTGGCAGGCTAAATAGTTATGCTACCTCCATTGAATATTTTTAATAGCTTTTTATTATTTTTAAATTAGAACAACTCAAACTCACAGAGGAACTCACCATGTACATTCATGGAGACCATATGGTAAGGGTCCCTGCAGTCATCACTATGTTTAGCTCTGGGTTTTCTCAAAACCCAGAAAGCTAAGAGTTTTTAATGTGGGACAAAAGCTAGAAAACTCAAATTGGGTCTGCAAATTGTGAAAACAACCGCAGGGTTTGGGGCCTACGTAATATAAACAGCATGCAGAAAGCCTGGCAAGAATTGAGAAAAGAACTGAGGTGATATTTTTACTGTTAATTTCCATCAAGTCAACTTCAACTTAAGGTGACTCAAGACCTCTATGTCGTCATGCTATCTACAGCTGTCTTCAGGTTTTGCAAACTCAAGACCATCGATTCCTTAATTAAGGAGATTACCAAATTAAATTTAAAGTGACTTATCCCTGACTGGATAAAGTCATGTTTAAAGTATCTCAAGTAAATATTAGGAAAAAACTCTTGAATGTAAATTCTGTTTAAAACTGGAATAGATTGTCTTTGATGGTGGTAGAATCTCCTTTCTTAGGAGATCTTTAAACAGTAGTTGGATGGGTCAGAAGTCTCGTATATTTTAGCACAGCAAGTATTGGACAAGATGGTCCTTGCAGACCCTTCTCATTGCAGGATTCTAGGATTCTGTGACATCTACATGATATTCCAATGAGCAATAAAGTTCTTGTATTTTGGTACCGTGGGTAGTGGGAGCTGGTGGTTTCCATATCAGTGAATGTTCAAATCCATTCTGAAGTTTAATCTTAACTTTAAAGAACCCGTTAAAGGTACTGAACCTACCTTGGAGACAGGATTTGGGTTTTTCTTTTAAAATTTGCATCAAAAGAGAGAAGCTTCTTTAGAACTCCTTTGAAGAAGGAGATTTTGAAGAGAAGGTCAAAGGAGACAGCAACTTTAATGGAACTGTCCAGGGTGCTGAACTCTATCCTCAAAAGAGGTTCGCCCACTTAGACAGTGTAATGTTTATGGCAGACCCATTCCATGTCTATTAGACTTTTCTCAGCTACTTGTAGATGGTGCACCCTTTATTTTTTAGGTCTGAGAAGGCCGGAACAGATTGGGAAGGAACTAAAGAACAGCAGAGCCTGCATCCTTCAAACATCTAATGAGGTTGCATCTTTGTTTCGGAGAATTCAAAGTCACTAAACACAGTGGACAACTCTTTTTTAATTCAGACAAAAAACAAAGGGGACTCACCACTTCACTACTAAATTAGAATCCACTAGCTGCTGCTGTCAGAGAGAAAGTAATTTATGCCAAATCATATATAAAGGCCCTTTCTTTTGAGTTCCCATCCAATGTGCTAAAATGTTAAGGGTATGAACATAAAGGCTATATTTATAAATTGATATCCAGGACTATGGGGTTTGATTCTTTCTAATTGTGTTCTCAAAGGAATGAGTAATTCCAGTGAAATTTCTTCACAGAGAATAGCATATTCCCCCTTTTCTGTGCATAAAATTCTGTTTCCTGTGCAAAAACAAAATGTGGTTTTTGTGAAGAATAAATCCCAAACTGCAGATTTGTATCGGTCAGGATTTCCCAATGCCTGAGAAAACAGTTTTTTCAACCGTTTTTGAATATTCTTTTCACCCCTTTGCAGGATGGGAAAAAAACAGAGCTCTAGACTTCTGGAAGGAAGACAATATAGCAAGAACAGCGTGGCTCAAGCTTATACTATTTTTCAAAGAACTATAAGCCGCACTTGAGTCCCCATTTGTCATTAAAAAACCTATTAATTAAATACTAGCATTCTCTTTAATAACATGTTGGGGAAAACCATCTCATCAAAAAAGAGACCAAAAACAGAACTCTGAGAAATGCCCTACTCATAAACAAAAGCCACCTAATTAAGCCTTAATTAAATACGGTCCTCAATGGCTTAGCAGGAATCCTCTTGTGTTGAGACATTCCTCGGCTCCAGACAGTATAATGAAATACTTAGCTTTGATTTACCAGCACCAGAAATATTCCAATGACACTTCCCTTTCTGATATCTAATTTGAAGCAAAACAGAAAGGAGGAAATTGCTCGGCTTCTGATGGCAGTAAGGATGATTTAATAAAAGGCTGCTACGGTATGCAATAATTAAGGCAGGAGCAACTGAGACAGAAGGAGCGGAAATATCTTGCACATGAAAGCAGAGGGCAGAGCCTTAGGTAGCGCTGCAAGTAGATATCTGTCCTTTCTTCCTAACTACTGGTTGCCACAATGAGAGAAGGAAGGTTTTTAGAGGCTTTTCTCCATTTAACTAAAAAATACGACTGACTTAACTCTTGTGGCAGCATTTTAGAAGGTTTTCAGAAATGCAGGGGGATTCTTATTGGTAGTTCGAAATGTCTCCGAGGCAATTCTTCGCAGGCCTTCTCTATACTCTATAATTACACTTGCAATTGTCCATCACCATCTGTACTAAAAATGGGAAAAATATATGAAAAAACACAAAAATGGTTGAAAAACAGTCTTCTTGGTTGTCAGAAAAAAACTGGTGAGGAGACTCCAGAGGTACAACTACACTGTATAAATAATGCAGGTTGACACCACTTTAGCTGCCATGGCTCCATCCTTGGATTTATAGATTTGTAAGGCATCAGCACTTTTTGGCAGAGAAGGCCAACCTTGTAAATCTGCAAATCCCAGGATTCCAAAATTCATGGATGTTAAAGTCCCATTATATGCAGTGGGGGAGTAAAAATGATATCCTTATATAAAATTAGGTAATCAGGGTTTACTCTTTGGAATTTCTTTAAATATATATATATATATATATTCAAGTTGTGAATGCTTGAATCTGTGAATGCAGATTCTGTGGATACAGAAGGCCAACTGTAGCATAAGCTTTCATAGATTTGGTCTACTTCCTCAGGTGCATGGAGATGAAGATGACTCCATGCATCTGAGGAAGTAGGCCAAGTCTACAAAAGCTTATGCTATTTCTTTTGCTCAGTTAGGCTATGTCTACACAGCAGAATTAATGCAGTTTGTCACTGCCTTAACTGTCATGGCTCAGTGCTATGTAATTCTGGGATTTGGTTTGCCATTTTGTGAGAGATTTAGCCTTTCCTGTCAGATGCCACGACAAACTACAAATCCCAGGATTCTACAGGATGAAGCCATGGCAGTTGAAGCAGTGTCGAACTGTTTTAATTCTGCAGCGTGGCAGTGGCCTCTCAAAGGTGCTATAAGATTCCATTGCATATTGACATTCCAGAGTAACATGGCTGTGTCTCTGAATTCTATTAAAAGTGTTAGTTTGAAACAATGCAGCACCCTTGGCCCATTCTTTAAACACTTTCTGTTTGAAAAGCCAATAGGAATAAAATTGTTCTTGCCTATTGATGAAAGCACAGCAAGGATGGGGTCACTCTGACCTTTCACAGAAAGGAAATCCAGGGTCTGGGGCAGCCATCGGGAAGGATCTATCCTGCATCCCTGCTGTTCAACCTTGTCAACAGTGAGGTTGAAGCAGCAAGACTCCACGGTAGGCTTTCAAAGTCCACATTCCACATCAGTTCAACCCATGCCCTTAGTAAGAAGATCTTAAAGTATTTCTTGTGGTCATAGTTTGGAAAAATTGCTTTGGGGAATAGGGAAAAGGGCATGGTAAACATAAGAAACAAAGTCACTTTAAATGTTTCGTGTGCAATAACGTTCTCCATTGGTGTCGCCACACTAGAGTGCAGCATGATTTCACATCATGTAATGTGCCCATTGAGACAGGTGAATGTAATACAGCTAACAATGCATAAGATGATGACTTCCAACAGACACACTAACCAAAAGCCAAAGGTGTCATGCTGTGTAATGTTACACAGAACACAGAGTGAGATCAAATGTGTGTGGATTGAAAACAGAGCATAGCAGGAACCAAAGTCTCTGCCAAAAACAGCAACAAGGACGAATGGGCCAAAATCTAGTTTGATAAAATGTGATTATGATTTTGGAATATCTCACATAGATACTGTGAAAAAATCTTATAAATTATCCAAATCCCCTATTTTTTCACCTTGCTGAAAGCTGGGTAAACCCACATTGTAAATGAAATTTAACAGATTCATCAGGTTCATCAGGTTCAGGAGAGAAACATCCGATTCACAAGGTTGTACTTTTCTAAACTTGAGGAGAGATCAAATTCAGTGGGGGCTGAATTAAGCTGAGGTTTCTAAATGTGATCTAAGCTTCGATCTCTTCCAGTAGGCCAAAGTACCAAATTTAATGCATCTTGTTCTGAATGCAGCCATTCCACGATGGACAAAAGCATCCAACCAATACTATTCAGATCCCAAAATTCCCAGCAGAAGAAGGAATTTGCCCCAGTGCATTTGTGTGTATATTGGGGGGGGGGGTTAGTCCAGTTATTGCTGCTGCTGTTGTGTGCCTTCTAGTCATTTCCAACTTATGACGACTCTAAAGCAAATCTATCACAGGGTTTTCTTGGCAAGATTTGGTCAAAGTTGCTCTAAAACTGAGAGAGTGTCACTTGCCCAAGGCCACCTAGTGGTTTTCATGGCTGAGCAGGGATTCGAATCCTCGTCTCTAGAGTCATAGTCCAACACCCAAACCACTATGCCACACTTACTCCCATTCTGTAGAAAAACCTACAGGTCCAGAAAAATCCTCTTTGGCACTACTCAGTGGCTCGTTGTTTCAAATGAGGATTTCATATGATGAATTAAACTAGTGTGCCAGCTGTGGCCATTCCTTAAGATACTGAATCTGGCTACAGCAACACATGCCTTGATCATCAAAATTGCAGTGGCAGTCCCTACTAGAAGAGGCCTTTTGAATCTTTGGAATGTACATGAATGTTAGTTTATGAAATTTCCATTGTTCCAATAAGTCTACATTAGTTGGGACTTAAATTTGGATTTAAGCACATATCCTGGGGCTCAAAATGATCACAAAACTAAGAAGACCTTTTTCATGTTAGTAAGTCAAACAACAACACTATTCATCACTGTTGCACACACATCACATAGAGAAGACATTCTTCCAAATTGCTGTAGGCTGCCTGGCAGAGTCCCAATAACCATGATAGATAACCCTGACACTTGACAGGTTACTGACACACGCGCAGCTCCCAGGGACTCCCTGGCAACTCACTCTTAAATTGGATTCCGGGAGAATCATTGCTGATCTATAATGAAGGAGGCTGGGGTGACAGAGACTCCAAGTCACTTCTGGGCCTTGATGTGAATCCTGGCTTTAAAGAAATGCATGAAAGTCCAAATGAGAAACATGTATTCTGGAAGAGGAATAGTAAATTAAGAATTGTGTACAGAAATAAAATCATATGAAATCCTCATTTGAAACAATGAACCACTGAATAGTGCCAAACAGGCTTTTGTAGGCTTTTGTACAGAATGTGATTTAAGTGTGGCTTAGTGGTTTGGGTATTGGACTATGACTCTGGAGATCAAGGTTCAGTTCCCAGCTTGGCAATGAAACCCACTGGGTGACCTTGGATGAGTCACACCCTCTCAGCCTCAGGGAAAGGCAATTGCAAACCTCCTCTGAACAAACCTTGCTAAAAACAAACATGATAGGTTTGTCTTAAGGTTGCCGTAATCAGAAGCAAATTGAAGGCACACAACAGCAACAATATCATCATCAATAAATGCTTCACCATGGCCTCTTTTAGACAGGAGAAACCTTGCTTAGCTGCAATGAAGCATTCATCACAACCTTTACCCACACAGACAGCCTCTTCTGGCTGTTTTTATAAACTAGGAAAGGCACACTTCTAGTATGCATGTGGTCTTCTATTCATGTGACTTGATTGAAAGCCTTTTTTAGATACTTGAGAATGGGATGGTGGGAAATAACTATCCCGGTGTTGCAATCTAATATAACATATTTAGTTTATTTTTGGTTACCTAATAACAAAGCTTCGGTAGGCATCTGACAATGTAAAGCCACAAATTAAAATGCAATAAAAATACAATAAAGTACAACTGGGGCAACAAATAAAGCCTAGCAGATTAAAAAGCATCTCTTAAAAATGTAATGTAATATAATATAATGGTATAATATTCAGTGCTTTCATTTTATGCAGCTCTTGCTGCTGCTGCTGCTGCTGCTGCCTTTGCTCATTCTTGCACCTTTATGGTAAAAAAATGACCCATCTTTTTCTCCATGGTGATTGCAATTTAAGTTATCTGTGGATATTTTTAATCTTCACCCAAGCCATTGGTGCTGTGTGTGGTACACATGAGACAGTTTCATCCTTAACCTCGGGATAACCTGCAGCAGAGTGCAAATTCCCATCACCACTTCTCTCCTGTGATTCAGATGGATATGGTTTGCTCTTTTTCTCAACAGTCCAAGCATCAGGGCATAACACCTTGTCTCCTGCCCAAGACCCCATTCAATAACCACATTTGACAACCAGACAGCCACACTTCAGCATATGGAAAGGCCATGCTTTGTTGTCAACATTCAGTCCATGATGTGAGCTGGTCAGGACAGCTAGAAAACTTGTTCTGCATGCATCAGGATTCCCAAAGCCATTCCCTAACATATTCCTTGAAAGGTTCTGATACCTAGACAAGAAACACAGCCAAAACCTTGGGATGCTACTGCTACATAATGGTATATAACACTGAGTCAGACAATGAATGAGCAATCTGGGGCCTACAGGCCACATGTGTCCCCCAGAGCCATTTTTATGACCCATGGGGCACTCCAGGGTAAAAACACTCCCCCCCCCATGTGTCCTCACTACATCCGTGCCCTCCTGGACCATTTTATGCCCAGGATAGTTTCTTCAACAAGAAGTGAACAAATAATGCCTTTCCTGGACTTAAAATAGACCAGGGCCCCACAAAAAAGTAGGGGTAATACCCTGTAGAAGGCACTTGGGGAATTAGGGAAGGGCTAAATGACTTTGTTTTCATGGGGTATGGTTGGGGTGCAGCCCTCCAGTGGCTCTTGGGAGCTAATGTCACACTTGGCCTCCCAGCGTTTCATTTCCCATATTCAATGGACCCAATGAGTTGTTTCAAAATAGAGCAGCTCCAAGTATATAATCTTGAATCATGGGGTTCCAGGAGGAGAAGGAAGAGGAAAGGGAGGGAGGGAGGGAGAAAGGGAGGGAGGGAGGGAAGGAAGGGAAGGGAAGGTAGGAGAGACAAGAGGAGAGGAAAGGAAAGGAAAGGAAAGAGGAAGGAAAGGAGGAAAGGAGGAAGAGGACAGGGAAGGAGAGGAGAGAGGAAGGAAGGAAAGAAGGGAAGGAGGGAAAAGGACAAGGAAGGAGATAGGAGAGGAGAGAGGAGGTGACAAAAGGAAAGGAAAGGAAAGAGGAAGGAAGGAGGGAAGGAAGGAAGGAGGGAGGAGAGGAGAGAGGAAGGAAGGAAAGAAGGGAAGGGGGAAAGGACAAAGAAGGAGAGGGGAGGGGAGGAAATAAAAGGAAAGAAGGGAAGGAAGGAAGGAAGGAAGGAAGGAAGGAAGGGAACAAGGAAGGAAGAAGAGGAAAGGGAGAGAGGGAGGAGGAGCTTTCACAGAGATAAATAATCTTTTACTTTTAAAATTTACTAAAATAGTCTTTAGCTTAGCTAGAAGACAACATCAACAGCTTATACACCTATACCTCATTTGGCCAACGCACCCAATGAGGTGAAGCAATGTCTCCACGCTGCATTTTGTCTTGCCTGCAAGGGATTTATCTAAAGTCCTTGGAGGCTTTGTCCAAAATAGCCAAACAGCACTGTTCAAGTTCTGAGTAATACCCAGCATAGATTCTCTGAGCCATTGATATCGGAGCCACCAACCACCAACTGGATTTAACTCTGATCAATACTTTTGGAACCGATACATTGTGCCATGAAGAAGACATCCTTGGTAGACTATGTCAAGCCAGTGCTCAATTGAGATTAAAATGAATAAAGGCCATGAGGGTATCCAAAGTTGCTCTAAGGAGGTCATATGTTTAAAGAGGGATGTTATACAACCAGCTTCCCACTTTGAGATCAGAAAAGCTGACACCTCCTACTTTCTTTCCTTCTTTGCCTTTCCTTCGAGCTTGTGTTCTCAGCTATAGCAGGGCTTCACCATCACCACCCAAAGTGAGAAGTATGGGGAGACCTTTATAAGTCACTTCCAAACATCTCAGGTTATATTTTTAGCATGCCACATCTTCACACCAGAGTTCGGGATTTACTACTGGCATTTCTCATTAACACTCTTGCAAATCTACTTGGGTGAAAAAGCACAAAGGCACAGGGGTGTGTGAAAGTGAGTGCATGTGAATGAGAAATAAAATAGAATGGGGCTGCTTGTGAGTGGTAACAAAGATGAAAACACTGACAAACTAAGAAAGGTATATCTTGACCTGATTTCTTCCTCTGTTAAAATACCTGACTGCTTAGATTGGGATAAACATGTGTACAACATCCTCCAGACGTCCTCCAGACCCTGTATAGGGAACATCTACACTGTAGATATAATCCATTTGGATACCACTTTAACTGCCATGGCTCCATCCAAAGAACTGCAGGATGTGTAGTTTGGTGAGGCACAGCACTCTTTGGCAGAGAAAGCTAAAGACCTCGCAAAACTACAAATCCCATGATTCCATGGGATGGAGCTACAGTACTTAAAATGATGTCCTAAAATAATTTGTTCTTTTAGGGTGGATTATTTTGTCAAAGATGGGTGGTGAGGGCCACACAGAAGCCCCCACACATTGCACACAGTTCACAGGGTGGCACATTTCCTGTTCAGATGTAAGGACAACTGAGGTGGAATCCTTTGTTGAGCCTCCTTTCCCCTCTCTGCTTTTATTTTTATTATTGAACTATTTATATTCCACCTTTCTGTCATAAGCGGGGACTCTCAAAAAATAAATTTAATTAAACAACTAAAACATAATCAACAGACTCACCAAACAACAGCAAAAAGACACCTAGAACTGAGCTATGTTGGGTTCTCCTACAGTGCTGCATAGCAATGAGCCCAGCTGGATGTTTACACATGTGCCATGTGAGCTCAGATGCTGGGCTCATTCATGCGCCACACACCCTTTATCAGACAGAGCTGAAACACACACTCCAGGGTTGATGTTACACACACCACCTTGCCAAGTGAGGGCCATCTTTGACATTTCCTTCTCTTGTTTAACTTTTAAATACCTTATTATTGTGTAGGTGGTTTCATGAATTCTGATGTCTGATTTTCCTGCATGGTCTGAGATATGTGACAACAAATGCCACTTCTACACACCTGATTTGGAAGATCTGGCTGAAATCTTGCCTTGGGATTGTATATTAAAAATCTCTGCATCCAGTTGTTATTGTGTGGCTTCAAATAATTTCGAATGTATGGCAACCTTAAGGTGAAACTATCACTGAGCTTTCTGGGGATGAGAGTGTGTGAGTTATCTAAGGTCACTCAGTGGGTTTCCTTGGCCAAGCAGGGAATCAAACCATGATCTCCAGAATCATAGTCCAACACTCAAACAATTATACTACAGTGGCTCTGCATGCAGAATTCCAGATTAATATTCCTATGCAACCCTTAGGTTGAATTGAAACAAGACATTGCCATACCAACACACCAAGTTAGCAACTGAATGCACAATCCAGTGTGCATGCACAATGGTGCTTTATGAATAACTCCATTACTGCAACTGAACTGAATGTGAATGTTCCACATTGGACAAAAAATGTTCAACCCTTCCACAGGAGAATTAATGCACGTGTGAGACATCAACAGGATTCCAGCCTCTGTTTTTATTCATGACCTATTTGTACTACTTTCTAAACTGTTGCATAAATAGTGAGGAGGGATTTTCTTCTCCAGTAACTCCGAGAGAAATAAGATGACCAGGCTTGGTGAATCAAGGATCCAACTTTATTGAAAGAAATGTATTTCTGTCCCACATCCTGGCAGACCAAAATTTGAACACAATAAGTGTTCCCAGTTTAATGGAGATAGACTCTATTATAGTATGCTAATAGATGCTAGGCTACTCTTCCATCCAACCCAAATTTCTAGCAGATGTTTAGGTTAGCTTTCATACCAGGCATCTAAACCAGCTTTCTACAAACTCCTTCCATGCTAAGGATCTAGTCCTTGTCCCATGCTATCAGAAAGCCTTTAACACTTTATGGATTTGCAGAAACAAGATATTCTGGGTGTAGCCTTCACTATGACATCCAGTTTTACTGGAAGGAAAATCCCAAAAACTAAGGCACAGACTTTTATGGAGATCCAAGCTGCTTTCTAAGTTAGCCCAAGTAAAACTATATTAGAATTCCTTTTTGATTAGGAAACATTAGGAAGAACATTCTGACAATAAGAGCTATTCAACAGTGGAACACCCTGCCTTGGAGTGTGGTGCAGTCTCCTTCTTTGGGGGTTTTTAAACAGAGGCTGGATGGCCATCTGTCACAAGGACTGCTTTGATGGTTTATTCCTGTATGACAGGGGATTAGACTGGGTCACCCTTATAGTATCTTCCAACTCTATGATTCTCTGATTCATTAACTAATTCATTAATAGTTTGGGTTCCCCAAGCCTACAAAAGACTTAGATGGTCACTGACCTCTTAGATTTCATTTCATCCCTGTCCATACGCTTGGGAATACAGACACAGGATGTGGCAGTAGGTAGACATACAAGAGGGAACTCTTAACAGAGATTTAAAACCAACAAAAGAACAGAGAGTTAAGACCAACAAAAGAACAGGACAGATTACTAGTTCACACCTCATTTTGAAAAAGAAAATTGCAAACTGGAATCCTTCCCAAGAACTCCTTAAGAATGCCTTTTATGATTTTTGAAGTGCAAGGAATCAGGCAGAAAACTACAGCTCAGAAAATCACCAGTCCCATCATTCAACCATACAACTCATTGATATTAAAGTACTCTTATTCAGAGCAGGTGCTGTGGAGTTAGTGGGCTGGAAAAGTTGACCCCAAATGAGTTAAGATTTCTTGGAGTTGGACAAAGAATACTTGGATGAACCCCACTGCTGCATTTTCAACATTAAATGAGGATTCTTAAAGCTTTAAAGAAGAAACAATTATTGTAAGGAGCCCTAGTCTTACCAACCTCAAGATGAAAAGGGAATATTGCCAATGACACAGTTAAAGGACTTGAACAGGAGAAAGAGGATAAACTACAGGCCAATGATTTTAATTGTATTTGAGTCATGCAATGGCAAGGGAGGGCAATGTGGGTTGCAATCAAGGATTCTTTAACCAAAGGAGGTAGTTGGGTTGTGTAGGAGAGGTGTTTCACTCTGTAAACATATTAGCATTCACTGAAGAGGGAAGCAAAGAAACACTCAGAAACATGATTTGAAGATAGAGTGCAGGGTATAAAGAAAGCAGTTGCAAAATCAAAGACACAGTGCAAAATCAGATGGTCACAGGATTCAGAGGCTCAGTGGTTTCCAGTCAACTTTTGTTATATGGCCAAATTTATTACAGTAGTGCACATATCAGTAGAGATGCATATCTCAGCATATGTCTCAGTTGCCAGGAACTTTTGAGTTCTTCTAGGTGATACTATGTCTCTATGCTCTTTTATCAAGGCAACAACAGAGGCATGTAATTTCCATCTTTACATTTTTGATCATTGAGATAGGCCATCTGCTTGTCCATGTCTGTCAGAATCAATATGCATGGTTCTGTCATCTGATATGATGATATTAGGGGTGATATGGTGATTTGGATATTGAGAAGGGGATATCAATTATGTTAAATCCAAGCCTGGGAAACAAATGGGAGGGGCAGATGGCCAGCAGCAGAAAGGAGTTGTAGTTTTATAACCCCAATCTTCCTGCCATGGATCTGAGCTGTGAAACAGGGAAGAACTTCTTCCTGAAGGGAGATGAAATGATAACACAGGCCCCTTTGATCAGGAGCGATCAGACTTGGAAAGGGGGGGGGGGCTGGAAGATGGGAATGTATTTGTGATGCTCCGAGGGGGAACTTTGAACCCAGGACGGGGAACTTTCTGTCTTAATATCCAGAATAAATCTGTAGTTTCTACTACACTCTGAATGCTGTCTTGGTTATTGGGAACTGGGTCCTCCAATCCTGACAATGTCATAGCTGGAAAATTGGAATAGCCCACTGGCAGGTTTTCTGTTCTGCTCTTCTTTCTTTGCTTTTAATCCAGAACAGTGCCATCTGGGTTGTTTTGTTCTGTGCCTTCAAGTTATTCTGACTCATGGTGACCCTAAGGCAAATCTATCATGGGGTTTTCTTGGCATGATTTGTTCAGAGGAGGTTCAGAGGACTTGCCCAAGGTCACTCAATGGGTTTCATGGCTGATATGGGATTCAAACCCTGGTCTCCAGAGTCACAGTCCAATGTTCAAACCATTATGCCACACTTGCTCTCTTGGGTTGTTAAATGTCTCCGTGTCTCTTTACTCTGTAGATCCCTTCACTAGGTACCAGTTCAGGCCTGGGCCCATGTTGAACTTTTGATTCTGGTAATCTCTCCCAGTACCTGGAACTTTGTTTGGCATGGTATGTACCTTTTAAGAATCTAAGATCATCAGGCAAAGGATTATTGTCGGTTCCACCAACACACACAGCCCTGTCAAGGCTGCAAGCCTGTTAAGATCTGGAGGATCTGTGGAATGTACCTCCAGCTGTGGGAGAATCTCACCAGTTTTTGTAAGGGGTTAAAGACCTTCCTTTTTGATTCTCCAGCTGAAGCTGCTGAGTTATGGTTGAGGTTAGGTAGTGGCAGATGGGGTGCTGGGATTTTCATTTCATGTCTACTTATAGTGTTATGTTTTATTGCTTTGTCTTTGATTGCATATGTTGATGTTCTGCCCTTTGGTGAAGACGGTGTTATGAATAAACATTTTCATAACAATCAGATCCATAGGAGCCTAACAGGTTGCCTTATAATGCATCAGTCCTTCAGTCCATCTAACCCTTTATTGCCATTGAATCTTTTAAGAAATATGCAAACTTTGGAAAGGTCTCATTTTAAGAAGAATCAAATGAAATTTTCACCATCCTCATCTCTTTGTTTCTCCTCTGCACTGACTGAGATCACAGTGAGTGAGGATTGGGGGGGGGGGGGACCTCTGGTCAAAGTCTTTATAGACTAACTCACCTAGAAGATATCTACTGCATACAGTTTTTTTTAAGTTTTATACCATTCATGGCTCCATCAAGCAGAATCCTGAGAACAGTGCCTTGATGAAATACTTAGAATTCTCCACTACTACATAGTTCTGTAGCTTTATTTTATTTTATTTATAACCTGCCCCTTTCCTTGTACACGATCCAAGGCAGATCCTACTTCTGTGGTGGGCTCTCTAGAAGAGAAATGTAAGCACCTCATGAAACTACAAATGCCAGTATTCCATAGGATGGAACCTTAACAGTTGCAAAGTCAGACTGGTATAACTGTGTAGTATAGTTAGACTAGGGCCTAAATACCTTAAAGGCACTGAATCCCATCAGATCTTGGAAGCTAAGCATGGTTACCTCTTGAAAGCTAAGCATGGTATTTCAGAAGACATTACTGGTAAAACCACCTCTGAGTATTCCTTGCCTAAGAAACCCCTATGAAAATCATGGGGTCACAATACGTCAACAGCAGTTTGAAGGCACATACCGGATCCTGGTTTTAATATCACTTCACTAACAGACAAAGTTCATTTTAATTCAGCTGGACCTTCCAACACATGGAATGAAATGCTTAACTATGGCTTTCTCTGTTTTACTCAGTTGTATTTCTGTGTCACCACTTCTTGTTCTATATCTATGTTTTAACAAAAGGTTTAGATATGTTGTTCTTCACTGAATATGTGTGCTACTTGGAGAATTTTATACAGCGTGGAAATGTAAACCAATAAGCCAATAAGAACATGTCTTATTCGTACAGTACATATCTAGGAATAAGTCCTTCTGAATTCTTTGTAGATAACTGTTGAGTAGGCCTGTATAGCCTTGCACTATAAGTCAATAACTGGTGTAAGATACAACCGTTTTTAAAAATACTGTGAATGTTTAATTTCCTTAAAAAAAAAAAAAGAGTCTGAATCTGAGTAGGACTTCAACAAATAACCATACATGGAATTTAGTATGCAACGGGATCATATAGCTTATGAGATTAACTGTGTGAAAGAAGTTGTAGAATGAGCTTTCATAGACTTGATCTATTTCTTCAGATACATCTGGGGAAGTAGACCAAGTCTATGAAATCTTATGCTACAACTTCTTTTGCACAGTTAATCTTAGTTTCAAAGATGCTGCAAGATGCCCTTGCATATGAATATTCCAGACTAACATGGCTATGTGTCTGAATTCTACATAAACGGAATTATAACCATTCAGACTTACCCACACACTCTCTCTCACACAAAAGACAGTAGGAGAACAGAGTTTGTCATTTTGACCCAAACAATGTGTTTCTTAGACCCTCAGGAAGTAGTCTTTATTTTATTTTTATTTTTGATAGAAAAGAAAATATTCAGATGCCTGCAGGCAAGGAAAGCATTTAGCAAGAAATATTTACTTTACGAGTTCTGGGAAACAAAAAAAATTCCCCTGTTTTGCTCCTTGCACTTTATGGGGCTGCAAACAGCTTTCACCCTCTAGCAGCCTTTGAAAGTAATTCCACATGGCAAATATGGCAAGGAAAGGGAAGCAAAAAGAGGCTGGTTTTCCAAAATGGCCAGACTAGGCAAGCATGAAATGACTTTGTCTACAAGAAACAGGCAATTGATAGGATGGCACAAAGTTCGGAAAGCAAAGATTACCCAAGACTGCTTTCTTTCCTTTAATTTTATAATAAGAATAAGAATGATAAATCAGAATAATTAATAGTAATTCAATTTGGAAAGAGCTACCACCAATATATTCAATTTGGAAAGAGCTACCACCAATATATTGGTGTCAACAATTAGACTTCAAACCTCCACAAGGTCTTAAGAATGCTAGCTTGTTAGATTCAGACTTGCATCTGATGAAGTAGGTTTAAGTTTACTAAAGCCGACGCTACCAGCAGCATCTGTGGTTGGTGGAACGTCAGGAATAAACTCTTCCAGAACAAGCCCACATAGCCTGGGAAAAAAAAGGATTCTGACCAAAAAATCTTCAACTTCACATATGTATCTGTCCATGTGTTCTGTCCTTCCTCCCTCCCTCCCTCCCTCCCTTCCTTCCTTCCTTCCTTCCTTCCTTCAAATGTTTCTGAGTTATACCTGTAGGTTAACCAAATAATAGCACACTTGACAAGCAAAGGATCTGATTTTTTTTAAATGATGTTTATTCCAAACCAAATGCATGCCCTGCTTCTCAAGCAGCAGCACTACCATTTGTCATCATTGTTTGCCTGACCTCTTCTGCCTGAGAAGCTGAAATGTTTATGGACATTCACTGGAATACCCTGAAGATTTCCTTGCATCTCTTTCACCCTAAGAGAGTATCTGACTCTTGGGTAATGATGAATAGGTGACAGCAGTGTTTAGCACAGAGTTTCCACATGAAAAATGTTACACCACCTGCCTGTTTATCTTGAGGCTGTTAAGACTGGCTTCGCTTTGTCCAAAACTTTGCAGTTGCTCCAAAGCTGAGGAGCTGTTTCATTGAAATGTTAAATAACTTTGCCACTTCGACGAAGCCGCTTGTCAGAATGATTGACTATGCCGACTTGTGTTGCAGAACTGTGTGCAGTGAACATCTCTCTCTCTTAGTCCCCCAACCCACAGAGACAGGAGGAAATGATGGAACCCTCAGCAATGTCAATCTGCCATTCTCAGTGATTATCATACAAATAACCTGCATTTGCTTAGGTTGCATCTTCTTGCTTTGGAGAGCTGGAATCCGGCACAATAATTTCTACAGTGATCTTGAACTTGATCATTGTAGGGTTGATCATTGTACCTGTCATGTTTAAATTTACATAAATTCATTTGATTTTTACCAATGTACCTTACCTTGAGGGTCATTAGAAACTTATCAATTAGAGCCAATGGAGTGTGGAGGTTTGAGCATTGGACTATGGAGAGCAGAGTTCGAATCCCACTTGGTGACCTTGGGCAATTCACAGTCTTTGAGCCACAGAGAATAGCAAATGGCAAACCCCATCTAAAGTAACTTGCAAAAAACAAACAAAAACAAAAACAAAAAAAAACCAACCCTGGGTTAGGTTCACCTTAGAGTCACCGTAAGTCAGAAACTACTTAAAGGTGCACAACAGCAACAAAAAGCAATTATGTAATGGCAAGTATATCTTTGCTACAGCTTTATTTCAACCCTGTCTCCTTATGCCTGAACTCCTCTGAACATTACTGAAAATGGGTTCAAACAAAAAACCAGAGAGAGCATCACCTCCTCTCCAGTTCCAGTCAAAGATATTTGGAAAAGCACTATCCTGTTTAAAGGGGAAAAGACAGAAGGTGCATCTGCACTGCAGAAATAATGCCATTTGACGCAACTTTAAGGACCATGACTCCATCCTACAGAATACTGGGATTTGTAGTTTTGTGAGGCACCAGCATGCTTTTGGCAGAAAAGTCTAAAGATCTTGTAAGACAACAAACCTAGGATTCCGCTGAATACAGCAACAGAACTTAAAGTGGTGTCAAACTTCATTATTTCTACAATGCACCCAGAAAGAAATGTAATAGCACTTCAAAGACTAACTGGAAGAAGAAATTTTTAGCATAAGCTTTTATGGATTTATGCACTATTTCTATGTCATGTTCAGTTCTTAAGTCCACCAAAGTTTATACTAGAAATTTCTTTTTCACATGCAGTCTCTAAGGTGGTACTGGATTATTTTATGTCTTGTTATGTTAAAACAAATTAGCACAGCTATCTCTTGACTTTTAAAAGGCTGTAAGGACAGTGGTTGCTCTGATGAGCACATTTGGCATCTAAGAGAACCACCAGAAGAAGAACCAAGCCAGACCAGGATCATGCTGACTCCATCTGTAGAGCAGAAATAATAATGTGAAGTCGAAAACTTTCAAGGCTGGCATCCATAGTTTTTGTGGGTTTTTCATTTTCATGAGGCCATGTTTTTAGAACTCTTCTAGAACACAGATTCATAGCCTGAAAAACCCACAAAAAACTATAGAAATAACAAAGTCTGACACAACTTTAACTGTCATGGCTTCATCTGGTGGAACCTTGGGATTTGTAGTTTGTCTGGCCAAGAAGGCTAAATACAAGTCCTAAGATTCCGTAGCATTGAGCCATGGCAGTTAAAGTGGTGTCAAACTGCTTTACATCTTCTGCAGGGCATGTTAGACCAATGGCTGCCATTATGTTAGTGGCATACACAGGCTTAATTCAATCTTACACATCATGATGATGGTAAAGCACTGTTTACTGTCCTCTAGATCAGTCGTTCCCAACCCTTGATCCCCATCTGTTCTGGATTTCAGCCCCAGAAGACCCAGCCAGATAGGACAAGCATAAGAATTTGTGACCCAAATCATCTGAAAGACCAAAGGATGGGAACCACAGCTCTAGACCCTTGCTTAGCCATGTCTGAGGATGCATCTGCACTGCAGAATGAATGCAGTTTGACATCACCTTAATTGCCATGGCTCAGCTATATGGAATTCTGTGATTTGTAGTTTTGTGAGATATTTAGCCTTCTCTGTCAAAGAGCTCTGGTTCCACCACAAACTACTAATCCCAGAATTCCATAGGATGGAGCCATGACAGTTAAAGCAGTGTCAACGTGCATTAATTCAGCAGTATGGCAGCATGCTGAATGGTTTCCCACAGCCTTTCTATACCAGAATATTCTTTTGACAATCATACTGACAGCTTCGTAGATCTTTCAGCAAAACAGGAGCTTCCAGGTGGAGTGGGTGGACAGAAATCATATCAAGGAAAACATGGCTTTTCTGCCTGAGATGCCAGCAATAAGGGGAGGCTTTCTGTTTAATAGAGTGGCATTATGAAAAAGACAGTGCAAGGAGTGCTTTGTCAAAGATTGCTTGCTAGGTTTAAGTCCCACTCAGCAATGAAGCTCACCAGGAGGCCTTGAGCTAGCCACATTTTCTCAGCTCCTACATGATGGGGGTGATGTAAGGCTCAAGTGAGAGACTTGGAGGAAGGGTATGGCAAATCAGGAGATAAATATGAGTTGTCTTAAACCCAAAGTACTGGTTGAATGCTGTGCAAATTAAGGATGGATTCAGAACAATAATGACAATTAAGTGAAGTTGCTGTAATCGAAAACTATTCTAATGGGTTTGTTGTGCTGAGAGCCCTTGGACTGCAAGTGCTATTATGGTCTGTTCACACAGATGTCTGTGAAAAAAGCCTCTTTCTGATCAGAAGTCTCCAGGTGACTGTATTGTTTCTTTTGGTGGTTCTCCCACATGCTCAATGTATATTTCTATTTGTCCTTAATGCTCTCTGCTAGTAAGGCAGTGAGTAACTAGGTAGCCAGCATGGTGTAGTGGTTTGAGTGTAGAACTATAACTCTGGAGAACAGGGCTTAAATCCTTCCTCAGTCATGAAAACACACTGAGCAACCTTGGGCAAGTAACACTCTCTCAGCCTCAGAGGATGGCAATAGTAAACACTTCTGAAGAAACTTTCCAAGAAAACCCTGTGATAGGTTTGCCTTAGGATCACCATAAGTCAGAAATGACTTGAAGGCACACGGCATATACAGATAATTAGACAACACCTATAATCCACAGGAATGTTTTATGCCTACATACCACAAGTGCCCAAAGAGATGGGTGATTCTGAGAGAAGCATCTAAAGAGAATTCAACCCAGTCCATGTCATGCTCAGGATTTCCACGAAGATGAAGGGAACAATAGAGGCAATATCTCAGCTAGTCCAGAAGTTGTTACTCAAAGCAGTACTTCAAGTAAGTAAATTCAAATACGGGTGAGAGAAGGAGTCATTAAACATAGCCACTCAAGATGTTAAGAATTCCAGGAATCACAGAAACACTGAAAGTATATTCAGAGACTCAACAATTGCAAACAAAGTGGACTCCCAGCAACTTGCTGAGAGATTTATAGGTGGCTGCCTCTGGATGCCAGGTGCCTGATGAGTCAACATCTTCTATTTAACACCCATTGATTCTGCTGAAGCTTCTCCTTCTCTCTTCAGCAACCTTCAAAAGAGTGAAGTGTCTGTTCAGTGTCTATTACATATTGTGAAATAAGACAGTGGAGAAATCAAAACAAATACAGGATCATAAACACTGCAGGGTCATGCACCCTGTAGGGAGGTGTCTGGGTGATATACTTGGGCCTTCCCCACTCCCAGCAATTGTCTGTCCCAGAAATTGCTCACCTCTGGTCTAGATATGATCAGAATACAGAAGGCCAGATGATACTGCTTAAGAGCCTCCACTTAGGGCAATTAGAAGGTCATTCTGATCCTCAAAAATGTTTCCAACTCCTATGTTATTTCTGGTTGTGCAAAAAAAAGAAGACTATCCTGGGTCTAAAACAGCCAAGGTGGTGGTAAAACATATTGAAATTGCACCAATTCCCATTAGGAGTTAATGTCTGTGTGTGCACCTTCAAATCATTTCTAACTTACTGTGACCCCATCCCAGGTGTTTCTTGGCAAGATTTTTCAGAGTTTGAAAGACTGTGACTTGCCCTAGGTGACCCTATGGTTTTCAATCACCTCCAGAGTCATAGTCCAATGCTCAAACCCCTATGCCACACTGACCATTGGGAGCCAAATAAATTTTAAAAATGTGAGATATGCCGGGGCAGCACAAAAATGGCTGCATGTCCATGTGAAGAGAGTGAGAGAAATTGAAAAACATTTCCTGTGGGATAAAGATACCCTTGATGAATAATGCCATCCATCCATGGGAGTTGATGCTGAAATGCTACGGGGTGGGGGAATCAGACCTGGAAAGAAATGTCATGTATCTAGCCTCCACTTCCCTAGTTTGAAAGAACAGAAGGGGAATAGGGTAGGGTGCCAAGGAGTTTGTGCCATTGTCTTTGAAACTGTAACTCACCAGGGGCTGAACAGAAGAGCTTCAGCAGCTCCCAGCTGAGTTAGGGGATTAATGGGGTGGAAGCATAGTGGGAAGGAAGCTTTCTGAATGCAACAAGGAATGTCTAGACTCTCTGTGAAAAAAAACCCATTAAATTAAAGATGGTATAATGAAGCTAACAAAAAGCCGGCAACCTTTTCTTATGCGCAGCATGGAGGCGGGCTTGGCAGCTGAGCAGGGGTCTTTCTGGTTATTCTGTGGTTGTACAGCTGAGGAGGAAACTTGTCATCACCATCCATCATGACTTCCTTTTCAGCCAAGGTCAAAGACAATCACCAGTGATACTTAGCCTTCCTCAAAGAAAGGCCCAGCCAAGACTGGTCACATCTCATACCCTGTCCATGCATGCACACAGGCAGTCTAGGTCTGGACCGAGAGCCAAACGGAAATGAACAAGAATAGAGAGGTATAACTGCATGGATCATTAAGCATGCTTTCAATGACTCATTTCTGGAGCTGGAGATTTTTTTTTTTTAACTACAACTCCCAGAATCCCAATAACACCATGGCCAAGTTGTCTGGAAGTTTTATTGGCCATGCTGGATGGAAGATTTTGAGAGCTGAAGTCTAAAAAGAGCCAGTATGGTGTAGTGGTTTGAGCATTAGACTACAACTCTGGAGAGAAAGGTTAAATTCCTTGCTTGGACATGGAAAACCATTTGGTGACACTGGGCGAGTCAAGCATTCTTGGCCACAGAAAATCCTTCGATAGGTTCACCTTTGTTGTTGTTGTGTACCTTCAAGTCATTTCCAATTTATGGTAACCCTAAGGCTGCCATAAGGTATTGTGGGGCTTTATGGGACTGAGAGTGCCTGATTCACCCAAAGTCATCCAGTAGATTTCCATGGTAAAGCAGGGAATCAAACCCAAATCTCAAAAATCATACTGCGATAAATTGGAAATGACTTGAAGGCACACAACAACAACAGCAATTTTAAAAAGTTACTTTCCCAATCTAGGTTTATTTTTGCTTGTCCCATATTGCCTCTTAGTTTTCACAAAGACCTCAGAGAGATGACACATCAGAACCGAGAGAATCCAAGAGTTAGGGTGGGATCACAAGGGCCATCATATCTAGTTCTCTCCCATAGAAGGAATCCACAACTGAAGGATGCTTGAAAAATGATCATCCAATCACTGTTTAAAAATCTCTAGCAAAGGAGTTTGCACCATCTTCCAAGACAGGTATTCAGAGAGATGAGGGGCCATGTTTCAATGATATAAAGCTGATAGTGGAAAGGAGTTACTATCTTCAGACATGGTTTACTGCTGTAATTTTCAGGTGCTTGTGATGGTGCAGTACTGTGAAATCAGATACTGATGTCTCATATCATATCAACAGTACCAGATTTTCAACTGCAGAATATGTTCAGTTGTTTATGCTCTATTTCTGTATCCCCAGAGAAGAAGAAAAATGTCTCCAATGAGAAGTTCAGCTTTGGAAATCAGGAGTTTTGGGTATTAAAACTAGGGAGGCAATATAGGAAGAGCAAAAATTAAGGTGTGTGTGTGCACAGGTGGTAGTAAGTAATGTCTCACCATAGGATTTTTGTGGTAAAACACATTCAGGAATGGTTTACTGGTGTCCCCATTGGACAATCCCACAGGACTTTTTGCACATTTTTGGCACTCTGACATCCTTTTTGTTTTGCAGAAAATTCATATTTATGTAACAATACGTGAGGTTTTGCTTCAATTTTTTTTAAGAGTACAGCTCTGAAATTTTTGGACTAAAATTTCCAGAAAGTTGCAGCCCAAAAATATATATATTGTAAGCTCTGGGCTGTGCTAAAAAGAGCAGCCCCAGAGGACCTGTCCTTATCTTTTAAAAATGATTTCCGCCTTAATATATGAACCACAGGGAAGCAACGTACAAGAAAAAATAATGAGAACTGTGATTCCTCCTTGCCATCCGTCAGATTCTTCAAAAAACCATGAGCTATAGTGCTGCACTAGATTTGACCTGCACACATTAAAAACTGCTTTGCGTGGTTATTATAGTTTGTGGGAATGTGCAAAGGCACAGCTAGAAAGACCTAGGCTGAAAATTAAACTTGGCAGGGAACAGAGAAGCTTAGGGTTGGATCTGTATTTTCTAGATTCTCGAAATATTTTGGTGGTTTCAAAAATTCAGTCCCTTGCTCCCAACCCATCCATTTTCTATTGTTTTTCTTTACCACACTACACCACACTTTATTTCTTAGTTGTTATATGCTTCATGGAAAGGGGTGGGATATCAGACAGACAGACAAACAGACATGTATCCATTCTGGTCATCAACAAACCTTTTTAGGTTTACAAACTCAGGGATGCAAATTTCTTGATTGAATGAATCCAGGTCTAAGGTATCCTTTCTCCTTTTCAACTGCCCTCCATTTATTGAGCATTATTGCCTCCTCTAAAAAGTCATGTTGTCTCATGATATGAAAGAGGTGAATCACCTCTTTATGAAAGCCTCCAAGAACTATTCACCTGTAATATAAGTGGTTTGGCCAGGCCCCTAGCCATTTATCATAAAAGTCCATGTTTTCCAAAAACAGAGATGGACTTTCATCATCTCTGCTCCCCCCTGCCACCATTTTTGGTCGTCTCTGTAGCTCCAGAAAGGTCCTAAGGGTAGAAAATGGTTGTCCAGCTAATTTCTAGATAAACATAGGCTGCATCTGCACTGCAGAAATAATAATTTGACGTTTTAATTGCCGTGACTGAACCCTATATAATACTAGGGTTTGTAGTTTTGTGGGGAACCAGAGATCTCTGATAGAGAAAGCCAAATACTCAATCATATTCTGATTGAAACAGTTCAAGATTTTCCATATCTTGGCTCAGTCATTAATCAGAATGCAGACTGCAATCAAGAAATCCGAAGAAGACTAGGACTTGGAAGGGCAGCTATGAAAGAATTAGACAAGATCCTGAAGTGTCAAGAAATATCCCTGAATATAAAAGTTGGGATTGTCCACACCATCATATTTCCAGTTTTGATGTATAGTTGTGAAAGCTGGACAGTGAAGAAAACAGATAGAGGAAAATAAACTTGTTTGAAATGTGGAGCTGGAGAAGGGTTATACAGATACCCTGGACTGCTAAAAAGACAAACAAATGGGTCCAGGAGCAAATCAAGCCTGAACTCTTTTGAGAGTCCAAGATGATTAAAATGAAATTATTATTATTATTATTATTATATTATTATTATTATTATTATCCTTTATTTGTATAGTGCTGTAAATTTACACAGCGCTGACCATACAATCTGTAATTAGACAATTCCCTGCCCACAGGCTTACAATCTAAAAAGACATGATACAAAAGGAGAAGGGAAAGATGTTGGTGGTGTCCTACTTTGGCCATATCATGAAAAGATATGACTCACTAAAAAAACCAATCATACTTGGTAAGGTAAAAAAAAAACAGTAAGAGAAGAGGAAGACCATATTGCAGATGGATAGATTCAGTCAAAGAGTCCACAAGATCTGAGCAGGGTAGCTGGGGAAAGGGTGACTTGTAAGTCTCTCATTCAGAGGGTTACCATAAAAAGAAGTCAACTTGATGGCAGTTAACAACAAGCCTCTGGGTAAGGTTGGGCAGGTGACAGTCATCAATATCTTTATTAATGACTTGGATGACAGTACTGAGGTCCTAGTTATCAAATTTGCAGATGACACCAAATTTGGAGGAGTAGCTAATTGCCCAGAGGACAGGATCAAAATTCAAAATGACCTGAATAGACTAGAAAGATGGGCCAAAGCTAGCAAAATGAAATTCAACACAGAGAAATGTAAGGTTCTGCACTTAGGGAGGAAAAATGAAATGCACAGATATAAAATGGGGGACACCTGGCTGAATGAGACAACATGTGAAAGGGATCTAGGAGTCCAAGTAGACCATAAGCTGAACATGAGTCAACAGTGCGATGCGGCAGCTAAAAAGGCCAATGCAATTTTAGGCTGCATCAATAGAAGTATAGTGTCTAGATCAAGGGAAGTAATAGTGCCACTCTATTCTGCTTTGGTCAGGCCCCACCTGGAATACTGTGTCCAGTTCTGGGCACCACAATTCAAAAAGGATGTGGAGAAACTGGAGCATGTCCAAAGGAGGGCAACTAAGATGGTGAAGGGACTGGAAACCATGCCCTATGAGGAACGCCTTAGGGAATTGGGGATGTTCAGCCTGGAGAAGAGAAGGTTAAGAGGTGATATGATAGCCCTGTTTAAATATTTGAAGGGATGTCATATTGAGGAGGGAGCAAGCTTGTTTTCTGCTGCTGCAGAGACTAGGACGCGGAATAATGGATATAAATTGCAGGAAAAGAGATTCCACCTCAACATTAGGAGGAACTTCCTGACAGTAAGGGCTGTTCGACAGTGGAACACACTCCCTCGGAGGGTGGTGGAGTCTCCTTCCTTGGAGGCCTTTAAACAGAGGCTGGATGGTCATCTGTCAGGGATGCTTTGACTTGGAGTTCCTGCATGGCAGGGGGTTGGACTAGATGGCCCTTGTGGTCTCTTCCAACTCTATGATTCTATGATTCTATGATTCTATGATTCATTGTGTGACAACAACCTTTACAAGGACTTATGGAAGTCCACCATTTCAAAGATGAAAACTGGGACTTATGTGGCTAAACACAATCAGATTATTAACTATTATTATTAAAACGTATGTGGCCGAGCACAATCAGATAATTAATTATTATTATTAAAATTATTAATGAGGAAGAACAAACAAGCTAGTACAGGCGGTAACAGCTTGCTTTTGCCTGAGTCTGCTGGGAAGGGTGAGATCATCTTCTCTCCCTGCTACTTGAATAAATTGAGTAAAAACTACTTTTACACTTTCAACAGTTTGCAGCAATTGAAATAAGTGAGGACAAAGAGGGAAAACAGGAGGAGTAAAGATATTTTGTGTGCATATTTTAATGTGTTGTGAGCCGCTTTGATTGTCTCGTCACAGAAAAGCAGGATAAAAATAAAAGTTTTATTTATTTATTATTTAAAGATTATCTACGACATTTTTAAAATGGCTGAAAAAGTAGGACAATAGAGGATTGTTTGGGGCTGTCATTTGCTTATTTCATTTGCAGGAAAGTAACTACAAAGAGTGTAGATAGGCATAAGCCTAAGTCCAATAGGCAACACTATGTCATACTAGGTCTTTAGCTTCTAGATCATATAATACTGCCATGTTTTTTATATGCAAAAGGAAATTTATGTTTACTGATGCATTTATGGCACTGTTTCTCTCTTTGTCCTCAGAAGCACAATCCAGAGCTTGATGCCCGCACCTCGACTGTGCCCAAGTGCCCTCCAGGCCTGGCATGGAGGTTGTTTTTGATTCTTAAATACACAACTACTTACTGCGGTACTTCTGAAATTTTAATGCCCATCCATAAAGTCTTTTATTGCTTTCTCCAGACACCCGATCCTTTTGGACAAGGCAAAGTGATAGAAAATGAAGAGCACTTTTTAAAAATATGCCATTGGAGACTTGCTGCAGGTCTTCTGGTTTTGTGTGCATGCACATGTTTTCATAACTCTTTATCTTCAAAAAGAAAAGAAAAAGAAAGAAAGAAGAAAGAAATATTATACCAATTCATTTAGTTTTGTCCTTTTGTGAATGTATGGCACTTTCCTTCTCTAATGGGATCTCAAGGAAGTGCAGTGCACCATGCTGTGCATCTGGATCTTTCTATAGCCAAAGGCTTTAGCATGACTCCATACCACCACCACTACCACTCAGTCTTCTTGCCTAGCTTGAGTTGCATCTGCACTGCAGAAATAATGAAGTTAGACACCACTTTAAATGTCAGGGCTCAGTACTACAGAATCCATACAGTGGATTGAAATTTAAAGGTATAATTTTAATTTTGCTAGTTGTTTAGAGAGCCAGGGTGGAGTATTGGTTTGAGTGCTTGAATGCAACTATGGATACCTGGGTTCAGTTCCCAGCTTGGCCATGTAACCCACTGGGTGAGTTTAGGCAAGAAATAACAATTGCTAAAGGGTGTTTTTATATAAGACTTTCATTATGTAATAATGCACCCCATTCACAAGCATTTATGGGGAATGGACTCTTGACACCCTTTGTATCGTTGTTATGTTTTGCCATTGTTTCTTCTGTTTTTCTTCTTTGCACATAAACACACACAAAACCATAAAAAGGGTGTATGGAATGAGCAGACATATATTCACTCCAAAGAGAAGGCTTCAAAATTTCCAAAGCCTGGATGATTTTCACCCGTTTTATCAATCAGTGTTCAAAAGTTCACTTATCTGTTCTTCAGCAATCAATCATTTTAAACTGTCTTGGGTACTGTTAAAAAAGAAAAGATGTGGTCTAGGGGAAAAGAAAGGCCTCCATGAGCAACATATCTAGAAAACAAGGAATGTTGATAGAGCCTCATCAGTGAAGTGGAGGCAGTGAAGTAGCAGGTCAATTGAAATCAAAGCTTGGCACTTCTAGCCCTGCTATTCTGTAATTGCTACCAATAACAATCAAAAATACATAACAAAGGCATCAGATACAGACATTTGAGGAAATGCAAATATGATTCAGGAATGAAGTAATCAGAACAACGTTCAGAACAAATTCAAAGCTCAGCATTTGAATAGCTTGGCCAATAAAGCCAAGGTGATCTCACCACCTTACTGACATGGGAATCACCAGCCAACTGAAGGTGTTGTCAACTAGACACTCAGTACCAACTGCTCAGCTCAGAACTGCCCTTCTTTCAGATATATTGGGGTATAACTAATATCCATTCCAAGCGGTCAGACTTTATGCTAGTAAATCACAGGAAAAAACCCTAAGACATTTGGGCCAGGATCTTGTACAATGAGCCCTCCACATCCACAGACTTGGCATCTCCACATTCAAGTATCCATGGATGGCAAGCCCCCATTGTCCCCAATGGTGGCATGTGCACACTGGCATGTCGACATTAGGGACAATGACAGTCCTCAGATGCTTGGAAACCATCCAGGCAGCTATTTCTCCACTGAAGCTGAGCAAGAAGCCCTCTGTGGGTTCGAACTGAGGGCAGTGCTCCTCTCTGTGGGCATCAATGTGGCTGGTGAGATGAGGCCATCTCACTTCCCATGCCCTGCCACTCCCTGGTAACCCTTTCCTCCCACCCCGGCCTGGGTGTGTGGAGACTCCACAGATGCTCCCTGCCTGCCAGCCCCACCATTGCTGCACCCAGCTGGAGGTCCAGAGGAGGAGGAGAGTCTGCCATGCAAGGAGCATTCCTGACCATTCAGTACTGGGCTGGCAGTCAGGGGCCAAGAAGAGACCCTGGCTGGGCACTGGGTGGAGCCAGCAGTGGTGGTTTGGTTGGCAGGCAGGGGGCATCAGTGGAGCTTCCCACCTGCCTCTCCATCAGTGCCCAGGAGGAAAGGGTTGCCCGGAGGGGTGGTGGAAGTGCCCTTCAGCTCTCCAGCAGGCAGAGGGGGCCTTCAACTTCCGGGGTGTGGAAGGTGGGATGGCTTCATCCCACCAGTCATGTACATGCTCACAGATAGGAGTTCTGCCCTACAGTTAGCTTGGCTTCAGTGGGGCAGCAGCTTCCTGGGTGGTTTCCAAACATCTGAGGAGTCCCGTTGTCCTTAATGGTGACATGGCAGTGTGTGCATGCCACCACTGGGGACATCAAGACTTGAGCATCCACAGATTTTGGTATACGTTTTGAGTGTGGATGTGTGTGTCTGAACAGATCTGCCATGAATACCAAAGGCCGGTTTTATAAGGTTGAGTCGTATTCCCTAGACTTATCACATAAACTGGACATTCCTACTAATGAACTATGCAGAAAGATATGCAAAAGGATCTGGTAGCATTTTGGGACTAACCATCTGCAAGAAGTTGTAGCATATGCTTTCATAGACTTGGTCTACTTGCTCAGATGCATGGAGTGAACTGCTGTCCAGGAATGACTGTAAGAATAGCCATAGAAATGCAAAACATGGGGGTATAGTGATGAAGTGACAAGTTCATTTTTAACTATGATCACTGAGGGAGAAAGGCAGGAGGAAAGTTGTTGTCTAAGACCCTGGTCGGTGAATGACCATATGAATGGTGGAGGGAGTTTGGAAATGTGATGTGTGCAGGCTGGGAACCAGGAAGGAGATGGGATGAACTGGTCAAGAGCATTCTCATGATGCTGGGGTTTTCACCAGTGTCATAATATGTATAGTGTGTCAGGAAGCCATTGTTTCTGTTCAACCCACTGTTGATGGATTGGGGTTTATGGATATAATCTAATTCCCCTGTTTCCCTTTCCTGTCTTCCTTTGTACAAAGACCACTGTCCTGAGGTGAGAGATGGAATACTCAGGAAGGCTGAAGTGTTCTGCAACTGGTATTTGTATATCCCAGTTCCTAATGTTTGATTTATGTCCATTTATCCACTGGTGTAGAGACTGGCCTGTTTCCCCAGTTTAGAGTGCTGAAGGGCATTGTTTACAGATGATGGCATATATCACATTAGAAGATGAGCCAGTGAAAGTCCCTCTAATGTTGTGGGCCCTGTGATTAGGTCCTGTGATGACATTTCTTGAGTAGAAGTATGGGCAGATTTGGCATGTAAGTTTGTGGCAGGGTCTTGTACTCAATGTTTCTAGTCTCTGATCCCAGTACTATAGGGAAGATACAAGGAAGTATGACTAAAATGTATCTATTTAAAAATAAAATCCTTCTTCTCCACACCGTGCATCTGTGTGGATGATCAATCTGTTTTCCCTTTAATACATTGTTAATACATTCTCAATATTCTTTCTTTTACAGTCAGTGAGGACACGGAACTTGCCTCCCATTTTAATAACAAAACCCGGAAAGCTTTCTCCTGGACCCACAGAGGTAATCCTGTCATATAGTGTGTGAGTACTGTCACAACAACCACAGCCCCAGGCTTTCCGAAATTCCCTACAGAGGGCCATGCCACTCAGATGAACTTGAATCTTTTTGTGTAAATTAGGAAAGTATAATCGGAATCCAATTAGTGGGCACAATCTGAGTCACCTCGCACAGGGGAAATCGCTCGCCTGGTGAGGACAGAAATGACCCAAATAGCAACATGGGAATGGGAGAGGACTGGAAATAGCATGGACATTTATGCGCCTCTTGTCAAGCCCAGAAGACCCAAGCGGGAGGGGGGGGGCTGCTTTTAAAAGCATCCCAATGTGTTGTAGGCAGAGGGGCTTCTTATTCTGGAGTTCATTGTACCCAGAGAAAGAGCCAAAGGCAGCTGTCAAGGAGAGAGTACCTGCTGGAAAAGAGGAGGGAGAGGGGGAGGAGGAGAGAGGAAGAGGAGCAGAAGGAGAGGAAGGGAGTAGTGAGGAGAAGGGGGGGCAGAGAAGGGGAGGAGTAGCAGAGGGGGAGAGAGTGGAGGAGGGTGAGGGGAAGGGTTGGGGAAGGAGGGGAGGGGAGAGGAGGGAGAAGGCAGAGTGGGGAGGAGAGAGGGGGAGAAGAAGGTGGAGGTACAGATGGGGAGGAGGAGGAATAAGTAGTACAAGGGGGAGATGAGAAGGAGAGGGGGAAGAAAGAGAAGGGGAGTAGGGGAGTAGGGGAGGGGTTGGGGTGGAGGGAGAGGTGAGGATGGAGGAGTGGGGAGGAGAGAGGAGAAGAAGGTGGTGTAGGAGGAGGGGAGGAGGGAAAGAGGGAGAAGGAGAGGGATGCTAGGAGGATGAAGAGGATGAGGAAAAGGGAGTACAAGGGGAGGGGGACAGGGGAATGGCAGAGGGTGAGAGAGTAGAAGGGTCAGGCCAACTTTGGGTCCAGCCCTTACATTAGCCACTAGGAGAGTCATTAAGAAGCCCAAACCTTACAGCAGGGGTGTAAATCTCCACCTGTTTCATACTTGCATGCAAGCAGGTCTGATGGGGCAGAGGATCCAGTACAAATGACCAGGGTCTCATGGGGTAGGGGTGGGGGAGCCTCTGACCCAACATTATTTACTTATGTATTTATTAAAATATTTCTGCCCTCCCTATATCCCAAAATGTCAGGACAGCTTAGAATAGAATTGTTTTGAACCATTACAGAGGAAAGGAGGGCCCCCAGGGTTTCTTTGCTTTTTAAAAAACCGAAAACTCACGTGTGACATGTGGCTTGACAACAGTACATGCAAAAGGGATCTGGGAATCTTAGTAGGCCAAAGTCTGAACATGAGTTAGCAATGTGATGCAGCAGATCAAATGTGACTGTGGACTGCATTAACAGGAGTATAGTGTCTAGATTGAAGGACATAATAGTACCACTCTGTTTTGGTTTGGCCAGACCTCACCTGGAGTACTGTGTCCTCTTCTGGGCACTACAATTCAAAAAGGATGTTGAAAAGCTGGAGTGTCTCCAGAGGAGAGCCATCAAAATGGTGAATGGTCTGGAAACCATAAAGCCCTATTAGGAGAGACCTAGGGAGCTGAGTGTATTTTGTCTGATGAAGAGACAGTTAAGAGGTGATACGATAGCCTTATTTAAATATTTGAAAGGATGTCAAACTGAAGATAGAGCAAGTTTATTTCCTGTAGCTCCAGAGAATGGGACCTGGAGCAATGGATTCAAACTACAGGAAAAGAGATTCCACCTTAACATTAGGAAGAACCTCCTGACAGTAAGAGCTGTTTGACAGTGGAACACACTCTCTCAGAGTGTGATGGAGTCTCTTTCTTTGGAATTTTTTAAACAGAGGCTGTATGGCCATCTATCAGGGTGTTTTGATTGTGTATTTCTACATGGCAGAATAGGATTGGACTGGATGGCCTTTGGGGCCTCTTCCAACTCTAGGAATCTATGATTCTATGATTCTATGAATGAACAAAGGCAGAAGGGAAGATGTTACTGAAGGGCAGGGTCGATAAAAGAGCATATGAATGGTGGAGGGAGTTTTGAAATATGGTGTGTACAGGCTGGGACAACCAGAAAGGCAATGTGATAAACTGGCTATAAGTGCCCTTGTGAGGTTGGGGTGTTAACCAATCTTATAATATATGTAGTGTTCCAGAAAGCCATTGTCTCTGTTCGACCCACCGTTGATGGTTTGGAGTTTGTGGAAATATTCCAATTCAGCTGTCTCTTTCCATTCTCCCTTTGCAGTCTTTTGTTTGTTACATTCTTCTTGTTCGTTCATCTGCTTTACTGTCCTCTTCCTACTTTTTGGCTTCCCAAATTTGCCATTAGCTTCCCACTTTTCATCTCCTGTTCCCCTTGTAGTATTTTTATTTGTCGTCTTAATGTTTCTAGTATGAGATTTTTAATCTTGTTAGACACTTTGTTCTAGTTTTTACTTTCAGCTCCACCTTTTCATTTCAACTATTATTTCTCCTCTTCCCACCCTTTTCATTTTGCTTTTGTTTGGTACCTTTTAATACAGCCATTTGTAGAATGCGCTGCGCATATATATATATATATATATATGAGGCATCATTTGTTTTAATTTATCTGGAGCAATATGGAAAGCCAATACTGGGAGACAGAAGAGAATAATTTTATTTATGGCATGCCCGGTAAATCAGACGCTGAACAATTTTGTAACTTAGCAAAAGAAGGACATCTGGATTAATGAAATTTATGAAGCTGTCTTGTTGTTTTACAATACACCATCCATCCTCCCCAATGTCCCACACTAGTAAATAGCTGTAATTATTTGGTTGAAACGCACGCTCAGGATGAAATGAACGTTCATCAAATTCTTCAGATAAGCATGCCATAAACATGTATTATTCATTATCCCTTTTAAAAATAGAAAATGTGTGCTGCAATCCAAAAGTGCATCAAAAATGGGGGAGGGCAAGGGAGTATTTATGGGATATAGGTTCTTCAATCAGTTCCATGCATGCACAGGCCACTTTTCCAAAGCAGCCTTCCCAGAGTGCTTTTCGCTTCAAGGATGCACCTGGGAGCCAAGCATTGTAGAAACAGGCTCTTCAGGAACTGGCTCTTTCTTCTTTAGACTGCAATAAGAGATCTTTCTCTGATTCCACAGCACCACCACAGTTCCAGAAGCCTGAACTATTGTAGCATAATCGACTTTCACTTTGGTATACTGCACCACAACCAAAGTCACTGACGCTCTGATATAGCATGGGCCAAAAGATCCATTTCCCCCCATCTTGGTTTAGACAATGCACACCCCACACTCTGGTCCTGGTGACAACAATCCAGACAATGTCTGGCACATTCGACTCCAGAATCAGTGTACAACACATTTAAAAGTGAATTAAAATAACCTAACTCAAAGCAGATAGGAAGAAAATCAATGCATTTGAAATGTGGAGCTGGAGAAATGGGCTGATACCATGCGCAGCCAAAAAGACAAACAAATGGGTCCTAGAACAGATCAAACTTGACCCCTCCCTGGAAGCCAAGATGATAAAGTTGAGGTTGTCATACATAGGTCCCATCATAAGAAAGAATGACCAATTGGGAAAAAATATGCTAGAAAAGGTGGAGGGATGTAGAAACAGAGGACAAATACAAGCTAGATGGATGAACTCTATTAAGGAGATCACAGGTATGAGTTTACAGGAACTAAGCATACTTTTTAAAATCTTTTTTAAAGTAATAATAATTATTTATTTATTTATTTATTTATATCCTTCCTCTCTGGGTAAGCAATCGGGGTGGGTAAAACACTTAAAAAAAAAAAGTACAATTAAAATGTAGCAACCCAATCCCCCCTCCCACCCCTTAAGATTAAATTAAACTAAGGTAAAATTAAAAACAATGGAATAAAACCATAAACATTAAAATGGCTCTAGTTAACAATAAATGGGTGGCCTCAAAAATATCTGATGTCTTAGTGGGTGAGGCTGGATGGACAATTAGTGATCACAGAGTTTAATCATTGTCTGGCAAGGCCTGCCGGTAGAGATGCGTCTTGGCAGCTTTCTTAAAGCCATCCAAGGTTGTGATAAGGCACATCTCATCCGGCAGGCCATTCCACAGCCTGGGAGCGACAGCGGAAAAGGCACTTGTGAACCACCTTGGGTCCCTTTTTGGTAGAAAGGTGGCATAAAATGAAATAAATCAATAAAAGTAACAAACAATAAAGGACAGAGAGTTTGGAGATGTCTCATCCACAGGGTTGCCATGAGTTGGGTACCAGGATCAACTCAAGGGCAGTTGAAAACAACAAAAAACACATACTCTGGATCTTCCAGGAAGATTCAAAGCCCTCCGTTTCTTCACTGGGTCAACTGTACTCATGGGCATCCTACTGCATGGACATCCTACCCATTGTGCCCCCCACAGTTACCAGTCACTCGCTCTGAGGTCAGAACATGGTCCTTAGCCATTTGATTGTCTATGGACACCTCATTCTGACTTCAGATGTGAGCAACTTACAATGGCGGTGGATGCATTAGATTGCTCAGTTGGACGCCCATGCAGACAGCCTCCCTGGTAGAGGAACAGAGGGCCAAGTAACAGGTGAAGGTTAGGCAGCTTTGGAGCCAAGATAATCCAGATTATCTTGTCCCATGAAGACAGATCCATAAATACCATAGTTTGGGCAATCTGCTATGGATGAAACCAAAGTTCTTATGCACTGCAAAATTTAGTCTAGTTCTTATGGACTGGAAAAAAAAAAAAGACTGAAAATGTATCCAGCTACTCAGCAGTTTGTAACTTACCAAGAAAAACTACCTAGTTCTTTGTCCAAACTTGCTTCTGAGATGTGCCAGGGCTGGACTGGGGATGTGAACTTTACAGGCTGTATGACCTATTCCAGCCGGGGTTGGAAATCAAAGGTTGGCATCCTGTTGGTGGCATATACAGGTGAAAACAATCTTTTGCTTACACTTGTCTCTTTTCTCACTCCACACCAATTGTCCAAACCTAGCTCACAGGAGATAATTTTGTTATTATGTGCCCTCAAGTCCTTTTCGAGAAGCTTGAGGTGAACCAACCTATCACAAGGTTTTCTGGAGCTAAGAGTGTTTGACCACCCAAGATCACCAATGGGTTTCTATGGTTAATCAGGAACCAAACTCTGATCTCCAGAGTCACAGTCCAACAGTCAAAAGACTACACCATGCTTGGCTTGCCTGAAAAGAACACTGAGCAGGAATATTCATTTTCTCTTGCAAAAACAAACAAACAAACTTGCCATATTATTCTTTCTTGCATTTGAGAATGAAATAGTTCAAGAATTATATCCCTATTTTGACTCCAGTTCTTGAGTCAGAATTGATGTAATGGATGGTCTTGGGCAAGTCGCTTTTTTCTTTTCTCCCCCATCTTCCCACCTGTGAAATGGAAATAAGTTAGTTTTAACACAGAATAGGGAAGAGGTCATACTAAGGCTTGCAATCCAACATCATGTCAGTGCAGTGTGAATATCTGCATGCAGAAATATACTACACTACATGAGTACTATGCAACCCCTGTGCAGAATAGCAACATTGCACAACACATGCCAATGACTAGGTACCACTGTGCAATGAACAATGCACAATATATAAAAGACAATATACAGTGTGCAACTGTGAAGCACAATATATGATATAAAAGTGCAATGCACAGTCTTGAACTACAACACATAATGCACAACTGCAACACACAGTGCAAAAGATACAATTGCAGTTCTGTCTCTGCAACTCCACTTCTGCCACTATCAGCAGAATATGTCCATTGTGCAATAGTAATATTTGGCTCTGCATGTGTAACATGACCTAAGCATACAGTGGTCCCCCGGGTTACGAAAGTAATCCGTTCCAGGATCCCTTTCGTAACCCGAAAACTTTCGTAACCCGGGGGACTGCTGTAAGTATAGGAAAGCACTTGGCGCGATTTGAATTTCGCTCCGCTTTCCTTTCTTAACCCAGGGTTTTTTTTCTTAACCTGGGGCCGTTTTTCCTGCCCCGGCTCTTTCGTACCCCGGGGTTTTCGTACCCCGGGGGATTCGTAACCCGGGGGACCACTGTATATGTATTCTAACCTGTACAGCTTCTTGCCTTTTAATGGTACAATCATACACAGACTTTCTGTTATTAGGAAGTCCCATGTCTTTAATTGAGACTTATTCCCAATTTAACGAGAACAGAATTGCAGCCTGAAAACGCTATATAAATAATCAATAAACTTTTTCTGTACCGGGATTGTTTTTCCCCCTGTAATTATTCCGCACAGCAACATTCTCCTTTCTGTGGGCTCATTAAAATGAAAAACATTTAACTAACAATGAAAATGGCTTAGAATAGCATTGCCACCTTGTTTTTAATCAGTTACTGCTCTCCCCCACCTTCCACAAAAAACAGCATGAGATATTTGGCAACCCATCTTCGGGAGACACTGTTAAATCAAAAGGCTAAGCATACAAATGCTGCATTCATTTGTTGGGTCTCTTTGGTTGTTTCCAGTGGTATTTTTAAAAAGTCTTCTAATGTGGTTTGTGAGTTTTCCATCTGCTCCCTCTGACACAATCTCCGTGTTGAGTCCAATCCATCAGATGTTTGCATGTCTTTTTTATATCTGGTTGGGGTAATTGGTGGACTGGTAAGCAGGAGGTTTGTGAATACAGCCATACAGTGGGTTTATGCTTAATATGAATCTCCCCAACATTTGAAAACATGTGAAAATCCCCCTCAAAGGACCCCAGATTTAAGATCTTCAAGGGAACTCTTTCTCTCAGCCTTACCACCATTAGAAGCATGTTTGATGAGGAGTTCAGAAAGGGCCTTCTCAGTGACAGCTTTCAGGCTGTGAAACTTTCTTTCCTCTCTTTCTGCAAGTAAGGGGGGGGGGGAAGCCTTTTTTTGCCAGGCCATGGGCTCTCACCTCATCACAGAAGAAAGGTCTGTTTATTTTTTTAAAATGTAGAAATAGAGGTGGAGGGTTCTTTTTAGCTTTACTTTGATTTAAGGTGGATATAAGTCACATTTGAGTCCTGTGTAAGGAAGATAGTGCAATCAATCAATGCATCAATTCAACCTTAAGATATCAAGGAAGGGCAATCTCTTGTTCTTCAGATGTTGTTCGACTACTTCTCACCATTGTCCTGGACTATCAGCCATCCTGTCTGGAGATCATGGACTCCAACAACAATTAGGGAAGCATTCTGTTGGGATTCTACATACATGCATGGTTCCTTATGCCTGTGGTTGTGCATTTTTGATGTATGCCTATTTGTCAATGCCTTCAAAGTACCACTTTCTTCTCAGAGGTTTGCAGAGGTAGCCACTGTGCAGCACATGTTGTACAATGGAATAAGCAGACATATGCACAGATATGCAATTGGCTGCACAAGGCTGACTGTTCATCAAAAGGATGATCGCACAACCAGCACTTAAATACATGAATTAACTACATAGAATTACACTATGCAAGCACAATGTAGGATCTTGACTCTGGTTCTCCACCCTTCTTATGTCTCCTTGTTTGCCAGGGATACTTTATTATAATTTTCTCAGTCAGTTTGAGGAAGGTATTATTTTCACACTACTGTCTGAAAATACTGAGGAGTATCAAAGTACATTTTTAGTCTCCCCTATTTGGAATTCTGAAATCCAAAATATTCTTAAAAACATTTCTTTTTTCATGGCTGGTTGAGCTAGTGATACCTTTACTTTCTAGAGATTCAATGTGCACAAACTTTGTTCCATACACAAAATAATTTTAAAATATTGTATAAAATTACTTCTAGCCAATGTGTATAAGGTGTATAAACATACATGAATTTTGTGTTTAGACTTGGGCCCCATCTCCAAGATAGCTCATTATGTATGTATTTGCAAATACAGGCATTAAAAAAATGTTTTTAAAAAAATTCCAAACACTTCTGGCTTCAAGCACTTTGTATAAGGAAGACAAAACTTGTACAGGAAGGAACTGCCAAATTCAAAACAGTAGCACAATCCTCAGATAACAAGTGGAAGAAGGAACTGGAATCCTCTTGGGGCTTCATACTAGAATAAAGGGATTAGGCAAGTGGAAATACTTTTCCCAGCATTGTGCAAAGAGTTATCAAGCACCTCTTTATGCACCTATTTTGCCAGGTTAGGTAACTACCATTAAACAACATCCAGGCTCTTCTCTATGACCCACACAGCCACTGTCTGGACATAGGAGTGGACCAAGACAGTTCCCTCATGCAGCCACTTTCACCCTTCCTCTCTGGCAGCCCTTGCCCTCTGCATAAATCTACTGGCAGAACTTTCAATTTTGCCAGCTTCAAAATAGGGTCTCAGGCACTCTCTCTCAATTAAATTGATTGGCACTACATTCAGGACAGATAAAACTACTTTTCCCTGAACACATCACTGATTTATTGAATTTACTGCCACATGACACGGTGATGGCCACTGCCTTCAATGTTTTTAAAAGGCATTAGACAGATTCATGGAACACAGACCAGGTTTAGCAATGGGTATTAGTGACTGTCAAATGCATGGGTAGGGAACTTGCAGCCCTAGACGTTGTTGTTCTAATTCCCATCAGCCTCAGAGACTATGGCTGAAAGGTCATTGATAATGGGGAAGGTATTTCAATAGAATCTAGAGGACCATGGGTTTTCCTATTCCTAATCAAATGGAAGCTCCGTAGGTAAGGAGTGAGTGGCTGAACATATCCCTGGTGAAGACAGGCTCTTAGACTATTTGGGCTTTTGGTTTGATCCAGCAAGGCTCAATGTATGCACCATTCTCTTTCTGTACTCAATCCCTGATGGCTTCCATATCAGTGGAGTGGGCTACAATCTGAATTTTATAATTGATATCCCAAGTGCTGAATTCCCAACACCAGTTTCTCTCCTTGAATGTCTCTTTTAAACCCAAAGCAGATGCACCACCACCACCACCACCCCATTGGCATAGAATCCACCAACTACCATTGTTTTGGCTGAGCTAGTGAATGAACTGCTTTCAAAGCTAGGAAACAAGCCCTTCTGTCAATTGGCTTAGTGTTCTGCAACACCTATGGGAAGAACTGAATTCTGTTGTCTTTTTTGCAATTAGCATAATTGACTTTCATTGCTACTATGGGTTTGTGCAGCCACTAGTCACCTGTCAGCCTTATGGCGACCCCATGAATTTCATTGGGTTTTCTTAGGCATGGAATATTCAGAGGAGGTTTTGCCCCAGAGAGCAAGGAAACCACCAGTTCAGTGGAAAATGACCTGTATTTTTCCTACAAATTTATTGATATGCAGCAGGTGCCTGTGATCTTTGTGCTGGGCTTTATATCAGGTGGTAGCTGAGGGGAAGGGAGAGGAGCGAATAACAAGTGTTCCCTTAGCTCAGTACAGTGTTGATCACAGCATCGAGAAGTGCAAACGCTCCTCTTATATAATTAAGAGTGTCACTTTTTTTTTAAAAAAAAGTGGGCTTTGGAAAGTAAAGACTGCATCAGGGGAAAAGGGGGAACACTGTTTTGACTCAGCCTGTGCCAAGCCCTTCACAAAACAGCTGAGGCACAGCCAACCTGGTAGTGCCAATTTGCCCCCTCAGCCCTCCTGTTTTTCTTCTTTTTGGGGGATCTATTTAGCGCCAGTTTGCCCTCTTCAACAGAAGTTGGATCATCCGTACCAAGGAGGCCATCATAACTGTCCCCTGCAGCAGTCAGGGGGCTGTTCCTTCCCAAGATCCCTTTTGTCATCTTTCCACTCCAGAAAGAAGGTCCTGCCAACAAGAGAACTAATTAGTGCCAATCATGAGGGTGGTATTTCTCTGTCTCTCTCCTGATACGCACTATTGTCCATGGAGATTTTAGCATGGTTCCCGCAGCAACCATCAAGTTAACTGGGCCATTTGATTGCTAAGCAAGGAAGCACTTGTTGTAGGTGGGCTATTAACCCAAGTTAACCCTGCTCATGCTGCATGGTATGTTGTGGAGTAACAATGAGCAACATGGTGCCCTCTGAAAATCATGGATTTTAACTTCCATATCACTAGGAATTATAGTCCAAAAGCATTGGGAGGGGACCAGTTTCTGTGTTCCAGAGTATCGAGGCAATTGTGAGACTATGGAATGGGGCTAGGGAGGGAGAGACATTTGAATCCAGAATAGAATCATAGCATTGGAAGAAGGGCCATCCAGTTTAACCCCATTCTGCCATGCTGGAATACACAATGCTTAAAATACTACACCATGCTGGCTCTCATGACCTTAATATGATATCTTTTCAAGTATTTAAATAGGGCTATCATATCACCTCTTAACCTTTTCATCTCCAGGCCAAACATACCCAGCTCCCCAAGCTGTTCCTCATAGGACTTGGTGGTTTCCAGAATTTTCACCATTTTTGGTTGCCCTCCTCTGGACATACTCTAGGTTGCCACTATTGCTCTTGAATTGTGGCATTGCTGTGTTAAAACTGAATTATTTTTATTTCACAGACGGGAAGACTGAGGTGGGGAACTATAAGATTGTATGTAAAGCATTGTGTAAACTTACAGCGCTATATAAATAAAATTAATAATAATAATAACTGTACAGAATTATAGCATGATGATTCCATTGTATCTGCCTTGGTTGCATTCTACAGGATTCTGGGATCTGCAGTTAAAGGATGGGTATTAGGTTTTACCAAGCAAAGTGCTCTAGTGGTTCACCAAACTACAAACTCTGAGATTTCATAGGATGACTCCTTGGCTGTTGAAGGTGGAATTACAATGGTATAATGATGTGGTGTGAAAGGGACCCTGACCTAGAAGAAAGTCTTGCTCTGTTGATCAATCAATGACATGATGCCATTTGCCTAGTATTTACACCTTGCATGAGTAATCCAGAGACATTTGATGAGAGATGGCCAATTTTAGTGGCCTGGGGGCCAAATTTTGACTGCAGGCACTTCTTGTGCATTGCACCATTCCTAAAAAATAAATAAATAAAAAAAATAACAAACTGTTTTTGTAAAACTAGAAAGAGGTGTCTAGCCTTCTATTTCCAGGTTTGATTTGAGCCCCCAACCTGATGTATGGCAAGGCTGCCCTCACAGGACCCTCTCTTGTATTTTCCCCTGTATTTTCAACAAACATTTGGCATGGGGGGGGGGGGTATCAGGAGGTTTTGGAAAAACTACACATCACAGTCCCTTGCTGCCCCACATTAGAGTAAAAGCATGTGGGTGGATCCAGGGCTGTTGATTGCTGACACTGAGGCTTTGAAAAGTTCTTCCTATAAACCAACCCAATGTTACTATGCTGTGAGGGGGTAGAAGTTTTGCATTTAGGGTGTATGCCATACTTTCTTATGTTTTGGTCATATTAATAAATGTCAGTGCTTATAGAAAACATGGGTAGTTTGAGATTTAGCAACAGATTCTGGCTGCAATCCAATATTCCCACAGTGTGACATAAATATCTACATGCAGAAATGTGCAACTCCAGCACTATGCAGCCCCTTCACAGAACATGTTGCAATACATGTCAATGACTGGCTGTCATTGGGCAATGAACAACATGCAACCACAATGCACAACTGCAATAAGCAACCCAAAATGTATCATGCTCAGCCACAAGACATAATGTTGAGTAATGCACAACTCTGTGTCCAGTGCTGTCAGTAGAATACATGTGATGTGATATAGCAAATAATTTGCACAGTATGAACAGCATAGCCAACACATTAGTATATATGTCACTAATAGGATGTTAGCAATAATTAGCCACCCTCCAACCTGTTGCAATAACAGAAATTATTTTCAAATTATTATTTGTTTTTCCCTGTCCATGACATCAGAAGCTTAGGCTTTCCAGAGGGCTATGCCCCAGAGGTGTTGTGCCTCCCGACCTCAGTCCCAAGCCCATCCCTGATTTGATGCAGTAGGAAAACAACATTAGACAATTTTGGCTTTTGCTTTGCTCAAATATGTGTCTTTTTCTTTCTTGAATTACAATATAGCAGGCAACCTTTTACTTCTCTATTTCACATCCTATCTGTGTCAGACGTCTGCTCTGAGGACATCTGAGGACGGGTCTACACTGGCCAGAATACTCTGGATTGCTCCCAGAATATTCTAGCTCTGAAGCAATCCCAAATTCTCCCCATTACCTGTGCATTCTGGAGTGATGGCCACTATCTATACACATGTCCTGCTGTGCTGCTTGGCACTTCCACGGCCAGCATGAGTTACTCCCTCTAAGGTCCAAAAGGAGGTGACCAGCTTTGACCACATGACTGGGCACCATGTTGTGACCTCAAAGGTGCCAACACCACCAGGGCTGGGCAGCACATCAGGACACATATGTAACCAGCTGCCTGGTGTCACTCCAGAGTGGATTTTCCCAGAAGGACTGGAGAAATGGGAAGTGTTTTTGTTTTTAATTTATTTAACACAATGATGGCCTGGATTCATTCTGGAACTGACCTTCCCATGTGAAGACAGTCTGCAGTCAAATCAGGCATTTGGTCCTGCCCCATATGGACACTGTTATGCATTTTGCCCAAGTAGACATGTCCATAGTTTGCTAGAATGTTTCTACCTGATATATAGATTGACCTTGGATTATCTCAAAGACAATGACCTGATTTTACAATAGGGGCCAAAATCTAATTGTTAGTGCCAGCAAGAGCAGATCCACTAAATCAGTGGCATGTACACCTGTTGTTGTTGTTAACTGCCTTCAAGCTGACCCTGATTCATGGAGACCCTATGGATGAGATGTCTCCAAAAACAAAAAACAAACAAAAAACAAAAACCAACCAAAAACCTGTCCTCCACTGCTCTGTTTAATTTCTGCAAATTTAATTCCTGTCTTGTGACCTCCCTGATCTATCCATCTGCTTTTTTGTCTTCCTCTTTTTCTACTACTTTACCTTTCCTAACATTATTGTCTTTTACCTTGAGTCATGCCTTCTCATGATGTGGACAAACTACAACAACTACAATTTGGTCATCTTGGCTTCCAGGGAAAGTTCAGGTTTGATCTTCTCAAGGACCCAATTTTTTGTCTTTTTGACTATCTATGGTGTTCTCAGCCCTCTTCTCCAGAACCACATTTCAAATAAGCTGGGTTTTTTCTGTCCACTTTCTTCCCTCTCCAGCTCTCACATCCATACATGGTGATAGGGGATACAATGGCTTGGATTATCCTAACTTTAGTGTTCAATGTTATATCATTGTACATTAGGATCTTGTCTAGTTCCTTCACACTGGTGGTGCAGTGGTTAAATGCCTGTACTACAGCCACTCACTCAAAACCATAAGGTTCTATACCAGCAAAAGGGCTCAAGCCTGACTCAGGCTTCCATCTTTCCGAGGTCGCTAAAATGACTACCCAGATTGTTGGGGACAAATTACGTAGCTTACAGTTGTAAACTGCTTAGACACTGCTTAGCTGGTATGAAGCTGTATATAAATAAAGCTGTTTGTTTTGTTTTGTTTAACATTTTTAGTCGTCTGGTTTCTTGACTGCAGTCTCCATTCTGATCAATGTTTGATCCATATGTATTGACATGCAGTGTTCCTAATGATTCAACAGGTCTAATATAATTGGGACTAACTACTGAATTTAGGATATGAAGTTGATTTGAAATTGGGTTGAACTCTCAAATTTGTGGGTTTGATGATTCCCAAAGAAAGAGAAGGAAAATTATCTCCACGAATTTGAAGTCAAAAGCTTTCATGGCTGGCATCCATAGGTTTTTGGGGGTTTTTTGTGGCTTTTTCTGGCTATGTGGCCATAGAATCATAGAATTATAGAATCATAGAGTTGGAAGAGACCACAAGGGCCATCCAGTTCAACCCCCTGCCATGCAGGAACTCCAAATCAAAGCATCTCCGACAGATGGCCATCCAGCCTCTGCTTAAAGACCTCCAAAGACGGAGACTCCACTACACTCCAAGGGAGTGTGTTCCACTGTCGAACAGCCCTTACTGTCAGGAAGTTCCTCCTAATGTTGAGGTGGAATCTCTTTTCCTGCCGTTTGCATCCATTGTTCCACGTTCTAGTCTCTGGAGCAGCAGAAAACAAGCTTGCTCCCTCCTCAATATGACATCCCTTCAAATATTTAAACAGAGCTATCATATCACCTCTTAATCTTCTCTTCTCCAGGCTAAACATCTAGAAGATGTTCTAGAAGAGTTTATTCCTGATGTTTTGCCAACATCTGTGGCTGGCATCTTCAGAGAATCTTCTAGAACATGGCCACATAGCAAAAAACAAAACAAAACAAAACCACACACATACACACACAAAACTATCTCACTAATTTTGCACATCAGCCACTTGGGCAGATATTGAGGGAAGGGCATGTAAAATACATGACTGCTCCCCTGGCTTCTTTCTGATTCTGGTAACCATATTTAAATCTTCATAATGTTTTGCCCTGATGATATGTCATGATGTAGCATTGCTCTGGGGGATTTATACAGAATTAATCAGCAAAATGTCAAGAATTGAGAGGAACACGGTTTCAGAGCTGTGGGCCCATGCTCTTCATGAGGTCTAGTGTGTTTACCTCCCCAAAGACTTTGCCCCCGATTCCCCACAGAGAAAAGGCTTTTGTATTTCCATATATTTTCACTCTCAGCCATAACACTGTGTTAAGTTCATTTAATTAGCTGATTCATTTCTGTTAACAAGGCCTTCCCAGGCAGGCTGTAAGAATCTAAAGTGAAACAATAATAAGAGGCATGTGAGAGGGGAGTGGAAGAGGGAAAAAACCCTGTTCTGTGTGTGTGTGTGAAAGGCTAATTAAGTATAAAAAATGTAATATAGCACAAAGCTCAGCTGAAGGCCTCCGGCAAAAACATAATTTATTATTAGCTTTTTGCAACCCAGTGGAGATGCATCTGAGCAGGTCTGTGCTGGATCTCCTTTCGGGGCACAAAAATCCTTCTTTCAAAGGAACCCAAAGAACTCTTTCTGGAAAAATCTATTTCATGGAGTCATAGAATCCTAGAGTTGGAATGAACCACAAGGACCCATTTACCAGGCCGGCGCTGTTGCTGCCACATGTGTGCAGCAGGAAGGGCCCACGCTTGCAGGGCCATTGCTCCCCAGCAGCTTTGGTGCCGGCGGGCTCCTCGGCTATTGGCTTCTGGGGGAGAGTGGGAGCGGGGCCAGGCAATCAGGAAAAGGGAATACATGTCCCCTCATCCCTTGGTCGAGGGATCTAATTGGCTGGCTGGTTCATTCCAAGACACTGGATTGGTTGGGAGGTGCAGGGAGGGCAGTATTGTCTACTTGGCCTATACAGTATAAAGCCCTTTCGTGTGCCTGTTGGTAGCAGTTGAAGCTTGGCTCTCCCACCCTCCCTCCCTGTGTGGAGTGGTCTATCACAATGTGGTTTGGGGAGGTAGCGTAGGCCTGGATCTGATGGGCATGGTTTACAGGGCTCAATAGCTCTGTTTCAGGAGTCATAGGGACCCGGGAACTATGAGTGATTTGGAGTGGCCATTGCAGGGCCACAGCCAATAACCACCCAGGGACTGGGTGCCTTTATTATCAGTTTGATGACACAATTGCATAATTGCATGTTGGGTGTGGCTTGGCACCCACGTCATCCCAAGGATCATTGTTACAGCTATATACATCAATTAGGCGGGGTGCTGTTGATGTTCAGATCCAGACCTTATGCTTTGGGCCAACCCTATATTTGCTGGTTGTTGTTAATAAAGTTGTGGCCATGTTCATCCAAGACGTAATGTTGTTGTGTCTTTTCTTGGTGCACCACATGCAAGGCAATTGCCTTTTCCGGTGCCTTCTCATGACATGGCCAAAGTACGATAGGCTCAACTTCATCATCTTGGCTTCCAGTGAGATTTCAGGCTTCTAGGATTTTTGTAGTACATTGGGTTCTATGATTAGTCCTGCAGTGTTCATGTTCTTGTGAAAAGACTGCCCGAATATTCACTTTGCTTAAAGCTATGCAGAGTTATGGCATTTCCCTTGAATGCTCTTGAGTGGACACCATAAACCTCTGAGAATCTATTTTGGTTGCTATTGCTTCAAATGTCCCTATAGATAGAAACCATTCATGAAGACAATCTCTATGCAGCCAATACTTTCATGATGGCAACAATATAGGCTAGAATCCTTCAGTGTCATATGCATGTGTAAATTTGCCGACAGAACATTTGGACATTTTTTGTCCAAGAGGCAACACTGGATTCAGTTAAAAGTTGCAGAAAGTGATTTATGGATATCATACCATGGCTCATGAGAGCCAATGTGGTGAGTGGTTGGAGTGTTGGACTGCAACTTTGGAGATCAGAGTTTGATTCCTGACTTGAGCATAAAAATCCACTAGGTGATGACTTCGAGGTACACAACAAGTACAAGCCATTGTCATGCTTGCACATTTCATGTGTGGTGCACAATGTCACAATTCACTAATGAGGCAACTGCTGTGTAATTCTGCAAGTATAAAATGACACTGCTTTGTAAAGATCTCAACCATGGTGTCAAGTGCTGAACATGTCACTAGCAATGCTTAAAGGAAGTTAAGATGAGGTCCCCAAACCTGCTAAAAAGCCTGATACTTGATTTTTCACATTAATTTTATGTGTGTACTCGAACACATGTCTGCTTGAAAGTTCCCAAGGCAGCTTGCAAATAAAACAGCAATGAATAATTAAAAATACAATAAACCACAGAAGAAGAAGAAGAAGAAGAAGAAGAAGAAGAAGAAGAAGAAGAAGAAGAGAGAGCAGTGAGCTGTGAGCTGTTTTTGACTTGGCTCCAGTTCTCCAACAGACACAGAAGAGCATGGGAGTACATTTGATCCTTATAAATAAATGGAGGTAATTGCAGAAGGTCCATGAAAATGGCATGAACAATAGCAGGGAACAGACAAACTGGTGTGCAGGACGACAGCTCCTTTCTTCCTTGGTTGTTTCCTAGAAGTTCCTAGAAGTTCCATTTGCCTCTTGGATGGGTAAACTAGTACTGTAGGAAGTACTCTTGGAAGTATATTCTGAGACCCATCAAGTTCCTTCAAATTTATGAAGGAATATTCTCACCCAACATCTTCGGGGCCAATTGTTGCCATATTGCTACTGAAGAATATTGTGGTTGATGTCTCCAGCTCCAGCTTCAGGCTGTTCCCTCTTTTGCTGCTGCTACTGTGTGCCTTAAGTCATTTCTGATATATGATCACCTGAAGATGAACCTTTCGGAGGATTTTCTTGGCAAGATTTGTTCTGCAAAGGTTTGCCTTTGTCTCTTTCTGAGACTGAAAGAGAGTGACTTGCCCAAGGTCACCCACTGAGTTTTCATGGCTGAGTGGGGATTTGAACCCTGGTCTCTGGAACTGTAGTTCAGCACTGAAACCACTATACCATGCTGTCTTAACATAAGGAGGGAGAGTATAGTCACACCTGCTGATTCTGCCCCCAGTGCTTTCAGAGGAACATCGATCAATTGGTGCCTATTTTATATGCCAATTATGCCTGGAATTTTAGAGTAAACACACTCTAAATATCTCCAAATCTCCAAATATTAGTTTAAATAAAATGTTGTTGTTTTATTACTTGCTAGTGGCAGGAAAGCAGCGAGGGAGCTAGCTTAGCCTCCTGTGGGAGTAAAGTCTACAGTCTGGGAGCTGGGTGGCATGTTCAGCAACAGTCCAGTACTGAACAGCTCTTACCATCAGGACATTCTCAGAAGATGCTGACCATAGATGCTGGTGAAACATCAGGAATAAATTCTTCCAGAAAATGGCAAAAAAACTATGGATGCTGGCCGCAAAAGCCTTCAACTTCACATTCTTTCCAATGTTTAGGTAGAATCTCTTTTCTTGAAAATTGAATCCACTTGTTTGTTGTGCCTTACTGACTGGAAGAGTAGAAAACAAGCTTGTCCTATTTTCTGTATAACATTTCTTCAGATATTTAAATATGATTACCATGTCACCTCTCATTCTTCTTTGAAATAAACATTGTCCAGCTTCATTAATTATATAATCAATTTACTTTTTCAATTTTATATCATTTTAGCAGCCTACATTTAATAGATAGATATACAGACAGACAGGTGCAGAACCAATGTAGTTTGAGTGTTGAACTAGGATTTTGGTAGACCATGGTTCAAATTCCCATTCATCTATGGAAACCCACCAACTGAATATCCTTAGGCAAGTCACGGCCTCAGAAAAAGGTAACATTTCCAGCATAAATCTTGCAAAGAAAACTTTGTGCCATGATTGCCATAATTCAGAGTTGGCTCAAAGGCATGTAACAACTACTGCTGTACAATTATGGCACTGTGATACCACTTTAACCACGGACAGCTTCCTATGAAATCCTAGAGTTCATAGTTTTGGAAGGTATTTAGAATTCTTCAACCGCTAATGCTTCACCAAACTATAAAACCCCATGATTCTGTAAAATGCAATGGCATTTAAAGTAGTATCAAACTACTATAAGTGTGTAGTGTGGAGGAGATTACTTTGTTGGAGCTATTAGCATCCACTATCTTGAAGGGAGTCTAAGTGGTCTAATAGTTTAACTGTTCAACTAGGACTCCAGGAGATCAGGATTTGAGTCTCCACACAACCAGGGAAACCCACTTGGGCAAATCACACTCTCTCAGCTTTACAAGAAAGCAATGACAAATCTCCTGAATCAATCTTGCCCAGAAAACCCTATGATAGGATGGTCAGAAGTCAGAGTCAGCTTGAAGGCAAATAATTATGACTTGGCCTGACAAACCTCCTCTGGATAAATCTTACCAAGTAAACATATGATATGGTCACTGTAAGTTGAGTATCAACTTGAAGGGATAAAACAGTAAAATGAATGAATAGATAGATAGATAGATAGATAGAACCCCACAGTGCTATCATATAATTCAGAATTGTAACTGTTCCAAGCTCTGGCTTCTGCACATTTACCCTGTCATAGTATCAAGTTTCCTTCATTCCTTCGTAATCCTTGGTCATAAAGCTCTCACATTCAGTTCCTCCACATTTATTCTAACAAGTGGGTGTGCTGATATTGGTGGCAATTAAAGGGTCTCTTTCCCATCAGCTCTTTAGGAGAGATTTAAAACACCATCCTGGCTGTAGGTGGTAATTTCAGGCTTTTCATTTTAGCAAATTAAAAGCCTATTTCTTCCTCCATTTTTCCCCTTCTCCCTCCTAAGAAATGTTTGCCTGCCTGTGTGTAGGCGTTCAGACTAAGCTCACCTTTAGCAGCTCCTGGGTAAAAAATAAAGTCTCTGAGATGCTCTGTTCGTCTCCTGAGATTACCAAGCTACTGGTGGGCACTTTTGCAAAAAAGGGAAGCATACACTCAGTAGGTAGTTTTCTGGAGTGTCAAGGAGAATGTTTTTAAAAAGGCCAATTAGTAGTATTTTTAGCCACAACAAGATCAGATTTCTCAGAAATGATGGTTGTCAGTATGCTTCTGGAACAGGAGAGAAGAAAGCTTAGGTTATGGGAGCCTAAAGCAATCCAAATAAGTTCCCCCTAGGCTGTCAACCCAGTGCAGTAACTCATGCTATCACCGAGTGGCATCACTAGCCAGGGTGTCACTGGGTGTGGAGGGTGTCGCTCAGAAAGGGTGAAGGTTCACTCTTTCTCTCCTCCATAGGTTTTCTTCCCAGGGAGGCAGTCCCATGATGGAGCAGCTGGGAAGGGAGAACATTTGCTCTGGGGTGTCACCTGGTGCTGTCCGCACCCGCCCCCCCCCCAACCTCCAAGTTACACCATGGCTATCACCCCAAGGCTTCCTGGCATATTTCTGCAGCTAAGCCAATGGTCCTACCAGAGTAGATTGGGCTGTTGTGGAAAAGAAAGACCAGCCTCCTTGTGGCTGGTGGACTGGGGTACCTAAAGGGAATGTCCGTGTCCTGGGCTGTTGCAGTCTACTCATCATTTTTACAAGTTCCAAAGGGGACAGAGGCACCATTCCATGAAGGGAGAGCCTAGATGAGTTTGGATGCTCAAGACCACTGATCTCTAAGACTAATCCCTTGGGGAGATATAAACTGGCATGCTTATCCCCCCCCCCCCCAAAAAAATAAGGGACTGAAATGTTTATAGGTTACCTATGCAATATCGTACTATCTGAATGGTTACCTACCAGTTATTGTTATAACTTTATTCCCCGTCACCATGTATGAATACAAGGGTTGGACAGTGAAGAATGTAGACAAGAAGAAAATCAATGCATTTGAGGTGGGGCTGGAGAAATGTGCTGAGGATACCATGGACAGCCAAAGGATAAACAAATGGGTCCTTGAGCAGATTAAGCCAGAAAACTTCCTTGGAAGCAAAAAGGACCGAAATTGAGGCTGTCATGAGAAGGCATGCTTGATTAGAAGACAATAATGCAAGGAAAGGTGGAGGGAAGCAGAAAGAGAAGAAGACCACATGCCAGATGGATAGACTCAGTCAAAGAGATTACAGGACTGAAATTATAGGAAAGCAGAGCAGTGGAGGACAGGAGCTCTTGAAGATGTCTCATCCAGAGGGTCGCCATGGAGTTGACTCAAGGGCTGCTAATAACAACAACAAACTGAATGGTGCAGGCAGAGGATCCAGCTGCACAGCAGCAAGGAGGCAATATGGAATTATTCGGCAGACTCCTGGAGTCCTTGCTGGGGAAAGTTGAGTTGTGCACACAGCAAAGTCACACATTGTGTGTATAGACTATGCATTGTGCATGACAGTTGTGTGCTTCGCTGCTGATGCTGCTGTTGCTGTTGTTGTTGTTAACTACCTTTGAGTCAACTTCAACTCATGGCAACCCTATAAATGAGAGACCTAGGGGCAAAACAGATGGGCAGAAAAAGTGGCTAGAAGCTGCCTTTTCCAAAGTCACATTGAAACCCCACCAACCGCACCACTGGCTCCCAAGGCAACTGGAGTGCTCGTGTCATGACCACGTAACATGGTTTCAAGCCTGGAAGAAGTGGAAAAAATCTGCTTCTTTTTGAAACAGCCTTTCTCTGCATAAGGCGCCTAGAGGGCACTTTCCTGCTGGTTTCAAGGCATGTGTCATCTAAATGTCACACCTTCAAGCCAGCCTGAAAGCACTGTCTGTTTAGCCCCCTAGTTGTATACTGTAGGTGTGCTTTGCACATTACAGTTATGCATGCCACACTGTGGTTGCACCTCACACAACAACACCCAGTTATTGAAGTGTGTTGCACAATATTTCTATCCTGAAAAGGGGTTGTGCAATGCTGGTGCAATATATATATGCAGGCATACTGTGGAGATGCCAGACTGCAGGCTTGGTATGTTAAGCTTTAGGAAATAAGGGTAAATTCTAACTCCACTTGAATTTTTTTTAAGTGCACTTCAGCAATCAGAACATTTGCACACTGTTATAACATATGCAAACTTACAAATGAAGTTATCATACTTAATGGGATTAAATCTAAGCAATTAATGCTGTGTGGGTGGCTGTAGGGTGGATGAATATAAACATAATGTACATTTCTTTCCGGGTTTTTAAATAATCCAGTTGCATTGGAAACACTGAAAAGCAAACCCTGATATACAAAATTAGTTATAACCCTGGTTCATGAGATGACTGTTTCTTTGTCAAACCCAGAGTTTCTACTTTGTCCAACTGTGTCATCTTCTTCTGCCATTCCAGAAGGCCTAAAATGGCAAATGCTGTGAGGTGCCCTGCTGGCTTGTCTTAGGAAAGTAATTTCATTTAAAAGCAATGAAACTGCTCCAAGGGTCAGCTTGTTTATTCTCCTCCCACACCCCTGGATGTCATGGCAAATGGAACTGTTAAAACCCTACCTGGAGAGCCATTTTAAATAGCCCCATTAACTCCTTCCACACTCAAATTTTAGTAGTCTATTGATAATTGTTAATAGGGATGTTAAAAGGTTGGTGAGATCCATCTCAGTGTGCTAGTTTGAGCATTGTGCTGTGACACTGGGGAGTAGGTTTTGAATCACTGCTCGGCCATGGAAACCAGCTTTTGGGCAAGTCATACTCTCTCAGCCTCAGAGGACAGCAAAAACAAACCCCCTCAGAACAAATATTGCCATGAAAACCCTGTGATAGTTTTGCATTAGGGTTGCCATAAGTCAGAAATGACTTTCAGGCACACAACAAGAACAAAAGTTCACACATTTTCCTACCCTTAATGAAAAAGAGAGTATTGACACATGGGGCGGGAGGGAATTCAGCCTTGAGGTTGTTCCCTTTTACCTAAGAATTAAATATTCTGTCTTTTTTGTCACCAGTAGCAGTAACACAATGTGCTGCCGTATGAGCAAAAACTTATTTCACAGAAAAAAAAAGATTCTGTGCCAAAAAAAAAAAAAAAATGAATCAAGATCATACATCACACACATAACAATTATGTCATTGCTATGATCTGCCTCCTGATCTAACCCCTAAAACCCATCTCAAAATCCAGCCATCTGCATATAAGGATAGAGTTATAAGTGAAGAGTGGTGTGGTGAAGGATGACGCATCCAGCCCACTCTTGCCAGCAACTGGCAATGCAGCAAGCAGAATACAAGACCCTTCAGAAGTCCTGTTGCAAGTTCTTCTCACTCTATTGACTGATGAAGTAAAACGGCTAAACTAGTGATGAAAATATATCTCTTTATTCTTAAAAGGGGAGCAGGGGTGGGAAATATTGTTATTCTTCATGCTTCTTTGTGGAGAGTGAGATATTTCAACTTGGTCACCCATCACAGCCCAGCAAACCATTCCTGAGAAAGTCCTGAAATACAAGGGCTATAAAACACTCAGTTGGCTTTCCCTCCCTAACTTTTCTTGCAATTAGTGGTGTGAACCATAAAACGCCATTCACAGTTCTAACAGGGAAGGGTGGCCTGGCTTTATCTTTCAAATAGAATTCCCTCTCTACCTCCCCTCCTTCTGCCGAATGGAATAATTCAAATTGCCTTGATGGAAACTCACATAATTAAAATGAATGATTGAGACACAGGGACTTTACAGGTAGGGTTGGACTGGATGGTCCTTGTGGTCTCTTACAACTCTATGATTCTATGATTGTATGAATTCAGGATTTATTCTGCACAAATCATACAAGAATTTCTTGTGCAGAAAAAGAAATGTGTGCGGAAAATAGGACTTCCTATGCTTAAATGTTGTTTCCTGCAAAATAATCCCACATCTTTTGTACAACAAAAACCCTGTTTTCAGTGTAGAAAATTCTTTTTTCTTTTTTTTTTCTTTTTTTTTTTGCAGCAAAACCCACAAAAAGAAACAATACCACCTGCATTCTTCCATGAAGAATACACCCAAACTATGAATTCTAATCTGCTCAGGAGTCTCTTTATCAAGGTTTTCACATCACTTGGGAAACACATTTTTCTTCTATTAAGTCAAATATTTTAAAATTTTCTTTCCATTCCTATTCTAGGTACTGTCTTTTTCTGGCTGATTGTCCCCTCTTCTATTTCCTTTCCTTTGCTAGCCCTATTTTCCCACCATTCAATGCATGCCATACAAAAATCAGGAGGGCAGAGTGTTATTTTATTTCCTTATACTGTATTGATCAATCTCCCACCTTTGTGCCATTGTGGAAGTCAACTCAGTTGATACCAGGTGCTCAGCCAGTCTCCAGCATAGACGCTGGCCAGATGCAAACCTATTTATTTTCAGGAAAGTGGCCCCCTCATCTACCTTCAGGCAGTACCCTGGGGTAGGAAGCCCAACAAAGTTGCTAGGTAACCACAAAAATACACCACAGCAACTCTGGAGTGATGTTGAAAGTAGTTCCCTAGGTAACCAGAAAGGGAACATGTAGAAATAGCAATCCAAGAAGCTAAAGAATAAGACAAAGATATGACCATGGAGATGTGGGCACTGCAGCCAACTCCTCAAAATATGTGTAGATATCAACTAAAAGGCATATCTTTTTGTAGCAATGTGTCGTTTCTATGATGGCGGGGGAAACAGCAAGGGGAAAAGCAACGTTGATAATGTTTCTCGCAGTAAGAGTGCTCAAAATTGGCACTATGAGACACACCTAAGAAACAGAGGCCAGAATTCTGTGAGTATCTTACGCATGAGCAGGTTTCCCGCTGGAACTGAGTTGGTCATTTTTGTCCAATGTCCAAATAGCCACTTTCAGAACGAGGTTGCAGAAGCAAAATTTCTCATGCAGTGCTGTTTTACATAAATGTACATGGAATATTGTTGTGCAAGGATTGCACTGCACATGGATGTCCTCTCTGTGCATTGGGCATGGGTGGGAATGCACCTGTGCTTGTGCATTCACTTGTACATTTGGTACTGAGGTTCATTTGTGCAATGTTGCAATTGAACATGAGGGATATGGAATGCATCAGTCCACAGGAGGAGATTTACACTACATAACTCCAATCTCAGCCCTATAGCACCCATAGAGAGAGCAGAAATAATTCCAGAGCTTCCTTTTATAAACTTTCCCCTAAGCAAAGAAACAGGTAGGACCAACAGACAACCTAATAATTCTTGAGTGGTATAGCCTCAAAAGGTTTGAAACCAGTAAATCAGTATCTTTGGAATATGTGTGGTTACGTATCTCCCTGTGTTATATCAGAAAAATCCCCTGCATTCCCCATTGTCTTTCTTTCCAAATTTCCAGAAAATTATATTTATACTTAAACCTGAGACTTATTATAAATATATAAATTATCTTTTATGTGAAAGAGCTTGCACCAGCTTTGCAATATAATTTGTCCCAGGGATTCTAATCAAGACTGCAATAATTTCCCTATAGTATTCTTATGTAGTTTTACATCATTCAAACAAAATTAATATCCAGCAATGGTAATTTGGAAACGTAAAATGTATGCAGGCTGTTGTTCAGTATTTTAACACCAAAGCAAGCAAGTAAAAACTGCAATGGAATTTAATTATTTCAGCATTACTAAATAACTCACCTCAGCTTTCCAAGATACCCTTACTTACCCTTTAATATCAATTAACATATCAGAATGTATTCTCCATCTTTATTTTGAAAGATAAAACTTTCCACTGTGCAAAGGAAATTGTAAATTGTTAACTTATTCAGATGCTGGGACTTAATACTGTACATTATTTTTAACCCAGTTCTTTAGAGTTATTTAGTGTTGGGAGACAGATGCTTAAAGCTCAGGAGCCAGTCCCATATTGAGTCTTTGGAAGTAGACATAAAGACCATTATCTTGCACTGGGTTTTCAGAGTGTAAGCCTCTGTGTACAGAGTTACACATGAACAGGATTACGCAACCCTCATGCTGAATCACAATGTTGCACAATTGAATCATGGCACCCAATGCACAAATGCATATCTACACTCAACTCCACTTCTGGAACTTTAAACCAAACGCATATGCTCCAAATTGGACATAAATGTCCACCTGCTTCTGTAAGAGAATTTAAGCATGCATAAGACACAGGGGGATTCCAAAAATTTTTTTTTCTTGCTTGTATCACTGTGGGTCAATTCTGCAGTGCGGCAGCAATCCATATTAAGATTTCATACTTGAGCTGAAGTTGAGGAATTAAGTGACAGCTGTAGGATGAAAACCTAGCCTCATGTTCAGGGTAAAGATGGATGACATGAGCAGGAGGCAACAACCTTCTAGGGCTGCAGCTGGCTCAATGCTATCGAATTCTGGGATTTGTAGTTTGTCATGGTACCACTCTGACAGAGAAGGCTAAATTTCCAGAATTTCACAGCATTAAGCTATGGCAATTAAAGTGGCAACAAACTGCATTATTTCTGCCCAACAGATACAACAACTGAGAGTGCTGTGTGTGATAGGTCATGCATAACATACCAGCCTGTCTTCATTGAGTTCATAACACAGCACTCAAATGAGGCTTAGTTTTTACTAGAAAGACAGAGTAAAATATACAAGAAAGCAGACGTTCATTATTGAGTAGCAAACCCTTGATGGTTCTGGACAAGCTTTGCCTATATTTTGGTTTTTTGTAGGAATCAAATAGTCTGAGGAATCAGTACGTAAAGAGATCTTGCAGCACCTTCAGTTATTTTCAAGGGTGCTACAAGATCTCTCTACATAGTGATCTTCAACTCATTAAAAAGAAATCAAGTATGTATCAGTAATATGTGGACTGGCCCTACTCAGAAAAAAATATCTGTAATTGGAAAGTGATATGCTATATGTGAGAACGGTTGGGGAGAGGTAGTTTAACATGTCAGGATGGCCTTTTTCTTGTTGTCACGTGAATTTTAATGTCTGATTCAGAATCTACTTAGAGAAAGCATGCAAAGAATACTTTCCAGCAACCACAAGATCTGGTGAAGGCAGCCATGTTTGCCTAAAAGTCAGGTCTGGTTTGTGGCTCATATACTTTTTCTGTATTGACTCAATAACAGTGGAACTCCTTTGCTATGAGGGACAGGTGTTTTTGTAGGAAACCTGAAACACTTTCTCCTCCTGTTACTGCTTTTACTGAAGATATTTCACAAGAATGATAACTTAGGCTGCATCCACACTACAGAATTAATGCAATTTGATACCACTTTGACTGCCATGGCCCAATGATTTGGAATTCTGGGATATGTAGTTTGTTGTAGCAGCAGAGCCATTTGAGAGGAAAAGTGAAATACCTCACAAAACTACACATCCCAGAATTCTGTAAGAATAATTTTAGGCTGCATCAATAGAAGTATAGCATCTAGATCAAGGGAAGTAATAGTGCCACTCTATTCTGCTTTGGTCAGGCCCCATCTGGAATACTGTGTCCAGTTCTGGGCACCACAATTCAAAAAGGATGTGGAGAAACTGGAGTGTGTCCAAAGGAGGGCGATTGAGATGGTGAGGGGTCTGGAAGCCATGCCCTATGAGGAACGCCTTAGGGAATTGGGGATGTTTAGTATGGAGAAGAGAAGGTTAAGAGGTGATATGATAACCCTGTTTAAATATTTGAAGGGGTGTCATATTGAGGAGGGAGCAAGCATGTTTTCTGCTGCTCCAGAGACTAGGACACGGAACAATGGATATAAATTGCAGGAAAAGAGATTCCACCTCAACATTAGGAGGAACTTCCTGACAGTAAGGGCTGTTCGACAGTGGAACACACTCCTTCGGAGTGTAGTGGAGTCTCCTTCCTTGGAGGTCTTTAAGCAGAGGTTGGATGGCCATCTGTCGGGGATGCTTTGATTGGGAGTTCCTGCATGGCAGGGAGTTGGACTGCATGGCCCTTGTGGTCTCTCCCAACTCTATGATTCTATGATAATTGATATAATGGTGTGACAAAGCCATCTATAACAGAACAGTGATAGGCTGATGCTCTTGATGAAGAACATCATCCTGCCATTAGATTAATTTTTCTTTCAAGATGTCATTTGTGTCTCTCCTTTCTTATTTGACATGTTTCTTTCTTTATTTTAACCAACAGGTTCATGCAATGCAATAATCAAATCTTTTGCTGCTCTTGGCAGACTTGTTTTATCCCTTCTGGTTCTCCTACAATAGAGGATAACCATTGCCTCCCTTCTAATCTTTTAACTCCAGCTTATTGAAAACTGTTGGGCCATAGGAGATCAATCATTCTCACGGAGGAAAAATAATGTGGGGTGGAGGTCTAATTTCTAATATCTCATCTGAATGTGCCATCCAGGGATTTCTCCAGGCTTCCTTAAGAGCATAATAAATATATTTAGTTGGAGTAATATTCTATAAAGTACAAATAGCAATACTTAGATACCTCCCAGGTTAAACAGACTACTGTGGTGCGCTCTTCATGAGTCTCGTTTTGAAGATGGTCCAAAAATTGCAGCTTGTGAACAAGGGAACGGTTTGCCTTTTGATGCAAGCCAGGAGCACAGGACATCCATTTTGATTGTTCATAGTATCATAGAATTGGAAGAGACCCCAAGGGTCATCCAACCTCCTGCCATGCAAGAATACATAACACTACCAACAGATGGCTATCCAAAGAAAGCCTCCAAAGAAGGAGACTCCACTCACTTCAAGGCAGCATATCCCAAAGTTAAACAGCTCCTACCATCAGAAAGTTCTTCTCAATATTTAGGTGTAATCTCTTTTCCTTTAGCTTGAAACCATTGCTCCATTTCCTAATCTCTGGAACAGCAGAGAGTAAGTGTGTGACTTGCCCAGGATTTCATGGCTTCAGAGTTGTAGCCCAATACAATGTAGTCCACCACATTGGCATAGGACTTTACTGCATGAGTAAAGAAAGGCAAAACCAATGAGGAGAATAGCAGCTTTCTCTGTGCTGCTCTGCATGACATCATGGCACTTCTATTCTCTTCCCAAGGAAGATGGTTGTCAAAGCATGAATGGGAAAAATTGTTTGGCAAAAGGCATGCTTTGATGACCATCTCCCCTGGAAAAGAGAGCAGCAGTGCTATAAGGGTTGGCAGAGCAGCATGGAGAAAATGGCCACTCTCCTCATTGGTTTCTCCTTTCTTTTCTCCTCTGGTAAAATTTTTAATTTATACTATGCTGGTTCTTTATATCTCATTATGTATATGCAACACTTTTCCAACACTATAATTGGGTAGTGTGTTTTAGAGTAGTTAATTCTTGGTAGTTTAGTTTACTCTACTAGTTTAGTCTTGGAGTAAAACTCAGAATGGATACATTGTCCCATGAACATGGCCACAACTACCAATCATGCTACAGTTGGCTACCCAATCCAGTAAATCAAATCAGTGTAAATATAAATACATCCTTGATAATCTCTGCTCTCTACATATCAAGAACCTTTTGAGCTTTGCATTACTTGGCGAGGTTTGAGTTTTCATAGGAGCTGTGGCATTTTTCCAAAGAGAGAATCAAAAGTATATTGATTTGTATTATTTTTCCTCTTCCTAGCCAGCCTGGGGGCCATTTAGACTAAAGCCAGTAGAAACCTAGATTCTGCAGACCTTTCGTTTCATTATATCTGAGGACAACATGCAGTGTATGACCTGACTTTAAGATCATCTCATTCCCCCATGTTTTTCCCTGTCTGCTTTTTGTAATATCTTGCCTGAAGAAAAGACCTGGAGATCTGAAAAGTTTGCACAGATCGTCTGTGTGTGTCTCTGTAAGAGAGAAAGACCTCTTGGTTGGCTTCATAAAGCTATGGCAATAATATGGATTTTTGAATTTGTCCTATGGCTAAGACAGCTATTGCTACATTTTGCAAAACATGAGGATGAATGAAGCGGGGCGGGGGGCGGGGGAGGCATACAGAAAAAAATGCATACAGAAAAAAAAATGTATGCATACATATATTGGACATGGGTGAAAAAAGATGTAGTCAGAGAAATTAGAAGAAAAGTCCATATAAACCTCTGTGAAGACTTTTAAAGTCAAACGGATGAGGAAAGGGAATGGAAAAAAGAGAGGATCCAAGCACAAGAAACAGAGACACAACAACAACAACAACAACAAAAATTGCAAGATTTGCCCAATCCCTTTATCACTGCGAACTGATGGTTCCCATGTCAGTCAGTTTGATTTGGGCTTTTGTCCAGATTTTAAAGAAAATACTCTTGTAAGCCTTCCAAAGTTTGCAACCTTCTTGGTTGAGGTGGTCCAGCACCTTGGACAGTTCCTTTAAAGTTTATTACAGTGGTTCCCAAACTTTGGTCCTCCAGGAATTATGGAGTTCACCTCCCAGAAGCTCCAACCAACTTGGCCAACAGTCAGGAATTCTGGGAGCTGAAGTCCAGACACATAGGAGGACCAACATTTGGGAACCAATGGCTTATTAGCTTGTACAGCTTTAGCAGGGATTTCCAGAATGTTTAATTTTTGTACACATATGCACCCCACATATATTGGTGTTGCTAAATAAATATATACTCAGATCTAAAACCTGGAGCAGATTCACTGCCCCATTGGCAGAGTGCCATTGCTTTTTACTCTTGTTGTTGTTGTTGAGTGCCTTCAAGCTGTTTTTGACATGGTGACCCTTAGGCGAACCTATGATGGGGTTTTCTTGGCACTTTTTTTGTATTAAGGGCCAGTTTGTGCAGGCAGGATCACTGCTTGGTCATTGCCCTTAGATGAACTTCAGCTGAATGTGTAAACTCAGCCTATTGAAAGTAACTGCAGTTGAAGCAATGTGAATGGGAAGGAAAATGATACACTTTGAGTTGCAATGGCTCTATCCTGTGGCTTTTGTAGTTCACCACAATTGATCATGAATGTTTGAACCTGAGTTCTTACTTTAATTGACAAAGTACAGGATGAGTCTTCCTTATATAAAACGTTTGGGAAAAGAAGTGTTGGATTCTGGGTTTCTTGGGCCCTTGTTATCCGCTGGGGTTTGGTTCCAGGACCCACCATGGATAACAAAATATGTGGATGCTCAAATCCCATTAAATATATTGGCACAACAAAATGGTGTCCCATATATAAAATGGAAAATAAATGTTTGCTCTTTGGGATTTATACATTTTTGGAATATTTTCAAGCCGTGTATGCTCAGATCCATGGATAAAAAAATCTGTGGATAAGGAGGACCAACTGTATTACCCATACCCAATGAGATATAAACAGCCAGTGTGTTGTAATGGTTTGAGCATAAGACTACAACTCTGAAAATCAGGGTTCTGTTTATCCAAGGAAACCCACTAGCTGACCTTGAGCAAGTCACAATCTCTCGGCATCAGAGGAAGACAATGGCAAACCCCCTCTGAACAAATCTTGCCAAGAAAACCTTGGCTTGCCTTAGGATTGCCATAAATCCAAAATTATTTGAAGGCACACACCAACAACAACTGAGGTATCTTGGAGATGGGACCCAAGTCTAAACATGAAATTCATTTATGTTTCATATACACATCCTTAAGGTAATTTTGCAGACAACATTTTAAATAATTGTATGCATGAAAAAAAGGTTGTGTGCACTGACCCATAAGAAAGCCAAAGTGCCACTATCTCAGCCACCCATGTGGACAATTTTGGATTCTGGAATATTTTGAATTTCAGAATCCTGGATGAGTGAAACTCACTCTGTACTTTTCTACTAGTATTGCTTCCTTTCACTTGTTTGGTTTTTTTTAAACACACACACTCACATCAGGTTTGCACATGAAATGGATTGCATGCATAAGCCAGAATTAGTGTTACAAACCAATGATGAAAAAGGCCTTCTAGCTGATATATGTTATTATTGCTCTCATTACAATGACGGCACAACACGACAATTTTATGCGTAGCGGAAGGCGACTTCTTTGCTCACTGAAAGCCCAGAGAGCGCCAAATCATTTCTTTAATCACATAATGAATAATGTTGTTCTCATAGTACAAGGCAACATCATTAACTCAAGCAACAGTCAAACAGGTTACCCTTGGGACCTATTATCCTCAGGCTTCTGTTCTTGGGAGTGGGGGAGAGATGGGGCTTTGTAACATGTTCCCCCAAATGAGTCAGAACCGTCATGATCGGTCTTTGAGGCACAAAGGAAACAAATGGTATATTTATCAGAGTGGCAAAGCTCTGTAAAGCCAAGATGGGGGTAAATGAATTCAGTTAAGCAATTGAAGGAAAATTGGTCTCACTGAGAGCTGCCAGTTATAAAAGCTGAATGGGACCTCCATGTTCTAATGCCACTTCAACCAAGGCTGAGGACAAACAGTGAGCAGTCCTTATCTCAACCCTCTGGGTGGAGTAAAGTACATATCCCATAATCCCCAGCCCAAATGGATGATGGAACTTGTAGCTCAACATATCTGGAGGGTGCCAAGTTGGAGAAAGCTCCAACATGGCAATGTGGCTGCCACCATGTCCTATTTTCCAGAGTACTGTGTTCAGTTCTGGACACTTTATTTTAGCAAGGATAAATACACCAGATCCTGTCCGATCTTGGAGGCTAAGTAGGTTCAGCCCTGGTTATTACTTAAATGGGAGACCACCAATTAATACCAGGTGCTGTAGGCTATATTTCAGAGCAAAATAACTGGCAAAACTGTATCCTTGCTTAAGAAATCTAAATGGAATTCATGGGACCTGAAGATATATATACACACATAGACTTCTTGTGTAGGCAGCTGTTCCAAATTTTCCTTTTGTCTGATATAATCCCATTTGCTTTTCATCTGAAAAACAAACAAGGACTGGCAGCAGGAAACACACATCACAAAGCCCAAACATAAGCAAAGAATGGGCATATCTAAACTTTGGCTGGATAGGAGCTTGCCTAGATATTGACATCCTCATGGGAAAACTTTTTCATAATCCTAACATTGCTTTTTTTCCATTCTAAATTTTAAAAGGAAGAATAAAGATAATAGTCACTCTGGACATGTTTGCCTTCTTTAACAGAGAGATCAAGTGAAATGAGGATAACGGCAATTGCAGAAACTGGACGAAAAGGGCAAAACCTCCACTCCTATCTCCTTCTACTGCCTATGCAAAGGGATCTCATAGCACCTTTGAAATTAACTACAAGAAAGAGGCTGGAAGCATGAGCTTTTGTAGACCTGAGCCTACTTTCTCAGAAGCATGGAGTGAAGAGTTCTGAGACAGACCTATATAAACTGGTTGTGTGTAAGAATGTCAGTTCAAATTCAAAACCTTCTTGGTACCAAGATGAGGTGACAAGTTCAGTTTTAACTATAGTTGTGATGGTTGGTGGGGGACAAAGGTAGGGGGAAGGCTGCTGCATAAAGCCAAGGAGAGCAGATAACCATATGAATGAGAATTGGAATGTAGTGTGAGAACCATTTGCAGAAGACAGAACTTGGTATAGTTACATCCCTTGTTTTTAGATTTGTCTGTCAGGAAGTGGGTTACCCTCAGTTTCACGTTTCCCATCAGCCTTCATTTGGAGTATTGTGTTCAGTTCTGGACACTTCTTTTTGAGAAGGAATATAGACAACTTGGAGCAGGTTCAGAGAATGATAACAAGGATGATAACAGGTATGGAGAATGAACCATATGAAGAGAGGTTGAAGGATCTGGGCTTGTTCAGCTTGGTAAAGTCAAAATGGAAGGATGACATGATTAAATACCTCAAGGAGAGGACAGGCCTGCTCTCTGCTGCCCGAGTGCTCAAGACCAGGTCTAATGGTCTTAAATTACATCAGGGTAGATTAGCATTGAACATTAGAAGGAACGTCTTGACAGTGAGAGTAGTTTGACAATGGAACCTATTACCTAGAGAGGTGGTGGGATCTCTTTCTCTGGATGTCTCTAAAAAAGAGGAAAATGTAGCTGGATTTCTTCTGTTGAATGAGGAATTGGACTCCATGGTGGCTCCTTCCAACTCTATGATTCCATGATTCTGCTTGAATTAATTTGATTTCTGCTCACATGTGACATACAATGGACAGCATAGGTCTCTGCCAATTGAGCCTTTGACTTCTCTGAGACATATTAATTGGCTTAATGCTAAGACGTTTGTGAGGGAGCAAAACTGAACCCCTTTCCCATGTATGTTTGTATATTTCTAGGGGCAAAGAATCATAGAATCATAGAGTTGAAAGAGACCACAAGGGCCATCCAGTCCAACCCCCTGCCATGCAGGAACTCTCCATCAAAGAGTCCCTGACAGATGGCCATCCAGCCTCTGTTTAAAGACCTCCACAGGAGACTCCACTACAACAATGTTCCATTGTTGAACAACTCTCACTGTCAGGAAGTTCCTCCTAATGTTGAGGTGGAATTTGTTTAGTTCCTGCTCTAAGGGGGTTCTGTTTGAAATGAATTATAGAATCATATCGCTGGAAAATACTCAAGGGGCCCTCCAGTTCAACCCCATTCTGACATTCAGAAACACACTATTGAAATACACCTGCCAGAGGGCCACCGAGCCCCTGTCAAAAAAGAAGAAGACTCCAGCACACTCTGAGGCAACATATTCCACTGTTGAACAGCTCTGACCATCAGGAAGTTGTTTCTAATGTTGAGGTGGAATCCCTTTTCCTGTAGTCTGCATCCATTGTTTTGTGTCCTAGTCTCTGCAGAAGCAGAGAACAAGCTGGGTCCATCTTCAATATGACATCTCTTCAAATACTTTAAACAGAGCTATCATGTCACCTCTTAACCATCTCTTCTCCAGGCTAAACATGCCTAGCTCCCTAAACCTCTCCTCACAGGGATTGGAGGTTTCCAGACCTTTCACCATTTTGGTTTCCCTCTTCTGGACATGTTCCAGCTTCTCAACATCCTTTTTGAATTGTGGTGCCCAGAACTGGACACAGTATTCCAAGAAAAATCTGACCGAAGCAATGGTGACAACTAGCTCTGAGATCAGTGGCGCAGTGATTCACGCTGAGATTTAGTCCAAACTTTCAAACAGCTGTTCAAGGTACTGAAATTATTTGGTTGAGCACCTTGGAAAGTTCATACTAAAACTTAGAGTGGATTCAATGTGTGCACGCACACCCACAGACACACTGTAGCTCCTATACTTAGCTATTGTGAGAAGTGTGATTTTTCCCAACACTTATTCCCCCCCCCCCCCAATGTATAATAATTCCAACTATTGTATAGCTAACATGGTGAGAATTATGGGTGATGCTGATAACAATGAGGGAACGTGATGCTTCTTTATGCCAGTGCTGGAACCCTGACTCACATCCTAAATATAGCTGCCCTGGTGCAGGAGACTACAATTTTAAGGTTTTTAAAAAAATCTTTAAAATAATATCTATCCTTCTAAGTTTGGGTCCTTCCCCCCCCCCCCTTTCCCTGCAACCATTTTAAACCAAAAGATTTATATATTAAAACCGCACACTTCTGCCCCCTTATGGAGTGTGCTGCGAAAGAATATGTGCTAAAGCAGCTGTTTCAATAAAGCCAGAATAAACTAGCATTTTTCATCTGGTCTTAGTGGAATGTGGAAAATCTATACGTGTATATATTTAAATGCTTTCTGTTAGATCTCTTGTTGTGCAATCAGTAAAGCAATGTTATTCACCCATTACTGTGGGAGAAGAGGGATGCCAGCATTAGGCCAATTGAAAGACTCAATCCAGTAAAGGAGAACACATAATGCAGAAAATTAGATACAGCAGTGGTGCCAATGGCTTCCATCTTATGGATATAAGGAATTTGTTTTGGGTTTTATTCTAGATTTCAAGGTGTGAACACCAGCCTCAAAATGGGTACTTATGATGGCCTGAGCTTTACAGGAGCTATAGCCTTTAAAAGGTGACCTTCTTAGCATTCTAGATTCATCTTTGATCTGAGATGTTTGGATCTTTTAAATTTGGAATTCTGGGAGCTGAAATCCAAAGAGGTGCCTCTCTCAAGCTTAGAAAGAGCCATCTTTTACCTTTAACTCTGAGATGAAAGTAGGCTGGCAGGGAATGGATAAACCAACAAACAGGTTCAAGATAAAGAAAAAACAAAAAGGGATGCAAAGAGCCCATGAAAACTATTGACCGAGTTGTGGCTCAGTTCTAACACCAAAAATTAGAACAGAATGGCATCGCAAGAAGATGAAATGGTGGGATGAAATTCAAAAGCTAAGAGAAACAAAGGACATTTATTGCAGTTCCAGGATGCTTTGGATAAATATCTTTACTCAAAGGCAATTCTATATTATTATTGTTATTGTTATTATGCATTTTACAGAAATGTGCAAAATACTAGCCTGCAAAGGCAAACAACCTTCTAAGATGATTTTAAAAACCCCAAATCCCTCAGTCTCCTGTGGTTACATTATAATTTTATTTGATTCCCCTTCTTTACTGAGTAAGGATGAACCAAGTCAAGATTTCATAGTTTAATAATAATATAACTTTTCTATTATTTTTGGTGACGTGAGCTTTTATTATCTGTATATGTTTGGTAACATGCCAGTGATGATGAGAATGAGGATGATCTGGTCATGTGAAACAACTTTGCCAAATGGTTAGGATATGATGTAGACAATGTCTATGTTACAAAATTATGGATATGGCCCTTTTATTCCATTCCTAAACTTACCCCTTCAAGCCCACCCTTTTAGCTGGTTTAGCTTCCCCAACATGGCCATTTACTGGTCAGTAGAGAGCAGAGTGGTAATGAAGCATTTTTCATCTGTAGCTGAATGCAAAGTGATAGGCACTCTTGGAGAGTTTTTTGTGGAGCTTTCAGGCTATGTGGCCATGTTCTAGAAGAGTTCCTTTCTGACGTTTCGCCAGCATCTGTGCCTGGCATCTCTGAAGATGCCAGCCACAGATGCTGGCGCAACATCAGAAAAAAACTCTTCTAGAACATGGCCACATAGCCCAAAAGCTCCACTAAAAACTATGGATGCTGGCCATGAAAACCTTCGACTACACATTCTTGGAGACTTCCCAGAGGTTCTCTTGAGATTCCAGAGAATGATGTCAATCCTTTGCAGCCAGTTACTGGAACACAGCCAGACACAATTCACCACCCCACACACACTGTCTCTGGTGGTCATTTAATGGCCAACTGCACAATGGTCAAACTCCCCCACAATACATGCCTTTCATGTCTAGTTTGGGAGAGAATTCTAACCTCCACAGTGACCAAAAAACAACAACACACAAGTTACATAGGCATAAGTCAGTCTTATATTTTCATAAGCCGCTAAAGGTATGGCAGCCATCCACTTGGAAATGCATCTAATTGGCTTTCATTTTCCTTTGGGAACCCAGAGTAACAAGGAGATGATTCAGAAAGTCCTGTAAGATATGTCCCCACAGCTTTGAGTAGATGGATAGTCTTAGCCAAGACACTGTTCGAAATCCTGCGTTAAAGTTGAATAGTATAGAATTGTAGAATCATAAAGATAGAAAAGACCCCAACAGCCATCCAGTCCAAGTGCCTGCTATCCAGGAATACATAATCAAAGCACTTCCAAAAGATGGCCATCCAGCCTCTGCTAAAATGCCTCCAAAGAAGGAGATTTTGCCACACTCCAAGGCAGCGTATTCCACTGTACATTTCCACATGTGGGATTATGCATTTATTCTACTAAATAGCCCTTGCACTGAATGGCAACACTGCACATCTGAGCCAAAATACTGAATATTCAACTGAATGCACAACCATATGCATGCACAGTGAACAATGTGCATCACATTCACTACTCCACTTATGAAACCTGGAAAGAATGTAATCATTCTGCACTGGATAAAAATGTCCACGGGCTTCTGTAAGGGAAAGTACACACATATATGTCACCAACAGGATTCCATCCCCCTTCTTTTCTATAACTGTCCTCCTACTTGCTTTTCTTTTGAGTACAGAGATATCCATACTGATAGCCTTTATAGGGTGGTTGCAATACTTCCTATGCTAATGTTTCCTAAGTGTTCCGAGCACTTTAAAGTGGTACAAATACCAGTATTATAGATGTCACTTCCAAATAAGTATATTTAGCATAGCAGTCCTCAAAGTCATTTGTCATAAGGGCTTTTGAAATCATTGCTGGCAATTCTACTTTCCAAAAGCACTTTGTGAAAAAGGAAGTGGGGGCGGGGGGGGGGAGCAGGAGCCCTTCAATAATAGATCTGGATTCTCTCATCCAACTTTCCTTAGTAGTATATCATTAATAGTAATTAATGGGAAAGGTCCATTTGATTCTCAGAGTGAATTAGTTCCATCTCCTTTGAAAGTTGAATGCCTTTCTGGTGTCTCATGCATAATAGAGTATTGCTCATTTTAGTAGAGGGTTCTCTGGTCAGCTGCCTTTTCTCTGATGAAATGTCTAAAGTTGGCTTTGACTTGGAAGGAATTGTTGGACCAGTTCAACCTGACATCCATATTTAAAGCCAAGAGCAGAAGGTAAAACAAAGCATGACTGCTGAAGGTCTTTGGGATATCATTTGTGCAACTTTCCCTTCACATCTCTCCTAAATCCCTATGGCAGTTGGCTTTTTGTGGCCTTGTGACATATTGTCCCCTTTAAGGCTGGCATGTTCATCAGTGAGTGGACCAACAATAGCATGATGAAGGTTGGTGTCGCCCAATGCATTAACTCATGGTATCACCCCCCCACCTCCTCCCATACCACACCATACAGAATCCTCAGTAAAGTATTTTTGAACTAATGCTACCCATAAATTGTAATTCTTTTCTATTACTAAATGTACAGTGAGCCCTATGGATACCAAATCCATGGAAGTTCAAGTCCCATTGAATACAGTGATTAGTAAAAGGGTGTCCCTTATATAAAATGACAAAATCAAGGCTTGCTTTTTGGAATGTATATATTTTTGGAATGTTTTCAAGCCTCAGATGCTTGAATCTGTGAATAAAAAAATCCAAGGATACAGAGGACGGGTTGTGATGGCAGTAGCTGTGACACAAGCAACTAGCAAACTTAAAATTATATCTTTAAATTACAATAGCATGTGCACAGCCTAAGTGTACTTACATGTACATAGTTTCATGTGGCTAAAGTGAAAATTTGGTAAGAAGTGATTTTTTTAAAAGAACAGTTAAAAAGAATAAAATAACTATTTTTAAAAAAATGTTTGATTATTAAGCAAACCCTGGGGCCTTTCCTTTCCCCTCCCACTGAGCCTCACCCAACTCACACCATTTCTTCCACTAAGCTCCAGCATTTTAAAGGGACTCAGGCAAATTCCATAGCCTGTTTCTGCCCAAAGGCAGTGTGTGCAGAGTAGTGGTATTCCCCCCCACACACACTTTTAGAGTGTCTCCTCTTGTTGTCAGCACACCCCACACTGCCCTATTGATGCCCCTGTAGAGCGATAGTCCTTAACAGGTAGTGGAGAAATCAAGCCAGTTCAGTCGCATGTCAGCAAAAGCATCATGAGTGTGGTTGAAGCAGTCTGAAGTTTGTGAAAAGCTGTCTGGAGCACAGTCCAGTGCCAGTCAGGGTGTCTCCATAGATAGTAATCCAAGGTAGACACCAAATCCAGAAATGCACAGAGCAAGAAACATCAAACAAGGCCACACAATGCATTTGGAAGCTAATGCTTGAAGCAAAGGAATGCCCTTGGTTGAACTAAGGAATTTGTTGTTGTTGTTGTGTGCCTTCAAGTGATTTCTGACTTATCACAACCCTAAGGCAAACCTATCCAGGTGTTCTTGGCAAGTTTCTTCAGAGTGGGGTTGACATTGCCATCCTCTGAGGCTGAGAGTATATGACTTGCCCAAGGTCACCCAATGGGTTTAGATAACTGTAAATCAATACAGGTGGCCTAATCAGCCCAGCATTTTTCCTTTTCAGGCAGATCAAGACTTTACCTGGTCTTTTGCAATGTTTTGTCTCTTATACTCCATAGGATGGAGTGGATGCATATCCACTGGATATAGTCTCTCCTCCAAGTAAGCAAAGGGTTAATGTTATGATGGCTTAGGTTGCATTTATTGAGGGGGGTTCAGCAATAGTTGGGGTGTGAGATGACCAGGGCAATGTGATAAAACAGATGGGGTGCACACAGCCTGACTTGTTTTATGGCCTTAGCAGTTCTTCTCTGCCAATACACACACAAAGGACATACTAAAACAAATGACAGTATTTGCCCATAGGAAAACGTAGGGGAATACTTGCCCATAGAGAAGCATTGGAGAATACTTGCCCATAGGGAAACACAGAGGAATATTTGTCCATAGGGAAACATAGAACAAGAATTCAATGATTCCCTATGGGCAAATACTATCATTTGTTTTAGTAGCGCCCCCCCCCCCACAGAAACCCTTCTTTTCACAATGTGAATTGTGCTACAGCAGTCCTCCAGGAAGCAAGGCTGACTTTCAAAGCAAGGTGCGCAAACCACAATCCCCCATGCCTGATGATGATGATGATGATGATGATGCATCAGCACTGCAGAAATATTGCATTTTGTCAACACTTTACCTGTCATGACCCACCCTATGGAATCCTGGGATTTGTCGTTTGTTGCTGCACCCGAGCTCTGTGACCGAGAAGGACCAATATCTCACAAAACTAGAAAACCCAGGATTCTATAGCATTGAGCCATGGCAGCTAAAGTGGGGTCAAACTGCATTAATTCTTTAATGCAGATGGAACCTAAAATGGTGTCAGTGATACCTGATTTCTCTGGGAGTGTGTACAGCCCTAGTCAGGTCCTGGTGGTTCTTCTACTACAAAGGAACCACAACTAAGCCTTTTCTGACTTCTGTCCTCTGTGCTCAATTCCTTCCTTTCTTTCTGTTTTTCATCTCTCCTGATTCCTCCTTGCTGTTATCTTACTATGTAGCTGTTTGTTGTTTTGTTTTATTTTGCATTTCACTTGTTTTTATTTAATTTCCCAATTTAATGCTACATCGGAATAAATTAAAAGTGTCTTTCTTGATAAGAGCTCTACAACTCTCCTTTGGCAAAGACTTAATGAAAAATGTCCAGTTGTGTGGGACAGTGTAGCCACTCCTGTGCAAGCAGCCTTACAGCATTCTCTTCTTCTTTTCACTTTAATGAACTGGTCCTTTTTTGAGACGATGGCTTTAACATACTTTCTGTTTCTTCATATTGTTCACAGGTGAACAGATAATTCTCTCTTAATATGCTTGGAGCGGTAGCTGTATAAAAAATTAATTTGCATAGAATTACTGCTATATCTTTTGTGCATCTTTAACAAAAAGATTAGTGGATCCAAATATCACCACAAAGCCCTGTTCTTGTTATGCTGTAATGTTCACAATGCCGCTATCGTATCACCCATTGTGTTTAATATTTGAGCATAATAAATGGCATCCCTTTTCAGACATACATATTAAATACACTGCCTAACCACCATGGGTTTTACTCATATCATATCTTACTTCAGCAGAAAGCGCATAAATCCTCTATTATGCAGTATAGAAAATTTTTGAGGGGAAGAGGCGATAAATAAAATTAAAATCCTAGATTTTTTTAAAAAGTAAGGAGTAAATTCCACTGAATATGCATTATTTTATTGAAGCTTTAGGAGGAACAACTCAGTGAGCTAGGTCTGTTTAGCTTGGAGAACAGATGACACTAGAGATGGCATGGCCACCAGTTTTAAATATCTGAAGGGATGTCACGTAGGAGATGAAACAAAATTGTTTTCTGCTGCTCCAGAGACTAAAACACATACAATTGTATTCAAATTCAGAGATATAGTTCTGTTAGTCTGTAATATCACTATGCAAAGGGATCTTGCAGCAGCTTTGTAGCAAAAGAAGCTGGTAGCTTGTGACAAAAGAAGTTGGTAACATAAGCTTTTGTAGACTTGGCCTACTTCCTCGGAGACTTGGGCTGCTGCCACACTACAGAAATAAAATAGTCTGATAGCATTTTAACTTCCATGGCTCAATGCTAAGGAATTCTGGAATTTTGGTGGGGCACCAGAGCACTCTGCTAGAGAAGGCTAAATATCTTCACCAAACTACAAATCCAGAATTCCATAGCATTGAGTCACGTCAGCTCAAATGGTGTCAAACTGCAATGTGTATAGATCTGCAATGTGTATAGATCCTCAGTCTACTTCCTTGGACGCATGGAGTGAAATCTTGCCCAGGAAGGCCCTTTATAATCAGACTATATTAATGAAGTCCAAGGAAAGAGATTCTACCTAAACATTAGAAAGAACATATTGACTATATGAACTACTCAACAGGGGAATGAACTGACACAGAGGGTGGTAGACTTGTCTTCTTCAGAGATCCTTAAAAAGGTTGAATGTGCATTTTTCAAGAATGTTTTATGTGCATACTTGCATGGTAAGGGGTTGGCTATATGGCTCTTCTGGCCCCTTCTAACTCAGGATTCTATGATTATATATCCATGTTTTTTAACCCAGCTTGGTTGGCATCATTCTCTGTCTGCTAGTATCATAAGCAGGATAAAGTCTTATGGCACATTAAAGGCCAACACATTTGTCTAGCATGCAGTTTCATGGCTTGCAGCCCCTCAAATACATGGATCATTGCCTCAACTGGCAGGTTCTTATACATATGTCTGCATCTGTATATAAATAAATTGACAGTGTAATGTGGTGAGACAGAAGTAAAATTATATATATCAGAGACTCTGTCTTTTATGTCCACCAGTAGGAGCAATATCCTCTTGGAATACATGGGAGAAGGCCTTCTCTGCTGTGAAATGTTGGTGGTGGACTACTGTCCTTGGAGATAGTTGACGTTGACTTCATTCCAGCATCAAGTAAAAACATGATATTGTATGAAAACTTTTGAGAAATAATGATTTTGGCCATGCTCATTTGAATTTGAATTTTCATATTGTTCTTCAATTGTTTGAATTATCTTACGGTCAACATCTCAAAATGGTTTAACTTGTTTCAATGGATTTCATTATTCCATCCTGAATTCTTTCAGTATACAGGAGGATACAAATAATATAATTAATCAGTCCACTGACTGTAGTCATTACCTCAGCTCTGGCCATTGTCTGGCTTGTAATGGTGGTAATGCCAACATTTTTACACAGTTGTTTTACTTATTTATTTAATCTATTTCCTGTGCTACCTGTCCCCTGGCAATGTGATCAAAAGAAAAACCACTTAGACCCCTGATAACCTAGGAAATACTGAACAAAGGCAAGTATTCAATATTTAAAAATGTAGAAAGGTATAATATTACATAAATAAAATGGTAATGCATTCCTTTATAACAATTATGGACATAATTGCAATGATACTCAAGGTGGCCATCTATCCAATGTATAGAACAGGCCTCAGTCTTAAGTATAAAGCAAATAGGGGTCATTCACACTTACTTTTCTGTCCCGGGGAGATGCGGATCTCTGCAGTGATGCAATATCGGATCCATGTTCCCACTATGTTTTCCTTTCCCGAATCTCTCTGTACCATTTTAACCCTGTTGCCATTCTTACTTGCTGTTGTATCGATTTGAAATAGAGGTGCCCCTATTTCCAGGAATGATGCAACCATTTCCTGATTGATTTGGTAGCGTACTGAAACTACCGAAGACCTAGATCATTTGAGCTCTTTTAAAAAAAGATGTGCTTAAGGACCGGGTGTTGAATGAACTGGGTTAAGTGGGTTTTTCTGCCCCCCCCCCCCCAACCAACATCACCGGGTGCATTTGGGGCCAGTGAGAACATTGCAGAAATAACCTGGTTTCACACTGTAGTTATTTCCATGGTTTGAATGAGCTCTAAAACCTCAGCACATCATGTGAAATCCTTTATGCTTATTCAGTCCATAGGAGCAGGAAGTTTTAGGCTGCATCTGTACTGCAAAAATAACCCTGTTTGATAGCACTTTAACTGTTATGGTAAACTCTGAAATTCTGGGAAATGGAGTTTTGTGAGACATTTGGCCTCCTCTGTCAGAGAGCTCTGGTGCCATAATAAACTACAATTCCCAGAATTCCCTATAACTGAGTCATGGCAGTTAAAGTGGTGTCACACTGGATTATTTCTGCAGTGCAGATGCAGCCTTTGTGACTTTTAGTTTCACTGCCTCCTGTTTGATCTGTTTTGAAGGATGCCCATTTTGAGATCAGGGGCAAAGTGTCCCAGAAGAATGAAATGTCCTCTTGCTATTGTTGCTACTGTGTTTTTTTAAACTGTTGCCATTTCCTCTATTTTTTCAGAAACTTTTACCTGCTAGGCTCTTATATAAAGCAATACAGTCCAGATCCAGATATGTGGGGGTGATTGGTGTGAACTGTAGGGGTGATGAAGACATTTGATATGTGATGTCGGATATTCAATTTTACTGTTATTTTATTTCTTATTGCAGTCATTTTATATATCATTTCTTGATGGTCTTAATTTCCTTATTTTATCCCTTTACTTTTGTGTTCTTTTAGTTTATATTTGTCATTTTTATTTAGATAGATTTATCTAAATAAATCTGCAACCTGTGCATTTTAAAGGTATTCATATGTACTTGTATTGTATGTGTACTGTATTTTGTATTTTATCCATATTGTACATATCTTTTTATTTTTATCTTTTTATACTTTTTATAGAATTTACATAGAATGCTATTGGTTGTATATTATGTTTGTTGTCATGCAGTTTGAAATGGTCCTAGGGCTATTCAATAAACTTTGATACTTAAGATACTTTTACCTGTGCAAAAGAATCATACCAAAAGAAGAGACAGCAAAAGAAACTGAAAAGGCGACATTGAAAACCAAGAAATGTCAAGAGAAGGTGAGCAAATATACAAACGCTTATCCATGCAAGGTTAATGTCTTCATGCCGCACCTTCAAATGGATAAAGGGTTATGAGGTCCTCGGTCCATTGGATAATAAGTGCTGGACATTTGTCTTTCTGATGCTGCACTAGAAGTTCTTTTAGCTATCAAAAAGAGATGTTGAATCCATTTCCACTGATGTAGAAGTTAATTTGCAAGATGCAGGCAGATAATCTGCGAGTGTATGGAAATCTGAAAAATTCAAAGATTGCTCTGAAACAAAACTTAAGATGTGCCCTCTTTCAATGTTGCCATTATTTCAGATTTGTGCCCATTAACAGTGAGCCCTTGATGTCCACCAGGTTTTGGTTCCAGGACCATTTGTGAATACCAAATTGTGTGGGTGCTCAAGTCCCATTATATACAATGGCATAATAAAATGGCGTCCATTATATAAAATAGAAAAATCAAGGTTTGCCTTTTTTGAATTTATATATTTTTGGAATATTTTCAAGCAATATTTTCAAGATGTAGTCCAGCAGTGGGTGGACTACAGATCAGCTACTGAACACACACAAGCTTGTGTGATAAAGTACAGCCATAGACACGAGTATCAAATTCCACTTTTCAAGCCTCATGTGATAAATACATTAACACAGTGGGCCAACAAGATTTCTTAGAATCACAGAATAGAATCATAGAGTTGGAAGAGACTTCAAGGGCCATCCAGTCCAACCCCCTGCCATGCAGGGAATTTCAATCAAAGCATCCCCAACAGATAGCCATTCCAACTCTGTTTAAATACCTCCAAGGAAAGAGACTCCACCACCCTCCAAGGGAGTATGTTCTACTGTTGAACAGCTTTTACTGTCAAGAAGTTCCTCCTAATGTTGAGGTAGAATCTCCTTTCCTGTAGCTTGCATTCATTGTTCCAGCTCCATTGTTCTGGATTTCATTGATCATTTACAATTCCTCATTGATAATGTGACAAAATGCTTGCCTTATAAAGTCTAGTTTGGATTCTGAAAAGAAGAAACAAAGACAGATGACGCTGGGTGACTAAAACATTCTACCTGACTAGAAGGCAACTGAATGGTGTGTTGCCAGAAGAAAGTATTTTCATCATCAGTACTGTGTCAATGTTACAGTGCTGGGGGGGGGGGGATGTAATTGTTTTACTCTGTAACTGATCAGAACTCAGATCAGAAGTGACATCAGACATCAGCCAAGCTGCATGACTAATATGTGTGAAGCAAGCTAGGGCTGCTTCAAAGGATGTTTGGAAGGGAATACATTCTTTTTATATATATTCTCCGAAGATAAAGTGGATTCCATTGGAACAAAACCCACTCAGCAATTTATCCACCGGAGTTTGCCAAGGAGATTATACAGTGTTGACTCGTGGTGTGGGAAGAGAAAGCTGGAGACTAGGAACTTATATTCACCTTTGTGGAGAATTCCAATTTAAGATTTAAGGCCAGCAGATTCTTTCATGCTTCATCACTCAGCATGTTACCGAAATGTTCCTTTAATTAAGTTAAAGGTTTCTCTCTTAAAAGAGAGACACTCCTGCAGGTAATGAGCTCAATCAGCCCTCCTCCAACCTGCTGTCTTTTGGGGGCTTTGGACGAGGAGTCCTAGAATTTCTGACCATTTGACAAGTTGGCTAGAATGGATAGGTGTTATTTTTCCAAAACAGCTGGAGGGTACCAGGTTGGTAAAGCCTAGGCCTAATCACCTTCCTCATGTAAAGAATAGTCTCCAATAGTCTTCTCTTTTTCTTGCTTCATCTCCCTAGGCTTCCTAACTTGGGTTACGATGGCCCATTTTAGATGGGCAATTTAAGGCGTCTTAAAGGCTAGAAAGCTTTTACTTTTACACCCTCCCTAACCCTAAAGCGTATGGACGCCGCCATTTAAAGATGGTGGTGTCCATACGGAGGCGCCGCAAAGGCGTCATCACGTGCGCAGCCAATCGCACCCTTCCTGTGGGCTTTAAATGGCCACGGCAAAGACCCAGGGAGAAAGGGGCCGCGGCGGCGGCCCCTTTCCCCCTTCTGCCCCTCCGAGGGAAGCGGGGTGCAGCGGGCGCCCAGAGCACCTGCTGCACCCCGCTTGGAGGCCGTGGGGAACCGGCAGTTTGCCTCCAAAAGCGGCGGGATGAGGCCTCTGGGGCTGCCCGTGCGGCAGCCTAGGCCTCATCTCGCCGCTAGAAGGGGCGAGTATGGACCGCCCCTTTTGGGCGGTCTAAAAATCCCCGATATCTGCAACTTTTTGAAACAGACCATGAGCATCTGATGGAATGAGCAGAGAGGTACCTGTTCCTATCATTTGAGTGTAGGGGACCGCCTCTGCTCATTCCATGAACTGCTGCCAAAACAAGGCACTGACACCATCATCGAATGCAAATTGTCAGGGGGTCTGTACTCACTGAAGGCGAGGACTGGAGAGCTGACAGTGCCAGTATCTCTCTCTTAGGCTGTCCATGAAAAAAGTTTTGGATTTTGAAATATTTCAGATTTCAGCATTCCGGATTAGGGAGACTCAATTTGTATTACTGTATATACTCATGTATATGTCTAGAAATTTTAGTCAATTTAGTCATTTTGACCCAAGAAATCTGAGTTGATGGTCAAAGTAAGTACTGTACTTTAATGCTCTCTCTCTCTCTCTCTCTCTGGAACCATCCCTTGATGAAAGGGAAGAGTATAATCTGTCCTGAAAGCATTGACACCCCCCCTTCTATTCCCTCAACCATCCAGCATTTAGTGTGAGCACAATTATTCCTGCTGGAATTTTCTAAGTTCTTTGGCATTGTTTCCCTTAGCTTCATAGATCCTTCATTACATGCCCCTAAATTTTACCCTCGATTTATCTATGGATCAAATTAAAATCCATAATTTTGGCCCCCAAACCTGCTCTCGACTTACACAAGAGGTTGACTTATGGTTGAGTATATATGGTATATTGTTTTTTGTAATTCTATCTGAATAATTTGTTTTATAATTATATTGCATTAGCTTTATATTTGTACTACCCTTTTCTTTCCCTGTGATTGTATATATTCGGCAGAGCAGGCTGACATTTTGTTTTACTTTCTAAAACACCATGCACACTGTTAGCACCATGTTGTTGTTATTGTTGTTGCTACTGCTGCTATAGATGTTTACTTAATAAATATCTCATGTTTCCCCAGGAATGAAATTCAAGATACTTTCAAGACTAGAACAGGAAGAAGTAAAAGTGGATAGAGATAAAACACACAAAGGCCAGAATCCTGTTGCTTTCTTACCCAGTTATACATTTCCATCTTGAATCAGATATTTTTATCCAGTGCACAATGTCCACATTGAGGTCAAAGTCATAGAAGTGAAATTGCATACATGATGCCATTAGGCATGTATATTTTTATGTATATTATATTCACATTCAAGACCTTTGTGTGTCCGATAGTCCTCTCTTTCTGCATACAGTCATGCAGAGCAGCCATTCAATACAAGGGTTGCCTTGCACAATTAGTGTTTAGCTCTGCATGGGGAGGTTTACACTGTTTAACCTCAATCTTGGCTGATATGTTATGATTATTAATATGTAATTAAATGGGCTATAACCTTAAAACACTAATAATTTTTAAAAAACAAACAAACAAGTAAGTTTGTTTTCTGCTGTCCCGGAGACTGGGGAGTTTATTGCATGGCTTAAAAACCCAATTTATCCCTGCCGTGTTGAAGTCTTTTTCAGGATAAAGTCAGGTATTATCACATACAAAATGCTGCCGTTGCTGCTGCCCACCTGAATCTTGGCTAGCTTCTGGCTAGAAGCTGTGCTCAGTTCGCTGATTTGCAAAGGTGGAAGCTTCCCAGTTTTGAAAAAAGACTGTTTTCTAACCGGAGGTTAGCTGGGATTCAGCTGGGCGGCATCATTGGTGGCATTTTGCATGTGATAACCCGACTTTATCCCAAATGAGACTTCAATACAACAAGGGTAAGTCATGATTTTAAACCATGCGACAAACTCCTAGGACACAAAGCAATGGACTCAAGCTACAGGAAAAGAGATTCCACCTAAATCTTTGGAGGAAGATCCTGATGGTAACAACTGACAGTGCAAGACAGTGATTGGAAAATAGTGGAGTCTCCTTTTTGGGGGTTTTTTAAACAGAGGCTGGATGGCCATCTGCCAAAGGGTGCTTTGAATGTGAGTTCCTGCATGGCAGAGGGTTAGACTGGATGGCCCTTGTGGCCTCTTCCAACTCTGTGATTCTATTATATCCTAACTGTTTTATGTGTCTTACATTTGCTTAAAATGATTTTATTATACATGTCCTTGATATTGTATGATACAGGATGGAATACAAACATTTTAAGTAAATAAATAAAATGCCCAGGAGATGGCTGCCTGGCAAGCTGAAAGAGGGTGTCCCACAGTAGATTCATCATCAATGCAAATATCCAGTCAATCTGTTATAGTACCAGGCCTATGGAGATGAAGCTCTTTTGATTCATGACGGCTTAGAATCCACCTCTGCTCATCAATTACATTTCAGTGTCCTTATTAACTTCAGCACTACCAAGAGGTGTTTCATTAATAACTATTAAGGGTGATTAGTTTTCATCAGGCTGATATATTACCCATCACCTTCATCTATCAATCCTCTTTTTTGCTCTCTGTTAGTTGTATTATGGTAGAGCTTAATTACACATAGTGGAATGAATTTACTAATCTTCTTGCCTGTGTGATCTACTCTTTAAAACAAAAGGAGGGGTGAATGAGGATAGAATAAATGTTAAGGTTTATTGATAAAGCTGGAAAGGGTCTTAGAAGCATAATTTAATTACAAAAGTAAAAAGTATAAAAGATTAATATATATATATATATATATATATATATTAGTTTTCAATTTAAAAACATTTAAAACTGTTTTGATTATGAAGAATGGAGACTGGTAACAAGGTATTGGAAAATGAAATGGTCAAGATTAACTAATACCCAATGAGACAACAAAATCACTTTTTTAGACATCAGGAATATAGTTAGGAATATGAATATTTATTCAGAGGTTAAGCATAGACGGGAGAAACACACAAATATAAATTGCAAGTATGGGTCATAAGAAGTAGGAGACAAGTTAAATTTAGCTGCAGAAGGAATAGTAACAGTAATTAATGATAATCTTCTTGTAATTTGCCTAAAAAGAAAAAAAAGTAAGTGAGCAAGAATAAGACTAGATGAGATGTATGGTATAATTTAAATGTAAAATGAGACAGAATTGATACACACACATGATACAGCTAAAATTTGGTTGTTGATTTTTCTTTTCTGTTGGAGTTCTGTAAAACTCTGTAAGACTCTTGGTGTTAATAAAAAGTATATACAAAAGTATATACAAAAATAATATAACTATAAAACATGTGCATAAAGTCAATTTGGCCCCTGAAGGCTTTAATAAAAAGCCAGATTTTTGGACAGTTCTGCCATTTACCCCATTAGTGGACCAAAGGGAGTAGGATATAGCAGTGTTCCAATAGCGTCTCATTGCAATTACTTTGATCATTCCTAAAATTATTAATGGCCTAGTGACCATTTGTTGTGTTATCCAGTAATTTTGAGAATGGACATAGCTATGGCAAAACAATGAATTTTTGGTGGGGTTTTGGGGCTATATGGCCATGTTCTAGAAGAGTTTATTCCTGATGTTTCTCCAGCATCTGTGGCTGGCATCTTCAGCAAAGTGTCAGGAATAAACTCTTCTAGAACATGGCCACATAGCCTGAAAAACCCAGAAAAAAAACTATGAATGCCAGCCATGAAAGCCTTCGACTTCACATAATGGATTTATTTCAGGAACTCCTATAGATACAGATAGCATCCCATTGAGTTCAACAAGAACCATTCTCATGAATGTACACCTAGGGGCTTTGAATATAGCAATTCAAGAGGAATATTGACAAGCTGGAGCATGTCCAGAGGAAGGCAACCAAAATGGTGAAAGGCTGGAAAACCACCAAGCCCTATGAGGAGTGGCTTAGGGAACTGAGTGTGTTTAGCCAGGAGAAAAGCTGGTTGAGGGGTGGCATGAGATTCCACCTCACCATTTGGAAGAACTTCCTGACAGTAAGAGCTGTTTCACACTGGAACATACTCTCTCAAAGAGTTGTTAAGTCTCCTTCTTTGGAGGTTTATCAACAGAGGCTGGATGGCCATCCGTCAGGAGTGCTTTGATGGTGTGTTCCTGCATGGCAAGGGATTGGACTGGATTGCCGTTGTGGTCTCTTCTAACTCTATGATTCTATGTTAGCCCTGATGGGATGTCATATTGAGGATGGAGCAAGCTTGGAGCAAGAGAATAGGACACACAGTAATGGATTCAAACTACAGGAAAAGAGATTCTGGAGTTTATCACATGGGAGGAATTTCTCTCAATTTTGAAAGAAACGAAATTGGGTCCAGTTTGGAATTGAGTGAATTTGCTAGTTCAGCGAATTTACGTGATTGCGTATTGATGCCTCATTGCATTCAGAACAGCCCGAAATTGCCTCCCAGTGCCCAAAATTGCATGTGATATTTTCTCACGTAATAAAGTGAAACCCCACGATTGCATTCAGAAGGACTTCCTATTGCCCGAAAATGTGTGTGATTGGCTTTCATACAATAATGTGAAACCCCATGATTGCATTCAGATTGCCTTTGGATTATACTTCCAATTCCCATTGTGTAATAAACTCCTCTGAAAACATCCTGACAGTAAGAGCCATTCAACAGTGGAATAGGTTGCCTTGTAGTGTAGTGGATTCTCCTTCTACCTTTTAAAACAAAGGCTGGATGGCCATCTGTCAGGAGTGCTTGGATTGTGTCTTCCTGTATGCCAGCGGGTTGAACTGAAAATACAGCACATTGTGTAGGTGGGATGGCCTTGTACTATCAATCCTCAAAGGCTTGTCAAAACTGAAAGGTCTTTATCCATCCATGGAAAGAGAGCAAGGAGAGTACCAGTCTAACCTCTTTGAGAAGAAAGTCCCAGAGCCTGTGGGCAGTGAATAAGAAGGCCCTCTCCCAGGTTCTTATCAGAGAGACCTGGGAAGCTGGTAAGGCAGAAAGAAATTCCTTCCCAGCAAATCCCAAAATATGGGCTGATATATAAGAGATAATATGGTTCTTTAAAGTTTAATATTCAGAAATCACGAGCCATGCCTGCTAACTAGTAAAGTGTTCTGATACTTTTGGCTAATTTCTTTTCAGTGGCATTTTAAACCTTCTTGGCACTGCTGTGACAGGATCTTTTCTAGCTGTATGCCCTTCCCTTAGTGATTAATTTTTTTAAAAAATAACTCAAAGCCCCTGCGTAGTGAGCAATGGCATAGAATTGCTTTCCAAATGACTTTTCAGGAACAAATTACTTCTTAACAAGTAACTTCTCACACTTTTGTGCCAAGACATGGGTGCCCAGTTTTTGCGTCAGCAGCTCCTTACAGTGTCTTCATCATGTCTAGCCCGCCCTTCACTTTTCCAAATAGCAGGGCAATTAGACCAGGGTTTATGGGATTTCTTATTGCTCCGAGGAGGAGACATTTTCCTTTTACAAAATGGATCAAATTTTCACAATGATCAGAGGAATTGCAGGTCCCACTCCATGTGGCCCTGAAAAACAGAGCTAAAAGCCGTCCTTGTGTTCCTTCAAGGAATGTTTAGCCATTGGTTCTTTTCTTGTCGATCCTCATTTGCTTTTGCTTGAATGGTTCGTTATGTGAGGTATTTGACTGGAAAATAGCCTTTTGTCCGGGCAAAGCCAGTTCTGCCAGCTGTGCAGTTCTCTGTTAAAGTGCAGGATTTAAAAGTTAAGTACCAAGGCCAAGCAGAGTTATAAGTGAAGTTGCTTTTCCTGGAAGACTGCCCTCCCTCTCCCCCCCCCCCATCCATTGGCAATAGAAAGACCAGCTCACCTGTTGGTCACTTTTACCTAGCAGTCCACATACAGCTTTAAGCACCCCTCATGCTAACATAATGGTTTGAAGTCCAGAAAAGTAAAATTTCCAAGATCAGAGAATTCTACCCTTCCTTCCAGTGCTACAGCTCTAGTTTGGATTTGCCCTTTTTATTTTTTCATTTGGCCCCCTGCAAACATAGATTCAAATCCCTGTGCACTTTGACAGTAAAGAGGCCAGAAGACTGTTTCCATTAAATCTCCCAAAGCTGTTCCCAAGGGACCATAATGCGCTTTATGATAAGTTTAAAGAGTGGCAGCATCTCTAGTGCTGGTGTCACCTGGTGTGGGTGTTACTCCAAAGTCTAGCCCCATGCACTCCTCCTTTTTTTCAATATCAAGTTGATATTGAAAGGGATGTTTTAGAAATGTGGCCAAGAAGGCACCACCAATGAAGGAAATTAGCCATGACCATATAGGAGATCCCACTGGCTCAGTACTGGAGAAGCTCAAGAGCACATGGCCAGGACAGATGAATCAAAACTGGAATCTACATAATCCCTTCATTGACAGGAGTGATGATGGGTGATAAACTGTGTCCTTACAAATGAACAGACACTCAAGTCTACTTCCCTCTGGAAGAGATACTCCATTGTCCAGAGACATTTGCATTGAGTGTCATGTTATTTACAAATTCCCTTCTTATTATCTCCTGGAAACTTCATTTTCATCCTAAAAATTTGCCCTGGGATAGGTGATAAATATGCCTGCCAAGGCACCTCCAATTTGGTTCTCCTGAGATTCAGGCAGACACTTTGTCAGTATCTTGCTTGATTCTTCAGCATTGCTGGCAGCTGTTGAGCCATTTCACTTTACAGAATCCCTTGACTGGAACCTTTGCTTCTGAAGCTTGTACCATGTTATCTAAGTCACCATAAGGGGACAGCAATATGATAAACGTCTCTTTCTATGTCTCCCTATCTCCCACCCTCTGCACCATATACATAAACATATACAGTCACCCCTCTATTTTCATGGACTTTGAATTTGATTCCCTTACCTGTTCATGGATTGCAATTGGAGGGGGACAAACTGGGGCGCAATGCCATTCAAGCCAATGGGGCTTGAATACTGGAGATTTTCCATTTTCGCAGGAAAGGTCTGGAATGGCTCTCTCATGAAAATAAAGGGGCTACTGTATACAGAAAGGCTGGGACTGAATGAAGCAAATTTACTTTACTGTTATAAGGCAAACCTGGGATCCATCCCTCCTCCTCTTGTCTTCCCAAAGAAAACATGAAGATTACCCTGCCTAACAACAAAGACATGAGGTGTGTTTCTTCTAGTCTTAATATTTCTCCCGAGGCAGCAAATCTTCTGTTTTATTGAACATGTCAGAGAGGGAGGCATCCAACCTAATGAATTCCAATGATCTATTTCACTTAAGCATTAAAAAAAAAACTTTAGGTATTAATTGGGAAATCTAAAAAGGTGGATGAAATCACTAGAAAAGTCTGTACACTCCAAAATTAAAGAAGTCGATTAACATGTTAATTTCAAGCTAAGGATCTTATATTTATCAGTTTCATTTATATATGTATATTTTGGACAAAATGTTTTTAGGCTGAAATTAATCAGGTAAGAATTGAATGGTTTGGGGAAAAAATAAACTGAATTCTATTGAGAAAAGAGGGGACAGCAGTGACTTTGAGAAAACCCACTCTTTCCCTCCCTATTTTATTTTTTCCCATCTTCTTTATTTTGTTTTAACTAAGCAGGCACACCAATTCAATCTGGATGCCATCCAGAATTTAATGATCTCTCTGGGCACACATCAAACATGAAAAATGAGAGCCTACAGAAATCAATGCATGTCAGGATTTAAGCCAATAGTAGGTCTTGAACCTGTGATTCAAGAGAGATCAGAGATAAGCGTAAGAGGATTTGCCCCTTACATTCCTGTATTGTTCTTTGCTTTTCCTCTGCCCTCTTTTCCATTCCTGAATTCTCATTTTAACTAAGTGAATTTCTTAAATTAATCCTGAAAGTGGGGCATATCTTCTGTATGGCTTCTGGTTTTTTGTTCTTTCCATTCAGGTCTTCAATATAACATGTTAAAATTATCACAATTACCTATAACAAGGAGCCCCACCTTTTTTGTTGGAAACAAGCACTTAACAAAATAATGCAAGACATAGACATGTTAGTTCAGAATATCAGTATTAAAGGGTTCTTGTTGCACTTTTGAGACTACCTGTGCAAACATGAAGGGGGGGAGAGATTAACTGTGCAAAAGAAGTTGTTATATGAGCTTTCTCTTGCTCTTTTGGTGCTGCGCCATCTGGACATAGCACTAGAGGAATGCCATGATGCTGCCCGACATGTGATATGCCATGTGGACACCATGCCCCCATTCTGCCCCCATGCCAGCCTATATAGCCAGTCTGTACAGCCCCTTGACTGCATCTGAAGAAGTGGACCAAAACTCCGAAAGCTCACGCTACAACTTCTGTCACACAGTGTGTCTCAAAAGTACTACAAGAGCCCCTTTGCATACTAGCAAAATTATGTTTCAAAAGTGATGTGATGAGTGTGGAACTGCATTACATTGCTGATGCAAGAAGCAATGTTCTTAATTACTCTACAAATTCCTCTTAAGTATTTGTAGAAGCAATTTCAGAAACAGTCCTAGCAAGTAACTTTGGAGAGCTATAGTTCACAAAATATACCCTTTTTGTCAGGGGTGGCCAACTGCCTGGGGGCCTGTGGTGAATTTTTTCACTTAGCCCAAATTCAGCAAGCCCAAATACCTCTGTTTTTCTCTGTAGTCCCTCTCAAAATGGTGACAGGGAATGATTCATTACCACTGTATGATTTGTCACCAATTTGGAGAGGGACCGCAGAGTCAAACAGTACTATTTGGAAACATTATGGGGTTCTGGGGGATTGGGGACATCCAGATGGGAGTATTTTTTGTGGAATGGGAATATTCTGTGTGTTTTCATGCTAGTGGGGGGCTTTATGTGTAGTTTGGGGGGAAATGTAGCGTGAAAAACATTCCATTTTTTTTAAATGGTTGACTTGTGGGGTGCTTCTCCGTCCCAAAAGTGGAGTCTAAGGGGTGAATGTGGTCCACAGATTGAGCTTTGTTCTACATAGCATTGTCATCAGTGGGTCTTGAAAGGATGGGATATGTCTAGAATCTGATGGCTGAGATAACTACAGAATAAAGTTACAATAAAACAGAGCACACTTTGGACCAATTAATTCTCTCACCCCAAGAACCTGTTAAGCCCCTTCTACCTGAACATCCTCCAAGGGCTATTTATGCTCCTTCCATCTAAAAATGAGAAAGCCTTGCTGAGCTGCCTGACATATGCTGTTAGAACTTAATGGGAAGCTATAATGGGAAGAATGCAGAGTGCAGCAAAGACAACCACATTTTGATGTAAGGGCATGTTTATGACACTTTAGCCCCACAGCTGCCTTCATCTCAAGCAGCGTTGAACTATAATTTACCAGCGCCTGACACAAACTTTGAAAGCATTCTAGCAGTAGCTTTTGGGGGCTATGGTTGTAAAACGGGGAGGTTTATGGAGCTTTAGGTGGCTCTCAGCCATTTTAAAAACTTTTTGGCAAGCCAGAGTCGTGGCGGTTGTGAAATGCCGACTTCTTCTGAACCAGCAAAGGGATTATCAAACACTCCTTGTTTTAAATGGCATTTAAAGGACACTTTAGAAACATCCCAGCGGGGCAGTCTTCTTGGGCTGCTGCTTAGCAATAAGGTTGAAAGTTTGATGCTACTTTATCTAGGTACAAACTGTTTCAGGTGGGTAGAATCACATCCTCGATCATTCCCAGGCCTGCACAGCCACTGAATGTTGGGAACAGGCAATAGGCAATGTATAGTCCAAAGGCATCCAGTTGGGAAAGCTGGCTTTACTGAATACAGAAGCAAGAAAGACCCAAAAGATGAAGGAACAGAGCATTTAATGATTTATTTGCATTTTTACATTTCCTTTTATGTTAACTGCTATCAGGTCAGCTTTGACTTATACAACTGGATGAATAGGAGACCTCCAAAACCCAGTTATTAACAGCCCTAGTAGGATCTTGCAAACACAGGACTGTGGCCTTCCTCTTTTCCTACTGCCTCTTACTTTGTTGAGCATTAGCCTCTTTTCTAATCTCATGTCATCTCATGATATATCCAAAGTATGATAGTTTGGTCATTTGGCTTCTGGGGAAGATTCAAGCTTCATTTGCATTTCAACCCACTTATTTGTCTTTTTGGCAGTCCATGGTATGTTCAGAACTCTCTTCCAGCACCATATTTAAAATGAATTGATTTTCTTCCTCATCAGCTTTCTACCTTGTCCAGATTTCACAACTGTACATAGAAACTAGAAATACTATGACAGGGAGGATCCTGCCTTTGGCTTTCAGTGATATGTGTACATAGTTCTGTACCTCACCCTATTTCAAAGGGTCAAAGCGCAATCTGATATTGTGGCATCTGTTCCCTGTCTGGTTATCCCTTGTCTCGTATCTCATTGGAATATTTTCTGGCTTTTGGACCAGGACAGGTATGAAAGCTAACTTCAAAAACATTGAAGCTTCTGCTTGTTGGCACTGGAATCCATGAATGTAGAAAAAGTTCAGGAAATTGTACCTTCTTTTGCTTTTTTATTTTTACTTCTACTCTACAGTAGGTCCAAGGGCAGTGCAGAGGGAGGGAGGGAATACCAACCTTTGTAAAAAGTCATATGTGAATATAATGTTATGCCACTAAGAGAGTGCTTTTAATTCTATTTTTACTTCTTTTAGATGGCAACAGTGATGGAGCTTCTGGGAAGGCCAGCATATCTTAGAGAATCATAGAGTTGAAAAAGATCACAAGGGATATCCAGTCCAGCCCCCTGCCATGCAGGAAGACACAGTCTTACCAAAGACTGAGGCTAGGAACCTTTGGCCTTCCTCTGATCTGGCGTTCTCATCAACCCATTTCAAGTCAGCCTTTTTGCATTTTTGTTTATGTTACCTGGGCATTCTTGAGGTATACCTGATGCTCACTTTATCCATCTTTTCTCTATAGTCTTTATGGCTTTGGGTATGGCATATACAGAAAAACAACCTTCTCTTTTCTTCAGATCAACTCCCTTACTAGATCCCTCCTACTTTTTTATGACTGTTGACATCTGCAGCAAGGAGAAAACCTTAACACATGGTTCCACACACATCAGTGCAGAACTATGCTGCCCCACAACCCTGTTAAGTTGTCAGTTGCTGTTGCCTTCAAAGTATGACAACCATATGAATGAAAGACCTCTAAGTCACCCTGTCATCAACAGCCCTGTACAGGTCTTGCAAATTCAGGGCCATGGCTTCCTTCATTGAGTCTGTCCAGGTCTAATGTGACCTTCCTCTTTGCCTTCTTCCTTCTACCTTTTCAATCATTACTGTCTTTCCTTTGCATGCCTTCTCCTAATATGTCCCATGTATGACAGTTTCAGTTTAATCGGCTTGGCTTCTAAGGAGAGTTCAGGCTTATTTTGTTCTTGGACTCATTTATTTGTCTTTTTGGTAATTAATAGTACAGTATCTGTGGAACTCTCCTCCAGCACCACATTTCAAAAAGGCTTATTCTCTTCCTACCAACTTTTCTCAGTGTCCATAGTGTGCAACTGGCATGGAAATTGCTAGCATGAATTTTCAAAGACTTGAGCGTAGTCGCAACTAAGAAAATGGGCTCAAATCTATGAAAGTTCATGCTACCACCTTCTTTCTTTCAGTTAGTCTCAAAGGTGCTACAAGATCCCTTGGCATACTGATTTTCTAGACTAACACAGCTATGCTTTGAATCCTTATATGGATGGAAACAGTTTAATAAACTTTTTTTAACAAGATAAATATATATTTGTATAGATAGATAGATAGATAGATAGGTGTGTGTAAGTCAGTGTGGCATAGTTGTTTGAGTGTTGGACTACAACTCTGGAGACCAGGGTTTGATTCCCATGTTGGTATGAAACCCACTTGGCGACCTTGGGCATGTCACATGCTCTCAGCCTCAAAGGAAGGCAATGGCAAACCTTCTCTGAACAAACTTTGCCAAGAAAACCCCATGATGGGTTCACCTTAGGGTTGCCATAAGCTGGAAATGACTTGGAGGTACACAACAACAATAACAGCAGCAGGTTTGTGTAGGGAGATAACATCTGTCAGATAATGAGATTTATATTTTCATATTTTATTTTCCCATTTATAGGTCTATTTTTCACTCTCAGAGAAAGGGAGGGGAAGTAAGGGAAAGTGTGGCAGGCATGTGAGGAAAACTACATTTTCTAAAATTGACATGAAGCGTACGTGCCATTTTGAAGAAACAAATGTGCTAGAAATTGAGGTGTTGTGTATTGTCGGGTTCGCTAGTGAGGATGAAGTTAACAAAGCATCCCACCCACATCTGAAATGTGTTGACATTAAAAGTGGGGTGGGGGGGACTTTGAATATTAACTGAATGGAGGGAAGGTTCCCAAGTGATCATTAATGTGCTTGAAAATGCACTCAGACCTCTCCCCAGTTTATGTTACAACAATCTTCAGGAAAGAAGCTGACAACGACTGCTGTCCTTTATTTTAGGTTCTCATGGTTCGGGAAAGGATAGGCCTGCCAATTTAACTAAGAAGCTGAATTATCCTCTACTAATTGACAAAAAGTATACAATTAGAAACCCTTCATTTCCCCCACCCCCATGGAACACACTTGGCAAATCTTTGCAGGCGGCAATTAAGCTTTAAGGAAGGTACATAATTTGCAAAGAATTCCACAGATATTTCTGTAAACTTGATGAGTACTTCTGATGTGCTACTGAATGAAATGTTAATTGTCTGTGTAACTAGATTAGGACAGATTTTTTTTTTTTAAAACTGCCACTGCAGAGTTTATAGCATGGCGTCCTTGCTGGTAGTTGAAGAAGAAGAAGAGGAAGAGAAGAGAGAGGGACAGGAGGAAGGAAAAAGAATGAAGGGGAAAATAGGAATAGGAAGGGGAAGAGTTGGAGGAGGAAGAAGAAGGTGATGGAGAAGAAGAACTAGAGGAAGAAAAGGAGGAGGAAGAATAGATGAAGGCAGTGGAAGAATAGATGGAGGAAGAAGTGGCGGGTGATGGAGAACCATGAGAGGAGGAAGAGAAAGATGATGTCTGGGAATACTGCCAGTACACACTCACATGGCTGATAAGAGCCTACTTGGCAAAAGTAAACCACACCGTGCTACCAAGAAGCAATTCCACAAGCAACAGTACCAACGCCTGAACAGAATAAGCCACAATCCAGTCCAAAGTTCAAGATTACAGAGAGCAATTCTACAAGTCCAGTCCAAGGTCAAGAGAGCCAGAGAGTTGGTCAATGAGTCCAGTCCGAGGTCAAAGATTCAAAGGCAGTCAGAGGTCTAGGAAGCAAGGAATCCAGGGGAGTCAGTGCAAACAACGTTCACTAATGGAGTAAAAAGACTCTGAAAAAGGAGCTCAGCGTCTGCCAGGTGTCTTATATCTCATGCCAGCTCCCTTATTGCAACTGCTGGGTGGCTAATGAGCATTTCTCAGCTAGGCTTCTGGAATGCCAAAGGCATGGCCTTTCTGATCTCCTCTGGCTGAAGGTAGGAACCTCAATGCCCTGCTGCTCTATGTCTCCCAAGCCTCGAACCTCTACTGGGGCCAGGCTGGGCTGCTGAGCCCCAGGATCCACTGAAGAAGATCCCACAGAGCTAGGGTCTGGCTGAGCCAACTCTACTGGGGCTGGGAGAGCAGAGCTGGGCCCTGGCACAGCCTCAGGTTCCTCCTGTACCTGAGGAGCCGAGTCCTCCTCGTGGCTGGCCATGAAGGATGAGGTAGGAGGAGGAGGATGAAGATGGAAAAGAAAAGGAACTAGAGGAAGAAGATGGTGAAGAAGAGGAAGAGGAAGAGGAATACATGGATGAACTGGAAGAATAAGTGGAAGAAGAAGGCAGTGGAAGATTAATGGCCCATTTTAGATTGGCAAAAAGAGGTGTGTTCATGGCTGCATGAAACTCTAGCCTTTAGATGAGAAAAAGGGAAAGTGTGCCATGAAAACACTTTTTTTGCGTTTTAGGGGAGAAGAAGCGCCTTTAAAAAGGTGCTGGTTTTCCCAGCTTCTTTTTTAAAAACTGCAGAACAGCGCAGTTCCATCTAAAGGCTGCAAGTCTTTGAGGAAAAGGCAACTTCATGTCACGCCTTCCTGCCAATCTAGAAAGCCCCAATAATATTAAGGGAAGGGTGATGAAGAGGGAGAAGACTGACTACTCTTTCAAACAGGAGGAATTTCTCCCAACTTCGAATGGAGCCAATACGGATTCATGTAAATTCGCTAGTTTAGCAAATTTACATGAACCTCTGCTCCGTTCGGAAGAACCCCTGCTCCGTTCGGAATTACTTCCCATTACCCGAAAATAACCCCCTCCTGCCCGAATTTGCATGCGAAGCTTTAATTCGCAATAACATAAAACCCATGATTGCATTCGAATTGGCTTCCCTCTTGCCCGAATGTGCGTGCGGAGAGTTAATTCGCAATAACGTAAAACCCATGATTGCATTCGAATTGACCTTAAATTATACTTCCAATTTAGCCTCGTATGAAAGAGTCCTGAGAGGAGGAAGAGAAAGAGGAGGTAGGAGGAGGATGAAGAGGAAGGAGGAAAAGATGGAGGAAGAGGAGGAAGTTGGTGAGAAGAAGGACAAAAAGGAAGAAGCGGAGGAGGAGGAGGAGGAGGAGGAGGAAGGGGACGATGAAGAAGAACTGAAAAAAGAAGAGGATGAAAAGAAAAGAGGAAGATGGAGGAAGAAGGGAAGGATAAAGAGTGTGAGGAAGACCAGGAGGAAGAAGATTAGGAGGAATAAGTAGAGAATGAAAAAAGATGAGGTGGAAAAGAAGGAAAGGATCAAGGGGAGGCATGAAGAGGAGGAGGAGGAAAATGGGATTTGAACATCACCTTGGATCCTGTGTTGGAACGAAGATGTGGTAGACATTGAGTGAAATAGTCAGAACAAAACATATTATCAGAGAGCGGACAGAAAATGGAGGAGATACTGGCTGGAATACTATTGATGCTAGCAGTTACATTTTTCCATTGGAGTTTATCACATGGGAGGAATTTCTCTCAATTTCGAAAGAAATGGAAGTGAGGCCAGTTCGGAACTGAGTAAATTCACTAGTTCAGCAAATTTACTTGTTTGCGTATTGACACTGCATTGCGTTCAGAACTGCCCAAAATTGCCTCCCAGTGCTCAAAATTGTGTGTGATAGTTTCTCACGCAATCACGCAAAACCCCATGATTGCATTCGGAAGGACTTCCCTTTGCCTGAAAATGTATGTGATCAGCTTTCAAGCAATAATGTGAAACCCCATGATTGCATTCAGATTACCATTGGATTATACTTCCAATTCCCTTTGTGTGATAAACTCCTAAGAGAGTGCACAGCCATTAAAAACAATGGGGCTCCAATATTTGCGTTTTTTCCGATTTGCGGGAGGGGGATTCAGAATGAATCCTTTGCAAATCAGAAGAAATTACTCTGTGTGTGTATGTATATATATACATAACCCAGTATAGATTTGCTGTCTGCCTTATTTTATTGAATGTTAATATGTACTAATATGTATTATATTTAATTATTTTGTAGAATGCACACCATTGGCAGGTTTATTTTATCTTTTTTAATTGATTCTATGTACAACGGCGTGTAAATTTACAGCACTTTATAAATAAAGCTTAATAATAATAATAATAATAATAATAATAATGATTTGTATCCCGTTCTCTTTCCAGAAATGGGTCTCAGAGCAGCTTCACCACACTGAAAGAAAAATACTATTGAAAATGTAGGAAAAAGGTGCATTAAAAAGGAATTAAAGGATTTCAGTGTTAAATCAGAGAGAGCTGTTACAAGAATAAAACGTATTTTAAAAAGATCAAACTGTATAAAACACTTTAAAACAAGAAGAGGGGGTAGGGGAGATCTGAAATGTTTTCAATTAACATTTTCAATTAACAATTTTCAATTAACATTTATTTAAAAATAATTTATTTTTAATTTTTAATTTATTGTTTTTTAATTTTATATTTTATTTTTATGTTTTTAATTTTTATTTTTATTTATAATGTTTAGAACATTATATATAATAATATAACATGATGTATTATATATAATATAATATTCTATGTATTATATATATAATAATGTATATTATATATAAATGAATATTATTTTTATAGATAATATATATATATATTATATCATATTAATAAATATTATATATATATTATCTATTGTATATATAAACATATATAGAATACTATTAATATAAAATTATCTCTAATATATATATATATATATATACAGAAATAATGATATTTATTATTTTATTTATTTTTATATTTATTTATGTGCATTTGAAATAAATTTAAAACAAATAAATAATATTTATTATTTTTATAGATAATATTATATATTAAATATTATATATAATATCATATATATATATATATATATATAGAATACTATTATTATAAAATTATCTCTAACATATATATATATATATATATATATAAAATATTTATTATTTTATTTATTTTATATTTATTTATGTGCATTTGAAATAAATTTAAAACAAATATGTATTATTTTTATAGATAATATTATATATATTAATAAATATTATATATAATATCTATTACTGTATATATACATATATAGAATACTATTATTATAAAATTATCTGTAACATATATATATATATATATACACACACACAGAAAGAATAATATTTATTATTTTATTTATTTTTTATATTTATTTATGTGCACTTGAAATAAATTTAAAACAAACAAATAATATTTATATGCATGGAAGCCAGGCATACAACAACAACAACAACAACCTTTTTATTCTCTTTCCCAAAGCATCCTCTGGTGACCCACAATGGCTCAGTTTAGAGCCTGCCAACTTTTGTTTCTCTGTTTCCTAATGAATGAAAAAAAAAAAAGTCCACTTTGTATCATCATCATGAGACTCAATCCATGGGCTGGGAGAAGAAGAAGAAGAAGAAGAAGAAGAAGAAGAAGTCTGGCGCGCGGTGCACGCTGGTCTCGGTAGTTCCCCCAGCCCCTTTTCCCCATAGAGGCTGCTTGGGCGGAGAACTACAGCCGGAGGCGCATGCGCAGAAGGGGGCCGGGGGCTAGGACAGAATGTGTCAGGAGCAGCGAGCGAGGGATACTCTGTATCTAGCTGGGCTCTGCCTCCGCGCATGCGCAGTGCATCCCCCTGCTGCTGCACTACTTTGTTGGCCCCCAGGTGAGGAGGTGGGATGGCAGGACTCAGCCCCCTTTTTCTGGGCAGGGAGGCAAAGGGGAGGCAGGAGGGGCTTGGAGGGGGGGGGTCCTTCCTTTTTTGCACTGGAAATGCTCGTCTGAATAGGCAGATGCGTGTCAAGGCTGGGTTGGGGTCAGGCAGAGGCTGGGCCTTGGCCCTTGGGGTTAATGAGAGAATGAGAGAGAGAAGGTGGGGAAGGCTCAGTGCTGGGGGGGGGGGGTCCTTATTCTGCCAAGGGCCTTGCAGGACTCGTGGGAACCCTTGTACACGTGTATTGCAGAAAGGAGTGTATTTGAAGCCCTGTAATAATGATGATATTAATAATAACAATAATATTTATTTACTCATCCAAAGCTCCAGAGGAGAGTGGTGGGAGCCCCTGCCCACCTCTCTGCGGACACTGTGTAATTCTCTGTACGCACGCCAGCACTGTGAGGCAGCGGCGAAAAAGGCCGACACCATTCTAGACGAGGATAGTGCCTAGATCAAGGGGAGTCATAGTCCCACTCTATTCTGCCTTGGTCAAGCCCCACTTGGAATAATATTGTGTTCAGTTGTGGATACCATAATTCAAAAAAGGGATGTTGAGAAACTGGAGCGTGTCCAAAGGAGGGTGACAAAAGTGGTGGAGGGTCTGGAAGAAATGTAATGCCCTGCAGTCAGGAAGAAAAAAATGAAACGAAATGCGTAGAGATAGGATGGGAGACCCCTGGCTTAACAAGACTGTGAGTGGCAGGGATCTAGGAGTCCTGGCAGACCACAAGTTGAATGTGATGCTGCAGCTAAAAAGGCCAATGCGATTCTAGGCTGCATCAATAGAAGTATAGTGTCTAGATCAAGGGAAGTCATAGTCCCACTCTATTCTGCCTTGGTCAGGCCCCACCTGGAATAATACTTTGTCTTGGTTTGGGTACCATAATTCAAAAAGGATGTTGACAAGTGGATGAGACATCTCCAGGACCCTCTGTTCTCCATTGCTCTGCTTCATTCCTGCAACCCCATAAAACCCAGGACCTCCTTATTAGGGTCTCGTAGGTAGCATGTGGCCTTTTTCTCTTCCTCCTTCCCTCCACCTTCCCCAGCATTATTGTCTTTTCCAATGACTCTTTCCTTCTCATTGGATGTGTCCGAAGTATGACAGCCTCAGTTTGGTCCTCTTGGCTTCCAGTGAGCCTTGAGGCTTGATCTGTTCAAGGACCCATTTGTTTGTCCTTTTGGCTGTCCATAGGACCCTCGGTACTCTTCTCCAGCCCCACATAATCTCAAATGAATGAGTTTTTCCTCCTATCTTCTGTCTTAACTGTCCATCTCTGGTGGACAGTTAACTTAATAGGGAATACATTGGCTTGTATGGTTCCAACTTTTGTACTCAGTTGTATCTCTTTGCGTTTTAGTATCTTTTCTAGTTCATTGATAGCCACTCTCCCCATTCTTAATCTTCTTCTGATTTCCTGACTGCATTCCCCATTTCTATCAATATTTGATCCCAAGTATGGGAATTTCTTCATTGTTTAGGTTGAACTTGTGAAGGTCCTTGGTGATCATTATTTTGGTTTTCTTTATATACAACTTTAAGCCTGCTTTTGCACTTTCTTCTTTGATTTTCCTTGGTAGTTGTTCTCGGTCTTTGAGGTTTTCTGCTAGTACTATGGTGCCATCTGTGTCTCCTAGACTGTTGATATTCCTTCTTCCTATTTTCACTCCTCTTTTTTTTCTGTGTCCAAGCCTGTTTTTCTTATAATACCGTATGTTCTGCATACAAGTTGAACAGATAGTGTGAAAGGATGCAGCCTTGTCTCACTGTTTTGCCAATTGGGAACCATTTTGTTTCTCCATGTTCTGTTCTGACAGTGTGTGTGTGTATATATATATATATATGTGTGTGTGTGTGTGTGTGTGTGTTTATTCCAAAAAGCAAAGCTTGAGTTTGCCATGTTAAATAAGGATTATATAGGGAAGGAACTGAAAGCACCTAGCCATGTGACCATCTTAAAGCTTATGGTTGACCATCTTAAAGCATGTGGCGCTTGTCTCCTTTTTGCTGAATTTTAAATAAGGAACGCCATTTTACTGTGCCACTGCATTTAATGGGATTGGACCATCCACAGATCTTGGTGTTCACAGGGGGTCCTGCAGCCTAACCTCAGCAGATACCAATGGCCCAATGTATACATATCACACAGGAAGGAGAGCTGTGGGAACCCCTGTACATGCATCATTCAGAAAGAAGAGCTTGGGAATCCTCGTACATGCGTTTTTCACGAAGAAGAGGTGTTCGATTCCCTGTACATGTGTCATCTAGGAAGCAAAGGGGTGTGAATCCCTGTACGCATTTTATGCTGAAAGGAGAGCTGTGGGAATTTCTGGATCTGCCACAGAACCTTCATCCATGGATTCAAACATCCACAGCTTGAACATATGTACAGTATTTAGAATATATATATATATATATATATAAAAATTAGTGTTCGCTTTTCAGCATTTATATATATTGGACCCTACATGGCTTGGGTCCAGCATACTCGAGGGAACACATCCTCCCATACAATCCTTTCCACACACTCGGGTCCTTTGGGAGGAACCTACTGCAGCCAAAGAAAACCAGGCTGGTGGTGACTTCCCAGAGGACCTTTTCAGCTGCCGCTCCAAAAAATATGGAATGACCTGCCAGAGGAGATCCACCATATAACATCACTGGAGGCCTTCAAGAAGGCAATAAAGATGGATCACTTCTGGCAGGCCTTCCCTAACTGTCCTCCTCAGACTTTTTAATAGTTTCACTGCCCCCATCAGATGTTTTCCGATTTTATTGTGAATTTTTTTAAAACTGCTCCCCACTTGCTGTTACTTGATCCAACACAGGGAGAGGCAGGATACAAATAAATATTATTATTTTTATTATTATTACTACTGTACTACTACTACTACTACTACTAGTGTGGTATATATATAAATGCTGAAAAGTGAACACTGATTTTTTCCCCCCATTGTATTTACTGGGACTTGAGCCTCCATGGATTTTGTAATCCATGGCAAGTCCTGGGAAGGAGAAGTGTGTGCGTCTCTGTACATGTAGCATGCAGAAAAGAAAGCAGGAAATCTCTGTATCGTGCAGAAAGGAGAGCCGATGATAGCCCTTTTGTGTTATAGGGGGGACTTGGACATGACACAGGATCACCTCCCTAAGTTTTGTTTGGGCCAGTGGTCCCCAAACGGTGCTCTTTAAGGGATTTTGGACGTCAGCTCCCAGAATCCCAGACATGACTGAGTTTTCTGAGAGCTGAAGTCTAAAAGTTCTCATGGGGCACCATTTGGGGAGCACTGGTTTAGGTGAATAATGGAAAGAGGCTGGGCTAAGCTCATTCAAGACTATTAACCTCTAACCCCCTTTCAACAGTCATTTTATCTTTCCTGGAGTTTAAAAGGAAAAAAAAAAAAAGCTCAGGGACTGGATCTACAAACTGGATGATGAAGCTCAATGATGATCGGGACTTAGTTTTAGACAGATCTTCAAATTGTTTCCCACTGGTATCACCTGTTGAAATCAAATCACGAAAGAGCTTGGTACTTACGCACACTTTGCTCCTCTGAGAACTGCATTGATAGAACTACGGTTCCAAACTATGCCAACATCTGTCATTGGATGGCAGATCCAGAAACGCTTTGAGAAATTTAAGGCTCAGCATTTGCCGTGTGGGAGAGGTAGAAGATCTTTCACACTATTTCCTCTCTTACCAGCTTTATCAAAACTGCAGGGAGAGAATCATGGGGTAGATTTTGGCTTTTTTACAGGATGAGAAGTTTTACATGAAATTAGGCTGGTTACTGTCAGATTGTGACCCATATCACTTAAAATCCACAAAACAGAAACCTTATACATGTTGCAAGCTTTCGAAGATTCGAGACAAACCGGATCTGTAGCTTTTTGTCTTGCTAATGGAATTAAAATTTATTTCCTAGACTCAATCGTCATTTTTCTTTTTCTCCTGTATGGTTTTTAACACTTTTGCCTGCTGAAGAAGCCAGTGGAGCTTCAAAAGCTTGCAACATATATATGGTGCATTTTGGTTGATCCAATCAAGGTTATCACTGTATTTAGGTGAAAGTACATTTTGCTATATTGCTAACAGCTACCCCTGGATATGTGACCCATACGTTACACATAAAACAACCTTATTTGCTGAAGCTGCTAAAAGTATTCATGCTAGTTATTTGAAAAATATTGCTATATGCTATGCAAGGGATTCAGTACAGTAATCTGATTTTTTTTAAATGGATATACATGTATGTATGTAGGTATGCCTATATTTCATTGGAGTTTTTGGAATTGGAATTGCCGAGAAAACCCCATGTTCCGTTATATTGTTGTTGTTGCTGCTGTTGTTGTTGTAGGACTGTATGTTCCAGCATTCCTCCCTCTGGCTACATTGGCTTGGCCTCATGACAGTTACTTTGAAACACAGGATTCCCAACCCTGTTTTAAAGTGTCACAACATTTTTGTTTTGATCTCTTCTGGGGACAAAAAAAAAGTTAGTTGTAAATTGGAATAAAAATCAAACTTAAGATAACACTTTTAAACCCAAGCTTCCCATCTTTTGGAGAAGGAGTGGAATCATGGTTAAGGGAGAAAAGTGTGTTGTCAGTTAATCACAGCTAGCCTCTTGCACAAACTTGCAAAGAGCCATCAGATGCCACAGTATTCTCACAACTTGGTTTCCGAATCCTCTGTATAGGAATAATTGTGCTGGCCTTCCTTGCAAGATGGTGGTAAAGATGTGTGAGCAGTGTATGTGAAATCCTCCAAATTCTGTATTAATAAATTAGATTTCAGGGGGATAGAGTTTAGTTCTGCTTAGGCAGGCTCTCTGTGTAAACTAAGTACAATATCATCCAAAATCCACAAAACTGATACCTTTGTTGGGCCAAGCAGAATGCACATTATACATACTGCAAGCTTTCAAAGCTCTACTAGACTGCTGGACTGTGGTAACCAGCATCCCTCACCAATGGCTGTCCTGGTTGGGGCTGTTGGAACTTGTAGTCCAACAGATCTTAACAGCCATGACTTCAACTACAATTATAGCTATGGGCAGGGGAGGCAACATGTGGGTAGTGCTCCCCAAAATGAAACAAAAAGAACTCTTCCCAGTCCCCAAATTTCTAGCACTGGAGTGAGTGAGACACCAAAAACCACCCATAGCTCACACTCTTATATTGATTGATTGATTGATACCAAATGCTATGCTTGGATGCCTTTGCTCACTTTGCCTGCCTTTTTTCTTAACTGCATATCTAGTTTTATGTTACTATGCTGTTAGGAATTTAGAGAATGAAGGAAAACTTCAATGGGGTGGGATCTTATTTGACTATACTGTATGCTTCTTTCCTGCTTTACTATCTCTTGAGCGTGTCTCCTTTTTAGTTTGGCAGTTGATTGTAATTTGATTTTCCTTTAATTGAGTCAGGCTAAAATTGAAGCTGGAATGTGGACATATTAAACTTCCACTGCTTATTATTATTATTTTTCAATCTCAGTCAGCAGCCTTCTATTAGATGCATTGTACCAAAGGGACTCTATGCCGATAAAAGAACATGGGGAGAAGATCAGCCTTTGGAGCTTGAATGTTACAAATATGGCAGACTGAAGGCTTGTGTACACAACAAGGTACACAACAACAACAAACAGGCGCTGGAAGCATTTGACCCAAGGAGATGCCATCAGAGAGCAGATCAATAGAAGCGTCTACTATGGTGCTAACTTAGATGTTGATTTTTAGTGACCCGAGCTGAGCAGTTTTGCTCAGTTATAAAAATATTGCTGAGGAAAGTAAGAAGTAGTCCATTCATCTAATAAAACTATTGACTTCTTTCAAGTATTTGCCAGACAGTTTTCCTCCAAAACATTTTCTGATCCCTTAGGCCTTTCAAGCAGATGAAAGCCCCTATCAAAGACACGTGGATTGCCATGAGCAAAAAACAAAAAGCCCTTCTAAATTGTTAGCTAGCCCTTTTGTATTTCTGGGATCAGAAGGGATCAAGGCAGGAAAAGCTTGAAAGAGACACATTTGAAGGAGGAAGAAGTGGAAAGCTGTGAAGCTATTAAAATTCAAAAGAAGTGTGTGTGGGCCAGTGTGTTGTAGTGTTGGACTTGGACAATGTTGAACTAGGGCAGTGGGATACCAGCTTTTGAATCCCCTCTTGGTCAGAGAAACCTACTGGGTAACCTTGGGCAAGTCACATCTCAGCCTCAGAGGAAGGCAGTGGTGAACCCTCTCTGAGCAAATCTTTCCAAGAAAACCCTCTGCTGGGTTTGCCTTAGCTCACCATGAGTCAGAAATGATTTGAAGGCACACAACAACAACAGCAACAATTTTAAGCAGTGCCTATACTCTCCTTGCTTATAAATACCTTTTGGTCAGCATTAATCAGTTAATTCACACCCATGTCCAGTAATAATGAAACAAATCATCCTCATAGAATCATATAATCATAGAATTGGAAGAGACCACAAGGACCATCCAGTCCAACCCCTTTCTGCCATGCAGGAATTCACAATCAAAGCATCCCTGACAGATGGCCATCCAGACTCTGTTTAAAAACGTTCAAAGAAGGAGACTCCACCACTCTCTGATGAAGGAGTGCATTCCACTGTCAAACAGCCCTTACTGTTCCTCCTAATGTTGAGGTGGAATCTCTTTTCCTTTAGCTTGCATCCATTGTTCCGTGTTCTAGTCTCTGCAGCAGCAGAAAACAAGCTTGCTCCCTCCTCAATATGACATCCCTTCAAATATTTAAACAGGGCTGTCATATCACCTCTTAACCTTCTCTTCTCCAGGCTGAACATCCCCAGTTCCCTAAGGTGTTCCTCATAGGGCATGGTTTCAAGACCCTTCCCCATTTTAGTCACCCTCTTTTGGACATCCTCCAGTTTTTCCACATCCTTTTTAAATTGTGGCTCCCAGAACTGGACACAGTATTCCAGGTGGGGCCTGACCAAAGCAGAATAGAGTGGCACTAATACGTCCCTTGATTTAGAGACTATGCTTCTATTGATGCAGCCCTAAAATCGCATTGGCCTTTTTAGCTGCTGCACCACTCTGTTGACTCATGTTCAACCTGTGGCCTATTTGGACTCAATCTCTTTCACATGTATAAGTCTCCTTAAGCCAGGTGTCCCTAATCTATATCAGTGCATTTCATTTTTCTGCTCTAAGTGCAGTACCTTGCATTTCTCCATGCTGAATTTCAGTTTGTTAGCTTTGGCCCAGCTTTCTAATCTATTAAGGTCATTTTGAATTTTGATCCTGTCTTCTGGGGTATTAGCTACTCCTCCTAATTTGGTGTTATCTACAAATTCGATAAGCATGCCTTCTATTTCTTCATCCAAGTCATTGATAAAGATGTTGAATAGCACTGAGCCCAGGACAGACCTCTGTGACACCCCACTGGTCACTTCTCTCCAGGATGAAAAGGAGCCATTTGGGTTCAGCTGGTCAACCAATTACTAATCCACGTAATAGTTACCTTGCTTAGCTCACATTTTACAAACTTGTTTGCAATAATGTCATGGGGAACCTTGTCAAAGGCCTTACTGAAATCAGTATATGCTATATCCACAGCATTCCCTTCATCTACCAAGCTGGCAATTCTATCAAAAAGCAAATTAGATTTGTCTGACATTACTTGTTTCTCTGAAACCCAGTCTAGATGTTCACAGATTCTCTGTTTAATGATCTGCTCTAGAAACTTTCCTGGTATTGTTGCCAGACTGACTGGACAATAATGGTTGGGATTTCCCCCCCCCCCCCCAGTGTTTTAAACCCAGGTTATATGAAAAAAACTATATCCTCCCACATGGGCCTCCTTGGATTTTCAGCTCTTTTGCAGAGGTTCTGCAAAGGTACTACAGTACAAGATCCCTTTGCATACTTCATTGGTTCTATTTAGTGGGTACGTTTTTATGTTGTTCTTAATTCTTTGGATATTTCCATTATATTTTAACTTATGCATGTTTTAGTTCTGTGTACTTTTATCTCTTGTGACTCTTGACTCCCCTGGCTGGATTAAAACAAATACATACTGAATTGCTCCCATAAAAGTGAACAGCAAAGGGCTCACCGTTTATTTATTTTTTTGGACAGGAAGAAAAGGTTGCATTCATATACAGTTGGGTCAGGAGGCTAAACCAGTGTCTGGCCCTTGATCATCTCGGAAACCTCAGCTTGTGAGAGTAAAGGCTGCTTCAGTCTTCATTGCCCTCTGGGTGTGGTTTTTATGGTTTCACTAGGATGTGGTTAAACTGACATACATACAAAATGGTAGAGTGCTGGAGTTCCTCATGAGGGCTGGGGACAGCCAAGACGAAATTCTCAGTTGTAAAGTACATTGGATGACCTGGAGCAAACTCCGTGCATGAAATGAGTCTCCTTTATTCAGAATTCCAAAATCCGAAATATTCCAAAATCCAACTTTTATTTCCGTGAGTGGCTGAGATAGTGACACTAGTTTTCTGACAGTTCAGTGTACACAAACTGTTTCATGAACAAAATCAATTTTTAAAAATTGTATAATCTGGAAACCGTAGGTTGTGAATCATTACTTGTACAAGTTGGGTCTCTCTTACTCAGAATTTTGAAATTCAAAACACTCCAAAATCCAAATCTCTTTCATGGGTGGATGAGATAATGACACCTTTGCTTTCTTTGGGTTTTGTGTACACATGGATAACATTATTTTTTTAAATGTTATGTATAACACTAACTTCAGGCTATGTCTATATGAAACAGAAATGAATTTTGGGTTTAGATTTGGGTCCCATCACCAGGATATCACATTATGCATGTATATGCAAATTCACATATTTCAAAATCTCCAAAAAATCCAAAATTTAAATCCAAAATCTATATCCAAAAATAAAATAAAAGAAAAGAAAATTACAAAATCTGGTCCTGAGAATTTTGGATAAGGGAGGTTCATCCTGTAAAGCCCGACAGCCTGCCTGCCATCCACCAGAGCCATGGGAGGCATTGCCTTCCCTCACCAATTTAGGCCCAAAAGAGCCCCCCTCCTTTTTTTGAAACACAAAGTGACTTCTGCTCACTTCCAGTTTTAAAAAGCCCTCTACCATGCCTATAATGGCCCAGGGAAGCCTATAAACATAGCAAAAATGTCCCGTATCTGGTATCAGTGTTTCTCAAACTCTGGTCCTCCAGATGTTTTGAACCTCAGCTCCCAGGATTCCTGCTTGTTAGCCCAAATGGTTAGGTCTTCTGGAAGTTGAAATACAAAACACCTGGAGGTCCAAAGTTTGGGAAACACTCTGCTAGATGGTGTTTGGGGACCAAATTGTGTGTTGATCTTGTTTTATGTAGAGGTGTGTGCAGTGGTCTGCCAAGATCTCTTGGGGGAGGCTAATGTTGCCCCCTAGCCTTCCATAGTAGTAGTAGTAGTAGTAGTAGTAGTAAATATTTATTTATGTCCCACCTCTTCCGTTTCAGGGATCGAGGCAGGTGACAACAAAATATAAACAATACAAAAAATGATAAAACAGCAAACCCCTCCAAACCCCAACCCTAACCCTCCCTTACCAATTATCAAATTAAATAAATTAAAAAGAAATCATAAACACATGGCAATAGCTTCAGAACATTGACAATTATCAGATGACAAACTTGGTGGAGGATGGAAATAAGATGGATAGATTCTTCTATTCTGGTGTCATCAATCATGGAAGGCCTGCCAGAAGAGAGTTGTCTTTATTGCCTTCTTAAAGCCCTCAAGAGAGGAGATTTGGTGAATCTCTTCTGGCAGGTCATTCAAAATTTTTGGAGCCGCTACAGAAAATGTCCTCTGAGAAGTTGACACCAATCTAGATCTTCTTGGTTGTAAGACATTCTTCCCAGAGGAATGGAGAGTGAGGGAGGAATTATATGAAAGGAGACGTTCCTTCAAGTAAGCTGAACTCAGTTGCCCATTCCTGTTGCAAGGGAAAGGTAGGGATGGGTTTAATCTGGGTTGTTTTTTTTTTTTCTTTTTCAGGGTGGTACATAATACAGGCATCTTGAAAAAATGTAGTAGCATTGCTTCTGAAGGTTGCCTGTTTCCTTATGATCCCAGCAGTAAGGTCCAGTTGTGCTTCTGCTACTTTCAGATAGAAACCTGATGAGAAGGCAGGGCAGGGCCTTTCTCCTGGCAGCCTCTGGATTGCTGCCAGCTTGGATGGGCAGTAGGAGGTGAGACAGATGAACAATGATAAGACTTAGTTTTTTGTGGTTTTTTGGGGGCTATTTGGCCATGTTATAGAAGGGTTTATTCCTGGCATTTCACCAGCATCTGTGGCTGGCATCTTCAGAGAAACATCAGGAATAAACTCTTCTACATGGCTTGGGTCCATCTTATCTGAGGGACCGCCTCCTCCTATACGAAGCCCCCGCACACTCCGGTCTTCTGGGAGGAACCTATTGCAGCCCATGAAGACTAGGCTAATGCAGACCTCCCAGAGGGCCTTTTCGGCTGTTGCTCCCAGACTATGGAATGACCTGCCGGACGAGGTGCGTCTTATTAAATCTTCTGATTGCTTTAAAAAAGCCTTGAAGACGCATCTCTTCCAGCAGGCCTTCCCAGAAAGTCCTTAACCTCTGTTTGGGTTAAGCTCTCCCATTAACATCTTGACCCTGATATCTATGCCATGAGTTGCTGTTCTAAATTGTAATTTTACTGTGCTGTTTTAATTGATGTTAGTTTAATTCAATTTTAAGGGGCGGGTGGTTGGGTATGGGTCGTATATATTTTATCTTGTATTTTTTAATTGATGTAACCCGCTCCAACTGGATACAGAGGAGCGGGCTATAAATAAAATTTTATTATTATTTATTATTATTATTCTAGAACATGTCCACATAGCCTGAAAAATTCACAAAAAAACTATGGATGCCGGCCATGAAAGCCTTTGACTTCACAACTATAACACTTTCCTTAAACTTGTCCATCCACCACACCACTTCTTTACATCTCCATTGCCATTCCTCAGATGAAGGAGTAGGCATGATGTAGCCCTCCAGATACTGTTGGACTAGAACTCCCAGCATTCTTCTTTGCTTGTCATGCTGGATACGTTTCTTGGGAGATGTTTGGCCATCAACATCTAGAGGGTGTTTCTAACCCTTGTTTAGCATTACATCTGAACCTGGCTTTTACCTGTTGATGTTAAATGTTGCAAAAAGTTTGCATTGATTTTTGAAATGGTGCTATGCACCCCCTCCTCCACATGGACCAATAAATATTGTCCTTGAGCCCTCTATCAGAGGGATGTTTTTCCGTGTCTTCCATATACCACTGTAACTGCTTTTCACAAAGTCTGTGGCTTGTGCTCTGGGGTAGACTAAATGATCTTCTGATGACTCCTGTAAACTGTAGGATATTATTTATTTGCAAATGGGTTTATCCTGCTCCTTGGTGCTCTTGTATTTCCAGAGGGCATGCACAGGGAAAAATGCTTCTAAGGGAAGCATTCACTTTTGGTGTTATGAATCACAGGTTTTCAGACTCTGTTGAAAGTGTGTTGCCTGTGGTTTCCGGTCTTTCCACACCAAGCTGTGAAATATGAGCTTGATTTGGTCCCTTGCTCAGAGAGAGGCAGTGACTCTGTCCTGCTGAGGAGCCTCTTGCTTGGTTTGATTATTGATGGTTTGAACTCATTGCCTGGTGGATTGCATGAAGTATGTGTTGGCTTTAGCTCTTAATGTTGTGTTATTATTTTAGACAAAAGCCAAGCTAAGGGTTGCTGGCGGAGATGACAGGAGAGTTTGTACCAAGAGAACCCTGTGACCCCCTCCTCTGTGTCCAAAGAGCATAGAATCTAAAGAGCTGGAAGGATCCACAAGGGCCATCTGATCCAACCTCCTGTCATGCAGGAATAAACACTAAAGCATCCCTGAAAGATGTCTGTCCAACCTCATTTTAAAGGCTTTCAGAGAGGGAGATACCCCTGCCCCCAGACAGTCCAATCCATTGTTGAACAACTCGTACAATAAAGTTCATCCAGATGTTTAGGTGGACTCTCTTTTCTTGTAATATGAATCCATTGGTTTGTGTTCTGGTCTCTGTTCTAGTAGAAAATTAGCTTACTCCATCTTCAATATGGCACCCCTTTAGTTATTTAAAGATGGCTATCATGTCATCTCTCAGTCTTCTCTTCTCCAAGCAAAACATACCCTTCTCCCTCAGTTATTCCTCATATTACCTATTCTTTCTCAAGAATGCCCAGACTTGCAAACTGAGTGCAGTCGGCTCTCCGTAGCCACAGATTCTGCATCAACGAATTAAACCCACCACAGTTTAATTTAAAAAAATAATAATAATCCAAAATCCAAACTTTAATTTTGCCCTTTTATATCAGGGACACCACTACCATGCCGTTGTATGTAATGGTACTTGAGCATCATGGATTTTGGTATCCCTGGCCTGGAACCAAACCTCAGCAGATATCTAGGGCCCGCTGTACAATAGTGAAATCAGGAGTAGGCAAAATGCGGGCATAGATTTATCAGTCCTTCAGATAAATTATTCTGCTTGAAAAAAAATGGAATTTGTTGTGGATTTCAGTTAAAGATGAGTAGGAATTTTTTGTTAGTGCAATTTAACCATCAAGGAAGTAGACATATTTTTAGATACCTTAGCCTGGGGTGGGAAATTTCAGAGCTCAGGTTTTTGCCAAAAGGGCTTGTGGTGCTGCATGTTGTTTACACACTTTACAGCCCTAAGGACCTAGCTATTTTAAAATTAAAAACAGGGAAAACCGAGATTCTCAAAATGCTGACTAATTTGTTCAATGTTGTATGGTTGTATGCTTGTGCAATTTAGATGTGTGGGTTAGTATTAGGGTTTTAACAAGTTAGCTGCCAGAGCTAGAATAAGGATACTTCTGGCTCTAAAATCTTTCTCTTGAATGTCTACCATAATCTTCAGAAATAGTAGTTATCTCCACTTCCCCATTCTTTTCACATGGTGGAAACATTCCCATTTACAGCTGGTTTGAGCAGTGCAAATGGTTTGACTATATAGGCTAGACCAGTGATTCTCACATTTGTCCTCCAGATATGTAGGTTTTCATTTTCCAAATTCTTGACCATGCAGGCTAGGCCTTTTGGGAACTGAATTCTCAAACATCTGTGGGACCAGAGTTTGAAAACCACTGAGCTCATCCTCCAGGCTAGGAATTTATTACAATGATTTTGTAATCTGTGGGATTAACTAACAGTCCAGAAAACATGTCCTATGAGTAATAGCTTAGGGCACTGAGTATATTTAGATTAGAGAAGAGAAGATTAAGACATGGCATGATAGCCTTGTTTAAATTTTTGAAAGGATGTCATGGTGAAGAAGGGATAAACTTGTTTTCTGCTCCTCCAGAGACTAGGACACAGAGCAATGGGTTCAAACTAGAAGAAAAGAGATTCCACCTCAACATTAGGAAGAACTTCCTGATGGTAAGAGCTGTTCAACAGTGGAAGATACTGCCTCAGAGTGGTTGAGTCTTCTTGGAGGTTTCTAAGCAGAGGCTGGATAACCATTTGTTGGGAGTGCTTTGATAATGTATTCCTACATGGCAGAATTGGGTTGGACTTGGGGTCTCTTCCAGCTTCATGATAGATAGATAGATGATAGATAGATAGATAGATAGATCATTCTATGCTGCAACGTGTTGCCCTTGAAAGATGATTGAAAATTTAAGAGCTGATGGTGCCATTTATGGCAAATGTCATGTGAGGTGATGCTCAGGGGGACCACCCATGATGAATTTGATCCTAAACACACTGCAGAAATAATCCTTTTTGAGACCCCTTTAACTGCCCTGGCTCAGTGCTATGGAATCCTGGGGATTGTAAGTTATTGTGGCACTAGAGCTCACTGACAGAGAAGGCTAAATGTCTCACAAAACTACAGTTCCCAGAATTCCATAGCACTAAGCCAGGACAGTTAAAACAGTCTCAAACTGGATTGTTTCTGCAATGCATTTTGGACCATAGTTGAAGATGTTGGGACTCTGGGATAATGTTGAAAGAGGTGTGCTAAAATGGGATGTCTTATAGGGACTAGCTCCTAGGTTTGAATGCCTTTTTAATAATCCAGGAGGCCACTGACACCACATAATCCTAGCCATAAGATTCCATTTCAGTGACCATGGTTCCATCATGTGGAATTCTGGGATTGGGGAGTTCTTTGAGGTTCCTAGACATCTCTGCTGAAGAGCTTTGGTGCTTCACTGAAGAATGGACCACTGGATTCCATAGGATAGAAACATGGCAGTTCAAGTGGAATATTAGTGCTATAATTATGCAATGTGGAAGAGCTCCAGGTTTGTTTAAGTAGTAATTTCAGTTTTTTATGGGGGTCGGAGGTTGAACTGGACATTCCTCCACATTTCTCTCCCTCTTCAGTTGGCCAGTAAATAGCAATGTTGGGTGCAGCAGGTGAAAGATGGATTTTGAGCAGTGAAGAGGAGATGTATTGTAGTTCCACCTGGTGGAACTTTACATCATTCTGGATCTGCTAGCAATTAAAGTCATGGCAATTCTACATCACCCTGATCTTCTTTTTTTTAATTTTTATTGATATGATCAAGAAAATCACAGTAGATTCACATGTCATATACTATCCAGAATTCATATTTATCTTTCTTATATCTATAAAATTGCTCTTATCTTTATGTTTATTCCCATGTTAAATTGATTTGAGTCCTTGCATTGAATCTTAATAATCGCAACTGTTCATTCTAGTCTTATAACTGAAATTCAAGCAAACAACATTATTGAATAAATAGGGCAATGCATTTAACAGTACCTAAAAAAAAATTCTTGATAATTGCAGTCCAACTTTTATTCCTGAGTTCTTAAAACATCCAATGGGAGATTAATGATACCTCGATAGCAACCTCTTATATACAAGACCATCTGTCCTGACAGAAGGTTTTTATTGTGTTCCAATATGTGTTGTGGATATCGAATGTTTTCCCTTGTAACTTAACTGATAGTATGTCCATTTCCATATTGTCCATCGTTTTTAGTAACCAATCATCTATTGAAGGTATCTCCTCTGTTTTCCACTTTTTTGTCACTAGTATTCTGGCAGCAGAAATCATGCACAGAATGGACTTTGTGTGTGTTTTTAGCCTCGTTATCTAAAGTTGTATTTGTTATGTTTAGAAGGTAGAGTTCGGGCCACATTTTAAAATTTAGACCCAATATCAGGTTAATCTTCTCAACAATATTTGTGATGGGAGGACCATCTCAATTTGCAGGATCATTTTAAAAAATCACCAATTTAAATACATCTTAATTAAACTCAATTACTAGATGTACCAGTCCTAAAAAAACATCAAATGTGAAATATGCTGTCAACGACAGAGAAAACTGGTAAAGGGGAAGGAGAAGTAAAAGTTCACAAATAACCGATGTCGAGATGGAAGGAAGTCAAGAAAGAGTCATTATTATTGGGAACACAGCAATCAAGTCAACAAATGTATATTGTAAACATTAAGTATATTATTTATTCCTCTTCTACATATGTGTTATTAACTGTGTTGTTATCATTTTCCTGTTTTTCTTTTATTGAATTTTGTGATCTTTTGCTAGTAAAAATGAATATTAAAAAGATGAAAAAGTGGCCAATTTAGTCTGGTGCCTCTCACCTTTTTGCCCCTTGCATGTCTGAGATTTCAGATAGCTGAATATGGAATTAGTCCCAAGGCTGTCTTTGTGGATGGCTCCATCTAATAATGTCTTCAGCAATTTGCTTTTGCTTTATGTCTCTGAGTGTGCAACTCTATTTTGGATAGATTGTGTCAGGAGGGGAAGGTAAGCAGTGTTTTAATTCTTTTTGTGATCAATTCTTATTGTTTAAGTATTGAGCGGTACTCTGAGCTGGGAGAATATTATCTAGTAGTTTGGACCCAGGTTTCAGTTTAGGGCCCAAGGAAGAATAAAATTGGGGATGTTTTACAAGGCCTAATGACACTTTTATGATTCTAAACAAAGCAGACCAAAATCAAAGCATAGCAAAACTTCTTCATGGGTTTGAGTAAATTTGGATTTAGGCCCTATAGAAACAGAGATGAGAGTCAGTGGTTTTGAGTATCAGATTAGGACTCAGAGAGGCCAGGATTCAAATCACTGCTCAGCCTTGGAAACCCCCTGGGTGACCCTGGATAAGTCACACTCTCTCAGTCTCAGAGGAAGGCAATGGTACTTCCCAACAAACAAACTGGCCAAAAAAACTTCTGTGATAGGTTCTCCTTAAGGTCACCATACGTCAGAAACAACTTGAAGGCACACAGCAACAGAAATGTAAGTAATGGTTTTATGAAATAACTTTTAAAACTGTAATTTCCCCAATTAAGAATTCAAAAAAATCCTGTTTTCTATTTAGGAAGCCTTTTGTGTGTATTGGAATTCGCATGTGGTCAACGTTGTGGAATGGCATGTAAGATTATCTATGTGGACAATGCAAACAAATGGTGTGAAGTTCCAGGACATGTGGCCTGGTACTACCATTATTCCTGTGTACCCTAGGCAACTTGTTTCTTGGGGAGAAGTTGCCCTGCAGGAGGGCAAATAGTGGTGGAATGAGAAAGACCACCCGATAAGAGGCTTAACCCCAGTAGGGATCATGCTTTACAGCATCCTTTCTTAACCTTTTTCTCCTTGGGGAACCCTTGAATGTTCAGGTCCCAAGGAACCCTGTATAAAAATTGTGGGTATTTTTTGCAGGGGTTCACTGAGACCCTCACCGAGTGAGGGGTTCACTGGTATCTGTCTTCAGTAATGGACTGGATGCAGAGTAGCAAACTGAAACTGAATTCAGGCAAAATAGAGGTGCTCTTGGTCATCAACAGGCAGATCAGGGAATAAGGATTCAACCTGTGCAGGACGGGGTTATGCTCTACTTGAAAACACAGGTCCTGAGCTGAAGGTGCTCCAGGATGCATCTCTGAGCCTGGAAGCTCAGGTTTCAATGGTGGCCAAGAGTGCATTAAAGCTTGTGCACTAGCTACACCCATTTCTTGAGATATCAGGTATTGTCTCTGCAACACATGCCTTAGGGATCATTCAGACATCTTTTTTTTAGTGCGACTATTCAAGTAATCTCACTCACACATTCTGGGTTTGTTGTTCACACAATGGAACCACATTTATGCGCATCTCTGTGACTTTGGGTGCTCACATGGTCCAGCACTTGAATAAAGATGTAGTCAGTGATACAAATGTATTCCAAACACATTCAAGATGTGCAAAGTTTTATCCCAGTTCATCCTGGGTCTATTTGCATTGGTTATTCACACAGCTGAGAATGTGAATCTTTTTAGAAAAATTTTGGTGAGGAAAACCAATATAAAATATCAATATCAGAAGGGTTTTTGAGCACCCCCCTCAAAACATAATCAGGTGCATTTTAAATGCATCTAAAACACAAAGATTCCACCCAGGTTCAACCCAGATTATTTACATCATCTGAACAACCCCTTACCCCTATTTGGATTACTGTAATATGCTCTCTGTGGGGCTGCCTTCAAAGAGTGTTTGGAAACTTCATCTGGTCCAAAAAGCTGCAACCAGATTAACTAATGTGTGTAAGCGAAGCATTTCCAGCAAGGAAGTTGCATGCTCCCCAGTTTGCTCATGAGTCCATTTAAGAGAATGGGGTGTCCAGTAATTCTGCTGTGTTGTTGAATTGTTCATTTCATGGTGCCTTCTTGTCTCTCTCTTGTCTATTGTGCCAGACCTTGGACAGAGAGATTTTTTTTTTTATCTTCAGAAACGAGGCAAATCCAAGATTAAACGTGCCAGGTACTCTTTGTTGCAGACCTTGTCCTATCTCCCAGAAGCGTCCTTTTTAATTAAATTGACATTTCTCCAAACTGGGGGTGACGGGCAGGTTCAGAATGCCACATCAGAACTCCCGAGCTTTTTCCCTTGGTTGAGATGGCATTTGGTATGTCAGAGCTGATAGTTCAAGCCGTTTCAGTGTAATGGTGGTGACTCAGCCACAGCCTACATCTCTGACCTTCTCTCTTATTGCTTCTCCCTTCTGCTTGTCAGTAACTCCTTCCTCAGTGTTCCCTTTTTTCTTTCTCCCACTCTCCTCTCCTCAGCTCTCTCTCCCCCACACCCCGCTTCTCCTGGTTCCACTTAAAACGTGCCCAAATTGCCTTGCAAATCCCCCTTATGCAAGACACAAACTTCCTCCTACTCCTCTTGAATACACAGTTATTTTCCTCCCCCATCCCCACCCTGGTGCTTCCTACGGAGTTGATCTGTGCAGTATGTAAAGTTTGGCACAGGAAAGCAGAGACTCTCTCTCTTCCAGAACCTAATTTGGAAGACTTCCGGGGCTGGTACTATAGTGCATCCCATTCTTCTGCTATCTCTTGTCTTTGGGGACCATTGGTTCTTGGATTCAAATAATATTTTTTTTCCCTTTTGGCTTTGAAAAGATGAATAGAAATGCAGAAGAAGGCACAAAGAAATAAGGTGAATCCCAGAGCTCTTTCATTCACACAATTCTCTCCCTCTCCTGGTTACGCAAACCAAATAGGGCTTTTCTTTTTTTCCCCTTTGCATTGTACAATTATAGCACTTTGATGTGACATCCACGTCTCATGGCTCCATCCTCTTGAATCCTGGGATTGATTGTTTCTGTGGTATTTGTAATTTAACAAAAAAGCAAGGATTTCATGGATTTCAGAGATGGGTAATGCTTGTTTAGAGATAGAATTTTTTATTGTATGTCTTTTAGTATTTTTGTTACAAGCAGTAAAATGGCTATGGGTGTGTTTAAATCATAACCTTTCTGTCTTCATTGACTCTCGGTGCCACCTTAAGCAAACACCTGAAGTGAGATACAGGACTTTGACTCCAACACAGGTCCAGAACACACTGCAAAAATAATCCAGTTTGAGTTTGCTTTAACTGGCCTGGCTCAGTGCTAGGGAATATAGGAGGTTTAGGTTACTGTGGCACTAGAGTTCTGTGACAGAGAAAGCTAAAGCTGGATTCACACTGGAGAAATAATCCAGTTTAACTGCCATGGCTGGGAAGTGTAGTTTGTTGTGGGACCCAGAGTGGAGCACGTAAACCAGATTATTTCTCCACTGTGAATCTAGCCTAAATGTCTCACAAAACATAGTTCCCAGAATTCCCTAGCCTTGAGCCAGGGCAGTTAAAGCAGTCTGAAACTGGATTATTTCTGCAGTGTGTTTTGGACCGCAGTCATCTTTGCTTGATGAAGAAGCTTTTGGGCTCCCACAAACTAATGTGATATATTTTGTGTCTTCTGATTTGTCCAATAAAGTTATCAATACATTTTGCACTGTGTGATCTCTAAGCTAAAGCATTTTTGGTCCCATCCCTTTTGTTTTTGGTCTTGCCACTCCAGGAAAGTGGCCCATGAGAACCTCTGTGAACCTCATTTGGCTTTGGTTGAGAAAAGCTTCTCACCCTCAAGAAACATTGCAAAGATCCTATTCTTATATCTTTGTACTGCTGTGGTCCAACTGTTTTGGAACATTCCTGCTGAATGCTGTGGCTTCCTACCTTTATGATGGATTGTAGCATTCTGAATGAGGACCCTTTCCCAACATAACCACTCCCAATGTCATCTGATAGATGCTGTATCAACAACTGCTGATCTGCTCTGTTGCCTCTGGGTAAATATTTAGGGGCTCCAGATCGTAGCCAGAGATGGCCATGTGCTTATTCTTATTTTAAAACTAGGAACCAGTGTAGTGTAACAGTTTAACTGTTGGACTACATCTTTGGGGACCAGGTTTTGAGTCTCCACTTAGCCATGAGACCTGATGGGTGACTTTGGACATGTCACATGCTCTCAACCTCAGGGGAAGGCAATGCTAAATCTTGTCTGAACAAATTTTGCCAAGAAACCCTTAGGGTCACTATAGGCTGGAAACAACTTGAAGGCACACAACAACGAATTGTAAAACTGCGATGAGGGTTTCCTTGCTTCTTTGAACCCACTAGCTCTTATTTCTCATTTCTCATTGGTTTGGCTTTCTCCAGAAATAAGGAACATCGGGCCTTTGTGCTGAAACTGGCTCGCTTGGGATCCGTTTTTAGCTTTCTAGTGTTCCCCAGAGAGACTGCTCCTTTTCCATGACACAGTGGTTTGTTGCTTTTCAGCTTTTGTATAGTTTCCTCCACCTCCATTTGTAAAGATTGAAATGCCCTTACAAGGTTTGGCAAGAGCTTTAAGCTAAAACTTGGTTTTATTTCTGGTCCCATTTTTGGAACAAAATCCTGAGACTTTCCAAAATTAAAGTTAGACCTTGCATTCAAAAAAGTTCATTATCTCTGATTTGCACTACAGGTGCAAATCTTGCAGTTTTTCCAATGCTGTTAGACTACACCTCCCAGCAGCCCTAGTCAACATAGCGGTGGTGGGGAAGGCTTGCAGTTCTAGTCCATTAAAGACTGGAGGGTTGCTTGATTCCTCTTCCAATTGGAACTGTCAAATGTCTGAGATGACTAGCTAGCTTCTCGGCAAGATTTTGTATAAACAGAAGTCATTAAATTCTCTTGGATTTGTGTGTGCTCATTGTTCAGAAGGATGGATGCAAAGTTAATGGCTGGAGCAATGGCTTAGATCATTTTGATCACTGGCCCTGGGTACAGGTCAGGTCTTCTGGTGGAGGACATCTCTGATAATTGCTGTTGGCTGCGGCCAGAGCTGCTGAATGCTTTAAGTGATTTTAGATTTAAGTTTTGGTCATAAGTCATTGAGCCAAAGCTCCACTGCCTATTCTTTTAGAGAGGGCGAAATGTAGATGAAAGGGAACTTTGCTGACACATTGGCTACCAATGATTCTATTTAATAAAATGCTGTGCCTGGCTGTTTTTCCCCTCTTCTTTTTCTCCCCCCTGTGCTTGCTATTTATTACCCATTCACCTGCCTTTAAAAAAGACCTATAATCTTTGATCAATTGGGCTTATAAAGGTCTCTTTTTTTTGTAGATGTGTGCAGTGCCTTTGCTAAAATGCACATTGCTAACTTTTCATAGTATCACCTTGTAATATAACTCTTTTATGCTAGTCTTCTTGTGAAGTGAAAATAGGTTTGTGGCTGGAAGTAAAATAATGTCCCAGAACCTACATCATGCTTGCATAGTGTAATTTGACCCTTATGTAAGTTACACAATGCTTGCATGCCACCACCCTTCTGCTGAATTAACAACACGGTGCAGCTGGTTGTGTATGGCCAATGTACCTATTTATTGTCCTCTTGTGAATGGGCAAAGCACAGTGGTTGTTCTGGAATCCTAGTAGATAAAATGGTACATTGAAGGTACTGCTAAATAGTTAGTCACTATGCAAGAATACACAATTGCATGCCTGGGATCCTGTTGGTTAGTTTCAACCCAGTAAGTGTATCCCGTTAAAGCTAAATCAGCAAATAGGTTAATCTAGTTGATTCATTTGCTGTACTTGAGATGGGATTAGCAATATGATTCAGCTCCTTGTGCAATGGTTATGCTTGTGGAACTGAACATATGCAGCTATGAACTGAATATGTCTGTTGCATGAAAGTACAGCCACATGTGTAAGTGAGCTTATGCATAGCTAGCCCTCTATACCCGTAGATTCTTTATCCATGGATTTAACTGCCCATGGCTTGAAAATATTCCAAAAAGATATACATTCCAAAACAAACAAACAACAACCCTTGATTTTGCTATTTTATACAAGGGACACCATATCACTGTGCTATTGTATTTTATCAGACTTGATTATCCACAGATTTTGGTATTCACAAGATGTCCTGGCATGCAACCCCAGTGGATACCAAGGGTCTGCTGTAGATGTATGATAAAAATGATTTGTTTTAAACTAATACCTTGGGTCATTAGTGAAAGGTAAAGACCAGGTCTGCATTATTCTGTCATATAATAACCTACCAAGGGTGGGCATCCCCATGGCTTAGAAGTGACAATGTCCTGAGTTCTGTTGGAGGAAGAATTTTAATTTTTGCTCCTGATATTGCCTTCTTTTTCAACTCCTTGTCTTTCATTGAAAAAAAAAAAAAAACAAGACCAAAAATTTGCAGGTAAGCATTTAGTAGGAATGTATCTAGACTAATAATTATAGCAGTTTGATAATACCCTAGTTAGGAAGCCAGCATGGCATAGTGGGATTGAGTATTGGATTAGGATTCTCTGAGGGAAGGGAATGAATTCCTTCTCAGTCGTGGAAATCTGTTGCGTGACCTTGGGCAAGATACATTCTCTCCGTTAAAGATGAAGGAAATTCATAGAATTGTAGAGTTGGAAGCAACCACAAGAGCCATCCATGTAAGAATGCCTTCCAAAGTTCCCCAAGAGCATGAATTAAATGCTGAGAGACTTCATACTTTCATACATCCTATAGACTGAGACACCAGCTGCAAAAGAGTAGGAAGAGCCTTGGCCTGCTTTAAAAGGAACACAGAGGTAATTAGGGCAGCTGTCCTGATTTACAGGGAGAATGAATTAGCCATTTCATGGATGCAAACTATAGCTCCCAAAACTATGCAATGCTTTTTCTGATGTTTCTTGCTTAGGTTTGTTCTTTGGATTCATCTCATTGGTGACCGACATTAGTACCTGCTCAGGTGGTTTTCTTGTGGTAGACTATGGACTGCTAACCACATTTTTGATCATGCTGACTCTCTTTCTATAACCCTGGATAGGCTTGGTTTTTCCTCTGCTTCTTCTCTTGGACTATAGATGCGTTCTTGGAATATAGGCTCACTATAAAGGAATTTGTTGCCTTTAAAGAAGGCACATGAAGAATCTCCCAAGGAAGCTTTGCCTCCTCCTGGCCATGGATTAGCTACAGGATTACACCTGGGTGGTGTCTAGATGTCTATGCACACTAAGAGAAAGTAGACTGTTCCCCTTTCTGTGAGAGTTAAGGGGTGTGTGTTGGAGGCACTCCTGTATCAGATCTTTGGCTGGTGGTGTGATGGAGATGCTTCTGGGAGCCTTTGTTTCCCTTTCCACACCCAGGGCAAAGTCTCCTCTTGTCAAATTTTCAAGAGTGTACTTTGGTCTTATATGTGTGTGTGTTTTACATCAATATAAACAAAATAATTTTAGACTGTAATCTTCATTCACTACTTTTTTCTCCTGATCTCGAACTGGATCTCTGCTCCCAAAAATACATGCCTGTTCAAATTTGGATCAATCTGATTTGTCCTGTAATTTCCTTTAAGATAATTGACTTATGTTTGCCATAAAACATTTACGATTTAGGGCAAGCATAAGGCAAAACTATCATGAGGTTTTCTTGGCAAGATTTGTTCAGGGAGGGTTGCCATTGCTTTCCTCCGAGGCTGAGAGAATGTGGCTTGCCCAAGGCCCCCCAATGATTTGAACTTTTAAGACCATAGGCTGCTTGTGTCAAGCGTTTTCCCCTGGAGTTGCACAGAGTTATTGATGGGTAATTGCTTTTAGTTGCTTGGCATTATGGGTTTTGTACCTGCTCTTACTCTTGCATGAGAATGGCTTGACATAAGAGAGTTGAAGGGTTAGGCTGAACTAAGTTAATGGGTCATTTCATGGTCCTATAGACAGCCTTCTGTGTTTTGTTGCATCTTTCTTCATGATGGAAACACACCATTCTGCCCTGTATGTTCTTGTTGCTAATATTAGTACAGTAAGGTGGCATGCTAAAAAGGTGTCTTGCTGGTTTGTTGAGGATTGTCTTGTTTCTTGCTGATCCATGTTGATGGTAATGAAAATAAACTTCTGGGTGGATGTTAACTGTAAGACACTCATGTTAAATCCCCATGTGGAGAGTGAAGTTTATGTTAATGCTTTCACCTGTAAGCAAAAATTATACCTTGTTCCAAGATGTGCAGCCAAGCAGGTGGTGTCTCTCTTGTGATGGATGCTCCTTTGTTACGAGGAATCTTGCAGCAAACCACTTGCTGTGCAGTCAAGAAACAGAGAATGAAATGTCTCTCTACATGTATCCAAATGGTTGACAGAAATGCCTTTGTGGTTGGAGGAGATTTGGAAGGCCTGCAGAAGGGAATTGGAGCCTTGAGATACAGATGGCTCGCAGAAGACTTCCTGATTTATTAAAATACAGGTATTTTTATTCTACCCTTTATCCAAGGATCTTAGGGCTGTGTGTAATAAAGCTAATTCAAGCAATTATAAAGTAATAAAAATAAATAAAATCGAAACATATTAAATGATATATAATAATTTAAATTAAATTAAAACCATGTACATGCAACAGTGAATATCAAAATCAGGATTGTCCTTTTTGTAGTATTTCCTGTATCATCATCATTATCACTAGCACCATCACCACCACCACCATTTATTTATATAGTACCATCAGTGTACCTGGTACTACATGAATGCCTTACAGTTGTTAATTTGACAATTCACTGCACTCAGGCTTAAAAATCTAAAAAGACACAAAACACAAGGAAAGGGGACAGCAGTGAGTGAAGAGATTAAGTCCAGCAGATGCTCTTCTCCCCCTCGGCAGCCACAGCAGTGGCAGTAGGGATGGAGGGAGGGCTTCTTACCAGTTGTGGGATTGAGGCATGATGGAACTGTTCCTGGTTGCTCAGCTGTCCCTCCGAGGCCAGAGCAATGGCAGTTGGAACAAAGGGAGGCTTCTTATGTATGGATGTGAAAATTGGATGGCGAAGAAACAGACAGGAAGAAAATCCACTCATTTGAAATGTGATACAGAAGAGTGCTAAAGCATCCAATGGGCTTTCTTGGAGTGCCAAAAAGATGAATGAATCCCAAAGCAAATCTAGCCTCAACTCTCCCTGGAAGCCATAATGACTAAACTTAGCCAATACTATATACCATGAGTTGATCTGATTCATTAGAAAAGATGATAACCCTTAAAGCCAACTTGATGGCAGTTGACAACAACATGTACAAACTGGGGGGCGATACAGACTGCCCAAAAGGGGCAGTTTGGCGCCACCCCTTTTTGCAGCACAGTTGCAGCACAAAAAAGGAGCGGGGAACCCGTGCTTCTTTTTTGCACCACAGTTTCAGTGCAAGTGGGGGAAAAAATAGGGTGCCTTTCCGCTACTGCAGCTGCACAGCTGCATCTAGCAGCTACGCAGCAGTGGTACCACCATTACGAATGCCGTGCAAATGGCATTACATGATGGCGGCAGCACCATTACACATTAAAGTTCGTGAGTATGCTAATACTGCGAGCTCACAAACCCTAATGGTGCCGCCCAGGCGCCTCTTAGTGCCCGTCTCAGACCCCAAAGGGCTGCTTAAAAACAAGGCTTGCTTGAACGTGGTACCCCAAAGAAGCCAATGTCAACCAGCCCTCTAAGAGGATACCCTTCCACAGGGTATCCCAGCAGAGAGTGCCATCTGCCAAGTCTTCAAAAAGTACATTGCTCCCATTGATGGGACATAGAGGAGGGCCCCTCCACCAGACCCTAATCTTTGAGTAGGCATATGTAGGGAGAGATGCACTTTCACATACTGAGGTTCCAAACTATTTAGGGGTTAGTATGTCACTGAAAGTCCAGGTGGGCAAAAGCAGGGCGAGTCCATTCTGCTAGGCGATCCACTCCACTCTCTCAGGTTGGCCTCATTATCCACTATCAAGTCATGAACACTGGTTGCTTTATTGTGGAGTGTAAGAAACTAGTTGGAAGGCTGACAGGGAAGGCTGGATCTTGAGGGATGAAGGAAGGACTGAACCATGAGAGAAGTTCCAAATAGCAATCCCACCTTGCCTTCACCTGCCATATTCAACCTCCAATGTCGTATCTCTCTTGGCCTGAGATTATAGCGGTAGGGGCACCTCATTCCTCCCTCTTCTCCTAGGATTTACCTAAGCCCATGTACAAATATAAGTACTGCTCCACCTATATCATAAAATAATCTTCAACCATAGTACTCAGCTCTCATTTCTGCTCCTGACCTCTCTTTGGCTCTTGTTCATTCTCCAGCCTATTTTTCATCCAACTAAGAGCTGGCAGTGTCTTTGCCCCCATATATCCTTGAAGTGGTGCCCTCCTTTGGTGTCATTCCTGTTTCTAGTGACTCACCACTAGTGGTTGGCTTTAACTTTGTTAATTCCTCCCAACCCAAAAAATGAAAGTGAGGATGAAGAGCTTGTCATGGCCATCAATTGACAGCCAGTCAGCAGCCAAGCCTATGGTTCAGTAATCTATGAATAAAGAATCTGTGGCTGTGGAGAGCTTTCTGTATATTATTTTTTTGTGAAGCTTTCTGTATATTGTATACAGCTTACAGTAAAACTTTGTAATTTCCTTTTGTGAAATGGAATAGTGCAAACAACATTGAAAAGGTGCATGTAACCTGTTTGTGGGCTTCATGTAGACATCTGGTTAGTTGTGGGAACAGAATGCTGGACTAGATACCACAGATGTGTTGTCAGAGGCAAGATTTAAATCTACCAGGATTTGAAACCAACATGACAGCCCTTGCCCACAGCTTTTTTAAAAAAACCCACACCACTCAGTCATAAAATTTCAGTCCTGGGATCCATTCACTACTACTGGCACTTGCCAGTATTTTCCAGTATTTTGTGAAACCCAAAGTGATAAGGTTTGCTTCCACATGCTAAGTGTAGTCTGAAATCCAACCAAATTGGCTTTAGGCCTTCATCATAATGAATTGTTCTGTAGGAATCCACTTCACATCTTAGTCTAGCTTCATGCTCATCTTTATAAGGAGCTGAGTACGTTTAACTTGTAACAGAGATGGAGAAGTCGTAAGATTACTATCTTTAAACAGTTGAAGGAGTGTCATGTAGAAGATTCTATGGTGCTGAGAAATGGATATAGAAGTTTTGGTCAGGTCCAACCAAAGCACTATAGACTGGTACTTTTACTTCCCTTGTTCTGGACCCTGTAGTTCTGCTGACATATTATAGTTCTAGTCAAAGGCTTTCATGGCTGGCATCAATAGTTTTTTTGTGGGGTTTTCGGGCTATATGGCCATATTCTACAAGAGTTTCTTCCTGATGTTTCATCAGCATCTGTGGCTGCCATCTTTCTCTGAAGATGCCATCCACAGATGCTGGCGAATCATCAGGAAGAAACTCTTCCAGAACATGGCCACATAGCCCGAAAACCCCACAAAAAACTACATTATAGTTTACTTAGTATAGGAGGGGAAAATGAGCTAATGACAACTCTGAGCAGATCCTTTCTCATTTCTAAGCAAGATATGTGAACTGAACCAGAAGATGCTAGGTAAGCTTTTTAGAATTCAGTGATACACAAGCTATTCAACATGTAGTGGAATGTCAAACTGTTATATGAGAGGCAGAGATGCATTCCGTTGCTATGGTTGTCAACAAGAGACTTCATTAGGAAAAAAAGTGCCTGGGAAGAGGAAGTGAAGTAGGCGTTTGGGTCCCCCCTCCTCGACTTTGACTGACACAAGAAATATTACAAAGGGCTGTCAAAATCCTGTTTTAACACCAAGCCTTCAAAACAGTATTATCTTGTAGATTTAATTAGTCCAAATATGTAAGGTGAGTGAGTGTCATTTATCCATCAACACCAGGCACACACCTGCAATAGTGTGTGAAACAAGAGTGTGAAAACACAAAACACATAAGTGAGTGCAAGTTCTGTGGTGACAGCTTGGCTGACATGGTTTATAAACTGCTTCTATTACCCTGTATGGATCATGGACAATCTGTGGAGTGATCTTAAAGAAATGGGTGTCCCATTGCACTTGTTCTGATGCATAATCTATACTCAGGACAAGACGCTACTGTCCAAACATGATATGGAGAAAATGAGTGGTTCCCAGTGGGAAAGGAAAAGGCTGCATTCTGTCACCTTTTCTATTCAAACTGTATAAAGAAAATATAATACACAGAACAGGTTTAGACATGGAGGAAGGAGAAGTGGAGACTGAAGGAAAGAATATCAGCAATTTAAGATAATGCAGATGACACCATACAACTAGCTGAAAACATCAAAACACTTGAAATGATTACTAAAGAAAGCCAGAGATGAAAATGCCATGGAAAGCTTGCTGTTGAATACTGGGGGGGGGGGGGGGGGGGGGGGGCACATACACACACAATGGAAGAGATACCAGGATTCAATATGGTCGATGAGGAAATTAAAATAGTTAAAGATTACTCATAGCTTGGATCAATCATTGATCAGAGTGGGCCCTGAGATAAGAAGACGGCTAAAATTGGGAAAGGCAGCTATGAGGGAACTACTAGTAGATACAATCCTAAAGTGCAAGGATGTCAAGCTGAATACCAAAGTTAGGATTGTCCCGAACCATTGTATTTCTCATCATCATGTATGGATTGGAGAATGAAGAAAACTGATAGAAAGAAAACTCATTTGGAGATGAATGTTAAGGATATCATGGACATCCAAAAAGACAAACACATGGGTTGTACAACAGATCAAGCCTGAGCTCTTCCTGGAAGCCAAGATGTGTAACTTGAGGTCTTCATACTTCAGCCATATTATGAGAAGAAATGAATAACTAGAAAAGACAATAATGCTAGGAAAGATGGAGGGCAGTAGAAAGAACAGAAGACCAGATACCAATCAATGAGGCCATGGCCATAAGCCTGCAGGACCTGAGCAGGGCAATTGAGGACAGGGGGTACTTGGAGGTGTCTCATTCACAGGGTTGCCATTAGTCTAGACAGACTTGAGGGTAGTTAACAATTCCCTATCCCCCATGCATTATGGGGTTTGCTACTGAATGACCCACTGATGCTGCCATAGACTCTTTAGAGAAAGTTCATAGTTGTGAAAAACAGAAGCAGACATATAACTCTGTGGCTCAGCTCTCATTTCTCATGTCAATTCCCCACAATCTCCAGAGTCCGCTGCTGCTTCTAGAATATAGAATCATAGAATCATAGAATCATAGAATCATAGAGTTGGAAGAGACCACAAGGGCCATCCAGTCCAACCCCCTGCCATGCAGGAACTCCAAGTCAAAGCATCCCTGACAGATGGCCATCCAGCCTCTGCTTAAAGACCCCTAAGGAAGGAGACTCCACTACGCTCCGAGGGAGTGTGTTCCACTGTCGAACAGCCCTTACTGTCAGGAAGTTCCTCCTAATGTTGAGGTGGAATCTCTTTTCCTGCAGTTTGCATCCATTGTTCCGCGTTCTAGTCTCTGCAGCAGCAGAAAACAAGCTTGCTCCCTCCTCAATATGACATCCCTTCAAATATTTAAACAGGGCTATCATATCACCTCTTAACCTTCTCTTCTCCAGGCTAAACATCCCCAGCTCCCTAAGGCGTTCTTCATAGGGCAAGGTTTCCAGACCCTTCACCATCTTAGTTGCCCTCCTTTGGACATGCTCCAGTTTCTCCACATCTTTTTTGAAATGTGGTGCCCAGAACTGGACACAGTATTCCAGGTGGGGCCTGACCAAAGCAGAATAGAGTGGCACTATAACTTCCCTTGATCTAGAAACTATACTTCTATTGATGCAGCCTAAAATTGCATTGGCTTTTTTAGCTGCCGCATCACACTGTTGACTCATGTTCAGCTTATGGTCTACTTGGACTCCTAGATCCCTTTCACATGTGGTCTCATTCAGCCAGGTGTCCCCCATCCTATATCTGTGCATTTCATTTTTCCGCCCTAAGTGCAGAACCTTACATTTCTCTGTGTTAAATTTCATTTTGTTAGCGCTGGCCCAGCTTTCTAGTCTATTCAGGTCATTTTGAATTTTGATCCTGTCCTCTGGGGTATTAGCTACTCCTCCCAGTTTAGTGTCATCTGCAAATTTGATAAGTATGCCCCCAATTCTGTCATCCAAATCGTTAATAAAGATGTTGAATAGCACTGGGCCCAGGACAGAACCCTGTGGGACCCCACTGGTCACTTCTCTCCAGGATGAAAAGGAGCCATTGTTGAGCACCCTTTGAGTTCGGCCACTCAACCAATTACAAATCCATGTAACAGTTAACTTGTCTATCCCACATTTTGCAAGCTTGTTAGCAAGAATGTCATGGGGAACCTTGTCAAAGGCCTTACTGAAATCGAGGTATACTATATCCACAGCATTCCCTTCATCTACCAAGCTGGTAATTTTATCAAAAAAAGAGATCAGGTTCGTTTGGCATGACTTGTTTCTCTGAAACCCATGTTGGCTTTTTGTGATTATGGCATTGGCCTCTAAGTGTTCACAGACTCTCTGCTTAATGATCTGCTCTAGAACCTTTCCTGGAATTGATGTCAGACTAACTGGACGATAATTGTTGGGATCCTCTTTTTTTCCCTTTTTGAAGATGGGGACAACGTTTGCCCTCCTCCAGTCTGCTGGGACTTCTCCTGTTCTCCAGGAGTTCTCAAAGATTATTGCCAATGGCTCCGATATCACCTTTGCCAGTTCTTTTAATACCCTTGGATGTAGTTCATCTGGTCCTGGAGATTTATATTCATTTAGGTTAACCAGGTATTCCTGTACTACCTCTTTACTTATTCTGTGCTGAATTTCCTCTATTCTGTCTCCTGTTCCATTATCCTTAGGTTGAGCACCCTTTGCCTTTTCTGAGAAGACTGAAGCAAAGAAGGTGTTGAGTAATTCTGCCTTTTCTCTGTCCCCTGTTAGCATTTTGCCATCTTCTGCACGCAGTGGCCCCACTGTTTCCTTCTTCTTCCTTTTGCTGCGGACATATCCAAAAAAGCCCTTTTTATTGTTCTTAACCTCTCTAGCAAGCCTGAGTTCATTCTGCGCTTTAGCTTTTCTGACTTTATCCCTACATGTGCTGGCTATTTGTTTGAATTCCTCTTTCGTGATTTCTCCATTTTTCCATTTCTTATACATGTTCCGTTTAAAACTTAGCTCAGTTGAAAGTTCCTTAGTCATCCATCCTGGCTTCTTGAGACATCTTCCATTTTTCTTCCTCATTGGAACTGTTTGAAATTGTGCCTTCAATATCTCCCTTTTGAGAAACTCCCATCCGTCTTGAACTCCCTTTTCTTTTAGTATTCCTGACCATGGGATCACTCCCAGTATTTCTCTAAGTTTATTGAAATTAGCTCTCCTAAAGTCTAGAGTGCGTGTCTGACTATGCCTTGCTTCTCCCTTCCACTGTATTATAAACTCCAGGAGAACATGGTCACTTCCACCTAAGGATCCAACCACTTGCGCCCCATCAACTAGGTCTTCCCTGTTGGTTAAGATCAGATCTAAAATGGCTGATCCCCTTGTTGCCTCTTCCACCTTTTGGACAATGAAATTGTCTTCCAGGCAAGTGAGGAATTTGCTAGACTTTGAGGATTTGGCTGAGTTTGACTTCCAGCAAATATCAGGATAGTTGAAGTCACCCATCACTACTACATCTCTCTTTTCTGAGTATGTGATTATCTGTTCTAGAAAGGCATCATCCAATTCCTCTGCCTGAGTCGGGGGTCTGTAGTAGACTCCCACAGTAACATCCCTGTTATTTCCCTCTCCTTTAATTTTTATCCAGATGCTCTCCACCTGGCTTCCAGTATTGACTTCCTGCATCTCTTCACTGGTGTAAATATCCCTGACATATAATGCTATTCCTCCTCCTTTCCTGCTTGGCCTGTTTCTCTTAAAAAGGTTCTCCCTTTATTTCTCCTCCTGGTGGAAAGGGTTTTGGGAGAAGAGTTGTAGAGGAGAGGTAGTCAACTGCATGGGATGAAAGGCACACACAACACTCAGACCTACGTAGAAGTGACACTCTCTTCTGGTTGTCATTTTGGCTCCAAAATGGTTGAAATAGGAGCCCTTTGTTTTTGATGGTCAGGTTGGGAATTTTACAACTAGATTTTCAAGTGGGAATTGTTCAAACCTGTACCAGTACATGAGTGGGTGGTGGGTGAGAATCTTTGGAGATCTGCTGGGGGCTTCAGGGGCCACTAGCTGTCTGCTTCCTACCTCTGCTTTAAATAGAAGGTCAACTGTCTCCTTTGCAAATACTAGAACAATTCTGCCCCAGTCTACCCTCCCACAATGGCTGTGAGGAGGTGATACAGGAGCTGCCAAAATCTCAAAATTTGTGGACTAAGAAAGTCAAAACAGTAAAGTCAAAAAGTCCATATCTGGCATTTAAATACACTTGTTTTCCCAAGTCAAATACTACCAGTGGTCTTCCCAGCTATTCCAGAGGTGACCTGCCACTCTTGGAGACTTCCAGGGGATGTAATTCATCTGGGTTTGGAAAGAAATGGGCAGAAATCTGGAACTGGCACAGACCACAAGAACAGCCTGGGGGGTGTGCATGAGTCTCCAGGGCCACACTCTGCCGCTGCCGCCGCCTCCTCCTCCTCCTCCTCCTCCTCCACCACCACCACCACCACCTTTATTTATATAGCTCTATAAATTTATACAGTGCTGTACATACAATCTTATAAATTGGACAGTTCCCTGCCCTCAGGCTTACAATCTAAGAGAGAAAACACAAAAAGAGAAGGGAAAGGTGATGGGAAAGGGGATGGTTCTTCTCTCCCTCTGGGGCCTGGACCAAGGCAGATGTCTGCAGGGAGATAGTCCTAGGAATGCAGAGGAGAGAAACCAAACTTTCACCATCTTCACCCTCTACCTCCTCCCTCTTTTTCTTTTTCAAAGCATTATTCACATTGTTGTTATTCTTGTTGTGTGCCTCTAAGTCATTTGTGACTTATGGTGACAAGGGTTTTCTTTGCAGGTTTCTTCAGAGGGGCATTGCAATTGCCATCCTCTGAGACTGAGAGTGTGTGACTTGCCTAAGGTCACCCAGTGGGCTTTTATGCTTGAGTGGGGAATCAAACTCTGACTTCTAGGGTTGTAGTCCAATGCTCAAAACACTACACCACACTGGCTCTCATACTGTTCACATTATTTTTGTCATATTACATCCTCACTCTTCCCCATATCAGGATTTGAGATGGTTAACAAAAATTTAAACAGACTGAGCTAAAGGTTCACATCATACCAAAGTTAAAAATGTGCTTAGACTGTTAATAAAATTAAATTCAGTTCAAAACCATTTTGAAGGCATACAGAACAAAAGAGTAGAATTTGCTCTTCAGTGCAGGGCTTCATTCTACAGTGGTCCCCCGGTTTACGAATCCCCCGGGGAACGAAATCCCCGGGGTCCGAAACCGGCGGGACCAAAAAATATCCCCCGGGATCCGAAGGATCCCCCGGGATCCGAATTAAAAAAAAAACCGTGCGGCCTCTAAATCGGCCGCGCGGTCCGTCGGAAATAGCAGTCCCCCGGGAAACGAATACTTCTGGGTTACGAAAGGTAATCCGGAACGGATTACCTTCGTAACCCGGGGGACGACTGTAGTTCATTCATGGTCTCCTTGGCGCTGTCCATAGTGCTGAAGAACCAGTGTCCAGCTAGTTTTCTTTCCTCCTCTGTCTTCCATTTGCACTTTCTCATAATCACAACTGAGATCCAGCATGGTGCAATGGTCTGGACTAGGGCTCTTAGAGACCAGGGTTCAAATCCTTGCTCAGCTATGGAAACCCACTGGTGACCCTGGACAAGTCATACTCTCTCAGATTCAGAGGAAGACAATAGTAAATCTCCTCTGAATGAATTTTGGCAAGAAAATCCTAAAATAGATTCATCATACAGATTGACTTGATGCAACAGAACAACAATATCAAGAAGGGATACTTTGAATTCTCTATTGGCACAGCTTCACCTTCTGGGCTCAGACCAGCACAAGAGAAACACTACAAAACTGAATTTGTGGTGCTGCTCCAAGCTCTGAGTGGCTTGGGAAGTTTATACTTCTTTGTATGTATGTCCTGCTCAATATTTAAGGTCTGCTGTAGGGGCCCTGTGTTGCATCAATCAGGGCAATACATGGATGTTCTCTGCTGTGACATCCCAGTTGTGGAGTACTCTCCCTATAGAGAACTGAGTGGAACCAGTGTTGCTGTTTGTCAAGAAAAACATGATTTTTTACTGAAGTCTTTTGGGGCCTAAATAGATTTTGTAAAATACTTTAAGATTGCCAGTGTGGTTTGAGTGTTGGACTATGACTCGGGAAACCAGAGTTAGATTCCCAGCTTGGCCATAACACCCACTGGGTGACCTTGGGCAAGCCACATGCTCTCAGCCTCAGGGAAGTGGAATGGCTAACTGCCTTTGAACAATGCTTGCCATGAAACCCCTAGGCTTTGCCTTAGGGTTGTCATAAGTTGGAAATGACTTGAAGGCATACAGCAGTAACAAGAATATATCTGCAAGGTTTTAAATTGAGTTAAACTGTTTGAACTGGTTTGTTTTAACTTGTGAATTTATTTATTTATGTATTTATTTAATGTGCTGCCTTTCTCCTAAATTGGACTCCTATTTAATATCCTTCCAGTTTGTTTAAGTTGATTTGATCCTTTGTTGCCCTGAGATCTTTAGTTATATAGAAAGAATGGGAGAGAGGGACTTTTCTCTTGGTTTTAGAAGATATGGTCCTACAGAAAAAGTAGTCCAAAGAATGGTGGCATCCTCTCGGTTGGTCTGCAAGCAGCTCAGGTTTTGCTAGGGACAAGCTAAACCTCCCTGAAACATTTCCTGAGTTAAATAAAGAAACAAAGTTTAGCCTTTGGAGGAAGAATCTGCATTTTATCGATGTAAAGACTGGAAATCTTAGCTTACTCTCACTCTAAGGACAAATAGGGTTGTCCTATTTTCACTTGGCATTCTGCGTTGAACACTTAATGCTAAGGGCCAGAATGCATGAGCCCTGTGGAAAGCATTAGATTAGCATCGACACAAGAAAAGATAGTAATCTCTGCAACCCTGCCAAGCCAAGGAGAGAATTCTGTGGTTTGCTCTTTAGGAGGAGGTTAGCTTTGCATGCCTGTGTTTTTCAAACCCGCAAATCACAAAGGCCCTGGTGCAGATTGAAATCTTGTGTTTTTTTGGTGGTGATGAAGAAGAGCTAAGCTTTACAAACATGAAAAGTTGTCTTAAACTGTTTCAGAACTTTGATCCATATAGCTTTGTGTTGTCAACTCTGGTCAGTAATGGTTCCCCAAGGTTTCTGGCAGGATTCTTTCACAGAGCTACCTGGTGATCCCTGGTATGTCTGGCTCAGTAACTTCTCTGCCTTCTTAGTGGATTATAGGAAGTGCTGAGAAAAGCTTGGCTCTCCAGATGTCATTGGACTGAAACCGCCATCATCCCTTGCCATTGGTAGTTACGGCTAGAGCTGATGTGAGTTGTAGTCCAGAAACATCTGGTAGGCTGCATCTTCCCCACCTCTGTTGCAGAAGGTACCACCTTTGGCTTAAAATAAAACGGCCTGGGGGGGGGTTGATTTTAGCTAAGCTTCACTCTCTCTGCATATATATCAGCAACACCAAATTTAAACCTCTTAACAAGAAATGCTGTTTACTCTCTCCATGTCTCAGAGTGGAAAATTACAATATGCCACTCAAATTCCCTTATGTTTCTTATCAGTTTTTCTCTCTGCGCAACTGTGCAATAATTCTATATTTGGTTGCAAGTACTGTGGGAAGATGTATCAGTTCCGTCAGAAATCTCTCCTTGAATCAGCCATGAAGAGAAAACTTTTTAGAGAATGGGGGGTGGGTGGGAAGAGGGGGCGATTGAAACACACTGCTCAGTAATAACTACCCATTTTATCTGTTGTTGTCTGCTGAGGAATCGATACCCATAGCAGTCATGTTGTGCTGTACAAATACCCTCAGCATCACAAACTCCTGAAATTGTTGAGGACTGAGAAATCTACATGAAATGTTCAAATTGTAATATGAGAAAGAAGGACTTAAATTTACCTAAAGCCAGCCAATTATTTTGCCATCCAAATCAAAGCAAATAAAATAATTTGGCTCTGATCCTCCATTAGGGTTGCTTAGCTTAGGTTTGTTGATGTGAAGTTACACACTGATTGTGCTAACCCTTGTGTCAGATAACAAGTTGCACAACTGAATCAAAACCCTAAATGGGCAACCAGATGCACAACTTATTTCCCTGTGCATCCATGCAAAAATGCATAGTGCTCACCTATGCAAAAATATTATTAAAAATGCCTATCCATACACAGTGAGCAATACACATCTATGCACAATGGCATCTCCTGCAGAGCTTTGCCTCAACAACCTTGAGCAAAAAAACAGATGTTCCGCGTTGCAGAAAACTGTCCAGACATTTCTCTAGGGCAATTTACACAACTGTAACCACATGATTTATCTGACTTTAAAGTGGACGAAGGGTAGGACTTGGAAGGATAGCTGTGAAGGAACTAAAAGTCTAAAATCATTGAATACTAAAGTCAGGATGGTCCATTCCATTGTATTTTTGATTTTTATGCATGGCTATTAAAATTGGACAATGAGGAAGGGTGGAAGGAAGAGCATGAACTCATTTGAAATGTGGTGCTGGAGGAGAGTTCTCCTGTGGATCCGGAATATCCCACTTTCAGTAAAGCGTTTGATAAGATTCCCCCATGATATTCTTGCAAACAAGCTAGTAAAATGTGAGCTAGACAACTGTACTGTTATGTGGATTTGTAATGGGTTGACTGACTGAACCAAAAGGCTCCTCACAAATGGTTCCTCATCATCATGAAGTGACTAGTGGGGTACCACAGAAGCCAAGCTAGCTAAGCTGAGATTTTGGACATATTATGAGAAGCCATGATCCATTAGAAATGACAAAAAGCGCTGGAGACCTCATTACAAGTGGATTGACTCAGTCGAGGGAATCTCAGCCCTGAGTCTGCAAGAACAAAGCTGTTGATAACAGGGTGACTTGGAAGTCTCTCATTCATAGAGTTGGCATAAGTTGAAGGCAGCTTGATGCCAGTTAGCAACAACAACAACAACAACTAGATGGATGGAGGAACATGAAACCATCTTTGGAGAGTGCTGTGGACCCATTCCAAGAATAAAGATAAGAAACCTCTTTGGTCTTATCTACATGGATGTTTTACACTGAGTCCCCACCTCCCCTGTGGGCTAATAATAATAATAATAATAATAATAATATTTTATTTATAGCCCGCTCCTCTGTATCCAATCGGAGCGGGTTACATAAATTAAAAAATACAAGATAAAATATACATGACCCATACCCAACCACCCACCCCTTAAAATTGAATTAAACTAACATCAATTAAAACGGCATAGTAAAATTACAATTTAAAACAGCAACCCATTGCATAGATATCAGGGTCAAGATGTTAATGGGAGAGCTTAACCCAAACAGAGCCGGGAGGTTAAGGACTTTCTTGGAAGGCCTGCCGGAAGAGATGCGTCTTCAAGGCTTTTTAAAAAGAAATCAGAAGATGTAATAAGACACATCTCGTCTGGCAGGTCATTCCATAGCCTGGGAGCAACAGCCGAAAAGGCCCTCTGGGAGGTCTGCATCAGCCTAGTCTTCATGGGTTGCAACAGGTTCCTCCCAGAAGACTTGATGTATCCTGCTTACACAATGCAGGGACAAAACCCCCAACAGCAGGGCAGACTGTCCTCATGACACCCACACCCAATTTGGAGCTTCATCCCCCTAATTTTCATTTTAAAACTCACCATTTGCTGCAGGTTTTCCAAGTGAATGGAGATGGGGGTTCCATGATGACAGGTGACTGATGCAGACTGATGCAGAAATGGGATGGATTCACTCATGGTCCCTGTGTGTCACTCAGTGCTGCTATTTTAGACATAAGTCATTCTGGGGTCAGAATGAGGTGCCCAGCATCCATAGCATGCCTGAGTACTTGATGATGATGATGATGATGATGATGATGATAATGATAATAAATATTTATTTATATTCCGCCCCTCTGGGTGAGCAATTGGGGCGGAGTACAACATTTAAAAACACATACAGTTAAAATAACACTTCGGTTTCCCCTCCCTCCCCTTAAAAATAGATTAAACAAAGAATAAGATTTAAAACAGTAAAACATTAAAAATACACATTAAACATTAATGGCACTAAGATTGGATAAGTGGGCAGCCTCAAGAATATCAATGTCTCAGTAAATGGGACTGGAGGGACAGTAGAGACAGAACGTTAATCGTTTTCTGGGAAGGCCTGCCGGAAGAGATGCGTCTTGGTGGCTCTCTTAAAGCAATCCAAAGTTGTAATAAGGCACATCTCATCTGGCAGGCCATTCCATAGCCTGGGAGCAACGGTAGAGAAGGCCCTCTGGGAGGTCTGTGCCAGCCTAGTTTTCATAGGCTGTAGCAAATTCCTCCCAGAGGACCGAAGAGTGCGAGGGGGCTCATATGGGGAGAAGCGGTCCCTAACATAGGATGGACCTGAGCCATGAAGGAGTAGTGCCAGACAGTGAATGGAGGCTGTATGGAAAGACAGCTGCCCATTGTTGCTGGAGGAAGACAGCCAAGTAAGGAGTGAATTTGGGGAGGAAATGAAGACTGGAATACTCAGGGGGAGCCTGGAGTATTTGTCCTGAGCTCTTAGACAAATGAGGTTACACTACAATGATGGCTAGTAAGGGATTGAAATCCCAACTTCTAAGCACGAAGGACCCAAAGCTTTAGTTTAGGGTGTACAAAATCAATCACTTATGTTTTATTCAGTCTTTTGTGCTTTTAATCTCAAGATCTTTCCATCAAATACATGATCCAATACCCTGGCCGTGAGAAGTTCCCACTTAAAAAAAAAAAATACTCCCACTTCTCACTCATCTCTAATGGTGACACCATCATTATGAAATTTCTCTCCAGATTTCTCAAGCCTCCTAGCCTTTAAAAGCATATTTGTCCATTATGTCCTTTGACTGCATCTAAATGCATTTGATTCCTCCCCTGCTATTTCAAACTTCTGCATTTTGTTGGTACAATTTATTACTATTAATTTTAATTATATTTATGATGCAAGGTACGTATTCTGTTACAGAGTGGCTTTTGGCAGGAAGAGTGTCCAATCTGGCAGGAAGAGTGTCTGCTGAGAAAGAATGTACAATTACTGGTCATTTTCTCCCCACAACTAAAATAGCTGCAGCTCATCACGACTCAGTCCTATTCTGGCAATTTGTGGCCTGGAAATTCAGTGAAATTAAATCTGGGTGCCTGGATGCACATATTTTGCCTAAGACTTGGGCAATACATTTTAAGTGTTTTTAATTAGAATGCATTCCTGGCCCTTATTCAAGAAAATCCCCAGGGCTGCGGAGTTGGTGATGATGATGATGATGATGGTAATAATAATAATTCTTACCTATCTCTCCCTATGGATAGAGGGACAAAAACAATTAATACATAGCATGACTTAAAACACACATCAATTTTAAAGAACAAACCTTTAGCCAATTGAAAAAGACAGATACTTTGGTGTGCCAAACCTTTGACTCCAAATCCTCTTTCTTTTTTTGACTTTGACTCTTTCCTAAATGGCAAATGATATTAACTAGTAATAACAAATGTACGGTAGTAAAATGGAAGCATATGGCATTTCACCAGAACATCATGTGGATCATCAGAACATAAATTATGTTTAAGTATAAAATTATATATTTAACGTTGTTGTCTTCAGGATGTTTCTGAATTATGGTGACTCTAAGGTGAACCTATTATGGGGTTGCCTTGGCAAGATTTGTTCAGAGGGGTCTTTTTGCCTTTGCCTTCCTCTGAAGCTGAGAGAGTAAAATATAATAATTAATTAATTAATTAATAATATTTTAAATTTTGTTTCCCATCTCTCAAGGCTCAAGGTGAGTTATAGCATATTAAAATGCAAAACAGAATTAAACAATTGGCACCCAGTGAGTGTTCATGGCGAAGTGGGGATTATGGTATAGTTGGGGGTGCGGTGGGAATAATAGCTGTATTTTAATGTGTGTTGTATTTTATCTTGTATTTTTATTGAGATTGTAAACCACCTCAATCCTGCAGGAGAGGCGAGATATTATTATTATTATTATTATTATTATTATTATTATATTTGAACCCTGCTCTCCAGAGTTGTAATCCAGTGCTCAAACCACTACAGTATGCTGGCTCTTGGAAGAGACAATAACACGCCACAAAGTGGAAGGCAGTTGGACAAATGGGAGATCATTTTACCAGTGAATTGATTTGGTCAAGGTAGCCGTGGCCATAAGTTTGCAAGCCCTAAGCAAGGCATTGGGTGACCAGGGCTCTTGGAGAGCTGTCATTCAAAGGGTCACCATGAGCTGCAGTCATGGTGACCCTATGAACTCTCTGTCATTGCATCTCATTTCTCTGCTCCCTGCAAACCATGTCATGATTTTTGTACATTATGTTTGGAGACAGCAGTAGAAGACCATGCTAGCTTCTACTTTTGGAAACCTTTGAATGAAAGCTCCTGCCCCACTTCAGTTTGGACTCTCTCTCTTCATCGACTGCTCCCCTTGTGAGCCTTCTCCCAATGCTTGGCCTTTAAATCTCTGGAACGGAAGGAGGCTTTGCAATTTTTCTGATTGAGCAAAGCATCAAAACAATTTCATAAACTTGATTGTCTCAAAGCTGTAGTCATTGACTCCCCCTACTGGTTAGCTGCAATATTACAACTTTTTCCCCAAAAATGGGGAAAGCGAATCCCAAGTTCTACATGGAAATTTTTTAAATTGATATTTGAACTAAGAATGGGGAGGAAATCTTCCTGAATTCTCATTATAATAGAACGTTAACAATTTTTTATTTTCTGAAATGAAATGCAAATCAGCACATGATTATCCTTTCTGAGATTACTTTGCAGAATATTGCAGTATAGGTACAAAGCACATTGCAGAAATTATCCGGTCTGACACTGCTTTAGCTGCCTTGGATCAATGCTAGGGAATATGGAAACTGTAGTTTGTCTCTGACAGAGAAGGCTAAATATCTCATAAAAGTAAAATTTCCAGAATTCCCTAGCACTGACCCAAGGCAGTTAAAACCGTCTCAAACTGCATTATTTCTGCAGTGTATTTTGGTACATAGTTCTCAATTCAATGCATAGTTTTGGTGAAATAATGCTCTGAAAAACACGCAGTAGGAAGCAAAATGCAAAGGAAAAGTGCTTGCAAGGTGCATACATTGGGCAAAGATGTGTACAAAAATGCATGCATCGAGAGAAATGTGAATCGACGATGCATAGGACTTTCTTTTTTGCTGCTTAAAACAACAATTGCAAACTGATGCAGAAATGGGATGGAATTAATGGAGGATTGGAGAGCCAAGAAACTGAAAGAAACATTGACAGATTCATCCATTTCTGTTTTGAACACAGAACACTGCCAGGCTCAAAGCATTCATTTTTTAAATAATTTATTCTATTATCAAAAGTGTGGTAATTCTTTAAGCACACACAGATACACACACCCTTTTTTAAAAATATAAGAGTTAAGGTACAGTACTTACATTAATCTGTGATAAGTCAACCCAGGTTTTTGGGCTGATATATTAGCTAATATTTCTAGACTTATACATAAATAATATATAGTATATAGTGGGCCCTTGGAATCTGCTTGGGGAGTGTGTTCTTCTGTTGAACAGCCCTTACTGTCAGGAAGTAATGTTGAAGTGGAATCTCTTTTCCTGTAGCTTGCATCTATTATTCTGGGTCCTGTTCTCTGGAGCAGCAGAAAACAAGCTTGCTCCCTCCTGTATGCCCCAAAGTTAGAAATCACAAATGAAAAAGCCTATATTCCAGAATGTTAAAATTGTTAAAAGAAAAGAAAAGAAAAGAAAAACACGAATCTATGTCTTAATAAAGTGATTAAAGTGAAGAACAGAATTAATGAAATACCTGAGCCCATTTGCTTCTTTGGCTAACACCCTTTGGGGTTTAATATTTCTTTGTGGGGAGTAAGGACTGTAGGAAGGACTTTAGGAAGGGTTACTAATGGAAGTACTGGTATATGAACCTCTATGCAACAGATTGCCAGAAGCTTTGCTATCTTGTCTTATGTAAAGTGAAGTGTTCTAGTAAAACTGGCTAGTAGTAGCAGAGAAAAGAGAGTGCTTCTTCCAAAAATGCATTGCAAAGCCATGACATTTGGTTCCATAAGAGATGGTGGTTGCAGGTTGTTTAGATCAGTGCATTTCTTCCAACTTCAGCTCCACTCAAAATTGTTGCTGACTCTGATCCCATGACTCTGACTCCACAATTGTGCTCATAGCAAATGTGTCTGCTGGCATCTATGAGCTATAGCAGAACCTCCAGATTCAGAGGCACTGCATCCCTAAATGTCATTGTGGGGTTGGGGAGAGAAGTCTATTCTATTTCCATGGCCTTTTGGAAGGTTCCTTGCTGGCCATTGTTGGGAACAAGTTAAAAGTGAACTATTAAAAAGAATAAAAAATGTGAATAACATGAAACACTCTTTTCTCCAAGCAGTCATCTGTCGGAGGCCTTTTATAAGAGAAAAGCCTTGTGAGGGTGCTCTGTGAGTCCCCCTCCTCTCCTGCTGAGCTGGATGGGAACCCTTGAGACCACCTTTCAGAAGATTTGTATAGAACCATAGGCCCAGTACAGACGGCCCTAAAGGTCTGTCCCTGGGGCATGATTACGGCTTGGAAATGCGCAGCATTCATATGCTCCCCAGCCCTAGCATGTAACGATGCTGGCGTCATTATGTAGCGCCATTTATCCGGTGTACATAATGACGCCATTGCAACTGCGCAGCTTCTATATGGAGCTGCACAGTTGCAGTGGACTAAAGGCACCCTATGGTGCCTTTTGCCTTTAGTGTGTCGCAACTGCAATGCTAACAAGGAGCAGGGTTTGCCCGCTCCTTTTTAACTGCGCATCTTCGCCGCAGCGTCTAGCTGCTGCAGCGAAGGTCTGCAGCAAGAAGAGGAGGCTACAGACCACCTTCCATAGAGTTGGAAGAGATCTTTGCGGATTTTGTAGGTCAGTTTTTCTTTCTAGACCCTTGCTGTCTCACCTCCCATGCTGTTGGGCTGCTTTCCTTCTCAAGCACATTAAAACAACAACTGTATAAACAGCACTCAGCACTTATTACTCTTTCTCTACTTTCTGGGAAATGTCAGACTTGAGAAATCTTCTTTTTTCTCTCCTCCAAAGAGATGATTTCAGCAGTTTGTTCTTCTCACTGTGGATTTCTTTCAACTGCTGTTTAGCATTGGTTCCCCCCCCCCCCCCGCCTTCTTCTTCTTTCCTCTTCAAGTAGTTGCTTATCTGAGCCTGCTGTGTGCAAAATCCACTTTAATTCATCATTGCCGGCTTCCAGCAGCAAAGGGGGAAACAATATTTAATGCATTGTTTAATTCTGCATGGATTAAGCACCACTTAAAAATAACCAAAACTGCTTTATTGCAGTCATGGCAAGTATAAACTCTGGAATACATTTTGTATGGTGGGGTTGGGCTGCTGAATGTCCAACAAGCTGGTATGAGTCCAGTTTCCCTTTCGTGGTGGTTCCATCTCAAGGATGTGAGAAACCAACTCTGCATGCATGCATCCCTTTATTTATATATCCCACCTTTCTCCTAGGATGGTACTCAAGGCAGCTTACAAAAGTCATAAAATTACATGAAAACCCATATAGTTAAAAGCATGTGAAAGTTGATAATTGAAGCGGTATTAAAAGTACAGAGTTAAAACTATTTAAAATATTACTTTAAAAGAGGGATTAAAAACAGGTGTTGTTGTTGTTGTTGTTGTTGTTTGCCTTCAAGTCGTTTCTGTCTTATGGTGATCCTACGGTGACCCTGTCATGGGGTTTTCTTGGCTATTGATTCAGAGGAGGTTTGCCATTGCCTTCCCCTGAGGCTGAAAGCATGTGAATTGCCCAAAGTCACTAAAAGCCACTAAAGCCACTAAAAAGGAGCCATCCTAACCTCTCTTGAGAAAGAGTTTCAGAAGGCAGAGGCAGCCACAGAGAAGGCCCTGTATCCTCGGTTCCCACCAAAGAGTGCTTGCTCTTGTCTTCATCCGAGGTTGAGAGAGTGTGACTTGCCCAAGGTCACCCAGTGGGTTTCCATGGCTGAGCAGGGATTTGAACCTGGCCTCCAAAGTCGTGGTCCAGTGCTGAAACCAGTACACCATGTTGGTCGAAGGCTTTCATGGCCGGCATCCATAGTTTTTTGTGGGTCTTTCGGGCTATGTGGCCATGTTCTAGAAGAGTTCCTTTCCGATATTTCACCAGCATCTGTGGCTGGCATCTTCAGAGAAGCCATGTTGGCTTTCTCATAGCGGAAAACAAGAAAACTGCATTTTATTCTCTTCTTTAAAGTAGCTGTCAAAAGGTCTGGAGAACATTCTGGCTTTGAATCCATATTTTACAGGAGCTATTAGAAGTTCTCAGCCATACTTTGGGTTTTATTTCAGATTTTAAAGTAACTATCCTATGTAGAAATGCAAATCCTTAGTGGACTCTTTCACACGGGAGGAATTTCTCTTTACTGTGAATTGAGCCAATTCGAATTCCTGTGAATTCGCTTGTTTAGCGAATTCACGGGAATTCCCATTGCATTCGGAATGCGTTCAGAGTAACGTTCCATTTCCCGAAAATGACTCCCCTTTGCCCGAAATTGCGTGTGAAGCTTTAATTCGCAATAATGGAAAACCCATGATTGCGTTCGGAATGACTTCCGTTTTGCCTGAAATTTTGTGCGAAGCTTTAATTCGCAATAACGTCAAACCCCATGATTGCGTTCGGATTGCCATTAAATTATACTTCCAATTTCTGACATCTGAAAGAGTCCAGTGATTTTATCCTTGCATGCAAGGATTAAATCATTACTTCAGTTTTCTATGCACTGTGTGAGAATATTCTTTTTTTTTTTTTTTGGCAAGGTATTCTTCTTCATATTTATAGGTTTTTATTTATTTGTTGGATTAAAAATATCCCCACCTTTCTCCCCAAATGGTATTCAAGGCATCTTTATGTTCCCTAATGTGCTCCAGATAACTTTTACAAAGAAAACCAAAAATATGCACAACACATTTTCTGTATGGAAAACATCTCCTGTACAAGAAAGAAAGAAAGAAAGAACATAAGAAAGAAAAGATTGTCCTCTGCAGAAAATGTGGGAGGTTGTTTTGGAGTCCCCTCCCCAAAGTGCTTTGCTGCATTAAAAAAAAAACAAAAAACAAAACAAAATCCTCTTCCAGAACACTTTACAACATTTGAATATTGGGTGAAAATTGAAAATCTTTCACTCCTCCGCAGACTGAATATCCCTTGCCCAAAATGATTTGGAACAGAAATTTTCTGTATTTTGTATTTCTTTTTTCCAAATGTTTGGAATTAATGTATTTACATATAGATAATGGATCATTAAAAGGCTGGAAGGACACTGGGATGGAGCCCTGCCATTTTGCAGACCCTTTCATCTCTCTCCAGCCATGTCTCTCTCCAGCAGTACAGGCAAGAACTATGCTACTTGTGTTGTAGCTCAAAAAGTTTTGGATTTTGGAATATTTCAAATTCTGAAATTCCAGATAAAGGATACGTCCGGTATTAATCCTGTTAGGAATAGGCCCTAAGGTGCACAGCTTCAGTGTGGTGCAACACGGTTTGCATAATCGTGCTAACAATTCTTTCTAAAGAGGCTTTCCAGCTGTTGGGAAACCCATTTTAATTGTACTGTTTTTTAATCCTGTTGTAACCCGCCCCGATTGCTCGTTCAGAGGGGCAGGTTAGAAATAAATACTTATATTATTATTATTATTATTATTATTATTATTATTATATTTTCCAACCCAGGAGGAAAAAAGCCAGAGTATTCTTCCCATCCTTAATCCAAGCTGCTAAACCCTAACCCCAAATTAAGTTGAGCTCTTTATAATCATAATCATAATCATAATCATTTCTATTAAGCATTAAAATTTAAATATAAACAAGAACATAGACATCAATTCTTTGCCCTCCTTTAACTAACATATTTCTTTGATTTCTGATACAATCAATGTTGAGGGCCTTTCAGTTATTCCCTTTTACTCAATATCCTTCTACTTTATACCTCTCTTTCTATTCTTCCTATCTTTCTAGCATTATCTTAACCCCAATCTTTCTTCCTTTCTTTCTCCCTTCTTCCCTTTCCCTTCTTATCTTGTCCTTATTCTCTAAATCCCATTCCCCTCTCTTACCAGCTTTCACTTACTCTAACTTCTTTCACTTTCTTTCACCCTCTCTTTTTCACACCTTACTTCCTTTCCATCATTTACCGATTTGTCAGTTCCTTAAATTCTTGACTTTCTGTTATTTATCATGATTCTTGACACCACCACCACATGATTCTTGACACCATCTATATACTTTGCCATCACTTTCACCATTGCCCCCTTTGTTTTAGCTTACTTTTGTGATTTTTTATTTTATTCAATTCTGTATTTTGATAGTTTTCTTAACTTTTGGTGGTCATTAATACATGTTACAAATTTAGGGAGAAATCCACGTTGTTCTTGCACTTAGGTCCCGAATAGACAGGCCAAAATAAAGCTGCTTTGTATCGCTTTGAAGGTATGCAGTTTGAATGATTCATGTGTCCTAAGAGGCCGGAAGCTGTGCCAAAGCCACACGCCAGTCCTAAGGACTGGAGCACGGTTTTGGTGCAGCTTCTGGCCTCTTAGGACGAACAGCATACCTCCAAAGTGACCCAAAGAAGCTTTACTTTGGCCTGTCTTTGGGCCCTTACTTTCCTTTAACATTAACCTATTTTAGACTTTTTTTTCCTTGTTTTGTTTTCTTGTTTTCATTTTTTTTACATCAGTAATCTCTTTGTCCTATTTTCCCAACTGTTGATCAATTTTTTCAGTTTTTCCCCCTTTAGTTGAGCATTTTTGACAGCTCCATTAAAATCCATTTTCTCCTAATTTAAGAGTTCAAAGCCTAACTTAACTCCCAACTTCAGAGTTCTACTGCTCTAAACCTACAGCTTTTTTCATTTTCTAGGTGTGAATGTGTGTGTGTTGTCATACAAACTGATATTCAAAAAGATGGTCGGTGTTGCATTGCCATCAGGGCTTCTTGGGTAGGGAACACCTCTGTTCAGGTACATCATTGCGGGAGTTCAGAAATATACTGGCTGGGGGATTCAGGGAAGCAATAGTTGAATAACAGTAATATTTCTAAACTCGGAGCTTTGCTCACAAATATCTCCATTTTATGTAGCCATTACATTTTAAAAAAGAGAGAGTAATAAAATGTGGAATCTTTCTATATGGCAAAGTGAGCTCAGGCACTTGAAAGTTGCCGCCGTCACCAATTTGTTAAGCTTTTAAGTGTCAAAGGGCTCTCTCGGTAGCTTTTTGCTGCAGCAGATGATGGCAGCTGCTCTTTTAGAAAGTGGAAAGTCTTTCCTTTTTGTGAGTTTTTAAGGCCCTTGTCTTTTATTTATGCACAAAGCCGCTTGCAAACCTTTTAACTTATCTCACCTTAGATTTCTTTTTTCCTTTCCATCTGCTGTGGCTGAGAGAGATTGAATTCACTCTTTGGCCCTCCCAGATCCAAAAGCTAGAATGTTTACTTTGAGCCTGAGCAATATAGCATTATGTCTGAGCAATTTAGCATACTTTCTGAACTCCAGAATTAATCTTATACATTGAGAGACAGGCTTTGTGATTGCATCATTTGGGATGCAGAATGTGTAGTTGCTGTGTGGATGCACCTGCAGCTTTCTTGGGAAAGCTCCTCTGATACCAACACATTTGCTTTTGGCCACTTTGGCAGTGAGGTTTGTATTTGGAAGGACTGTGTCTGCATCTGAAGATGGCTACATCTGAGTAACACCCACACACTATACAATTTAAATTCTTCCCCCAAAATTACCCTTTTTTAATTGTGAAGATCATAGAAGAAACATAAAAACAATGATTTTAATATATTGTATTGTCATATTGATATTGTTTTAACTATGTGTTAGTTTAATTTCATTTTAAGGGATGGGAGATAGGGATTGGGTCATTACTTTTAATTGTATTTGTCTTTTACTTGTTGTATCCGGCCCCAATTGCTCGTTCAGAGGGGTGGGTTATAAATAAAAATTTATTATATTATTATATTATAAGCTCCCAGTTGGCCAGTGCACACCTTGACTGCTGCCACACTGCAGAATTAATGCAGTTTGACACTGCTTTACCTATTATGGCTCCATCCTGTGGAATCCTAGGAGTTTGTTGTGGTACCAGAGCTTTCTGACAGTAAAAGCTAAATATCTCACAAAACTATGAAGCCCAGGGTTCCATAGCATTTAGCCATGGCAGTTACAGCACTGTCAAACTGCTATAATTCTGCAGTTTAGATGATTGACTCTTTTTCAGTGATCTGTAATCCTCTTTCCAGAAATGTGTTCAAACAGTCTTTCTTCTCCACTCTGGGGAGGGAAATTTCTCCCATGGCTTCTTGGGGTGAGGGTCCAACGCTTGGCAGTTATATTTTGGAGGGCTACAACTCCCAATATCTTGCTCCTCCAGCCATCTTGGCCACCAGCTATATAGCCGTTCTTCTCATTGTGATATGTCTTCAGTTTGACTCTGACTTACAGCAATCCCATCACATGGTTTTCTTGGGAAAATTTTTTAATACTTTTGTATTGTTTTAATTTGTATTGTTTTAAGTATGATGTCAGCTACCTTGAGTCGCTGTTATTGGGGGAAGGCAGGATTATTATGATGATGATATTATTATGATGTTTAAATATCTGAAGGGATGTCACAGTGAGGAGGAAGCAAGCTTGTTTTCTGATGCTCCAGAGAACAGGACTCAGAACAATGGATGCAAACTGAAGGAAAAGAGATTCCACCTCAACATTAGGAGGAACTTCCTGACAGTAAGGGCTGTTCTTCGACAGTGGAACACACTCCCTCGAAGTGTAGTGGAGTCTCCATCCTTAGAGGTCTTTAAGCAGAGGCTTGATGGCCATCTTTTGGGGATGCTTTGATTTGGAGTTCCTGCATGGCAGGGGGGTTGGACTGGATGTCCCTTGAGGTCTCTTCCAACTCTATGATTCTATGATTCTTAGTGCCTTGACATTGCACAGGAGATGTTTCATCATGTGAATTCACAATCAGAGCTCATATGTACTGAAATCTCAGGCTCTTTCTCCAAGTTCTTAAGTTCAGAGACCTATCTCCTGATTTCCTGTCTTATCTTTCTCTCTTTTTTGCAATAAATCAATAAATGTCTGAATTCCCCTCTGTTGTCAAGTCAGTTTTCACTATGTTGAGAAAAAGGAGAGACACTTCCTGGTAAGAACCTCAAGATAAGGTTCATCTGGTTAGTCCTGGCAGAAAACCAAACTTGAGTTTATAGACATAGATATATTTATCTGTTTGTTGTGGTACTGGAGACCCTTGGGGCACACAAGCAGCTTGTACACGCACAGCCTGAGGACATCTCTGAGTTGAGCAAGACCTCCATTTGATGTGCCTTCAGGCATCCAAGATGATTGCTGTAAGACAAAAAGATCTGCTGGTAAAGATCAATCTGTCCCAAGGTGAGGTGGTAACCAAGTGTTTCTGGATCTTTTCCAGAAAAGTCTCTGCCTCTACTCAGAGCTTTGGTAGAACTTTGCTCCGCTATTTATTTTTTTAAAAGTTCAAGGTACAAAAAATCCCTAGAAATGGGATTAGACCCAAATTCTCTCTGGACACCAGGATGACAAAACTGAGATTGTCATACTTTGACCATATCATGAGAAGTCACAATTAATTAGAAAAAACAATGATGCTGGGAAAGGTGGAAAGCAGTAGAAAGAGAGGAAGATCCCATGCCAGATGGTTAGATTTGATCAGAGAAGATATAAGCCTGCATCTGGAGGACCTAAGCAGAAATTTAGAGAGATATAGGTTACAGATTGAAAAGTTGTTTTTAAAAAGTAATTTCTTCCTCTTTCTCCCACTTAAGACATTTTAGATAATATTCTGTTGACATTGTTGGGGAAATAATCATCATACGTTCATTACTTTTGTTTTACTTCTTTTTTCTTTTTTGGCAGAGAAATTGGTAAGAGAGACTTAAAACGAGAAATAAATCTTGATTTGAAACGCCTTCAAAAGGTGTTATCCCTTGTATGTTTTTTAAGATATAGAAAAGAGGGTTCCCATGCTTGTGTTTGTTTAATAAAAATAATTTGAGATAATGAAAGTAACCTTTGAAAGTCACTAGAAGTCATTGCATGGGGCACCAGTAAAGCAAGAAAGAAACTGAATACATCCCCTTTAAGATGTAACTTTACTGTAATGACAGTGTAGCAAAGTTACATCTTAAAAGTGCTGTACTCCATTTATTTCTGTGAAATAACTACTGAAGACTGTATCCTTGGGAGAGACATCAGTCCTTCCACAATATACAAAGGGATCTTGTAACATCTTAGAATCGTAGAATCGTAGAGTTGGAAGAGACCACAAGGGCCCTCCAGTCCAACTCCCTGCCATGCAGGAACTCCCAATCGAAGCATTATTTATTTATTTACAAAAGCATCCCTGACAGATAGCCATCCAGCCTCTGTTTAAAGAGACTCCACCACTCTTCTAGGACGGGTGTTCCACTGTCGAACAGCCCTTACGCTCAGGAAGATCCTCCTAAGGTTGAGGTGGAATCTCTTTTCCTGATTTTTGCATTCATTGTTCCATGTTCTAGTCTCTGGAGAAGCAAAAAACAGGCTTGTTCCATCCTCAGTGTGACACCCCTTCAAATACTTAAACAGAGCCATCATATCACCTCTTAATCGTCTCTTTTCCAGGCTAAACATACCCAGCTCTCTAAGTCTTTCTTCATAAATCCCGGAAGGGAGAGGCGGGATATAAATAAATATTTTATTATTTATAATATTTTATTATAAGACAAGGTTTCCACCCCTTCACTATTTTGGTCATCCTCCTCTGGACACATTCCAACTTGTCAACATCCTTTTTGAATTGTGGTGCCCAGAACTGGACACAGTATTCCAGGTGGGGCCTGACCAAAGCGGAATAGAGTGTCATTATTACTTCCCTGGATCTAGACACTATACTTCTATTGATGCAGCCTAAAATTGCATTGACCTTTTTAGCTGCTGTAACACACTGTTGACTCATGTTCACATTGTGGTCTACTTGGACTCCAAGATCCCTTTCACATGTAGTCTCATTCAGCCAGGTGTCTTATATTCCTTCATCCAAGTCATTGGGAAAGATGTTGAAAAGCAATGGGCCCAGGACAGAACCCTGTGGCGCTCCACTAGTCACTTCTCTCCTGGATCAAAAGGAGCTATTTTTGAGCACCCTTTGGGTTGAGCACCCTTTGGCTTCATCTTTGAGATGAACTGGGCAAAAGATCATCAAATAAAATAGACCAAATCTATGAAAGTTATGCTACAACATCCTTTGCTGTCTCAAAGAACTCTTTGCATACTGGTATTCCAGACTAACATGGCTATGTCTCTGAGTACCAACATAGGTAAGTTGTAATAAGAACAGGAGTGGGATAAGTGTGATCCCAGGACTATTGTGTGGGGTCCAATGTCCCTCATGATTCAATAATTATTTTGAAATATATTGCCCCCAAATATATCTGGGTATTTCCCAGACAGGAGGCATTCCCATGACATTTACCCCATTCATAGGCCACTGTAAATCCAGGAAAGCTCCTACCCAATACAGAGTTTTAAGTAAGGTCATCTCATGGGCTTGGAATGACTGAGGGTCCCCAAAACATGGCAGAAATTGCCACACACACACACACACACACACCCAGAGATCATGGGATGGGCTTTGGGCAAAACATATTGTTGTGGGGTATTGCTTTCCAAGAGGGAGTAATTCATCCTACAGTTGCCCACTCCTGAACAATAGAAGGATGATCACAATTCCTGACAGCCTTCCAAGTTCTTCGGAAGGAGAACTCAGTTCTTGTTGCTAAAGTTCTTCTGAAGTAGAACTTGGAGGGTCTTTGCAAGGTCGTAAAATGGTGACAATGAGAATAGTCAAAATGGAAGATTCTTCCCTGGAGTTAAAGCCATGGTAGCTAAAAATACCCTCTTTTTGACTTGTGCTCAGTAAGGAAAGGAAAGGTTTTTGTGATGCTTGTCTTCCCAGTGGCTGGAGGATACTTTGTTAATTCAACCTTCCTGCCTTCAGAGGTAGGGGAATGCGGAGAGAAAATAACTAATGGAATTGTGCGGGTCCTTTGCCTTTCTCCCCCCAAGGGTTGTCAAGTTTTAAATATTCAAATACATTCCTTTACTTAACTGAGGAATCTGTCAGTGAGTTTTGGTCCCTGTGCGGTTCCCTTCTGCAAAAGGAGTCCCTTCAGCTATGCAGCAAGATGAATAAGTGATGAGAATAAGTATCTCAAATGGAAAATACCCAGGCAATCTTGTGAACAGGACCTAACCGCTATTTGCTTTAGAAAGACTTTTCTGAGTTCCAGTTTGAAAATTTCTGAAGATAAGCTGGATCAGACCTCGCTAATACCTGGATAAGAGACCGTCAAGGAATGTATCTCTAGATAGGCCTAGGAAAGAGTCCTTTTTTGCATCTTGGCTTTGAGAACATAGAACCATAAAATGCTGGCTCACCTGAATCAGACGTTTGATCCATGTAGCCTAATGTTGCCAACTCTGATTGGTCGGAATAGAATTTCAAGAAGGATTTTTTCTTATCTCTTTTGCAGAAACTTTTGCAGAGACTCCTGATGTTCTTCCATCAAGTAGTAGTCAAATTCAACCTTCGTTCACTTCCAAAATCAAATAAGACCATGGACTTTATCAGACGGGAGGAATTTCAGTTTATTGCAAATGGAGTCAATTCGAATTTACGTGAATTTTCTAGTTTAGCGAATTCACGTGAATTCTGAATGCGTTCAGAATGACTTCCCATTACCCAAAAATGACCCCCCATTGCCCAAAATTGTGTGAGATGCTTTAATTCGCAATAACATAAAACCCATGATTGTGTTCGGAATGACTTCCCTTTTGCCCGAAATTGCATGAGATGCTTTAATTCGCAATAACATGAAATCCCATGATTGCGTTCGAATTGCCATTGGATTATACTTCCAATTTCTGATGTCTGATAACGTCCTATCTTTCAAAAATACTTACTTGGAGGTGGCATATGTAGAACACAAGTTCATAGGAGGCTAAAGAGTAAGACCTTCTGACCACTGAACAATGTATAATAGGGTTGGCTGATTTAAACCAAGTTGATTAAAACCAAATGACTTAAAAAAAAATCTGGTTTTTAAAATTGATTATTCATAATATATATTTAAAAGTCTGGCTATTATTGCTATTTTCCAGCCTTCCTGCTGGAACAACAATGACTGTGTGAATTAATACATTTTAATTTTGACAGTTTATTGGCAGTTGTTCATTGTGTCATTCAGTGTCAATTGCTTCTTTTTAATCACTTTATTTTATACTGCAAGGAATGCCATTCAGAAACAAATTCACCTGTTAACATAAGCTCAACCAAAACAACTTGCTTTAAAAGAGTGCTTTCTAAAAAAACAATTGTTATTCAAGCCGGTGACCATAACATATGAACTGCATTTTGCTACTTAATTTTCCGATCTTGTCCTATATTGGTGTAGTCCTGTACTCCTATATATAGGCTACTGACTTGTCAATATAATTTCCAGCATTTTATTGAAAGATGTAAATCACACCAAAGCCCAACAACTTTGGATTGTTAATGTTAGAAAGCATTAAAATGCTGGTGATCAAGTTTTCTAATACATAAAATAATGTTTCACAGAGTCAACTTTTTTCCATCAAAATATTAATGCAAAAAAAGAAGTTTAAAACATCCCACCCAAAAAACAGCCCTCATACAAATCATTAATATTAGCCAAATAATAGGTACTAGTCTTCTGCAGCCAAGAAATCAGAAGATGAAATGGGGAGGGCAGCTATGAAGGAACTAGACAAGGTCCTAAAGAGTAAGAATACACACTTGAGCTTGAAAGTTCGAAACATACAAGCCATTACCTTGATTTCCCCCAGGGCTGGCTGTATCCTCTTTACATTATGCAGCCTCAAAATCCTGAATTGGGTCCATTCACCTCCCCCCCATAATACCTAGAACCTATTTGGGATTTCCAAATAATAATAATAATAATAATAATAAGAAGAAGAAGAAGAAGAAGAAGAAGAAGAAGAAGTTGATTTATATCCCACCTCTCTGTGCAACACAACCGGGGCGGCTTCCACCTTAAAACAATACAGACCCATATGCCAAAATCCCCTCCCCTAAAATACACTCATTCCAGACACACACACACACACACACACACACACCTGCATAAGGGAAATTCTGTGTATGCTTGAGCCCCATTAATGATAACTGTTTGCAGAGTGATCTGTACAATTAATAGTAATAATAATAATATAATAAATTTTATTTGAATGAGCAATCAGGGTGGGGTACAACAGAGTTAAAATGATATAGATGAAAAATTATTGCAACTCAATCCCTACCTCCCCCCCCCTTAAAATAGGATTGAATTAACACAAATTAAAAGCAGGATAACAACAATAAATACAATATCTTTAAATACAATATCTTTGGCAACATTGGAGTGGTATCTGATGTGTAGCTGGGAGAAGCTGGAAAGACTCTAGATATAGCTTTAGAGCCGGGGGAAGTTAACCACTATCCGGGAAGGCCTACCGGAAAAGATATGTCTTTACTGCTTTTTTTAAAGCTGACAAGAGTCGTGATAAGACATATCTCATTCGGCAGGCCATTCCACAGTCTGGGAGCGGTGGCCGAGAAGGCTCTCTGAGAGGGCTGTGACAGCCTGGTCTTTTAAATTTGTAATTTAAAACATACCTTAAAATGATAATTTTAAGGTATGTTTTAAATATAACAAATTATAAAATTTATTATAATAAATGATAACATATAATAAATGATAAAATTAATCCCACATTTAAAAACTAATATTTTGTTCCAAGTTTTCCTGAATACAGGGAGCAAAATGCAATGATCCCTGTCTGATTTCCTATGAAGCCCCTGCCAGCATTCTTGCCAAGTGGCTCTGTGTGTACGAGTTGCTCTGAGATCAGAACATGGCTGACCACTTTCTCCCATGTCCTCTTCAACCATGCCTGCAATAGTGGTGGGATTGAGAGAAAGCCCACTCCAGGAGATCTTAAAATGTGGACAGGCTCATGTAGGGGGATGCAAATGACTAGACAGTATGGACCCAAACCATGCAGGACTTTAAAGATTATTACCAGCACTTTGAATTCTGCTTGGAAATAATGGGTAGAAGTGGTTAACAAAAAATCTACTACTGTTGTGGTTACTTTTTAAAAACTTTTTTATGACTGAGCAAATTTAAATGCAACTCGTTGATCTCGCAACGTATGCACTTTAGGACATGGGATGCTGAGCAATATAACCTTGAGATCTTGTGGAACTGGGGAGTTTGGAATTCCTCACCACTATTGGGGATGGTTAGGTTTGCTGGGAGTTGCAGGTCAACAACATGTGAAGAGCCACATGTTTTTTCACCTCTGGGCTAAAGGCTTTTTCCCCCAAATTAAAGCTGGACATTGATGCCAGCTAATAGGTGCTGAGTGGCATGGCCAAAGTCTGGAAAGTCCAGGTCATAGAATCTAGGAATTAGAAGTGACCACATGTCCAACCCTCTGCCATGCAGGAATACCCAACTAAAGTACACCTCTGTTTGAAGGCATCCAAAACTGAAGAGACCACCACCTTCCTAGACAATCTGTTCCATCGTCAAAGCACTCTTAAAGTTAAAACGATCTTACTCTTTACATGGAATTTGTTTTCTTTTTCAATTTGAATGTTTTGGTTCACAGTCTGTTACCTGAAGCAGCAGAAAACAAGCTGGATCCATCTTCCATGAGAAATCCCTTCAGATATTTAAGATTGTAAACATGTTGCCTCTCCTGTTTTTGGTGGCATGTTGGTGGCCATTCATCTGGTCTACATTCTACTTCAACATTAGTAAGAAGTTCCTGACAGTAAGAGCTGTTCAACATTGAGACACACTCCTTCAGAGTATGGTGTCTCCTTTGGAGGATTTTAAAAAGAGTCTGGATAGGGATCTGTTGGGAGTGCTTTGATTTTATTCCTGCATGGCAGGCGGTTGGACTGGATGGTCCTTGGGGTCACTTCAAGATCTATGATTCATTGTTTCAAAATACCCTAAAGACACTAAATTCCGTCTGTTTTTGGAAGCTAAGCAATGTCAGCTCTGGTTAGTACTTGAATGGGAGATCACCATTAGATAGATACCAGGTGCTGTAGGCTATCTTTTAGAGGACATAACTGGCAAAACTACCTCTGAGCATTCCTTGCCTAAGAAAACCCTGTGAAATTCATGGGCTCACCATAAGTTGACAGGAAACTTGAGGCCACATACACAAGACCGTAGATCTGGGGCATATGGCAAACCTAGCAATGAGTATAATCCACTTTCCTTGGGCTCCAGGAGTCTTGGATGTTCCTTTTCATCCATAGCATTAAGATTTGTACTTAGACTTCTGATTTTACCTAACACCACTAGCATTTCAATAGGCTTTGATTAGAGCTCCTGGAATGCTCTCCAGTCTCTACCTTTCTAACCATTGGTAGACCCTTATTAAATAAACATGCTTCTCTTTCTGCGAACAAGACCTTGGTCTGTAACTTGAATTGCAACTGATGTGTCTGGGGACACTTTTTAAAAAATCTTGTCTATTACCAGGGAATTCAGAACTGATTCTTCAGCTGCTGTAAAACAGGCTTTCAGTTCAACAGTGTTACAAATCGATTCTATTTGGTATGTATCTACTGTTTCTCCCCTGAATTTCTTACAAGAATTTTAGAGGGAGGACTAAGAGTATAAACAGCTCCAGTATATAAAGAGGTAGAAATGGTTTTTCTTTTGTCGTTTGATTTGATGACATAGGGAAAAAAATCCTATATGGCTATTAGCTGTGGTTTCTGAGCATCCCAAACTTTGGTTTGCCAGGTGTTTTGGACTTCAGCCTTCAGAAGCACCAGCCTACTTGGTCAATAGGCAAGAATTCTTGCCTATGGAGGACCAGTGTTTGGGAACCACTGGTCTAAGGGGAACTTCCATTATCAAATATGAGAGCCAGCATGGGTTTGTGGTTTGAGTATTGGACTATAATTCTGGAGATCAGGGCTTGAATACTCATTTGGCCATGGAAACCCACTGGGTGACCTTCAATGAGTCACACGCTCTCACCCCCAGAGAACCCCATGATAGTTTTGCCTTTGGGTCTCTACAAGTTAGAAATAACTTGAAGGCACACTACAGCAATGTACTTCAAATATACCACACAGCTAATAACTGCTGGTATTAGCCATGCTATTCAAGCAGAATTGCCATCATCAGAGACAATTTACATATCAGCTGTTTTGGGTTTCAGAGAGTTTATCAACTAGCCACTCTTATGTTTGTGTGAGATGGAGAGATAGAGTGGATGTTAGAAATCATGGCCTGATCCAGCCAAAGCCTTCTTACATCATTTTTAGCCTGTGACCTACAGGTGGACAAGTATAGTCTTCCACCTGTTGGACTCGATCTTCAATTGGCCCTGTTGAAAATGACCAATGGTCAGGGGTGCAATGAGATTTGTACCCCAACAGCCTGTGGAAGGCAACTGATGTGTGTGTGTGTGTGTGCATATGTGTGTGTTAGTTAAATCCTGACTTCATTCAATTTTGGATAGTGAATGTGAAAACCTCAAGGTATTTCTCGTTCTGGAAGATACTGTGAGGTGGAGTTTTGCAGGATGGGTTAGTCATGGAGAAAATAGGCACATTTTCGTGAGGGGTTTTTGTGCACCTCTGTGAAATGCAGCAGATTGAAAAATAGGATAACATTTGCCTTGTTGCATGAGCTAGTAAAAATAGTAGCACTGGATGGGTCATTGGTATCTTTGTAATCAATCAGTCTGTCCTGTTGTATTTGTTGTGTGTATCTGCTCAGCATCGCAAAGGGAAAAGGCACTCGTTTTGCCCAGAAACAAAGAATTTAAAACACATCTTATTTTGTGAAGGTGAAAAAGCCATTTAAAAAAAATCAATTTGGCATCTCAGCTTTTTGCCAGAGATAAAATATCTTGGGGTGGTGTGTGTGTGTGTTGTATGGCAGAATGATCACAGTGCAGTCTTGTTGTAATGAGATGACCAAATTCATGTAAAAATTCAGGAACAATGAGATTTTTTAAAACACCCTTAATCACAAAGGTCCCATTCCTGTATTCTGTGGGCAGGAGGAAGAAACCTCTTCCTGAACTGTTCTAAAGGGAGGCATGAGAGGAAAGATAATGTCTCATTCATTGCTTTGCCTTTGACTTTTAAGAGGGGAGGATATCTTCCATGAATGTGAGACTTCAGAAAAGGTGGGAAGTCTGTGGATCAACCTGAGACTTAATGGACCAGGTTGCTTCAGATTGCTAATACTCCCTGAGCCATTTTCAGGCACACGGGGGATCAGACTGTGTTTAGTGTTAGAGAATAATAGAATCATAGAAATTTAGAGTTGGCAAAGATCACAAGGGCCATCTCATCCATCCCCTGCCAGGCAGGCTTGCACAACTAATGCATTCCTGAAAATGCTCATCCCACCTCTGTTTAAAGACCTCAAAGGTGGAATGTCCACCTCCTTCTGAGGCAGTTCATTCCACTTTTGAACAGCTGTTCCTATGTTTAGGTGAAATCTCCTTTCTTTTAATTTGAACCCATTGGTTTGTGTTCTAGTATCTGCAGAGGCATTAAAGAAGCGTTATCTGTCTTTTACGTGACATCCCTTCAGATATTAAAGACGTCTCCTAGTCTTCTTTTCTCCAAGCTCCCTAAGTCATTTCTCATAAGTCTTGGTTTTCAGACCTTCAGTCATCTTGGTCGCCCTTCTAGGGACATGTTCCAGCTTGTAGAAAGTCAATCGTTTTCATTGGAAGGCTGTTTTCAGGCTCTGGATTGTTCACACCTAATGTAATCTCAATTGGAGAATTGTTGTAAACATTTGAGGAGTTAGTGTGGTGTAATGGCATAAGTGTTTGAGAAGGACACCAGCATATGAATCCTTGCTCATTCATGGATGCCTCTTGGGTGATCTTGGGCAAGTCATACTCTCCCAGCTAAGGAGAAAAGCAATGACAAACAACTTCTTTATAATAATTCTTGCCAAAAGAATTATAGAATAGGGTTGCCATAAGCAGAGTCAACTTGACGGTGTGTAACAGCAACAATGTTGCACATTAGAATGTCACAATAAGCTGAAAATCCCAAGAACTCCAATTTCTTGTGGTATTGTATATTGATGAGCTGCTTCAGGAATGGCTCGATTCACTGTGCTCCTTTTGGTCTGTGGTTTATTACTTGTGGTGTTTGAACCTAGTTTAAGAGAGTACTCTTTGTCTTATTTCTCCTGAAACAAACCAGATATTTAATCTTCTTCTTCTTCTTCTTCCTCTTCCTCTTCCTCTTCCTCTTCCTCTTCTTCTTCTTTCTCTGGCTTCTTCCATGATAAACAAGGAGCTTTTGGGGAAAATGAGCCCATGGGACACATTATTCCTATTCCTACACTGAACAGATCACAAGCCAGATCCAGCTGGAATGGCTGGGCAACCTACAGTGTTGGCCATGAATAGCAAACCATGGTGCTCCCAGAACCGTAGCTTACCATGCCATACAAATGTAGTAATTGTCTGATGGCATCGAATGCAACATTGCTAAAGCTAAGCCGAGCTTGATGTGGCCAATGGCTGGAGGGATGACTTCTTGGGAATGTCATACATTTCAGCTGAAGTTCCATGATCAAAGAAAAGACGTCTAGAAATGTTATAAATAAATACTAGTAACATGATGCATTCCTACCTAGTCAACATAGGGAGCTGTCTGCCTTCCAAATCATGTCATTGGTTCTACTAGCTCAATGTTGCCCATGTGGATTTGATGTGATTCTCCAGATGCTGTTTCCAGCCATATCTGGAGTTGATAGGTATTTGAACATTGGACCTTTTGCAAGCAAAACAGGTGATCTGCCAATGGGCTAGTACCAGTCCCAACACCGGATCAAAAACTTGTTTCCTAGATTTCAGAATCCAGGTTAGGTCCTTGTTCCAGCAATGAAGTACAAGGACACTGGACAGAAAAACCTAAAGTTCTAGATGAAGATGTCTAAGTGTTTTATCAACTGGCCATTTTCAACTAACTTTTTATTTTGGTTACATTTTTTTTCATATTTTATGACTTCTTTGTGAAAACGGCATTTGTGCGGGAAAAAAAGCCCATTTGTTTTGTGCAGAGTGCAGCAGAATATTTTGGGCGCAAATCCACTGCATTTTGTGCAATTCTTTATGTGCACAAACCATTTTTCTCCAAATCTATTTTCTTTTGGCACCAATTACTGTAAACCTTATGAAAAAAGTCCCCAAATGTGAAAAAAGTCATCTCAAAAAGTTGTATGAACTCTCAAAATGTGTTAAGACATGCTGACACCTTTTCTCACTGATATGGAACTTGGAGAATATTCTTTGCAACTTGACATAGGCAAGCTGAAATGACATATGGACTACATGAAGGCTGGTGTCAAAAACTTTAAGGTGTCACCAGACTTTGTTGTGTATCATGTAATATGCATTTCAAGCCAGGTGCCACAGAAAATCTGTTAATCCTTATGGAAAATATATATCTCACTGTTCATTCCCTTTTCACTGATTCCATTGTTTTGAGTTTCTCTCCCAGGCAAGTGTTCTACGGCTAGCTGAGTTATATTCATGAACTTTCAGCTTCGAGCTTCAAGTAGAACGAGGGAGCAAGTCTTGACCTGAGATAACTATTGCTCTTGGCAACAAAAGAAGGTGTTTGATTAGAAATTGGGGTCATGCTGTTTTCTCAAAGACTTCTCGGAACAAAGCTACACTATTCAAAACTAGTCCTGAACAATATCATTTCAGACTGCAGGCGGGTTGGAATGTACCTCCATATGAACAATTTTAAGAAAATGTTGGGGGGGGGGATCAATAGAATAATATACATCAGGTAGTAATCCTGTTTTCTCCATACAGCTGTCCCAAGACATTTATTGTCTTGACATAGGTAGCTCATCTGACTGACTGTCCTGGTTTGGCAGGGTCAGTCCTGATTAATCTTCTGTCCCACTTTTAAAGCTGCTTTTAAAATGTTTCAGTTTCTCTCTCCTATTCCTCTGTTGTTACAAACTAAGTTCACAATCAGGGATAGGATGGCAATATGCTAGTTTCCAGAATGGGGTGAAGAATGGAGTTCTCCTTCCCTTTGGGAATTGGTGCAGGAAAGAAAAAAAAATCATTAAGTTCCTGCGGTATTGCTGGAACTTTTTTCTATCTCTCCTTGGCCCAAAGTTGTACAGCTCTTTTTGAAAAATGCTCAGCTTTTCCAGCTAACTTGTACTAGATGATGTTTTTCCACAATCTCTCCTCCTTTCTTCCTCCAACCCCAAAACTGTACAGAAATCATCAGCTGTGAAAAGATGTTCCAGCTGTAGAACCGTCTGTAGGAGAGGAGTGAAGTTGCTGGACTTTTCCTAACTCTTATTTGAGAGCTGCACCCTCTAGTCAAGATTTCTGTGAAAGACTGGGGAGGGAAAGAGTTTTGGGGAAAAGTTGCACAGAGGAGGGTTTCAGACATTGTACTTGACAATCTAGGCTCTGTTTTTCCAGCAACTTTCCTCCTCTAAACACTAGTATTTCGCACAAATCCTGACTAGAGACTGAAAAGATGTTTCAGTTCCTTCTCTCCACCCCCACCTACTTTGACAGATTAAGCATCTATTTCACAATCTCTTGTCTCAACTGGGGCTTGGAAGGAAGCAGAGGCTGGATGGCCATCTGTCGGGGATGCTTTGACTGGGAGTTCCTGCATGGCAGATTGGGGTTGGACTGGATGGCCCTTGTGGTCTCTTCCAACTCTATGATTCTATGATTCTATGGTGGAAAAACAGAAATTGGATTGTCAGCTGCGAAATATCTGCAACTTCCTCCCCCTCTGCAACTCTCTTTCACAACCCTCCAATCTTTCACAGAAATTCTGGCTAGAGGCTGCAGCTCTCAAATAAAAGCTGTCAACTTTACAACAACTTCCCTCCTTCCCCTCAGCCCCCAGCTGTTTGACAGCTGGAATATCTTTTCACAGCTGATGATTTATACTGAGATAAAACAGCACCCAGTACATGTCAACTGGAAAAGCAGAACCCTGTTCAGTGAAAGCTGTGCATTTTCAGCTGTGCAGCTTCCTGTCATCTCTGGGGAAAACATTTTCCCATACCTTCCGACAACATGGGAGGAAAAATGAATGGCTTTCTCCCGACACCCATTGAGATGGGGGAAATTGAGAATTATCATTCCTATGAAAAATGCAAAAGTAGTTAGTGCTCAGTTAACTCAGGATTTGGGAAAGGAGATAAAGGGAATGAATGTTACCCTTCCCAGGAGGCTCAAGCAAAAGTAGACTGCTGCAGCCTTGCCTAGCTTTTTGTGTTCTTCCTCATTAATAACATTTCCCATCTTGACCATCTTTTCCCATCTTGATGTTGCTTGGCCACTCACGTCCTCATTTTCTTGAAACAGGGGTTATGGTGGCTTTCCTACCTCATTACAAAATCTGATTACAATGGTAGTTAAATATTTATTTCACTTCCACCCACCACATCATCTGTGGTAGGAGGCTGTTTTAGAAAATTGAATATCAGGTTCGAGATTCGACTTCAGCTCACATTGTCCCAAAATATTTTGCTGCCTGATGTAGGTTGTGCCCCTCCCCATTCTTTGTACAAAAGCTGACTAGAATGGAAGTTTTATGTAGAGAAATTTTGTAGCACCTTTGAGACTAATTGAAAGAAAGAAATTGGCATAATGAGCTTTCTTCTTCCTCAGACTGATTTTGATTCTACAGACTAACATGGCTATATCTGGGAATTCAACTAGAATGGAACTTGTATTCCACTGCAGTGCTTTATTCCACTTTACTTGAGGCTATTTTATTTTAATATCTGCTTTCCCGAGTTTGGCATCCAAGGCATTCTGTAATACAGATTGAAGCAACATACAGCTAAAACAGTCATTATAATTTAAAAAGCTGCTAAAAACAATTAAATAAATTATCTTATTTAAAATAGAGCTGATTTAAAATACAGGGTACCCCTCATGGTTACAGTTACCTGCATCTGGGGGAGGGAAGAGGTCTCTCTAGACATCTGATGTCTCTAGGCATCAATGCATATAGTTGTGCTGGGAGATCTCCAGATGCCTAGAGATGTGTCATATCTAGGCATTTTCTGAGTCTTCTTGTGTGATTCTATGGTATCCTGTGGCAGTTTGCTATTATTAGCAGTTTCATTTACAAATGGTAAACTCGGGAATGTATCCCATGTGGATATGGGGCCTGGGGGGCTACCTATAGTTTAAAAGCATTTCAAGCGAACGAATGAGAATTAAAGGACAATACCCCTTACTGCCATTGAAAGATGCATCTGAAGCAACCAGTTAATCACCAAAATCTTATCTCATCCTCAAAGTTCTTTGCCTGTTGGTGGAAGGAGAGTAAAAAGGAGTAAGACTACTTTCCTATAGGAGAGAGTTTCACAAGCACCAAGGAGGCCCCTTTAGGAGGTCCAGGACAGGTTTGGTTCTCCAAGAGGGGAGTCCAACGGGAAAAGTCAGAAGGTAATGGCAGCTGTCCCCGGAATCTGCTTCCTGAGATAGCTATCACCAGTCTGTGCCTGATGATAGGGCCAGCTCTGCTTCTCTCTATGTAGGGCATTCTGTGGTTAGGATGAACTTCAATCATGTTGGTCCCCATCTGCAGTCTCAAGTGGTGTAGCCCAAATTCTGGCTCACCATCTTAATTAGAACTAGGCACCCTTGGGCGCAGTCAGGTAGGAGGGGAAAACAGGTGTTCCTGCAGCTTTTATTTTCCTTAACAGCCATGTGTGGAGCAGTGACTCATTTGATCAGCCTACTCTCTAGTTAAAATGTGTAAGGAGAGACTTAATGAAGAGGAAGTTTCCCTAAAGAGGCCTGGATCACTACTAAGAATGCTTCCCTATTTCTTTGAGAGCCCGCTCTCCTACTCAGAAAACATTGCTCAACAGCCAGCAGCTTAAACCTGAAGTTAGTGTTCTTGGTTATCTTTGGAAAGTTGCATCTTGGAACATGTTCTTTGCCATGTTCCGTCTTCCCGTGGATACAGCCGTGGAAATGCTTTGCTGTAGTCTATCTATACTATACTCTTTTGTAGTCTATCTGTACTCTACAGTTACAGCAGTTTGACAGCACTTGTGAATTGCTATGCCTCCTCCATCCTGAAATTCATAGTTTGGGGAGAGAATTAAAATGTTTTGGAGATAGGGATTAGCAGAACATTCTAAATACCTCACCAAACTACAATCCCAGGATTTTTTAGACTCTAGCCATGCTAGTTTACATCATATGAAAGTGATATTATATACTGTGTATGCATGTTGAGTTTCTTCTTGATAGTTCCCATCTCTTCTGAACAGCCAAACTGACAACAGGTAGCAGCCGTCCTACCTGCTCAACACCTACCTGTAGTTCTGGTTTCAATGAGTTTTGGATTTGGATTTTTGTACACTATGATTGTCTAACAAGCACTGTAAAAGTCTGAGGCTATTGTGAACATCTAGTTAGACCATGTGATCTCACTGAGTGTAGGACCTCCATGGTCATGTCTTATTGGATCTTGAAGAGCCCTCTCCTGTTGGCTACTTTAGAAATATGAATGGAGCAGTTAAACCTCCTAACAGAGTTCAGCTGTAGAGAAAGAAAGCAAAGAGAGTATTGTACAATGCCATGTCAGCCTTTAAGGAGATAGTATCAATTGATTTAGGAAACTAAGTCAGGTTCTGGTCTCATTGTGTACTTGAATGGGCGACCATCTGAGACCACCAGGGATCTCCAGATAGTGTTAGGAAGGGAGCATGAAATCATGCAGACCAGCTGTGAGCTAGAGTTGATGATAATTTGGTTAGATGGATCAATGATCTGACTTGGTATAAGACCGATTCTTATTTTTCTGTGAGATGAACCAGAGAAGGAGATGGAGTTGGCAGTAATCGTTTCCTGAAATGAGAAGAGACACGTCACAACCTTCCTAATGGGTCATTCAATCATAGAATCATAGAATTAGCAGGGACCACACAGTCTACCCAGTACTGTACAACCCCTTGCTGCGTAGGAAGACACAATTAAAGCACTTCTGATAGATGGCTGTCCAACCTCTGTTCAATTTGTGCTGTTAAGGACCGTTTCCGAAGTGGAGCCATTGGACTTTGATGGGAGTAGCATCAAAGATAGGGGGAGATGAAGTGGTGTGTAATGATGATCCCTTGACGGTGTAAAATGAGAATGTTTCAAGTATGTAATAACCACCTCTGTGGTTGTCACTTTCCACTGCTCAAAAGGTTTTGGGCCCTGTGATAATACAGGTTGAGTCTCCCTTATCTGAAATTCTGGATCAGAAGTGTTCTGAAATCTGGAATATTTGTATATGCATAATGAGGTATCCTGGAGATGAGACCCAAGTCTAAACAATTGTGTTTTGTATACCTTATACACATAGCCTGAAGGTTATTTTATACAAATATTGTTTTAATAAATTTATACCTGAAACAAAGTTGGAGTACATACAACCACCAGAGAACAAAAGTGTCACTATCTCAGCCATGCATGTGGGCAATTTTGGATTCTGGAATACTTTGGATTTTGGAATTCCAGATAAGGGAGGCTCAACTTCTAGGCATAGGTAGGGGCAACAGGACAGTGTTGGAGGCAGCAATGAGAACTTGTTGCTTTCATTAATCTAGAGCTGGTTGACCAAACTGCTCAGCCAGTCTTCTTTGCAAGGAATCATATGAGCACCCACATTTTTTTTGCGGGGGGGGGGGGGGGAGGAAGATTCAGTTTCTCATATCCTTGTTTTTAACATGACTTCCCTGGCACCCCCTCCTTATAGCTGAAATCTCTGTAGGCCGCCTGGCATGTTCATATGATTCATTGTCTCTGACGAATTCAATCAATTAATTAATATGTCCCACTTTTCTCCCAAAATGGGACCCATGGCAGCTCAGAGAATAGATTAAAAGAAAAGTACAGCTAAAAAAAATACAGTGATTATAATGCAAAATTAAAGCACAATTAAGTACAATTTCTTATTAAAATAGCACTTGTTTAAAACAGCTTAAAAGCATTTGCAACGTGATGAGACTAAAAGTCCAACATACTTGCCATATTTTTATTTTATGAAATTAATCTTTATTCAGTATTATAACATACAACATCTACTTTAACCTCCCCACCAGGGACAATTAAACAAACAAAATAACTTAAAATAAGACCAAAAAACAAAAACCCACAAGCAAACAAGCAAGCAAGCAAGCAAACAAACCAAAAAAAACCCCAAAGCAAACAAACATACATGTAAATACCCCAGTATACACATAAAATCTAATTGCCTACCATATTAAATTACCTTTCTGCAGTGACCAGTTAAAAGCCCAAATCTTATTTTAATAAAAAGGTCTTTCCCTGCTGTTAGGAAGAGAATGAGTGGTGGGAACCGACTGTCCTTTGGGAAGGAAGCTTCATAACCTGGGAGCAACCACCAAGAAGGTCCTCTCATATATCCTCACAAATGTACCCCTGATGATGGTGGGACTAAGAGAACACCTTCCCCCAAGGAACTTAAAGTTCAGCCAGCCAGGGTCGTATAGGGAGATCCATTTGGTGAGAGCCTACCCAAATTGTTGGAGGAACCTGCTCCACTTTTGGAACCATAGTGAAGTTGCTGTCGAATGCCTTCAAGTTGTTTCTGACTTATGGCAAGGTGTGTTCACAGCGGGATTGCCTTTGCCTCCCTCTGAGGTTGAGAGAATGTGATTTGGCCAAGGTCACCCATTTTTTTTAGAAAAATGTCTGAGCAGGGATTTGAATCATGGTCTTCCAGAGTATGAGTCCAACACTGACTGAGACCACTGTGGCTGCTGCTGTCACACTTCACAGAATCACAGAATCATAGAATCATAAAGTTGGAAGAGTCCACAAAAGCCATCCAGTTCAATTCTCTGACATGCAGGAACTCTCAGTCAAAGAATCCCTGACAGATGGCCATCCCGCCTTTGTTTAAAGAGCTCCAAAGGATAGTCTACCAAACTTCGAGGGAGTTTGTTCCACTATCGAACAGCCCTTATTGTCAAGACCTAGAGTGTGATCCACAGAAATAAAATGGTTTGACGTCATTTTAACTTCCATGGCTTAATGCTATAGAACTTTGGGAACTGTAGTTTCTTGTTCTCTGACAAGGAAGGCTAAATATCTCACAAAACTACAAATGCCAAGATTCCACAGCATTAAGTCATGGCAGTTAAAGTGGTGTCAAAGTGGTTTATTTCTGCAGTGTGGCTGCAGGCTATGCCACACTGGCTCTCTCCCAAACTATAGTCAATGTTATTTCTTTAAACTTCTGGGATTTCTTTAAGCTGCATTTTTTGTACACTGTCAAGATTTTTGCTGTTCCTAGTAAATTAATTTGCACTTCCAACATTACTGAAATTGGTGCCTTCCGAGTAGCAATTCTTCTTTTAAGAGAATAAAATAATGCAGAGTATATGTTTGTTCCCTTGGAAAGTGCACAATTTTTGCCACCGGTTTTGTTCCTGGAACCAATTCTTTAGTTGAAGAGGGTACAGCTGATAGCACCGAGCTCCAAACAAAATGGCAAGAATGAACTTTGTTCAGCTTTTCACAAGTGAACTAGCTATATGTGATCTGTAGGCTTATAAGTTTTCTCCTTAACAGTGACAGTGTGTCTTGCATTTCAGTGTCATGGTTTTTTATTTTACGTTGAACTCATTGGAACAGCCATGTTTATCTCATCACCTTTACATGGATTGTTCTGCCAGCTTGCCATGTTTGTATGGCTTCTATGGGTTCTTTCTCTTCTAACTCTTTCTATTTAAAAGTAATTTTCTATTGCAAAACAAAAATGTTTAATTGCAAAAGGTACAAAAAAGAAGGGAAAAGTCCATGCATATAGAATATGTACAGCTAACAGAAATAAGATGCAGAATCAGAGTTCTAGAATCGGATATACTTGAGAACTGAGGTTTAATTGTGGTTTCACTTACATAGTAACCGTTGTTTTTTTAAAATTGTAATGTGTATCTAGCTTTTCTAATTTACGGTGTAGTGTGTGTTTTTAGATGGCTGCACAACAGCTTGGCTCCCATGCTGACAGAAAGGCAGGATAAAAATTAAATAAGTAGATAGACAGACAAGAAAGATAGACAGATGGATATTTCTGAAGTTGACCGGCATCCATAGTTTTTTGTGGGTTTTTCGGGCTATGAGGCCATGTTCTAGAAGAGTTTCTTTCTGACATTTCACCGGTAGCTGTGGCTGGCATCTTCAGAGAATGCATTCTCTGAAGATCCCAACCACAACTGCTGGTGAAACATCACGAATAAACTCTTCTAGAACATGGCCTCATAGCCTGAAAAACCCACAAAAAACAAAAGATAGACAATTTGATCCTGAAAGCTTTTATGAAAAGCCATGTTTCAGAAACAAGTCAATGTTGGTGCCAGTCAGATCCCCAAGCAGAAGCCACCATAATTGGGGCACCATGGCCACCATAATCATGGCACCATGGCCAAAAAGGCTCTCCCCATGTCCTCTTGCTTTGAATTGCCCCCATTGGTGGCACACAGAGGAGGGAATGACAGCATAGAAGGCTTTCTCCCATTTACTTGCATGCGCTAGCATTCCCACGAGGGGGACATGGGACAAGTTGGAATATCTCACATTCCTTCAGGTTTCAAGGTCCCAAGCTATTCAGTTTTTGAATCTCATTGCCAGCACCTTGCAGTCAATCTAGAAATGAATTGACAGTCAGTGCACTGCCTTTAAGACTGGTGTTATATGTGGATGGCAACCCATAGCAGCTGGTGGCTTCCATGTTATTCAGGTGTAAACCTTGATGGAGCCACAGAAGTTATTTTGGAGTTAGTGCTCAGCATCTGAGGGGTTATTCACACTGTGAAAATAATCCAGGATGAATCTGTGTTAAATCTCCATTGTTCACACACATCCCAATTAAATGGTTGAGAGCTAACAAAACAAAACAAAAAAACACACACTTAATCTGGGAAAATTGATATTGTTGTTTTCCCTTGAGTTTCTTTAAAAGATCTGCATTGTCCTAGTGTGAATAACCAATGCGAATAGATCCAAATAGGCCCAGGATAAAATGCTGCATACCAACAACAACAACAACAACAACAAAGGTCCCGAATGCATTCACATAGTCAACTCCATCTTTATTCAAATGCTTGCACATGTGAGCAACCAAACTCACAGAGATGTGCATTGATGTGCATCAGTGCTGTTCTGTAGTGTGAAAAGAAACCCGGAACGCATGAATGAGATGATTCACATCGTTGTGCTAAAAATTCTGACATCTAAATGACCTCTTAGACAGGCACTTTAAAGCCTGGGTTGTAACTCAAAATGGATTCGCTGAATTACTGACATAGACTCATGGAATGAAAGAGTTGGAAGAGAACCGAAGAGCAATCCAGTCCAGCCCCCTGTCATGCAAGAAGACACAAGCCAAGCACCCCTGACAGATGGCCATCCGGCCTTGGTTTAAAAACCTTCAAAGAAGGAGACACCGTCATACTCTGAGGAAGTGTATTCCACTGTTGAACAGCTCTTACCATCAGGAAGTTCTTCCTATTGTTGAGGTGGAATCTTTTTTCCTGTAGTTTGAATCCATTGCTCCAGGTCCTAGTGTCTGTTGAAATGCATTTTTTGTTTAGTTCAATCAACAAGCTATCATTGCTGAAAGTCCCAGGATTTTCTCTGTGTGTGCAGTGTATGAATAAGCCACAATGGAGATTCACCAGTCAAGCTCTAGGTTTAAGAAAAGGTGGCACTCTAGCATTGTGACTCATGTCACATCCTTGCATGTGGCCTTTAACTTCACCAGAAATATTCAGATTTTTAAGCAACTAAAAGTGGGATTTGGGTTTGACTACCTGTAGTGTCCCTTTTGTGAAATTATCATTTTTCACCCCTATTGGTTTTTCTACCATGTTTCTTTTTGCCTTATTTAAGTACCAAAAAAAATATTCTTCCAAAGTGGTGTTACTGGAAAGGGAAGCGTGGGTGTTACTGCAAGGTTGAGCCAATCCATTTTTATCTCATTATACATCTTTTTCTTTTTTTCACCTAATGCTTTTTTTATTACCAACAGCACTGGGATTTTAGATCTGATGCAAGCGATGACGTTGCTATAACAACACTATGATTCATGTAATTTCTTCAACAATCTGTTGAGGCGTTGGGTTCTATAGCTTGTCAACTTCCACACTGGTATCGCCAAAGGTTTCTCTCTTGTTTTGTTGAGGGATCATCCTTTTTCCTTTGTTTGTCCTGCTGCAGAGAGGGTGCTAAAGGTCTTCAGGTTTAGTGGGTTTGGCTAGCCTGATCACACCTTGTGGTTTCCGTCATTCCGCCTTGATGGAGAGATGATACCATGCTACTAGCAGAAAGCAGTAAAGACTTGGAACAGTGACTAAAGAAAGTCAAAGAAGGAAGTTCCAAGGCAGGCTTACTGTTGAACTTTAAGAAAACAAAAAATAACGACAATGGAGGATTTACATGAAATACATAAAGATTTCCCATACCTTAGACCAATTATTGATCAGAATGGAGATTGCAGTCAAGAAATCAGAAGAAGACTGGGACTGGGAAGAACGACTATGAAAGACAGACATCTTCGGACACAGAAGGCATGACTTGCTGGAAAAACCAACAATGCTAGGAAAGGTGGAGGAAAGTAGAAAGAGAGGAAGGAGGTCACTGGTATGAATGTACAGGAACTAAGCAGAGTAGTGGAGAACAGCGGGTCTTGGAGAAGTCTCAGGGTTGCCATGGGTTGAGATAACTCAAGGGTAGTTAACAACAACAAAAAGGAATGTATAATGATCATTTCCAATCTGTGGGCCACTGCTTTGTTTTCCATATCTGTTGGCAGATTTTAAATTGAACTGAATGAATTCTGTATCAGTGGATTGTAGCAATCCTATTGTGTCCCTGACTTCTGTCCATAGCTCTTCTGGTTCTCAATCAGCTAGGCTTGATATTGCAAATCTGTTTCTCACAGTTTTTGTAGAGTTTTCAGGCTATGTGGCTATGTTCTAGAAAAGATGCCAGCCACAAATGCTGGCGAAATGTCAGAAAGGATCTCTTCTAGAACATGGCCACATAGCCAAAAGCCCTACAAAAAACTATGGATGCCAGCCATGAAAGCCTTTGACGCCACTGTTTCACACACTTTCATTAAATTCTGTGGGAATATTTTCCAGGTCATGTTTTGGCATGGCTATTGGTTTGGTCTTCTTCTTTATCTTCATCAAATATAATGTATTTCTTTAGAGTATTCAAAGGATTCCCTCCGGCCATAAAGGCTCTCAGGCTGCTAAAAAAGCATTAATTTGATAATTCCCTCATGTTTGCAATCTAAATAAGACCCATAAGGAAAAAGGAATGACTGAGAGCAGGGGATGAATCCAATAGTGGAAAGTGGCATTCATCTGACTGTAGTAGGCCCTCCTTTTCTCTCCTTCACTCTTCTATGGTAGGTGCTATTAGCTCTGTCTCTTGTTGTTCAGGATTTGCCATGCCTTCTTGGCCTTCTGTTTCACTGGCATGGCACTCTGTCTCACTCTCTTGCCCCCCCGGCTCATCTTCCCCCTATATCTCAATATCTGAGTTTGAGTCCTGCGGGTGGTTGGACACAACATCCTTATCTTGTGTTCCCTAAAAGAAGGAGCAAATTTCAGAACAAATTCTGCTCTTTGAGTCTGACGGCTGAACTGTTGGCCCCCTGTATCCACGGATTCTTTATCCATGGATTGAACCATCCATGGCTTGAAGATATTTTAAAAAATCCCAAAAGCAAATCTTGATTTTGTCATTTTATATAAGGGATATCATATTTACTATGCCTTTATATTTAATGAGACTTGAGCATGCACAGATTTTAGTATCCATGGGGGATCCTGGAATGAAATCCCAGTGGATACCAAGGGCCCACTTTCATCCATAGCAGAAAACAGAGAATGCTGGGTCTTTCAGCCCATGGTATAGTCCAAGATGTTATGTTCCATGGCAGTTGCGCATCCTTTCCTTATTTATTTATTTATTTATTTATTTATAATAATAATAATAATAATATTTATTTATTTATTTATTTATTTATATCCCACCTTTTCCCGAAGGATCAAGGCAGGTTACATAAAATAAATAAAATACATAATACAGCAAAATCAAATTTTTATATCCCTTATCCCTTACATAAACTAAAATAACAACATTATAACTACACTAAACACTAAACTAACAACAATATGAATGTAAATTAAAATTCAGTTTTATAATAAACCAAATTTAAAACAGGCAGGATTGGGGGGGGGGGGAACTTTAGGGAAAAACAAGGGCAATCCAGATCTGTATAATGGGAGGCTAGTCTGGGAAGGCCAGCTGACCTATCTTTTTTCCTCCTCTTCACTTTGCAAGGACATTTCTTTCTTCAGTCCTATAGCTTTCACTTTAGTAGCACCCTATTTTCATCAGAAAAAAAGTTTTTAGAAAAGTACCTTTGATGGCTTAGAGTGTTACATTAGAGACTCGATTGACAGTTTGTATTTTATTATTAAAAACAACAGCCCTAAACCTTCCATGTGGTTGACCCTGGCTTTCTGTCCTGGCTAATTATATTATATTCCATTTGCATACTGATGGAAGAGTTTAAGAGGGGTCATTGCAGCTCAGATGCATATTAAGGCCACAAATGACAGTCAGATGCTAGCGTCAGGTTGGACAAGTGGCAATTAAGCTGCTAAGAGGATTGCACCATGTTTTCCTATGACTGGTTGATCTTGGCATTAAATGCTTGACACAGGTCTACATGGGAGCCTTTCAACTGCATTAATGGTAAGATCAGTTTGGTGGAAGACAAAAGCCTTAGAGCAGAAGCAGGAGCTATTTTTATTTAGTTATTTACCTCCCATGCTTTCTTAAAGCTCAAGGCAGGTACCTGCTCCTGTTCTTGCTGCTTTTTCTCACATCCATCCCGTTAGGTAGGTCAGGGAGAGAGAAGAACAGAGAAGATGTGTGTATATGTGACTAGTGCAAAGTCAATGAGTAAAGTCTTGGGATGCATCTACCCTGCAGAAATAATGCAGTCCAGCACCACGTGAATTACTGTAGCTCCATCCTATGGATTCCTGGGATCTATAATCAGATAAACGCTTTAGCATTCTCTGACCAATTGTACTGCTGCTTCACAAAACTACAAATCCCAGGATTCTGTAGGATACAGCCATGGCAGTTAAGGTGGTGTCCAAGTGCATTATTTCTACAGTGTTAGTGCAGCCTTAGTTTCAACTTAGACCTCCTAAGTTTAGAATCCAGTGCTCTAAACTTTGAACCACACTACAGTGGGCCCTTGGTGTCCACTAGGGTTTGGTTCCAGAATACCCATTGCCATTGTACTTTTGTTTGAAGTTATGCTACGAGTTGCCTTGAATCCCATATTGCGGAAAAGGTGGCATATTACATTAAAAGTAGGTAGACTGGAAAGTAAGTGAATGAGATAGCATGGGGGTGCTCTTGGATCCAGTGATGTCTGGTGAAGTTCAGCTCTTTGGAAGTTGGTTTGAATGCCCTACTGGCATGGAAGTCCCCAGCCACCACTTCCTTTGCTTGCCAGATTGCCAGTAAGAGACTCACAAGTAGCTGGGAATAATTTGAAAATTATATAGAATTGTTTTTATTTAACAAGTATAGGGTTTATGGGGGTTTCTATTTTTTTGAAGCCCTCTCTGGCTGCATCTGCATTGCAGAAATAATCCAGTTTGATACCACTTTAACTGCCATGGCTCTATGTTATGCAATTCTGGGAACTGTAGTTTTGTGCGACATTTAGCCTTCTCTGTCAGAGAGCTCTGGTACCACAACAAACTACAATTCCTGGAATTCCACAGTATTGAGCCATGGCAGTTAAAGTGGTGTCACACTGGATTTTCCTGCAGTGCAGATGCAGCCATTGTGTGTTGTTGTTAAAGCCTCCATCCTTTCATTGACCTTTCTTAAAGAATGTATTAAGGAAGACTTACCTGTTAAGACTGGAGCTGGGAACACTAATAACAATTACTTTTGCAAGACTTAATTGGCTTAATTGGCAGATTAATCTATTAGAGCCTTTAGTGATTAATTTGAAGGGCTTGAGGTGAAGAGACACTGTTTATATAGTTTATGAATTGATTTATACTCAGGGAGAGCTTGGAAGTATTTTGCACCAGAACTCCAAGAAGCTTGTAGGCAGCAAAGATGATGGCCATGGATTCAAGGGTGCTTGGATTGGTCAACCTGGCCCTCCCAAGTAATACAATAAAAATATGGTTTTGAAAATTTGTGCAATTTTATTCTTCTCTCTTCAGCTAGAAAAAAAGGTTAGAGATGGTGGGAGAGTAATATAAATACAGGATTTTTCACAGTCATTCCAATTAAGCATTTAGTGGAGCCATTTAACTTAAATTTAAATAGGACTTTAACATAAAATTAATAGTTAATTTCCCCCCTTCAGTGCAAAATGCAGTTTAATTAGATTTGTTAAACATATCAGTTATTAACTAAATATATTAACGAATGTCTCTGAACTTTCCTATTTCTGGAGGGAAATAATGGTACAGCTAGAAATATCAAATTATTTCTTCATCTATTTATTTATTAGAATGATGCTTCACCTTTCTCCCAGGATAGGTCAATATCCAGGATATTAGCCTAGTCCAGTCTTATCTGCTGTGACTGATTCTGGTGGAGTCTCAAGCAGAGAAAGTTTTTTCCCCTATCCAGACACTTGATGCCCTGTGCTTTGAAGCCGAGGTACCAGGGATTGAATGTGGAATTATGCGCATGCAAAATGTGTAATATAAATTGTGCCATCAAGTCGACTTCAATTTATGGTGACACTATGAATGAGAGAGCCCCAAATCGCCTACCACCTGGGAGTGGCAGGAATTTAACTACTACTGAAAAATGGAGCCTCTCTGGACAGTCAGGTTCAGGATAATTTCTTTCATGGCCCATGGTCAAAATGCAACAATCTGTATAGTAAAATAGGTGAATATGCACTTGGCCCTCCACACTTGTGGCTTTGACTTTTGCAGATTTGATCGTTAATGGATTTGATTAATATCTCTCTAGGAATTTATAGGTCCTCCAGCGCAACTCTGTGGTCAACTTCTGCAAAAATTTGTGCTGGAGGATCTAGAGATTTTTTTTAGAGAGGACACTTCTCTAAGCATTTGTAGGTCTGAAGGACCTAGAGATTCCTAGAGAGCTGCTCTTTTAGGTAAAGAAAAAATATTTTTAAAAATATTTGAGGTTTTCCCACTTTCACGGGAATCCAGTACCCCTAACCCCAGCAAATGTGGAGGGCCCAATGTAGAGGAAATATACGGCTAGAGAAGGAAAGATGGAAATGCTATTCAACAATACTGTTTCAAAAAAGGTTGAAATTTCTCAAGTGCCAGGAAATCCTAACAAGGAGAATCCTCCATGGATGGGAATCTTTATAGTTCAGGACACTTTGTTCAAGTACACATCTATTTTTATGTGATGTTAACCTGCTAATTAGGCTGCTGTAATGTGCGCTATGTGGGGCTGCCCTTGAAGAAGGGATGAGGTATATCTACATTGTAGAAATAATGCAGTTTGACAGCACTTCAAATGCTGTAGCTCCATCCTGTGGAATCCCAGAGTTGGTAGTTTTACAAGGTCTTTCGCCTACTCTGCCAAAGAGTGCAAATCCCAGGTTTTTGTAAGATGCAGCCATGGCAGTTAAAGTGGCATCAAAGCACATTGTTTCTACAGTGTAGATTCATCCTTGGAAGCTGCAGCTAGACAAAATGCAAGATTTGATTACCAATTAGCATATGATGCCAGTCTTAAAAGAATTGCACTAGCTGCCAGTACACTTCTAGTATGAATTCAAGGTGCTTACAGTGACATTTAAGGACCTGAATATCTTGGGACCTCAATATTTGAGGGATCACTTCTCTCTATATATGCCTACCCAAGGATTTAGGTCTGCTGTGCCCCATCAGTGCCTACCTCTGTGCCCCACCTATGAGGTCAATACATTGTATTGGGATGTGGTGCCAAGGGCCTTCTCAGCTATGGCACCCCAACTGTGGGATACCTTCTCCTAAGTAAAAACTTTATCATCCATACAAACCTTTGGGTCCTATTGATTTCTCTTAAATGCTAACACATATGGTTTCAAACTGTTTTAAACTTTTCAGTCTGCTTTAACTCATTCAATATGTTTAACATGTTTTTAGTTTTGGTTATTTTTATTGTTTCAAACACTTGCTTTTAATTTTACTTGTAAGCTGCCCTGGAAATCATTTTCATATACAGCACGTTAGATGTATTTTAATAAAAGTCTGTTACAGAAAGTCCCAAGCTATGAAGTTTTCAGCGTCTTACTCATAGTGAGGAGATAAATGGTAAAATAATTTGTTCTTGCCACTGAGAATGAAATTTATGAAGGTTTACATCGCTAGATAAGAAGAAGGACAACATTCAAGGACTTAAACAATGGTATACAATGTGAATAAAAACATATGGCTAAATTTAAAACACCCCAATATGAGCGTCTAAATATTGTAGAACAATGTGGAACAAGCTGCATTTCTTGTTACAGTGATTTCTCTTAAAATGAGTTAGGTTTTTCCCACATAACAACTAAACAATGAAGAACAATGTTGATAATACTGAAATAATACATTAAAAAAAATACTGTAGCATTTCTGGTTACTTGTTGATTGATGAAATCTCCTTGAGATTTTTCTAGCAGAGTAGTTTGGGATGAAAAATGATCATAAATGCATATGTGCCTAATTATTACTTTCACCATCAGTTCATTTAATAAATAAAATATGTATATATCTTGAGGGAGAGAAAGGCAAGCCAGCTCTAACAGGCCTGGCCTGAAAGGAAGAAGAGCCCTCCCTCCAGTCAGTCCATCTGCCTTAGTTCAGGCCTCAGAGGGAGAGAAGATCTGCTGGACTTTCCCCTTTCCCCACTGCCATTCCTTTCTCCTTTTGTGTCTTGGCGCTTTAGATTGTAAGCCTGAGGGCAGGGAAATCATCATCATCATCATCATCATCATCATCATCATCACCATCATCATCATCTTTGTTTAAATACCTGGTTAAAATATAATTGTTCCATTAATTCCAAAGTTAAAAGGTTTTAACTAATCAGTGTTTGCATCCTAGGGGTTGTGCGCATTAGCCCAAATGCCTGGGTTCCCCCTTGACTCCCATCATCTAAATCAGACAATGCAGGCCAAACCCCCCTGGAGCAGGTTCAAGCCCTGTCCTGTCTATCCAGATGTGGAATCAGGATCTGGCCTAACCCCAGGGTAAACAGCCTTTATCCCAGGGTAATTTACCCCTGGTTTTCCACTGAGTTTCTAGGAAACTCTGCGGCAAAATTGGACTGTTCACAGTCCTCCCCCGTGAACAACTACCTGTCCCTATGCCAAGCCAGGTACCAACCCAGGTAAGCACTGGGGTCAGTTTCTTACCTTGGCACACTGTTGCTGTCATTCATGGGCCCCCTGTTGCTGTGTCTGGTGCAGAAATGGGGTACCTGGATGCACCCACATGGCCAGACTCTCCATTTATGTGTCACACACAGCAATGGGGGGGGGCTCCTGAGTGAAAGCGGTGTGGCAAGGTAAAGAGTGTGTGGTAGTCACATGTCCTGGGTTAGCCTGGGAACAGGTGTGTGAATACCTATCCATCCCTGTGCCAACCCAGGGACTGTGCCAAGTGTGCACATGGCTAGGACAGCACAGGTTCAGCCCATGCTTTTCTGGCTTATCTGCCCAAGCCCTTGGTGATCCTCAACTGGTGTATATGTTGTATCCAGTACCCCCTATACTGGACACAACACTGATGGGGTGTGCACACAAGCAAAATACCATATTGTCCCTCCATCCTCAGGGCAAGTAATCTGGATGATACAGAGCCCAACCCATGATCTGGTGCAAACTGTTTGGATGATGTATGGCCAGTTCAGCACTGAATCCACTGTATGTCCTCATTAAAGCCTTTTGCTGTGGTTGTTTGAAGCCCTCCAGAGTATCGGCAGGCAGCTGTTTTCACGCACATCCCAATATGCCACCTTTGCTGCTATATCCCATTCCCTTTGAAGTCAAAATGAGGTGCTCAGCAATGTTGTTGAGGCTGGGCACATCATTTTCATCCTAAAAAAGGATTGATTTGCAGCAGTGGGCATCACAGTGGGACATGTGTGTGAATAGCCATGTGCTGTTGCTCTGGGAGTGCAATGTAACTGGAGGACATTGGGGTAGTTCCAAAGATAGAATATTCCCAAAGTATTCTGGCCATCATGAGATAATGGCTTGAGCATTGTACTAGACCTCTGGAGACCAGGGTTCAAATCCTGGCTTGACCATGGAAACCCACTGGGTGACCTTGGGCAGCTCACACTCTTAGTCTCAGAGGAAGGCCATGGCAAACCTCACATTGAAGAAATGTCCCAAGAAACCCCATAAAAGGTTTGCCTTAGGGTCGCCATAAGTCAGAAATGACTTCAAGGCATGTAACAACAGCAACAACATTCTGGCCAGTGCGCACCTGGCCAAAGATGCATATTCTGACCAAGAAGAGCAAGACATTGGTTTGATAAGGTGGATGAGAAAGGGGATTTTCAAAAATTATGCATCTGCTTCCATCTCTCCCCTGTTCAAAACAAGCATGGGGAGAAGTGGTTACAAACATTGATGAGGTTTTCCAGGATTTTATTCTGGTAAGAATTTTAGTATAGTTCAGTAACATAAATGGGGGGAAAATCATTTTTTTAAACTCTCCTTTCAACAGAAATACAGTAGAAGTGTATGCATATTTTAGTATAATATTACTAATTCCCACCAGTTTCCCCATTTCCATTTTCCCCTGTTCCACATAAATTATTGTCATGATATGTATAGCCATTCTGTAAATTATTCCAGTACTTAATTCCATTTAGGATGATAGAAACAGCTTTGAATATATCATGCATATCATCCATCTGAGGAAAACAGACTTAGTTTAGGAAAGCTTATGCTACCAAATTCTTTCTCTCAAAGGTGCTACAAGATCCCTTTGCATAGCTTTGTGTATAGAAAATGATAAGTATATGTTTGCTCTGTTTTCTAAATTAAAAATAGATAATATTGAATATGCTACATTAGCATTTTCTCCAAAATATTATCTCCCCCACTTCCACCCCCCAAATCTTAATAAGCATCCTATGAGTACACTCCACTGGTTTACAGTCAGTAACCTAGAGTAAGATTCCCAAGCCATGATTACTTTGAACCCTCGGGTTCTGTGAGAGATCTGTAGAGAGATAGTGGAAACTCAAGTGGTTAGTGGAAACAAGCTCCTTTTGAGCTCTGGATACATTGGTATGAGTATTGGACTATGACTCTGGAGAGCAGGGTTCAGTTTCTAGCACAGCCATGAATCCCATTGATATTGAGCAAGTCACATTCTCCCAGCATCAGATGATGGCAATGGCAAATCCCCTCTGGAGAACCTTGCCAAGAAAACCCCATAGTATGTTCACCTTAGGGTTGTTATAGCTTGGAAATTACTTGAAGACACATAACACGCAACCCATGCAGACCTGAAAACTTGAATTTTTTCCTCCAGGGTGAAAAGTCTGAGGAAGGGTGATCCAGACTAAATAAAGCTCTGCAGCACTCAAGGGTGGTGTTTATTACACTGGGAAAAAAGACGGGAGCATCATTGGATGCTCCCACCAATATGGCACAATTTGGCAAAGCTTACCACATGATGTCACACAATGTCGCAAATATACAACAATTATCCCTTCAATGAAGAGGAATTATAGCACAACTTTTTATTCCTGGGATTTTCTCCCTCTTGTATTGCAGATTGCGGAGGAATCGTGGCCGACTGCAGGACCGGATTGGTGAAAACAACAATAGAAAACAATTAACAGTTTCTACACAAGGTAATGAGAGGACTATTCTTAGTTTTGACACCTGGGAATGGGGTGGTAAGTGTCCCTGATGGGACAAAACATGTGCTTTTGTACAGTACTTGCATGTTTCTTTCATATGACATGAGTTACGTTTGATTCCTTATGATACATTTGCTCACTCTGCTGGTACCTGGAGGTACTGAGAAACCCTGTCGAGAAAACAAAATAAATTTGTCAATAAATATGATTTCTTTCCTTGTACTGTACTTGTTCACAACTGCCCACCAACTGTTATTCAAAGCTATCACCACTTCTAAACAAGGAGATCTGATCACTGTTGAGCTGAGAGCCAATGATAGGCTTATCAGTCTGCATTTCAGACTTCCCAGATTTATTCAGTTTTTGGCCTTCTCCCAAAAGGTGCATAACTCTTGTGTGTGTGCCTGTGTGCCCTTGGCTTAATACCTAATGACATACTGCACACCCTGCAAGGCTAGAAGATTTGATGATATCAACTAATTAGATGTGTTTCAGTCTATACCTGAAAGTTAATGTTGTTGAAAATGGCCCATAGTTGAAACCGGCTGGGCAATTGTGTATAGGGACACTCCTGACAAAACACAGATATGCTTATGTGTGTGCAAATTTGATCCAATGAGGCAGTATACTGGCAATTTCATCCATATTAACTCTGAATTGACAAGTTTATTATTCCGATGAAAGCACAGTTGTGGTTTGTTAATCTTCTTTTAAGCACAGGCTGGTCACGTGGAATACTTTAACTATGTGTATTCAGCAGAAGCTTTCTGTGATTTTTTTCCCCTTTGCAGTATGACAGTGAACACAATTACACTTGTAATAATGTGGACCTTAACTTTTTGAGATCTAGGCTTTGTTTCATGTACAACCAGTGGTGTTTTCTTGGCACAACACACTAGAGCTGAAGTGTTAGAAAGAGGGTGAGAGAATTGGAAAGTTTGCCTGTGCAACTCAGTAGCAAAATTGGGGGTCATTGTTGTAGAGACAGTGATGAAGGTTTCCTTGGATGGTGAGAAATACCAGTGGTAGCAAATAGAGGCCTGTGTGAAGGTGCTCCACCTGAAGACGGATTGGGGCCATGACAGCCACATGCTGTGACCCTAATCCACTGAGGCACTGGCCAAAAAAGGAGCAGTTTTCAACTGCTTCTTTTTTGGGTGTGGAAAAGCTGCCTTTAGCAACTCTCCTGCCATGTTGGGGGTTTGTGGCATGTAACCACCATGTCCCCAAGATGCCCGGAAGCCATCCCACATGTGGGCAGCTAGGCAGCTGGAAGCCAGCTTCCAGATGGCTTCAGAGCACGCAGCATCCAAAGGCCACGCTCTGAAGCCGATTGGATGGCGGCACAAAGTGGCCATCTGTTTTCCCCCAATGATGTTTTGAACGGGGTGGATAAAACAATGCATCACTTGTGGTGCCAAGATTTTAGATCATGGCAGGCACTCACATTGCCTTATTTGCTGTTTTGGAGCCAAGTATAGATGGAACCTGCTGGAGTGAGATTGCAATGACTTCTGGCCTGGGAAGGAAATCCAAATATTTTATGTGAGTCACAAATCCCAAGTGGCAATTTGTGAACTCACAGAGCCCCTTTTTTCTGCAGGATAATCCTTCTGCAACATTATAAGACATTTGGATACCAAGAGAAAATTGCACAAAAGATTTGCTGGTTCATTGTTTTCCCAACAGCATTTCCTAACTATTGGAAAACCCATTTTTCTATCTGAGAATGGATAATTATGAATATTCTTTCCATCTGTACTTTGTGGTGGAGGCTTCTTGTGGGTAGTTTGCACCTGTCTGGTTATATATATGGATTTATTTAGTTGAAGAATCTGTCTGTGCTTATATGTAAACCAAGCAGGTAGAAGAATACAACTCAGCTTGTTGTTGTTGTTGGGGTCAAATCAGAGCAAATCCAGTGGCAGAAATTGACAATAACATTATAAAGCAATGCTGATACCTTAAATAAGTGAAGTAGTTAACATTTGTGGTACTTCAGGTGCAAACAAGCAATGTGCCATTGTATGAGGGGGGGGGGAGTGTCCCTATGTGGCAATCATATTTCTGAAACATATTCCTGGTCACATTTTCAAATGGTCAACTTTGTACATGCTAGGAATGGAAAGATCATTTGAAAACATTTGAAATATTTCTTGAGTGTTGGGAAATTCAGATGAGGAGAATTCTTTACTGATCAGTATCTTTGAAATTCACAACTTATTTTGCATAAAATTTGTTGCAAAATTCACAAGTATGCTCTGAAGAAGTGCATTAATAGCCACAAAAGTAGATGCAGTAAGAAATGGGTTAGTCTCAAAGATGCTATTAGAGTCCTTCTTTCTGCCACTCACATTACCCCTTTTATTCTGTGACAGACTAACGCTGCTATCTCTTTGAAAACTTTATTTTACTTAACCAAGGCTTCACCCGCATTTCAGACATAATTCAGTATGACACACTTATCTGCAATGATTCTGTGCTATGGAATTCTGGGAATTGTAGTTTTGTGAGATGTTTAGCTTCCTGTGTGGCTGTGGCTGCAGTCTCTGGAGCTCAGTGGACAGAGCTCGGCTAACAGGTGAGGCCAACAGGGGTGTTTTATGTGGGTGTGGTGGGAGAAATAGCATAAAGTGAAATTAGGTTGGTTGGGTTAAACCTCTCCAGCCCTAGAGAGTCTTTTGGGAGAGCTTGTTGGGTCAGGGATGAGGGTCTGTTGGGGTAATTCTGTATGGGTTGTTTGAGTTTAGTGGAGGTTTGTTGGTGTGTGCATTAGTCATAACTTCTCCTAAGTGACACCTGAAGGAAGGTGCCTTCATGTAAAAGATTCCCCTTTTTCTAATGTAGATTGCTTGTTTAGAATAAAACTCCTCTCTGAAAGTATTTATTCTCCTACACTCTTTTCATGTGTCTTTGCTCAGTGTGAGTATGCATATGCATAAAGGATTTAATCTCCCAAAGAAGTCTCTGCAGAATCAGAGGTAGCAAAAAGGAAGGTGAGCCCATCAGCAACTTCCCACTGAGTTACCGAGTTACATGGGTTAAAACAGTTGGTGGTGGCAAAAAGATGATCTTCAGGGATCCCTGGAGTGGGGATATTGCAAAGTCATAGCAGAGGAAGCAGGGTACTTATGATGTATTTTGTATCTCCTGCAGAACTCTACAAACCATTTTCCTTAGGGGGATGTTTTCTATTACTGGTGAGCAGTCTAAAGCAGATGCAAAAAAATTAAAGGGATGACAAATTTCCTTTAAAAAATGATTAATAAATTTCTCACTTTTCCCCCTTGCACAGTGTAGTTCTGCTCTTTGACTGAAGTGTGGCGGGTAAAATCTTTGTTTTTCCATCAGTACAATCTCTAAGCTGCTTGTTAGCTTTCCAGATTTGTCACTCCTATATCAAACTTGACATCATTATGATAGGGTGTGTTAAGTGTATAATGGTGTCGCCTGTGTATTTTGTACTGTTATGAGCTCTGTGCCATTAAGAGTGATTTCTTTTTACATCTTAACTTTTGTCTTCCCATTTGAATTAAACAATTCATCTTGCTTCCAGACTTGCTGAAGACGATCTGAGAATGTTAAATTGGAAACCGCTTGAATGGTTGCCTGGATTAAGTTCCATATTAGCAGATATTAATCACAAAATGTGGCCCATTGGTAGGAGCAACACACTGGTGAGGACATGGAAGAAGACCTTTCCTGCTGTTGTCGTTGAAAAACCCTTACCCTTGGAGGCACAATTTGTGCCCAAAATAGCTTCTTTATCCATTATCATATTCATTCATCAAAGCCTTGGGGGGTGGGGGAGTTTTCAAACAATTCCCCCCAAATTTGTACAGGTTTTAAAATTGTTTTAATCTGTCTTAAAACAATTGTATTCATTTCCATAAACTCAAAATATAATTTAAAAATTCACAACATTTATAATATTTTCATTTGTTTTAACTGTTAAATTCTTTAATGATGCTGCAGCAAAGAAGACAAATTATATTTTAACCTGCATTAATAGAATCATAGTTTCCAAATCAAGGGGAAGTAATAGTTCCACTGTATTCTGCACTGGTCAAGCCTCATCTAGAGAACTGTGGCATTGCATGTGCAATTCCTTTTTGTATTTGCATTTGCATTTTTTAAAACAAATTTGATCTTTTTACAAATTTGTACTGATGAAGCATGGCACAAATTTATGCTCATGGGCTGCAATGCAACATCTCCTAATTGCTGTTGTGTGCCTTCACATCATTTCCAACCTATGACAATCTATGGCAACCCCAAGACAAGCCTGTCAAGAGGTTTTCTTGGCAAGATTCTAGTACTACTACTACTACTACTACTAATAATAATAATAATAATAAAATGTATTTATATCCCACCCTATCTGCACTCAGGCATCATTCAGATTCAGGTTCATTCAGAAGGGCTTTACCTTTGCCTTCATGAGAGGCTGAGAGAATATTCTCATGCAGAGATATGTTGCACTAGTCGACCCCCATGGATAATAGCAATGTTGCACAATACGTTTTCAGTGTCTTTGTGCTGGCATGCACAAGCACAACCACAGTGCACAACCACAATCTGCAGCCATAGTGCAAATTTTGAAGCGTGCAACATTCCTTTATGTGAAACACTTGTTGTCATCAGCAGAATAGGTCTGTTGGGTTATGGGAAATAATTCACCCATGTGTAGTGCAACTTTTGTATTTGTCTCTCACCAGTTGAGTATCAGTCACAGTGTGATGGCTCCATTGCTGTACATCACCTCATTACAGTCTTGTGGTGCTGTGATATGCTGTGCACAAAGCACAACCATTCACATTGGTTCAACCAAGGCACATTGATACGCAATGTGAAACATGCAATGTGCTCTATGGTGCTGCATGCATTTTCATACCCATCAGTTGAACATGACTGTTACACATTGGCCAAAATTGTCCACTTGTTTGCAGAAGGGAACTTAGTTATGGGTAAGACACCAGCAGAATATTTAGAAGTTGTTTGCTGTGGTTGCTGGTGCTTGGGATTTTTTGCCTTGCACAGGATGCTGAACTAATGGCCTATGTATTGTTTTAGATATTGTGTAGCAAGGATTCTCCATATATGTTGTTGTTGTTGTTGTATGTGTTCAAGTCATTTCCAACTTACGATGACCCCAAGGTCATAGGGTTTTCTGGGTCTGAGAGTGTGTGACTTGCCCCAGTGGGTTTCCATGGACAAACAAGGAATTGAACCCTGATGTGCAGAGCCAAACCACTACACCACGCTGGTTCACTCTCTATATCTGTTTCTCTGTATCCCAGTCTTATTTGGTGATATCAGACACTGAACCTTGAGTGTTCTCCACTGCACACACACATACACACACACATATATATCCATTCATACTGAGCTTTCTTCTCAGGTCGAGCATTTATTAAAGAAGGTCAAAAATGAAAATGCAAAGGCAGGCTAAATACTGAACATAAAGAAAATAAAAGTAATGAACACATAGAAAGGGGGGAAAAATCAGCCTAGACAATGGAGAAACTGAAATAAAGAGTTTCCATACCTAGGATCAAACATTCATCCAAAATGGCAACTGCAGCTGAGAAATAAGAAGAAGACAGGGAATGGGAAGGACATGACTCACTCAAAAAGACAATAATGCCTGGAAAAGTGGAGGGCAGTAGAAAGAGAGGAAATCCGCAAAGCAGATGGCTAGACTCAGTTAGAGAGACCATAGTTGTGAAGCTGCAGGACTTAAGCAGAGCAGTGGAAGATAGGAAGGCTTGGAGATATCATATCCATAGGGTTGCCATGAGTCGAGGCTGACTCAAGGACAGTGGTCAGCAACAAACAACAAGCCCAGGTTGGTATGGGATGGCTGATAAAGTATTGGGCCTCCAGTATGCTGTTACGTACAAGGAATAGGAATGTGCCACATCAGGAATGGAATATTGATTTGCTTGTTTTCATTTATCTCTTGTCCTTTCAAAAATGTACATGACCTGAAGACACTCAGCAGTGGAAATCACAGAGGCTTGTCGCTCTATCGCCATCTCTTTCTTCATTCTCCATTAAGTTTGCGATGGTCTGAGATGTGGAACACAAAAATGTGATTTATTCCACCAGGTCCATCTTCATCCATGTATTCTTAAGCTCTGTATTATTGTACCTTCATGCATCTATTTTAATGCTAAACAAGTCTTTTGAGTGGCTTTTTATTTTCTTTTTCAGCTTGTCTGATTCTGGCAGTATTCATGTGGCTGAGCATCTAATCTCAGCTGAATGAACTTCAGACGGTTCTAATTCTCCCTTTATAACTGTAAGACCTTGCAAAGACCTTCCTTTTTGTTCCTGTTAAGTATGTATTGAAATCAAACCAACCATGCACTGACATAGTTGCCAGGCTATTATGAGTTACTAAAAAGTTTTACCTGGGTGACTGGGTCATTTCTCAAAGTACAGAGGATCTAAGCTGTCATTTTTTTTTTTAAAAAAAATACAATCATTGAATCATAGAGTTGTAGAATTAAAAGTGACCCCAAGGCCATCTAGTGCAACGCCCTGATAACATGGAAGACATGCAGCTAAACCATCCCTAACAGGTGACTCTCCAACCTTGAAAGAAGGAGAGGCTACCACTTTCTGAGGTAGTTTGTTTCTCTGAGCCCTGGTGGTGCAGGGGTTAAATGCCAGTACTTCTGCCACTCACTCACAAACCTCAAGGTTGTGAGTTCAATACCAGCCAAGGGCTCATGGTTGACTCAGGCTTGCATCCTTCCATAGGTTGCTAAAATGAGTACCCAGCTTGTTGTGAGCAATTGGCTTATGCAGTGTAAGCCGCTTAGGGAGTGCTTAAGTGCACTGATAAGTGGTATAGAAATGTACTTGCTATTGATATTGCTCTGTTGAATCACCCTTGCTTCCATAAAGATCTTCCCAATATTTGATTGAAATCTTTCTTATAATTCATATATGTTGGTTTGGGCTCAACCCTCTGGAGCAGCAGAGAACACTTTACCCAATCTTACATGTCAGCTTCTTCTTCTTCAAACCAAACATAACTAATTCCAGTGTCACAAATGGTATCCTTCAGTATCTTATTATGCTCTGATCCCACCCCCATAACTACGTAACTGTGACTGGCTGGAACTGAGGTGGCTGATGCCAACTAGTATAGGTATAATGAATCAATTTTGGTAGCTGAGCCAATCCAGTTAATTCAATTGGTCTACTCTAGTTGGGAGAAACAATAGGATTCGGCAATTAGGTTTGAACATTAGACCACAACTCTAGAGACAAGGGTTGGAATCCCCATTCAGTCATTGAAACCCACTGAATAACCTTGGACAAGTCACACTCTCTCAGCCTCAGAGGATGGAAAAGGCAATCCCCCCCCCCCTGAACCACTCTTGCCAAGAATAGGTCTGTGATAGGTTCGCCTTAGGGTCTCCGTAAGTCAGAAATGAAGGCACACAGCAATAACAACCTATAGTTTGATAGCAACTCTATCACTGTTTCTGAAGAAATGGGTCGAAATCCAGAAAAGCTCATACTAGAATAAATTAGTCTTAAATGTGCTGCTAGAACCCTTCTTTCCTCCCTCACTTTTTACTTCAGAAGCTTCAGAAAGAGGCAACCCAGTGATCACTTTTCAGAGCATGGTAGCTGTCTTAATCTCTTGTTCAAAAACAACATTACACCTATTGGGCATAAGGACTTCAGCCCATTGCATCCGGTACAACTGAAGAAGTGTGGTGCAGTCTATGGCCAAGATTTTATACTGTTTCAACACAGTGCTCCTCAGTCTTTGGTCCTCATGATGTTTTGGATTTCAGCTGTTAAGTAGTCTCAGCCAGCAAAGCCATTGATCAGAAAATCTGGGAGGTGAATCCCCAAAATATCTGGTGTACTCAAGATTGAAAATGATTACTATCTATCTATCTATCCCACAGGGTGGTTATGCTGGATTCCACAGTTGCACAACCAGTTGTACAACAGACACCACAGCCTTGAAGCAATGTGCAGTCATTGAGTAGCTCCTCATTCATCAAATCAAAAGTGACTAAAGCAGGTTGCAGCGGGGCCACAGATACTCAACCCTGAGGCGGTGCATCTCCCAGTGTAATTATTTTTACATTCATATAATGTCCAATGGGACTTTGGCCTGTGGTGGCTAATGCCAAATCCAATGTCTTACTCCTCAAACTACCATTTATGTTATTTAAAACTATCAAAGAACTGAAACAGCTTACCTGTAGGAAGAGGTTATATACTGTTCAGAACTCTTTAACTTAGGAAAAAGGTAAGCAGTGGGACATAGCATGGAGAAAATGCATAGAGATATGTTCCCATTGAAGTAGAAACTGACATAATCTTGGTAGGAAATCCAGGATGGACAAAAAGCACATAGTTAAATAATGCAGTTTGCTTCCACAAGATGGTAGTGATAGCTGCCAACTTGGAGGGCTTGAGAAAGGGGTGATGCATGAAGGAGAAAGCAGTTGGTGGCTACTAGTCATCATGGGGCTATGGTGCCCTCATCATCTTAGGCAGCATGTACCAATTAATACAGATCATAGACACATTGAATCTTAGAGCTGTAAGGATCTACAAAGGCCCACCCTCTCACATTGAGGAGTATACAACTAAGGCATTCCTGACACTTGCCTATACAACCTCTCTTTAAAGCCCTTCAAAGAATGAGTGTTAATAACCTCAAAGGCAGCCCATTCCACTGTCAAACAGCTTTTACCATCAATACATTCTTCTCAACGTTTAGATGGAATCTCTTTTCTTGTAATTAATCTATTGGTTCATTGTTTAATCACTGGAGCAGCAGAAAGCAAGTTATCCTCCCTATCTTCTGCATGACATCCCTTCAGATATTTAAAGATGGCTACCATGCCACCTCTCAGTCTTTTCTTCTCCAAGTTTAACATTTGCTTGTTTTCTATGGGAACCTTGATGCTGGTGTAAATAAGGACTTCAGGCTTAATGCAGAATAACTTTGGTTATGTTCTTATGACTTAAATGCTTGAGGCGAACAGTTGGGACAACACAACTACTTGCCTATCACTAAATGGGAGTCTAGGGGTGTCCTTCTTTCCTTCTGCATCTAAAGAATCCTAAGCACCCACACTCCTGCCGGATGAGATGCGTCTCATCACATCACTAGACTGTTTTAATACAGCCTTAAAGACGCATCTCTTCCGGCAGGCCTTCCCTGAAACTGTATAATCTACCTGGCTCCTAAAATCTTTCAGCCAATTCCCAACTCCTTATCCCCCCCCCCCTCTGTATTTTATTGCTACTCATGCTGTGGCCAGCATTGCGGTTTTGTGTACTATGTTGTATGGTACTTTTATTGTTAGTAATTTAATTTTAAACTTAACTAATTTAATCCCATTTTAAGGGGGGGAGGTTGGGATGGAATTCTTGAATTATTTTAATCAGTAATCTGTTTTTAACCTTGTTGTACCCCGCCTCGATTGTTTTACAGAGGGGCGGGTAAGAAATAAATATTATTATTATTATTATTATTATTATTATTATTAAGAAAAAGGCTTTCATATTCTTGGTCCAAGAGCTGAAGCCACTTCAGATAGGGTCTGCCTTGAGTTGTGAAGTTCTTTGGATGAATTTGGGACCTCTGATTCTTGTCATCCCTCAGTAATCTTCATGCCAGGTGCTCAGATTTCCTAGCATTACAAACACTGTCATGAGTAAAACCTGGAAAGAGTTTTGTGGTACCTTAAAGATGCAGTGGCTTAGTAGTTAAGATGCCAAATCTGATGATCAAAAGATCAGAAGGTTGGCAGTTCGAGGCCCAGGTGCTGCATGATGGGGTGAGCGCCTGTCACTGATCCTAGCTTCTGTCAACCTAGCAGTTTGAAAGCATGCAAATGCAAGCAGATAGATAGGTCCCACTTCTCAGTGGGAAGGTAACAGCGTTTGGTGTAGTCATTCTGGCCACATGACCACCAGAGCAGTCCTCAGACAATGCTGGGTCTTTGGCTTAGAAACAGAGATGAGCCCCACTCCCTATGGTCAGTTACAACTAGACCTTCATATCAAAGGACTACCTATACATTTTATTTGGCATTAACTTTCCATGGTTCCAGCCCATATCCTTGGAAACTGGGAATGTAGCCTCAGCTGGTACATATTTATATACATGCTGGGGTGAGGTGGGGAATCAGGAGGAATGGAAACTCAAAAGGTATCAGTAAGTGACTTCCTTAATGGTGGTAATTTTATGCATATGGACACATATAGAGCAGTGTGGCTTCTATGTCAGTGGGAGGTGAATCTATTCCAGGTTTGGTTTTTTTGGGGGGGATTTTGGGCTATATGGCCATGTTCTAGAAGAGTTCCTTTTTGATGTCTCGCCAGCATCCGTGGCTGACATCTTCAGAGAAAGGAATATCAGAAAGGAGCTCTTCTAGAACATGGCCACATATGGATGCCAGCCGTGAAAGCCTTCGACTCCATATTCCAGGTTTCTTCTGAACCTGTTTGGGTGATAGGGGCTAAAGCCTGGAGTGGATTCACTATCCCACTGACATGGAGACCACCACCAATTGAGGCTTTCTGTTCCTTTTTTTTTCTGCATCAGCAGCTTTTGTCAGACCTCACTGTGTCCATTCCTGGGCAGCACAATTCAATAGGGGTGTTGACAAGTTGGAACGTGTCCAGAGGAAAGCAGCAAAATGGTGCAAGGTCTGGAAACCACCATACCCTTTGAGGAGCTACTTTGGGAGCTGGGTATTTTTAGCCTGAAGAAGAGAAGGTTAAGAGGTGAATGATAGCCATGCTTAAATATTTGAAGAGATGCCATATTGAAGATGGAGCAAGCTTGTTTTCTCTTCCTCCCCAGAATAAAATATGGAGCAATGGATTCAAGCTACTGGAAAAGAGATTCCACCCAAACATTTAGAAGAACTTTGTGACTGTAAGAGCTGTTTGATGGTGAAATAGGCTGCCTTGGAGTGTGGTGGAGTCTCCTTATTTTGAGTTTTTAAAGCAAAGGCTGGTTGGTCGTCTGTCGTGAGTGCTTTGAATATGTATTCCTGAAATGGCAGAATGGGATTGGACCGGATGGTCCTTGTGGTCTCTTCCAACACTGTGTTTCTATAAACAGAGCTGTCTTCATTCTTTGAAACAGAAATACAAGAAGGCGTCAGTGTCAAATATGTCTTAATTGCTTCTGAATCTTAATCTTTTTTTTTTTTTAAAAAAATCCTCTTCCTTCTTCTATTAAATGCTACTTCTCTCTTTCTGTTTGTGATACACTTCTTCCTCTGATCGACTAGTGCTGAGCAGCTCTTGTAAAGATTAACATATTTTTAAATGGATTCCCTTTTTAAGCAAGTCTTGTAATAAACCAACTCTCAATAAATCCTCTATTGCTGTATTTTTTTTTTTTTTTTTTTGCAGGGTGTTGATGGTGGATGTGTTGTTTGTTCTTTAGTACTTGTATATAGGATAGTTTCTTCCAAGATGGTTGTTATTGTTGCTGTTGTTGCTATTGTTGTGTGACTTCAACTTATGGCGACCCTAAAATGATCCTACCATGGGGTTTTCTTGACAGGATTTGTTCAGGAGGGGGTTGTCTTTGCCTTCCTGTGAAGCAGAGAGAATTTGTCTTGCCCAACTTTGGAGGTTTTTAAATAGAAATTAGCTGGCCACTTCTCAGGAATCTGTGGATTCCTGTATTATGGGGGGTTGGTATAGATGGTCCTTGAAATCCCATTTAACTTTTTGATTCTGTAATTCTGTCTTGAGGTCCAGATGTTCCCCATCTCTGATCTACACAGGGTGTGCTTTCTAAACCTCTGGTGCTTCCACTGTCCTGGAGAAGAGGGCTGAACATTAGTTATTTGAAAGAAAACGGACATATATTTTATCCTCTCTTTCCCCTCTGACATGGTTCAGTGCTAGCTAAAATGATCCGCATGAGATGAGTGATTACCTCGAACAGATTCATTAATGTTAACACCCCTTTTGGCACGTCTGTTTGGTTTTACTATTATTAAATACTCATTTGGAGCAGCTCAGAAGCATTCCGTATGTCTGTGTGCATTAAGACCAATGGAGAGACCTCCAAAGGGAGCAGTTGCCTATATCCCATTTCAGTTTGCAACCACTGCTATTCCATACTTTCCTTTGACATATAAAAGGCCTTTAATATCCTTTTGAACCATTAATCCCAGAGTTGTCCTCTTTTGTTATGTTCCTGTAGCAGGCACCCTGAGCTTTTTTGATGAGGATGCTGTAACATGCCATCCTCTTTCTTCATGCGCACACACACCATACCTCCTCTCACATCCTATTCCACTCCATGCAAACTCATTTCTTTTCCTGTCTGTGGCTTACATATTCAGAGGTTTAGAGAAGGCAAGGAGGATGTGGGCTTTCTTTGGAGATGATGAAGAAGATTTCAGAAAACAGACTCACTTACATTGTGCATCATTCTCTAGAGGAGTGGCTTTCTTGGAGAGTTTTCTCCAAGAGGCAGGTATATGTGTGTGAGAGAGAGGGAGAGAAAGAGAGAGGACAAAAATGATAAAAGTATGCTCTCTTCCTTTTGTTCTGAAAGCAGCTGGGACTGAACGCTTGGATACTAATGGATCTTATTTTCTGTCTTCTTTCTTGATTGCTAAACCTCTTTCGGTTGTGATTGATCCTAGCGGGGGCCTATTACACTGATGTATTTCAGATGAAACTAGGCTTCTGCCAAATATTTGTTTGGTATCTCTTTCTGTTCACAATGCAGACATTTTGAAAAGAGATACTTTATTTGTAAGCTATACAGTCAGCCCTGTGTATCCATGGTTTTTTTATCCATGGATTCAAGCATCCACCACTTGAATATATTCAAATATATATCAAAATTCAAAAAAGCAAACCTTGATTTTATCATTTTATATAAGTCATTTTACTTGACTATTCTATTTAATGGGATTTGAACATCCACGGATTTTGTTATCCACAGGTGGTCCTGGAAACAAACTCCACTGGATAGGAGGAGTAGCTAATATCCCAGAGGACAGGATCAAAAATCAAAATCACCTGAATATACTAGAAAGCTGGGCCAATGCTAACAAGATGAAATTCAACACAGAGAAATGTAAGGTTCTGCACTTAGGGCGCAAAAATGAAATGCACAGATATAAAATGGGGGACACCTGGCTGAATGAGACCACATGTGAAAGGGATCTAGGAGTCCAAGTAGACCATAAGCTGAACATGAGTCAACAGTGCGATGCGGCAACTAAAAAGGCCAATGCAATTTTAGGCTGCATCAACAGAAGTATAGTGTCTAGATCAAGGGAAGTAATAGTGCCACTCTATTCTGCTTTGGTCAGGCCCCACCTGGAATACTGTGTCCAGTTCTGGGCACCACAATTCAAAAAGGATGTGGAGAAACTGGAGCGGGTCCAAAGGAGGGCAACTAAGATAATAATAATAATAATAATAATAATAATAATAATAATATTTTATTTCTATACCGCCCTTCCTACGATCAGGGCGGTGAACAACATAAACAACATACATAGTTAAAACATTCCAATTAAAAAACTAAAACAAAGCTATATAGAAACAATACAAGATTAAAAATCAAATAAAACATGACATTAAAAATATAGCAGAGCAGCTTGTAGTATGGAGAGGGAGGGGGGGAAGGATCTCAGTGGGGGGGGGGTGGAAATCATGCAAGCTCAAATAGGTATGTTTTTAACCCCTTCTTAAACAAAGTAAGGGAGGCAGCCAGACGGAGCTCAGGGGGCAACGAGTTCCAAAGGCTGGGGGCCGAGAAAGAAAACGCCCTCTTCGTGGTCATTGACAGTTTAGCCTTTGGAACCCTAAGTAGCTGTTGCCCAGAAGATCTAAGTGTGCGGGGCGGATTATGTGGGGAGAGGCGGTCCTTAAGGTACCCTGGGCCCAAGCCATTTAGGGCTTTATAGGTAATAACCAGCACTTTGTACTGAGCCCGGAAGCGAATAGGCAGCCAGTGAAGATCTTTCAATATGGGTGTTATATGGGAGGCCCTGGGAGCACCAGTGACCACCCGTGCTGCCATATTCTGCACTAATTGCAGCTTCCGAGTGTGATACAAAGGCTGCATTGTAGAGCGCATTGCAGAAAACTAATCGAGAGGTTACCAGAGCATGTACTATCGTTTCAAGGTCCCTCCGGTCCAGGTAGGGACGCAGCTGGCGTATCAGCCGAAGCTGAAAGCAGGTGCTCCTGACCGTCGCATCCACCTGAGAAGTAAGATGAAGCGACGAGTCAAGAAGCACCCCGAAGCTGCGTACAGTGTCCTTAATGGGAAGCGTGAGCCCGCCCAGGACAGGTGGAACCACTTCCATGCCTGGGCCGGGGGAACCTATCACCAGTATTTCCGTTTTCTCTGGATTCAGGCTGAGTCTGTTTTCCCTCATCCAGTCCATTACCGATTCCAGACAGGCCACGAGAGGAGCGACGCCATCCCTGGTCACTGCATCAGTCGGAGACATAGAGAAGACTATTTGGGTGTCATCAGCGTACTGATAACCCCGCGCCCCATGTCTCCGGATGATCTCTCCCAGCGGTTTCATGTAAATGTTAAAGAGCATGGGGGACAGAATGGCTCCTTGGGGGACCCCAGAGGTGAGGGCCCTCTTATCGGAGCACACGTCCCCCAGCTGCACCATCTGGAACCTCCCAGAGAGGTAGGACCGGAACCATTGGAGCGCAGTGCCCCCGATTCCCACCTCTACCAGGCGTTCCAGAAGGATACCATGGTCTATGATATCGAAAGCCGCTGAGATGTCCAAGAGCACCAGCAGGGACACGCTACCCCTGTCGATGCCCAGACGGAGATCATCGACCAGGGCGACCATGGCAGTCTCAACCCCGTAGCCCGCCCAAAAACCGGTTTGAAATGGATCTAGAAAATCCGTTTCATCCAAGATCGATTGAAGCTGGATCACAACTGCCCTCTCGATCACCTTCCCCAAAAAAGGCAGCAGTGATATTGGTCGATAGTTGTTATGTATCAGGGGGTCAAGGGAGGGCTTTTTCAATAAAGGTTTTACGATAGCCAATTTTAGGCTATCAGGAAAATGCCCTTCCCTTAAAGATGCGTTTAAAATCCGGCATAGCAAAGATGTAACCGCCGGCCCTCCTTGCACTGCTAGTCACGAGGGGCAGGGATCAAGAGAGCAGGTTGTTTTCCTAACACTTCGAAGGATCTTGTCCACATCCTCGGTACTAGCCGACTCAAACTGATCCAGTACAACCGAGTCCACGGAGGCTCTGGACTCCTCTACTCTAGTTTCTGCTATAACACTGGTGTCCAGACCTTCGTTTATCCGAGAGATTTTATCCGCGAAGAAGTTGTTAAATTGGTCGCAGCAGGCCTTAGTGGGTTCGAGGATCTGGTTCAGGGCAGGAAGGAGCTGAGTTAGCTCCCTCACTACCCTGAACAACTCTGCTGGACGCGACTCCGCGGACGCGATACGAGCAGCATAGAACGAATTCTTAGCTGCTTGTATCGGCTCTCCATAGTCCTTCAAAAGATGGTCTAGGAGAGCCTTGTCGGATAAACGCTGGTGTTTCCGCCAGGTGCGCTCTAGCCGTCGCAAAACCCGCTTCCTGGCCTGGAGATCTTCCGTATACCAGGGCTTCCTTTTGGAAGCAGGCCTGAGAGGGCGCTTGGGAGCGATACTGTGTGATGGTGAAGGGACTGGAAACCATGCCCTATGAGGAACGCCTTAGGGAACTGGGGATGTTTAGCCTGGAGAAGAGAAGGTTAAGAGGTGATATGATAGCCCTGTTTAAATATTTGAAAGGATGTCATATTGAGGAGGGAGCAAGCTTGTTTTCTGCTGCTGCAGAGACTAGGACACGGAACAATGGATATAAATTGCAGGAAAAGAGATTCCACCTCAACATTAGGAGGAACTTCCTGACAGTAAGGGCTGTTCGACAGTGGAACACACTCCTTCGGAGCATAGTGGAGTCTCCTTCCTTGGAGGTCTTTAAGCAGGGGCTGGATGGCCATCTGTCAGGGATGTTTTGATTTGGAGTTCCTGCATGGCAGGGGGTTGGACTGGATGGCCCTTGTGGTCTCTTCCAACTCTATGATTCTATGATTCTATGATTCTGGATACCAAGGGCCTTCTGTATATGATTTTAAAAAAAATCTGTGGAAATTGGGCCAAGATGTAGTAAAGGGATTGCATAGCATAAAGTTAGACCAGCATAGCACTCAGCCATATTTCCTTGGCTCACTGGGGATTTGAATCTTGGTCTCTGTGCAAGTCTAACACTTAAACTAATACACCACACTGGCTGTCGTGGCCTCATGAGAGCTAGTGTGGTGTATTAGTTTGAGAGTTAAACTGAGGCAGAGATAGAGATGTGAAGGCCTGGGGGGAAAAGCCTGGAAAAAATTGAGGAAACCCCTTTCCCCCTGCTTTTTTCCTGAATGGTGCTAAAATAAAACATTTCATTTTTTTTCATCCCCACCCCCATTTTTTTCCAATTTTTTTCTGATTTTTTTCCCCCAGGCATCACTAGGCAGAGACCAAGTTTCAAATCTCCACTCAGACAAGTAACACCACAGGGTGACTTTGGGCAAGTCAAAAAGCAACCCCTCCAAACAAATCTTCCCAGGAAAACCTGGTGATAGGTTCACCTTAGGGTTGTCCTGAGCATATATATATGTGTGTGTGTGTGTGTGTGTGTGTGTGTGTGTGTTTGAAGGCATACAACAACAACAACAAATCATTCTATGAGTGATTAAGCCACCCTTGAAGCAACAAGCAGAGTAAAGCCCCCATATTTTGTGTAGTTTTGTGCAGAGAGAGTTATTTCTCAGTTTGGCCTACAGCTCTTTAAAAAAAAACTTACATGGACTACATGGAAACTGGGCTCCAAAACAAATGAACAAACAAACAAAACCCAAACCTCACCTTTTCTGAACCTGTCTTAAGGTCTCCAGATATTAATCCACACCATCCATCTTTTATTTTTGCTAATTTGATACCTCCATTAATCTCTGTTCACTTCTTCCATCAACTAGTGGTTGGTGTTGTTTACAGGCTAGTCCTGTTAGTGTGTAGATTTTTCAAACTTTTGTAGGATAAACTCACTTCAGGGTGGAATAAATGAAGCACAAAAAAGTTCATTGCATCGGAACTCTGAGATTCAACTAAACCCCATGGCATCTCAGGGCTGGGAGGGAAAGGGGGAAGCCGTGTCGATGGTGCTTGTTTTTGTGCAGATTGTCCGTTTCTTCCTTTTTGATTGTCTGTGTCCCTCCTGCCCACATCCCTTTGCCTCCCCTGAGCATTCGGCATGGTTCTCCTTGTTGGACCATTAAAGCGTGAAGATGTACAGATGAAAGGAGAGAGTGTACTTCACAGGAAGTCTCTTGAGAGTGAACGAATGAAAAAGAAATCCCCAGAAGCTGTGCAAAGTGTGTCCATCATTAGGAGGAGTGGGTGAGTGGGCGCACTGCATGTCTTGCGCATTGTTCAGGAGGACAAGGCGCTCTCGCCCTCCAGGAAACCACCTGAGACTCTGCTTCACTGTCCTGATATCACCCTCCCCACCAGCTCTTCTTCTTTCAGTCCAAACACATCTTGATGTTAGTTTTCCCTGACAGGCTACATGTGTGTGTGTAACTTGACAGAACTCTTTTTAAAGAATGATAATGGGCTTATTTTATTCCAATTTGGTTTATGAAAATTGAAAGAACCTTTCAAAATTTCCTTGAAACCCTTAGTAAAGAAGAGTGCCTTGGTGAAGAAATAATATTATAGATACTAATGATAGGCCTAATTATTTCCTCTGACTACATTAACAGCAATTTCCGAAGATGGGACCTAATCAGTCCTATGCTGCAGGTGGTGCACATGAATCACACTTGCTTTATCATTTTTTTCTGGGATTTACCTTTCTCTAAGGATAAGGATAGAGAAGGTCAATGAACATAGACTTTGGGGAGATGGAGCCGATCTGAACAAAGAGGAGGAGTCTGGATATAAAGGATCTCATTTTTAATGAACTGAAAATTAATCTGAAAGCAACTGAGATTCATAAAATCATGGAAAAGATCACAAGTCCAACCCCCTGCCATGCAGAGATGCATAATCAAAGCATTACCAACAGATAGACATCCAGCTTCTGTTTAAAGAAAGAATCCAGCTTCTGTTTCAGAAGGAAACTCTGCTACACTTTGAGGCACACATTCAACTGTTAAACAGCCAGTTCTTACTGTCAAGAAATTCTTCCTAATGTTTAGGTGGAATCATTTTTTCCTTTAGTTTGAATCCAGTGCTCTGTGCCCTAGTCTCTGTAGCAGCAGAAAACAAGCTTGCTCCTTCCTCCACATGCCATACTTTCAAATAAGTGTTGGGCTATGAATGTGGAGACCATGGTTTTATTCCCCGCTTGGACATGAAACCCACTGGGTGACATTGGGCAAGTCACATGCTCTCAGCCTCAGGGGAAGGCAATGGCAAACCTCCTCTGAACAAATTTTGCCAAGAAAACTCCATGGTAGGTTCACCTTAGAGTCTCCATAAGTAAAAAAATGACTTGAAGGCATACATGAACAATCTTCTCTTCCCTAGGCTAAACATACCCAGCTCCCTAAGATGCTCCTCCAGATCATTTTGGTCACCATCCTCTGGACATGTTCCAGCTTGTCCACATCATTCTTGAACTGTGGAGCCCAAAGCTGGACGTAGTATTCTAGGTGACGTCTGATGAAAGCAGAATAAAGTGGCACTATTACTTCCCTTGATTTAGACACTATACTCCTATTGATGCAGCCTAGAATTGCATTGGCTTTTTTTAACTGCCACATCACACTGTTGACTCATGCTTAATTTGTGGCCTACTAAGACTCCTACACGATGGCTCAAGTGGTTAAGACGCTGACTCTGTTGATTCCAAGATCGGCAAGTTGACAGTTCTGGTGCCATGTGCCAGGGGAGTTCCCATCACTAGTCCCAGCTTTTGCCAACCCAGCAGTTTGAAAGCACGCAAAAGAAGTAGATAAATAGGTAGCACTTTGGTGGGAAGGTAAACAGCATTCTGTGCAACATGTTGGCCACATGATCACAGAGTAGTCTCTGACAACCTTGGCTCTTCTGCTTAGAAACGGAGATGAACGCCACCCCCTATGGTCAGCAATGACTTGACAACCTTGTCAATTGGGAATACCTTTACCTTTACCTTTTACAGACTCCTACATCCCTTTTGCATGCACTGTTGTCAAGCCCAGTCTCCCCCATCCTATATCTGTGCATTTGGTTTTTATTCTGCAAGTGTAGTATCTTACATTTCTCCCTGTTCAAATTTACTTTGTTTTGGCCCATCTCACTTATCTATTAAGTTAATTATGAATCTTCATCCAGTCCTCTGGGGTATTGAATTTATTGCTTAGTGATGGTGAACCTTTTAGGGTCTGAATACCCAAACTAAAAGACCTTCCAGCAGTGGGTGTTATGCGGTGCCGGGGTTGGGACTTCAAGGGGGAATGGGACTTCCGAGACAGGACTGCTGCCCTCTGGGGGCAGGACTTCAGCCCTTCAATGGTGGGACTTCTTCCTTTCATAGAATCACCCTTCTGGGCCTTCAGTTGCCTCTCTGGAGGCAGCTGAAGGCCTGGGATGGCCAGGAAAGAGGAGGAATGGGTGTGTGTCTGTTCTTCCTCTTCCCTGCCCTCTGCGTGCCACAAAAAATGGCTTCATGCGCCACCTCTGGCACGCACCCATAGGTTCACCACCACAAGCCTAGAGTGTTGTTGTTATGTGTCTTCAAGCTGACCTCAGTTCATGGAAATCCTATCAGGGTTTCCTTGCCAAAATTTATTTAGAGGAGTTTTGCCATGCCTTTCTAAGGTCACTAACGGACTTCCATAGTTGAGTGATGATTTCCACCCTAGTCTCCAATGGTCCTAGTCCAACAGTCCTGTAATTCTTGTCCAGCATCCAAATTACTCCACCACACCAGCTCAGTTTAAGGGGCATCTACCTCCTTATTTAAGGAGCCAGTGTGGTGTAGTGATTTGAGGGTTGGATTCTGGACACCAGGGTTTGGATCCTGTCTTGCCCATGGTAACCCACTCTGTCACCTTGGGCAAGTTGTACTCTCTCAACCTCAGAGGAAGGCAATGACAAACTTCCTTTGAAGAAACTTGCCAAGAAAACCCCCTGATAGGCTTGCCTTAGGGTTACCATTAGCCAGAAATGACTTGAAGGCACACAACAACAACAACAACAACAACAACAACAACTTGCTTATGCATACATGTATTTATTTTCTATGTTGTCTTTGTCCCAATGTGGAGGACATACATCTCTGAATATGTATTAAGATTGTATTAAAGAGTAATGCACTTCTACTAAAGGAGAAAAAAATACAATTAAATGGAAGCTTCCTCAGATTTAAACTGTGATTGAAATAATTAAAAAAGAGTCTTTGAGAGAAGCAATTTCAATCATGGTTTCAATCTGTGTGATTTAAATCAAATCAACCATGGCATATAGAAGCTATCTTGGAGATTTAACCGTAAGCTGGGCTACACAGGCAGAGATCCTGGAAAGTCTCTCAGGCTTAGAGTTCAGCTGGTATACATATGCAAACTGTAAATGGTCCTGGAACAAAAACACAGTTCCAGTGGCGGATCTGGTTGAGATGAGGTGGAGGGAGAGATACATTCAAGTGCTGACCAGGTTTTATGCCAGTTTATTGCTGCAGTGGATGCACTTGCAGAAGGCGGTACTGGCCACCACCTTAAACAAGAAAGTAAAAAACACAACTGCAAGACTGTTTTCTTGATTGGTGAGACTCAGTGGGTTGAAATAACCAATCTCACTGAGCACAAGAAAGTATTCTTTATATTCTGGGAAAGTCACATTTTTAACGGAGGCTTGTATTTTCATTCATCCCCGCTCTCTCCCTTTTGTATATGATCATATGATGGTTACGATCATGGTGTTTGGGGTGCTTAGAGTGGATCTTTTGTGTTGCTAACTTGGCAACACTACTTGTGGTGTTGGCAACCTCAAGTTAAAAAAAAAATGAAACAAAACCAGGAAACTGGTTCTGAAGATATCCTCATCCTAATATGGGATAATTTTGTTGTCTCTCTTCAGTTGGAGAAATGATCACCCAACTATCAGAGATAACTTTCAGCCAAAATTAACTATACTATCATCCTTAATCAGGACTGAGAACATGGATAGCTGTTTTATTTCACCCCATCCTAAAACACTGTCTCTGGTTCTGCAAGTCCAAAGATTCCTGTCATCTTAGACTAAGTTTGACTTGATTGTGTTTTGCCATTACAGACGAATAAATTCCTATTTGTAATTGTGGGAAAAGATTTCATGCAGAAGGTGAAATTTATTTTACATTAAGGGAGCCATATTCTGGAGAAGACAAATGTATGAAATGTTGGCTGAGGTCTGAGGGCAGCAGGAGCTTGATTCAACTTTATTTCATGTTTGCTGCTTTACTGGAAACCAATTTCCTATTCTAGCTGGGAAGGTGATGTTTTCTATAGGATAGTGCTGTTTTTGTTATATGTTCCATGGGTTTGCCTTGATAGGGAAATTTAAAAGACCTTAACTTGTTGGGGGAAAAAAAGATTTCAATAGGGATAGATTTAACAGACTAGTATATTTTAGCATTTTATAGTGTTGTGTTTTATCATTCGTTTTTGATTGCATGCATTTAATGTACATCCCTTTGGTGAAAAGGATGTTATAAATAAACACCATAGTTGTTTTCTATGGGGTCTTTGGCCAAGTCTGCATCTGTGTAACGAGACTGAATGCCAAAGAGGACTCATGCACTTCTAATGCTTGTTGTGAAACACTTGCAGAAGTTCCCTCTTCCATACAACCATGAAAGGTACAGGAGCCCTCTCCACTTTGCAATCTCCTGACCTGAACACACAACGTTTTATATCTTCTTCCTGTCTGCATAAGAGGTAGGCAACTGCATGGGAGCCAGGGGCTATTCATCCTTTCCCCCAGATTCCCCTGTGGACTGCACCCCCAAATGTTGCCATTTGGGAAGGAGGTGCAGATGAAAATTGATATAGTAAAGGGTTTTGATGCTTGTTGGGGTGCAGTAGGGTGTTTTTACATGTGTTTGTGCATTTGGGGGACAAATTGCATGAAAATCACACAGATTTTTTTTTTCTTTAATGGAAGGCCCCTGCAGGCCACACCATGCCCATGCCTGTTCTACATTGGGGTGGTTAAAGTGCACTGTGTCAGGGTGTCTTTGGGATCATCATCATCATCATCATCATCATCATCATCATCATCATCATTGTATGGGGAAAAATTGGAGGAAGGGCTTGTTGGAGAAGAAGGGATAACCTGAGTTCCTGCAGGGGCCAATGTGTGTCTTGAATCTCTGGCAGGGTTTGTACAATATTGCTAATGTAGATAAATGATATGGTTAGTGTAAATAATATGGGGTGGGAGAGATGTTGCTGTGGCACACAACAGTGGCCACTGACATTCAGCATATTAATGCATCACCTTCCTTGCCCAGATGATGCCTTGCTGTTGTAAAACTGTACACCATAAGAAAAGTTGGAGCGGGCTGAGAGAAAGGCAGCCAGGATGATATGAGTTATGGAGAATAGAACACTTGAGGAAAGGTTGAGGGAGTTGGGCATATTCAACCTGGTGAAGAGAAGACTTAGGAGTGACATGGTTGCCCTCTTTAAATTCCTCAAGGGCTGTCGTACAGAGGAGAGTGCAGACTTGTTCTCTGATGCCCTAGATGGGGGTCCAGTTCCAATAGTTACAAGAGTGGAGGTTTTGACTTAACATTAGAAGGAACTTCTTGACAGCGAGAGTGCTTCGGCAATGGAACCAAATGCCTAAGGTGGGAAGGTCTCCTCCTTTGGATGTCTTCAGAAAAAAGCTGGACAGCTCCCTGCTGGAGTTTCTGTGCTGAGTGAGATTCTTGGAATTAGTGGCCCATGAGGCTCTCCAGCTCAATGATGCTACCTCAAGGACTCCCCTGAAGCCAGGAAATAAGCAGCTGAACTTTATATTTGGCAGCTATTGGATTTGTTGTTAGCTGCCCTTGATTTGACCTGAACTCATGGCGACCCTATATATGAGACATCTCCAAGACTCCACTGCTCTGCTTAGGTCTTGTAGATTTAAACCTGTGGCCTCTCTGATGGATTCTTGCTATCTGGCATGTGATCTTTCTCTCTTTCTGTTGCCTTCTACTTTTCCTAGCATTACAGTTGGCCCTCCTTATCCATGGATTTTTTATCCACGGATTCAAGCATCCATGGCATGAAAATATTCAATGAAATATAAATTCAAATAGCAAGCCTTAATTTTCCATTTTATATAAGGGGCACCGATTTTGTTATCCATGGGGGGTCCTGGAACCAAACCCCAGCAGATACAAAATTTTCCAGTAATTCATACCTTCTCATGATGTGGCCAAAGTATGACAGCCTCAGTTTGATCATCTTGGCTTCCCGGGAGAGTTAATGCTTAATTGGTTCTAGGACCAATTTGTTTGTCTTTTTGGCCATCCATGATATTCTCAGCATTGTTCCTCACTATCATGTCTCAAATGCAGTGATTCTCTTTCTATCCGCTTTCTTCACTGTTCAGCTCTCACATCTGTACATAGTGATGTGGATTACATTGGATTGGACAATGATTAGAATGGATTCTGACTTTACTGCTAAGCTGTATGTCTTTACTCTTTAGGGTCTTGTCTAGTCCTTTCATCTCTGTCCTTCCCATAGAAGAGTTGGGCCTGAAGTGCCCACCAGGTCTGCAAAAAGCCCCTTTCAGATATATTACTGAGAAGGAACATCCTTGATTTTGTTTGCTCAAAAAGAAGGAATGAAAATGAAATGTTTCTGGCTTCTGTTTTGGGCAATTCCTAGAGGGACTAACATCAACATCATGCTTGAGAAAAGCATAGTTTCTTCCTGAAGTGGAGAGCCGAGAAATGATACACTAAGTGGCCAACGTGTTTGGGGGGTCTGAGTATTAATAGAGTGCTTTATGTAATAAGAGATACTCACAGAAAGGGAAAATAACTTCTTTGCCAATTGTCTTATAGAAAAACTCACAAATTCTGAGTGAAAATTATAGCTTTGTGTGTAGGCTAAGTATATACTGAGGAAAAGAATCAGTTTTCTCTGAGCTGAAGAAGTTTTGAACCACTCCTGTCTCTTTACTTTTAAAAAAAATATTCATTAGTTTACTTCTAATGCCCACACAAAATGATAGATATAAATATATGGCAGTAGTATTAAAAATAAAAGGTTATACAGGTTAAGTCTCCCTTATCCAGAATTTCAGAATCCGAAATATGCCAAAACCCAGAATTGTTCACATGGGTGGCTGAGACAGTGACAACTCTACTTTATTATGGTTCAGTGCACACAAACTTTGTTTCATACACAAAAGTATTAAAAAATATTGTGTATAGTTCAGGCTATGTGTATGATTTTCTTCTAACTTTCTCACAAAGTACATTTTTCATGCAAATGCCTGATGCATGCTTTTCATACTAAAGGCCATATAATACCCTTCCCCTTTTTAAAAATCTAGACACTGTACTTCACCTGACGCAACCTAGAATCACATTGACTTTTTTAGCTGCTGCATTACAGTGTTGACTCATGTTCAACTTGTGACCTACTATAACTCCTAGATCCCTTTCATATGTAGTGTTGTCAAACCATTTGCTAATGCGTGGCTCAGTCCATGCTTATACAGTGCCAAATCAAAAGCCATCGTCAAATGTCCTTGTAAGTCTGATGCTACCAGCCCAAAGAAATGTGTTATTTTTGTTCTTTCAGCCTCTTGAGCCCAGTCCCCAAGAAATCTATTGTGCAGCTGTATGAAACGATATATAGCTTCCAGTCTTCCATAAGATATAGCTAACAATAGCGTGTATAATGGTATGCAATAAAAGACAATTCTCGATACAAGCACACAACTGAAACAAGAGAAATACATACATACACTCTGACATTACAGTATTTAAAAGAAAAAGGCAGTATGTTACTATGGGAAAGCTGGTGTTGTGTAGTAGTTTGCTTGTGAGCACAAGACTCTGGAGATCAGGGTTTAAATCCCCACTGTGTGACCTTGGGCAGGTCACACTCTCTCAGCCCCAGAAAACCCTATGATAGATTCACGTTAGGGTCTCCATAAGTCTGAAATGACTTGAAAGGACAATAATGTTACTATTGCAGCTATTTACTATTCATAATAACGTTCCTACAAATAATAGCAAATGCACACATTTTTGCCAGCTAATATGTAAACTGAGAGTTCAGGTCTGACAACAGATAATCCACATAAAATGTGTCTCATTTCCCTGGATTTTTTGGAGAACTGGGGTAAGATAACACTGTCAAGGTGCAAATCATGATAGAAAGGACAGTGCAATAATACCTTTTTGACAGTTTCAACAGCACCTGTGTTGCAAGGACATAATGCTCCCTTGCAATTCACATTTGTTATGTAAAGCTATCTTACAACCACACTGGGGGATAAGAAACTATCAGGCATAAGAAGCTGAAAGCTAATAGAATTTGGAACGTATCTTATGTCAGGTAGGTGTCTGCGTGAACATACCGGCATGCGTGTAACATGTTAAAAATACATTTTTTCCAAAGCGAAGCATATGATCACACTTTTCCACTTCCAAGCCGTTAATTACTGAGTTTCAATTTCTTTCCTCCTACTGACTGACATTCTTTTGCATGACTTTTCTTTGGTGGATGCAATCCAATGGCAAAATTGTATTTTAAAAAAGAGAAGTTACATTAAAAAGGGAGATCATATTGCCAACATGCTTTTCTTAGATAGTCTTAATTATTTTTTCTTTCTGTCTCCTCTCCTCTTTATCATTTTGAAATCAATTAGCTAAAGAAAAATGCCAAGTCTCTATATAAGTTGTAGAACCTCTGTGTCTTTAGTGGGGGCTCTTCTGGAGTATATAGAAACAGTCTAATGGCATAGACTGAAATATCTTTGTGAATCATAGGATCACCTGCCATATAAACCCATATATATATAACCATATTACATCTTGAATCCAGCTCTTCCCAACTGTTTCTTTTGGTTTTAAAATAATGTTTTTGGTATTGAAGCTGTTGCCACATTGCAGAATTAATGTATTTTGATACTGCTTTAACTGTCATGGGTCCATCCTTTTGAATCCTAAGCTTTGTAATGCCCTCAGAGTTATCTGATAGTGAAGGCTAAATATCTCCCAAAACTACATATCACAGAATTCCACAACGGTGAACCACATTTTTCGGCCAGAATGAGTAGGGCCTGCTTCAGGCATGATGACACAGGAAAACTCCCATCACATCTTCGTCTAGGTGGTGCCTATTGCCTTCCTGGACTTCAACATTAAAGATTAAAGGTCTCTATGGTCCTGTATTTTGAAGAGTACTTACAACCTCAGTGATTTCTTTTGAAGGCCCCTGAAGAAGTGACCAAAACACTCATTACACTTTTTTAATACTGAATAAATAGTTGACCATCCTAGAGCACATGGAGCTTGTCTCCTCATTGTTTTCAGCTATGCTGAGGGGTTGAGTGAGATACGGATAGAGTGTTTGTCAGGCCTCAAATGAGAAAGAGAACATTATCACATTCAACTTTTGTCCCTGTTATTGGAATGGGAATGGGATGCTCAGGAGCGCATGTGACCGAGGAAAAACGGATTTTATTGCACACCCAAGAATCCACAAAAAGTTCCCATTCTGGCATCCGTCCCCAAGCCGTCCCCGTTCAGTGCCGAGGAGCACCATTTTTGTCTGACGTAAGACTTCCGTCTGGCCAAAGTGGAGCGCCTCAGCACTGAACGGGGATGGCTTGTGTATGGGTGCCTGAATGGGACCTTGGGTGTGCGATAAAATAAATTTTTCCTCAGTCACGCACACTCCTGAGCGACCCGTTCCCATCCCCATAACGGTGAAAAAAAAAATGAATGCAATAATGTTCAGAATTGACGGAGCCTGAGCAGGCATATTTATAGTGCAAAACCTGTCCTGGGGCAGAATATGGGATTAAAGGGTAGCTTCCAGGAGGCAAGAATGGATATGGAAGTTGTGGATGGCCAGACAAATCAGTGCAAATATCCTTGGACAAAGGAATATTGTTTCCAGAGGAAAGTCTACTTGGGTTTCTGTTCACTTGTAAGCTCTAGGTCTATTGCCCACCATCACTCCTGTCAGTGCAAGGATTATGCAGATTCTGATTGATCTGTCCTGGCTGCATGCTCTTGAGTTTTCCCATGGTGAGTCTCCCAGATTTCCTTAAAACATGAGGCTAGTTTTCTGCAATGGGGCGCACTTGTGGCTACATACTTTTAACATCCCATTTGATATCGGAAAAGAGAAGGGGTGCAGAGGGCTAGACCTTTGGGTAATGCTTATCTCTAGGAATGTAACGAACATTCACAGGGGTTGGTTGTGCAGTCATGGAAAGACTTTACATTAGAAAAATCTAATGTCTACATCTCACAACCCTTTTGTGAGACCAACAAACAGTTGCTTCATCAAGCTACTGATTCCTTATTATGCAAGAAGTATTTGAGGGAAAGGAGTTGACCTTTTGTAGTACCAAACAATCCATGGGCTTTTGCTAGCTTCTTAGAGTGAGAAGGTCACTTTTTTGGTGAATCAAAGACTTCAGTTTAAGATGCAGTGAATCAGGTTTCAGTAGGACAGTACTTCTAATGTCCTAAGCTTTAGGGAATGACTTAATTTTCTTTTTCCTTCCCTCTTTTTCTTTCCATGGGGCCTTTTATTTCTAGAAGCATTTTTTATTTTTTTATTTTTTTATTTTAAAAAAAACATTAAATGGTGTTCTGTGAGATAGCTCAAGTTCATCTTGCTCTGCCCCGAGTGTCTATACTTCTACCTTTATTACCAATTTTAGCAAACACGAGTGATACAAGTGGATAAAAGGTCTGGGAAGCATTCTCTGGAGTTCAACTGGTTGAAACCTAACTGCTGTTACCAGACAATAGGACAGGTCTACCTTAATATACCCACTTAGCAGATAAATGTCCCTCTTGGTCAGACAAGCAAAGGATGGCCTCTCAGGGCCAGATCCTTGAATCTGTCAGTTTCCCTTAAGCACATAGGGCATGCCTGATCGATGCTGTGACAACAGATGTTTTGCTGCATTTTGTGAAAGGGGTTGTGGAATGATTTAGCAGGGAACAGAAGGAATGAACCTATTTGGTGCAGGCAGAGTGTAAAGTGTTACCAGCATATTTATCTTGACATCCAGGAAGGTGATGAGTACCACCCAGATGAAGATGTGATGGGATCTTTCCTGGTGTCAAGCCTCCCTCTGTGATAGTGGCAGCAGAAGAGTTATAGGAGTGGGGATGCCTGCAACTCAGTCAGCCTGTCTGAATGAGGCAGGCAGCAAATACTTGTCAGTCACTCTGTGGGAACAACTCCAAACCCTGCTTTCTGGACCCTTGGAAATAGATCCTGACTGCATCCCTTTGCCTGTCTTGTTTTTCCCAGCTACTGACAGATTTCTCTTGACGTCTGGACTACTAATGGCTCACACATCCTCTGTCTTTTCCCAATGAATCAGGACACCTGGTGTGACCCCCCTCAGCCTGCTTGGACCAAAATGGTAGTGAATCTGTGTCTCAGTGCCATTTGGCAACTGTGAACTGGATTCCTCCTTACACAAGCTTAGAAAAAATACTTTTGCGAGTACTGTATACTAGACATTTTGCAAAAATACTTTTGCTAGTGAACTGGATACCACTTTACACAAGCTTAGGGGGAAAAACTTTTGCTAGCATGCTGGATACCTCTTCATGCAATACTGGGAAAATACTTTTGCTAGCACACTCGACATCTTATGCAATGTTGCAATAAGCACTTTCACTAGAGTAAGTCAGTAAGGGGGATTCCAAACTGTTTCCTGCTGAAAGATCCTGTTCAGGAATCACACAGGAGGAAAAGTTAAGGAGTTAAAAATAGCACTTGATTTTCCTTCTTCTTTTTTTTGGGGGGGGGGGGATCAGCTTCTAGATGTCTATTCAATGCCCAGGAAAGTTCATCTTGGCCAACCCACTTCTAGCTGCCTAGTACCCCACAGCTGCTTTCTGTATCCAATCATGACTATTTGTCAGTGCTGTAACACATGGGTTAGAAGAAACCCAGATGAAAGGAACCTGGACCATTGCTTGCAAAACTTTTTTTTTTAAAGTGACCCATGTAGCCTTTTGGTCTTGATTCATTTCCTTCTTGCCTTTCTGGTGCTTGAAAACAAGTTGAGTTGCCTTTATTCTTTTCTTTACACTGGATTTTTGAACAGGGTTTGACAGGACCTGCTCTATTTTGATTAATCCCCTTGGAAGCCTGCTTTGAAAGATGGGACAAGGATGCAACTTGCCCTGGGAGGAAAGAAGCGAGCGGTAGGTCTGTTCTCAGATGGAAATGCTCATGGATAGACAGGTGCTTGGAGCCAGAATGGAATAACTGAAACATCAGCTCTCCTTCACAGACACTCCATCCAGTCCCCTGCTGTCCTAAAATGACTGACTCTGCAGGCAATGGAGTCAGAGAGGCAAAGAGAGTCCGTATTTGAAAGTGGCAGAGGCTCATATTGGCATCTCAAAACATAAAGGAGCAGGAGAATCTGACATTCTGAAGCAGAAAGCAAAACAAGGTTTGGCATGAGCCGGTGATCTTAATCTTGCTTGAATCGGGAAAATGGAGCATTGGGTAATATGTGGTCAGTGGTTAGGAGTATGTATCTTTCCAGAAGGCAAGTTCACCTACAATTACCACAATTCAGAAATAATTGTTCTCAGTGTCTTCATTTAATATGTATTTTTTTTTTTTTTTTGCATTTCTTGGGAGCCATTCTATCTTGGTCCCTCCCCCAGTTAAAAACAGTTGTAGTTTGTACTGCAAACTACAACTTACATTATCCTTGGGAGCCATGCCAGAGGAGGAGAAAGGGAATTGGCATCCAACTTCTATAAGGTCACAGGGAACCCACCATGGAATTAAATACTTTTAAAGCACCTCCACTCCTTGGTTTAGTTTAAGTTTGAGTGAAACAGTGCTTTAAAAAAAAAGGATCGCAGAAGGCAAACCATAATACAGCAAAATACTCTTACTGGCCAAAAAACCCCTAGGGAACTTAATTTTTTATCTGAAATTCACAAGAGTCAGCACCATTTTGAGGACTGGGGAATATGTCTTAAGACCTATTGCTAGTCTCAATTAGAGTAAACATTACTTTTATTTATTTTTTTCTATCTCATCTTTTCCTCAAAACTGGGGCTCAAGGCAGCTAACAATTTAAAACAACAACAACAATTAAATCTGAAAACTTACAAAAAGTGTACATTAGAATGAGATTAAACTATTTGATTATATTAAAATGATTTCAATCTATACTTGAAAAGATAAAATGTCATAAAAACAATTTTTAAAAGTTCAGATTTAAAACAGCATAACATCTTCAGCCCATTGTTGTTGTTTTAAAAATCCATTTTCAAAGCTTGCCAGAATGAAAATGTCTTTCCTTTGTGATGGAAGGATAGCAAGAAGTTGGGTATGTTCAGCCTGGAAAAGAGAAGGTTAAGAAATGACACAATAATATGTTTAAATATTTGAAAAGGTGTTATATTGAAAATGGAGCAAGCTTGTTTTCTGCTGCTGCAGAAAACAGTACATGGAGCGATAGATTGAAGCTACAGAAAAAGAGATTCTATTTAAACATTAGGAAAAACTTCCAGATGGTAAGAATTGTTTTCACAGTAGAAGACACTGCCTTGGGGGGTGGTGGTGGTGGAATTTCCTTTAGAGGTTTTTAAACTGGACGGATGGCCATCAGTCACAGGAAGGGCTTTGGTTGTGTTGTTCTGCATGGCAGAACCTGACTGGATGATCCTTGGAGTCTCTTCCAGTTCCATGATACTATGGAAGAGGATCATCCTGGCCTTCCTCGGAAAGGAGTTCCAGAGTCTAAGGTTAGTCATCAAGAAGGCCCTCTCTTGCATCCCCACCAAGTGTACAGTGGTCCCCCGGGTTACGAAGCCCCCGGGGAACGAAATCCCCGGGACCCGAAACCGCCAGCCCCTTTAAATTGGCCGTGCGGTCCGTCAAACAAAGCGGTCCCCCGGGAAACGAAGATTTCCGGGTTACGAAAAGTAATCCGGAACGGATTACTTTCGTAACCCGGGGGACCACTGTACTTGTGAAGGTGGCGAGACTGAGAAAAATGGCTTAAAAGGCCTGGATGCACAAAAATGTCTTTACCTGGCATCAGAAGGACAGCAGGGATGGAGCCATCCTGGCATCTCTAGGGAGGGAGTTCCAAAGCTTGGGAGCAGCTACTAAGAAGGCCCTCTCTCTTGTTCCTAACAAGCGCACCTGAGAGGGTGGTGGGAGAAAGAGAAGGGCCTCTCCAAATGATCTCAGTACTCTGGGGGGCTCGTACAGGGAGATATGGTCCTTCAAATAGCCTGGACCCAAGCCAAATAGGACCTTATAGGTCAAACCAGCACTTTGAATTGTGCTTGGAAACGAACTTGTAGTCAGTGGAGCTGTTGCAACAAGGGAGTTGTATGTTCCCTGTAGCCAGCTCCAGTTAACAACCTGGCTTCAGCTCTTTAGACCAGCTGAAGTTTCTGAGCACTTTTCAAATGTAGCCCCATGTAGACCATATTACAGTAATACAGATGGGATGTAACCAAGGCATGTACCACCGTGGCCAGGTCTGAATTCTCCAGAAATGGGCATAATTGGCGCACAAGTTTTAGCTTTAGGGCTTTATAGTCATAACCAGCACTTGATTTACCATTCGGCTCTTGATTCTCATTTAGTGGGAACTATTTCTATTCTTTTTCCTACTCTATTCATTTATATCAAACATTTTCCACAATAACAGGACTCAAGGAATCTCAGAAATGATTAAAATCAGTATAGATTAAAAAAAAAAAAAACCATACAAATACAGAGAGAGAGAGAGAGAGAGAGAGAGAGACTTCATTTAATGAAATAGATGTGTTCCCCATTCATGGCATTGCCATACATTGGAGTTAACTTGACAGCAATAGGCAACAATAATCTACAGTAACTTCAATTTCAATATAGATTCTAATGTTCAGGAAATCTTAAGAATTGGGAAAGGGTCTGATGTCGACTGTAGCTCCTTAGTTAGTTCCTTTGCCAGAATGAATATCCCAGAATTCTGTGAGACAAACTCATGACAGTTAAGCTGTTCAAAAAAGTATTGTTATGCTTAAGGGCAATATTCGAACCCAATGGAATGGAATATCTATATATTTTCTCCAGCTTTCCTACAGGGTCCCCCTCCCTTTCCCCATGTCTCTGCAAATGGCTCTTTTTCTCCCCTTTTGGAAACTTAATTCAGTCTTACAGAGTACGAAGATTAAAATCAGATGGAAAGCGAAAGATACCCAGGTAGTTAATGAACCACAAAGTAACAGGTAATGAATGATAACTCAACAGGACACGGGGAAGCAGAGCAAAGGGTCAGTCTACTGTAATGATATTAAATGAAATATCCATTTATGGGCTTTCAAATGCGCAGGAGCAATTTTGGTCTTTCCACGCTTGAGAACTTAACAATCCTCTGACTGATAAATCAACAAGACTGAATGAGTTCAACAGGCTATAATGGACTTGTGTGGCATCCTTATGATGCCGAAGGGTTAGTTGAATAGCTAAGGTTAATACATGCCAGGAGAACATGCCATTAAACATTGACAGTCACTGTTGGCAGATAAAATGTGCTGTCTTGTTGATATTCCGTACTTATGAAACAGTGTTGGGGGCTGCTGATGGAGTGGAATATTATCCAGTTATTTATTGCTCTATGGTTAACCCAGCTGTGATAGAGATATGTACAACAAGAAATGGCACAGTTGGCTCTGATCCATGTGGTGATGTTCAAACAGGGGATTGAAATAAACACTTATGAATGCTTGAGAGCAACATTTCTTTTGTTTAGTCTGCTATGGACACCTGCTGTTGTTATATATTGGGAATACTTTTGCATTCCATCTTGAAGACTGTGAAAATATCTCTGTCTCAATTTGATTTTCCCCAAATCACACCTATAATTTTGACCTGCTTTGATTCAAACAGGGTTGTGAGATATTTGTGTTTGTGCAATTTTAACACCTATCTCCTAATATGTCAATTTCCCCCCATAATTTGTCTGATTTAACCACTTTCTCCCATTCAGTAATGCAGTTTTCTGGCCCAAATTCTTTTGGTCAGGCACGATTTATAGATCATGGACTATAGATTATAGATTATTTTTAAAAACAAACAGAACTTTGGACAATATTGTTTTGGATTCCAGAAGGACACACTGGTTCACTAAAAGTATATCTCACAAGATTTTACAGGTATATAGACCCTATACTACTCAGCAATTAAACAACACATATACATATTGACACACAATTATGATTGTTATTTTATTAGTTGGCACTGTTAAATATCAAACAATTAAATAAAGTATTATTACACACCCATATTATATTCAGTGTTGCAGATCATGAAAGTACATACCTATGTATGTGCTCATCAAAGGTATTCATTTAGGACTGTGATACCTACATCGGTCCATAGAAAAATTCATAGAGAGCAATTAAACGTCAAACAACAATAGCTGAAAAAGCTCTTCAGTTGTATAATAAAGATTAAGCCACCAATTAAACTTATGAATTGAAAAGATAATTATCATAATCATGAGTCTATGTGTTAGTATGTTGTCTAACCGCTGAGAGGTATAGGGTCTATATACCTGCAACAGCTTGTGTGTTACAGTTACTCAGAGGCTTCACATGGTTTTTCCTCCTCTTTTATCACTTAAAAAATATGTTGATTTCAGCAATTCACAAAATGAACTTAATTTAAAAATTTTCAAAACATTTTGGCTTCTGCTCCTTTCAGTTACCCTCATTAAACATGAACTGCATAACTGCCAAAGTTGGATCAGCCCAACTATGTTGATGAGTCCCAATTAGACTAGACCTATTCAATTAAAACTTGAACGATGAGTTGACACATGTCTGATTCAGGCTTGAAACATGGGCCCAAAGGAGCAGAGCAAGGTCACACTGGTGCATTTCGCACTGGGACCGTGGCAACCACATGTGCCCGGTCCCAATCTGAGCCATCACCACAGTCCTGAACTGGGCCACCAGAAGGAGTGGATTTTTAGTTTTTCGTAGGTTTTTTGGGCTGTGTGACCATGTTCTAGAAGAGTTTATTTCTGAAGAGGCCAGCCACGGATGCTGGCGAAACATCAGGAATAAACTCTTCTGGAACATGGCCACACAACCTGAAAAACCTACAAAACTATGGATGCTGGCCATGATAGCCTTCAACTTCACACGGGGTGGATTCTACCCAATCCTTCTTGGTCCAGTTTTTTTCTGTTGGTGTGGCCTGAAATACATATTCCAAATAATAGTTCAGCTGAATGACTGTTGCTCTCATTGTACAGGGAAAAATGAAATAAAAATAAGCAGGCAGGTGAAGCTTTTGTTTATCCATCTTGTCAAAAAGAGGCATAAACTTTCTCCAGCAGCAGATTGCTAAATATTTTAAAGAAATTGACCAGGAATCCATCTGGATCATGGTTCTTTTTAAAGCTTCACTTCCTTGGCAGCTTTTTAAAAATGCATGCAAGAAGTGACAGCCCTCAGACATCTTGGATTGACTTTCCTGAAGTTGACTGATGTTCTCCCGTCTTGATTTTCTTGTCATACTCTCTAGAGATTGGCTCCCCTTATGATGGAGAAATGTCTCAGATCAGAAAAAAAAAATGCCTGACAATTTGAAGGGCTTATTCCCCAGGGTATCTTCATCTTCTTTTTTCCCTGGCTTGGAGAACTTCCTGTATTCTTGGAGACCAATGACATTCCCTGGTTGTTTAGAGCAAAGGGAGATTAGAGGCTGGAGATTATGCCATGTGTGGCCTTCCAGATTTCTTTATATATTTTAAAAATACTTATATCCTCCACTCTGTTGTGGATTTCAGGGCACCATACAAGTAAAAACAATTTCCGCCATTTGGAACAATGCCGTGTTCAAAGTAACACAAATAATCCAAAAAGACTGAAAACATATTAAACAAATCAAGAAGTTAAAAGAACTGAAGAAGTTAAAAGGATTTAAGCCAAATACATGTACCAATTTGGGGGAATAAATAAATACATTTGCCCCCCACCCCCCCAAAGGCTTTAATTAAAAGCTGTGCTTTGATTTTGTGCTGGAGGGAAACCAACATCACTGCTACTTGGACCTCTATGGAGAGCATATTCCACAAACAGGGTGCCAGAGCAGAGAAGGCACTGTCCTATTGAGATCCCTTGCTTTATATTAATTGCAACATTTGGAAGGAATATCAAGAATAATCTGGTTTGTTTGTAGAGTTATTTCCTAAGGATAAAATGTAGGTTCCTCCATACTGTTAATAACTAATAGAGTACCTCTTTAGCAGTTATGGGAGCTGGTATGTTTAGCCTGGGAAGGCAAAGGTTGAGAGGTGACATGATAACCATGTTTAAATACTTAGAGGGATATCATATTGAGAATGGAGCCAGCTTGTATTTTGCACCTCCTGTCCGGGAAAGCAGCCAAATGACTGATAAGGCCAGCTCAATTCCCAAACAAACAATCCCCCAACTGGCAAAGCCAGAGCTAAGTAACCAAGTCTTTGAGTTTATGTACATTATAACTACCAAAAGAGTTGTCAGGAAGTCTGAGGTCCAAGGTATCAGGTAGGCAGGTTGATAAGACAGTCCAAGATCAAGGGTTCCAGATAATCAAGATGGGTCAACAGTCCAAGAAGCAAGGGTTCAGGAACCAGAGACAAAGTCTTTCCTCAAGAAGGTCAGATAATCACTGGCAACTTGACACATATGCCCTAGCTGCCTAAATAGGCAGGCAACATGCATTCAGGTAGCCTGATTTTTTAATAAAGCCTCAGAGATCTGCGAAGGCCCTCTCTTTAAGCTCGATGCTCCTTGAAGGTAGCCACACTTCCCAGATCCTCCTCTATGTCTACAGCCTCAGCCCCAGGCAAACGTGGCTGCTGAACCTCTGGAGGGGCCTCAGACTCTGCTACAGCAGAGCTAGGGCCAGCCTCAAGCTCCCCAGTTGCAGGCTCTGGCTCATCTTTTGAGTCCTCCTAGTCATCCTCCAGGCTGGGTATGACACTTCCAGAGATTAGGGCATGGAGTAATGGATTCAAATTACAGGAAAAGAGATTCCACCTAAGCATTAGGGAAAATTTCCAGATGATAAGATCTGTTTGACAATGGAACATGCTGCCTCGAAGCGTAGTGTGGTTTCCTCCTTTGGAGATTTTAAAATATAATCTGAATGGTCATCAGTCAGGAGTGCTTGGATTGTGTCTTTCTCTATGCCAAAGGATTGGACTGGATGACCCTTGGGGTCTCTTCCAGTTCTACAATTCTTCTATGATTGTATGAAATTCTGAACCAACATGCTCAGCCAAGCCATATAGTTGGGCCATCCCTCTTTTCTCTTTCTCTTTTGGGACAAGCCAAGACTTTATGGGCTGTGGCAATCTGGGTAGCATGAAGTAAGACTAGGAGTAGTAGAGACAAAATGGGCCACTCCAAAACAAGGCATGCCTTTGGGCCATAATAAAGTCCTCTTGTTATTAATCAGGAAGCATGACACTCAGAGTAACCATTTTTAGATTGTCAAACAAAGAGACTCACCACTATATAGTGTTGGATGAACATTCTTCAAGACAAGGGGTCAGCTCTCCTTTCAGCCGTGGAAACCCAGTGGTTGGCCTTGGGCAAGTCACACTCTTTCAGTCCCAGAGGGCAGCAAGGACAAATCTTCTCTGAATAAATCTTGCAAAAAAAAAAAATCTATGAAAAGGTTGCTGTTTCAGTTGACTTGAATATAAATGATAAAAATAACAAGCAATGCACACTCTAACCCATCACATCTTAACAATATTTTTATTTGTTGTTTTGGCTTTTTATCCTGTGCATGTCTTCTTAGATAGCACTAAAAGCTAGGGAAAGCTGAATCAGCTTTATTTCTGGTCCTTGTCTGTTTTATTGTTATTGTGTACCTTCACATTTCTGCACAGAAAACAGCATTTATTTATTTTTTTGCACATAAGCTGTGCAAACTGTGAATAGACTTTTAAAAAATTACAGTTTTTGATTACTTTCCCATAGCACGAAGGGGGAAAAAATTAATTGTTCCTGCCTGGGAGGATGCAGTTTATAAACATTTGCATCCCTGCTGATGGGGTGGGTGTTTTGAGAAGAGGTTGATTTCTAGTCATCAAAAAAACATTCCCAATTCTTACCAGTGTTTGTGGTGGTTATTTTATTTCTTCTCTTGCCCTGGCTGGCCTTTGCTTTCTCTCATAATTATTTTGTGTGAAGTTAAGTAAAATGGCACATTTTCTAATAATGCTTTCAGAACATATCATTAAGCAAAATTGACTCATCAGTAAAAAGGAAGAGGCATATAAGTAAATTGAGTATTGCAAGAGCACTTTCTGTCTCTTTCTGTATTCAAACAATGCATGTATAAAAATATCTCTACCAGTAAGTAGGTTTATGGTACAAGATGTTTTATTTTTTTAAAAAATATATATTTTTATTTTTTTTTATATTTGAACAGCTTTATTCCTTCTTTCCTGCAGCAATCAAACCAGGAAGTTTTCAGTTAACTATAGTCTCCCATTGGGCCCAGAATAAACCAAGGATCATAAAACATGATGTAAAGGTGATCCAACATTTTGCTCCCATATTGGTCAACCAGTTGCATTTGGGGGACTCATGAATTCAACTGTACCCTTTGGCCCATGTTCCCCAGCCACTGAGTTCTGCAGGCAAAATAATACTAATATTAATAATAATTTTTATTTCTTTCCCACCTCCCCTCAAGATTTGTGGTGGTGCAAGCATGTTAAAATACGCTTAAATTAAAAACACAGAAACCCACAATAAAAATACGATACTATAAAACAATTAAAATACACTAATAAGAATTTATATATACAGATTAATAGTCATGATGTAAAATGGACTGGATAGACCTCCCGAAAGAGATGTGTCTTTTATGCTGTTTTAAATGCCGTCGGCTTTTTCAGCTGTTGTATCTCTTCTGGCAGGTCATGCCACAGTATGGGGGAAGCAGACAAAAAAGTCTTCTGGGAAACTGTTTCCAGTCCAGACCTGGACAGCTGGAGCAAACATTTCCCAGAAGATCCCACAAAACGGAGTGTACTGGAGAAGTGATCCTGTAGGTAACCTGGACCTCTGATACTGATGTAGCCATCCTGACAAGGCGAGGCATCATTGACGTAGTTCTCCATGAATTTCTTTAATGTCCTTTTAAAGCCATACAGGTTGGCAATTTTATTTATTTATTTATTTATTTATTTATTTATACATACCCTGCTCTTCAGCCATAAAGGCTATCAGAGTGGCTTACAATTATTATTTTAATTAGATGGTTCCCTGCCCTCAGGCTTACAATCTAAGAAGACATGACACAAAAGGAGAAGGGAAAGGGGTAGGGAAGGGGATCAATTATCACTATACCTTGTAGTACAGGAGTGTCAATATATTTTACTTTTCTGACATGGTGTTTCTCATCTTGTCTCAGAAGGGTTATTCAGACTGAGAAAAAATTCAGTCGGTGAAAATCAGTTGAATCACATGCATTTTGAATGCATCTGTTTAAGGTTTTTTGCAGGCAGGGCTGCCAAAAATAACAACACAACATTAACCCTGATGTTAGGATTGTTTCCAAGTTAAAAGATTCACATTTTCGGCTGCAACTGATGGTGCAGATAAACCTGGGATAAACTGGGATAAGACTCTGCATGAACAGAATGTGCTTTGAATACATTCACATCATTAACTCCATCTTTATTCGAGTGCTGACATGTGTGAGCAACCAGGCTTGCAGAGATGCATGCAAATGCGGTTCCACAGTGTGAACAACAAACTCAGAATGTATGAGATTATTCACATAGTTGCACTAAAAGCAACATGTGAATGACCCCAGAGTTATTTTCCTTGTAATAACTTGGGGAGCAAGCTAATATATTTTACTGTACATTGTCCCTGCACTCTCCCTAGAAACATTCCGCATTCAGTACAAGCTTTTGTTGTTGACTTTCAAGGCCCTCCATTGACTGACCCCTCCATACTTGTCTGAACTTCTTTCTCCTTACATTCCTACTTGTACCCTCCATTCTGGTAGTCAAGGTCTCCTGTCCCAGCCGAGGCTTTCCACTGCTCTGTCCCGGATTCGACTCTTCTCACTTGCTGCCCTTCACTCCTGGAACCGTCTTCCCCCACATGTGTGCTTCATCACTTCTCTAACCAGATTCAAAATTAAGTTAAAGACTATATTGTTTAGGGAAGCATTCCCAGGATTGTGCCGTCTTTCCCAGGATGCCTCCTTTTAACTAGGTATTAAGAAGTCAAGCCCTCCCTCCAGTCCATCTGCCTTGGTCCAGGTCCCAGAGGGAGAGAAGAACCACTGGACCTCATCCCCTTTCCTTTCTCCTTTTGTGTTGTCTCTTTTAGACAGTAAGCCTGAGGGCAGGGAACCGTCTAAATATAAAATTGTATGTACAGCACTGTGTAAATTTACAGCACTATATAAATAAAATAAATAATAATAAATTAAGATGATGAAACAGAGGCTGTCATACTTTGTCCCCATCAAAAGAAGACATGACTCAGGAGAAAAGGCATTAATGTTTGGTAAGGTAGAAGACAGCAGGAAATAGGAAGACCACATTCCAGATGGAGGGAATCATAGAATCATAGAGTTGGAAGACACCACAAGAGCCATCCAGTCCAACCCCTGTGATGCGGGAAATCTTGATCAAACCATCCTGACAGATGGCCATCCAGCCTCTGCTTAAAGACCTCCAAGGAAGGCTACTCCACTAAACTCTGAGGGAGTGTGTTCCACTGTCAAACAGCCCTTACTGTCAGGAAGTTCCTCCTAATGTTGAGGTGGAATCTCTTTTCCTGGAGCTTGCATCCATTCTTCTGGGTCCTGTTCTCTGGAGCATCAGAAAACCTTCTCTTCTCCAGGCTAAACATCCCCAGCTCCCTAAGTCGTTCCTCATAAGTCATGGTTTCCAGACCCTTCACCATTTTGGTTGCTCTCCTTTGGAAACAATCCAGTTTCTCAACATCCTTTTTGATTTGTGGTGCCCAGATCTGGACACAGTATTCCAGCTGGGGCCTGACCAAAGCAGAATAGAGGGGCACTATTACTTCCCTTGATCTAGACACTATACCATTATTGATGCAGTCTAAAATTGTGTTGGCCTTTTTAGCTGCTGCATTGCACTGTTGACTCATGTTCAACTTGTGGTCTACTTGGACTCCTAGATTCCTTTCACATGTATAAGTCTCATTCAGCCAGGTGTCACCCATCCTATATCTGTGCATTTCATTTTTCCACCCTAAGTGCAGTACCTTACATTTATCTGCATTGAATTTCATTTTGTTAGCTTTGTCCCAGCTTTCTAGTCTATTCAGGTCATTTTGAATTTTGATCCTGTCCTCTGGGGTATTAGCTACTCCTCCTAATTTGGTGTCATCTGCAAATTTCATAAGTGTGCCCCCAATTCTGCCGTCCAAGTCATTAATAAAGATGTTGAATAGCACTGGACCCAGGACAGAGCCCTGTGGGACCCCACTGGTCACTTCTCTCCAGGATGAAAAGGAGCCATTGTTGAAAACCCTTTGAATTCGGCCAGTCAACCAATTACAAATCCATGTAACAGTTACCTCGTCTAGCTCACATTTAACAAGCTTGTTTGCAAGAATGTCATGGGGAACCTTGTCAAAGGCCTTATGGAAAACAAGATATACTATCTCTTCATCATTCCCTTCATCTACCAAGCTGGTAATTTTATCATTCATTGGGACTCATTGAGAGACAAAACAAAGTTATGGCCCAGAGTCTGCAAGACCTGAGCTGGACAATTGATAATAGGGTATCTTGGAGATATCTTATTCATAGGATCACCATACGTCAAGGCTGATTTGAAACCAGTTAACACACACACACACACACACATTTTGTTCCCATTGCCTTGGAAGATCTTTGGAGTAGATGGGTCATCAATTAATCCTTGAAGCTAAGGGGTTCTCCAAGGTCCTAGTCCAACATTATAACATCTATATCAAATTAAGACAACTCTTTCCATGTAATCTACTATACACACATATTAGTATTTGTAATTCAACAGCGACGAGGTGGTGGGTAATGCCAAAACTTCTAAAACGAGTAGGATTTTAATTTTGCTGTTCACTGAAATATGTAATAATTCTGCGTTTGCTCAGCATGTTGCTATATTAAGCCTGTTCAACATGTAGGGTGCGGGGAGGAAAATGAAAGAAAGGAGTAATGTGGCACAATAGTAAATAGATATCAATAAACCATTATTATTTCTTTAAAGGAATGTGGAAATGCATGGACAGATAAGCTTGACAGATTAAACCTAACATTGTTTAGTAATTATTAAGATTCTCTGGAATCAACATTATTTTATTTTCTCTTTGTGTGCACGCAAGGGGAGGGAGACTGTGAAGAAGAGGGAAGATGATTGCTTTCTTTTTTGCCAAAAAGTAAATGATTTAAAGTTATAAGGCAGGGCCAGTTCATGTAAATGGCAGTGTCAGACAGTAGAGATTTGCTTGGACTGTACTACTTCATTATGCAAAGCAAGATCTCGTCCACATAGTATCCCCATCCCAAAAGACAAATATTGTACAGACTGTAAAAAGCTGAAGGATTCACGAAATCTGTTGATCTCATAACCCCTGAAATGTACCCTACAGCACCTGGACCACTCTGGTTAGTAGTTGGATGGGAGACCACCAACAAATCCTAGGTGCTGCAGGCTATACTTTAGAGGAAGGGACTGGAAAAACCACCTCTGAGGATCCGTTGCATAAGAAAACCCTATGAAATTCAAGGGGTCATCCTAAACCAATAGGCAATTTGAAGGCACACACCCACACATAAAAATAGCAGCAGAAGATACAATCTACAGATGTGAGGCGGTAAATAAACTCAGATTTTTTTACACGGCTCCTGTGTGTTTTGCCACTGGGGAGACATATATGAAGAAGCTTATCTACATTGTGACAATAGGATGTACAGTCTATGCAAAAGGGGGAAAAAACAACTGTTCACAGCAGCTTTTCCAAAATGCCTGGAGGCATTTGCAGATATGAAGGGCATGCCCTCACAAAATACATTGTCCTCAGTCCTCTGGGTCCTTTCTCAACACTCCCTGAGGCAAGAGGCAATGGATCTTTATGCCTGTTTTGTACAACTGTCCACAGTCCTATCCAGACAGTAATGTTTTGGGAACAAACATAGGCGTGTCTCAGTTAATGGAAGTTGATAAGTTCCTGGGCATCACTTCTTTAACAAGAAATTTGCACCAAAGGCAGAAATAACCTGAAAGGAATAGGGAAGAGTTTCTATGGCACAAAAATTGAAGAGGATATCAACATGTTTCAGCAAACTATATATATATATATATATATATATATCCGCATGTTAAATGAAACAATGAGGTCCAATAAGTCAAGGTAGAGTCTCCCTTAACTATTTGTGATTCAGGTGACCCTAAGGTGAACCTATCACAGGATTTTCTTGGCAAGATTTTAAGAGCGTTTGTCATTGCCTTCTTCTGAGGCCAAGTGTGACTTGCCCAAGGCCACCCAGTGGGTTGTCTCTGGTACTGAGTCCATAAATTAATAGCCATGGACAACAGCCACCCAGCTGTTTGGGGACATAGTTGTTATCCACAAAAATAGGAGTTTGTTGCCCTGGTGTGAGTAACTCCAGAGTCCACGCAGGAGGGAGAGAAACCAAAGATGTATTTGCTGCAGCAAATGGGTGCTAGCATGGAAGAATGAGGTTGGACTGGATGGTCTTTGTGGTCTCAACCAACTCTATGATTCTATGAGGCTGGATGGCCATCTGTCGGGGATGCTTTGATTGGACAGGATGGCCCTTGTGGTCTCTTTCAACTCTATGATTCTATGATGGTATCAAATCCTATCAGCGGAACCAACAGAAACATACTCCTCTTGTTCAGTTGTTGACATAGATCATTCCCCATACCAACCAAAGCCTTTTGTGTCATCAAAGAGGGCCTGAATCCAGATTGGAGTGATTCTTCATGATCCATTTCATCGAAGCAAGCCTGGAGTTGTAAGACTCCACAGTATAGAGTACACAGTGTGAGACATCATTTCTGACAGCTCTACTTCAATAGTCATTTTCAGTGAGTAATTTGAAAGAGTTTTGACATCTCACTTCTTGAAACACTCTCTGGCACTTTTCTTGAAGGACTCTGAGAACGTGCCACGCTTCACAGAGGAGTGAGAGACAAAGGAGAGAAAAGGAGCAGAAATGAGCTTAAAGCCAAAGTGTTTCTGAGGGGAGAAAAAAATAGCAGGGAATCCTCCCTCTATAGATCTTCCGATTGACCTCTGACATGCACAGCGGGAAGCTCCAGAGAAGCCAAGGGATTGCACAGTTATTCTCGCACTGTGTTCCAGCCCTTGATACATTTATATATTTCTCCTCAAAGAGAGCTCCAGCAATAGCAGTGGCTCATAAATTTGGAATTCGCAATGAGGGAAACCAGCTCTCTTCCCAGTGATGAGCGCAGAATGATGGAAAGTTTAAAACTCCTTTCTTTCCCTTTTCCTTTTTCCATTTCTTTCCTTTCTCTCTGTTTTTCATCAGTTCATAACAGAATTAAATTTCCAGAAATAGATAGGGTAGATAGTGTAGTGGCACATTTGAGTTTGGATTAATACATTATTGATTGGTGATTGTGAGTAGTGACATCCAGATTTTTAGACAGAACATGCATATATTTTACTATGAATTTTGCATTCAAAGTGGGCCATACAACTAGTCATAAACATTGTGTGTGAGAGAGAGACTTCAGGTCATCTGTTGACTCATGTCAACCTCCTGGATCTCATAGGGTTTTCTTGGGCAAAGGACATTAGAGGTGCTTTTGTCAGTTCCTTCATCTGAAATATACTATACAGCAGTTGGTATTCCTTGGTGATCTCCCATCCAAGTAATAACCAGTGCTGACCCTGTTTAGCTTCCAAGGTCAGATGGCATCTGGTGTCTTTAGAGTATTTAGGCTCTGGTAAACAATAGCCATCTTTATTTTTAGAAATTACCATTTCAAGGGATGTAAATCCTTACCTGTTTCATTCTTTTTTTAGAGGAAAAATAGTACAATTTTTTCTCCTTCCTGAGCAAGATACAAGACAGTTTTGTAGAAATACAGTTGCAATCCTTTTTTTTCTTTTTTTTTGCAAATTGCACAAACAATTCATACACATATAAACAACTGTGACTGCTTATTGGATGGACCTTTACAAAGTATGGGATGGATGGTTTGCATCTCTATGATTAATAGTGTTTTCCTCCTTCTTTGTGTGCTGTATTCCATGTCTGTTTGCTTAACAAAGGGAGAAAGAAGCAAGTTTTGTGTTTCTTATGCAAATTGTGGAGAAGTGCTTGCCACTCTCACACACAAGGCAAAATAAAAATAAAGAAATCCTTCACTGTGGTTGCCAGATTTTTCAGTAAGGTATCTCATTGTATTAAGAGACCCTTTCTCATTGTGGATAAAAGATGGAGCAGATATTGGCCAAGAGCCTACACTGAGGAGATGGAGTGTAATTTTACACTCATGGAGTTAGGCAATAGTTGCACAATCTTCCTTTTTAGTGAATTGTGATGTTCCACAACCAAATGAGTCTGTCCGCTGCATCTCAGTGCGCAATATGGATTCTCATAGAATCATAGAATGAGTTACATAGAATGAATAGTGCATGGAGACGCACTATCCACAATGCTGTAGCCTCTTTTGAGAACTCATTCCCAACGAGTCTAGAAGAGAAACGACAACGCAGAAAGAACCACAGCTTGGAAACATCACCCAAGGAGACTTTCTGCTGTGCTTTCTGCAACCAGACTTGTTAATCTTGGATTGGCCTTTTTAGTCATCAACACGCTTGTAGAAAGTGTGGGATGAGTTCTTCCTGAATCTTTGTTAGCGAAGAAAAGCCAGAGAGAGAGAGAGAGAGAGAGAGAGAATGAGTTGGCAGAGACTCCAAGGGCCATCCAGTCCAACCGCCTGCCATGCAGGAACTCACAATCAAAGCACTCCATGATAGATAACCATCCAGCCTCTGGTTAACCTCCATGCACACCTATGCACAGTTGTAAGAAACTGGAGGAACAGGGTGGAACCTGCTGGTGTAACTCAAGGGAACCTGGGTGAATAGGAAAACCTTTTGTGCCCATCAGGAAGGATCAGTAGAGCCCGCAATGCTAAAGAAGAGAGAAGGCGCCTCACCTGCTTGTTGTCCTTAGTGGAGTGCTCTGCAACTGTTGGGAATGGACATGGGGGAGTTCAAATGAAGCAGCTCTTTGTATGACCACCATGGCAGCAACAGTTGTAGGCGGCAGGATGGATATAGTATAGTATACAGTATAGGATCTCCAGGAGTCTACCCTGAGCCAGGTGACTCCACAGGTTAAAGGCTTGATTATTTGAATGCTGTTTGAAGGACTGTATCACCTTTATAAGCCCAGTAGAGCACTAACAGTGGGATGTGGTGGCTTAGTGGTTAATATGTCAATTCAGACAACAGGAAGATCAGAAGACTGGCAATTTGAGGCCTGTGTGCTGCATGATGGGGTGAGCTCCTGTCACTAGTCCCAGCTTCTGCCAACCTAGCAGTGCGAAAGCATGCAAATGCAAGTAGATAAATTGCTACCACTTTGGTGGGAAGGTAACAGCATTCAGTGCAGTCATTCTGGCCAAATGACCACTGGATTCGTCTTTGGACAATGCTGGCTGTTTGGCTTAGTCTTGGAGATGAGCCCTGACCTCTACAGTCGGTTATGACTAGACATTCATGTCAAGTGACTAACTTTACCTTTAGATCACTAACATCATCTGGAGAGGCTCTTCTCTGTGTCCCATCACTTTCTCAATCTCCTTTGGTGGGAACAAAAGAGAGGGCCTTCTTGGTGGCTGCTCCCAAACTTTGGGACTCCTCCCTAAAGAGGCCAGGATTGCCTCAGCCCTGATCCCCTTTCAATAGCAGGTCAAAACTTTTTTTTTGTACCATCAGGCTTTTTCAAAGTGGTGAGGAAGGGTTGGGCTTTTAAATGCTGTGTTTTTCTGATTTTAAGGTTTGTATATGGAGTGATTCTTTCACACCCAAACAGGGAGGTTGAATATACTGTGCTATAGATGATCCCAACTTTGTAATACAATTCAGTGTTCTATAATGCACACTTTAAATGTTCTGTGTAAAGTGAGCCATTGCATTCTGGGAGCCATTGCTGGGAGAAGCCAGACCTCTTAAGGCTACTCAAGGCTAGCAGAAGCTTCATTTCCTTTAAGGAGGAGAAAGAAAAGGAGGAGGTTCTAGTCCATGTGCTTGGGTGAGATCTAATCTAATTTACACTTGAGCCATTGCATTCTGGGAGCCAGTGCTGGGAGGCTACTTAAGGCTACTCAAGGCTAGCAGAAGCTTCATTTCCTTTAAGGAGGAGAAAGAAAAGGAGGAGGTTCTAGTCCATGTGCTTGGGTGAGATCTAATCTAATTTACACTTGAGCCATTGCATTCTGGGAGCCAGTGCTGGGAGGCTACTTAAGGCTACTCAAGGCTAGCAGAAGCTTCATTTCCTTTAAGGAGGAGAAAGAAAAGGAGGAGGTTCTAGTCCATGTGCTTGGGTGAGATCTAATTTAATTTACACTTGAGCCATTGCATTCTGGGAGCCAGTGCTGGGAGGCTACTTAAGGCTACTCAAGGCTAGCAGAAGCTTCATTTCCTTTAAGGAGGAGAAAGAAAAGGAGGAGGTTCTAGTCCATGTGCTTGGGTGAGATCTAATCTAATTTACACTTGAGCCATTGCATTCTGGGAGCCAGTGCTGGGAGGCTACTTAAGGCTACTCAAGGCTAGCAGAAGCTTCATTTCCTTTAAGGAGGAGAAAGAAAAGGAGGAGGTTCTAGTCCATGTGCTTGGGTGAGATCTAATTTAATTTACACTTGAGCCATTGCATTCTGGGAGCCAGTGCTGGGAGGCTACTTAATGCTACTCAGGGCTAGCAGAAGCTTCATTTCCTTTAAGGAGGAGAAAGAAAAGGAGGAGGCTGTAGTCCATGTGCTAGAGTGAGATCTAATCTAATTTACACTTGAGCCATTGCATTCTGGGAGCCAGTGCTGGGAGGCTACTTAAGGCTACTCAAGGCTAGCAGAAGCTTCATTTCCTTTAAGGAGGAGAAAGAAAAGGAGGAGGTTCTAGTCCATGTGCTTGGGTGAGATCTAATCTAATTTACACTTGAGCCATTGCATTCTGGGAGCCAGTGCTGGGAGGCTACTTAAGGCTACTCAAGGCTAGCAGAAGCTTCATTTCCTTTAAGGAGGAGAAAGAAAAGGAGGAGGTTCTAGTCCATGTGCTTGGGTGAGATCTAATTTAATTTACACTTGAGCCATTGCATTCTGGGAGCCAGTGCTGGGAGGCTACTTAAGGCTACTCAAGGCTAGCAGAAACTTCATTTCCTTTAAGGAGGAGAAAGAAAAGGAGGAGGCTGTAGTCCATGTGCTTGGGTGAGATCTAATTTAATTTACACTTGAGCCATTGCATTCTGGGAGCCAGTGCTGGGAGGCTACTTAAGGCTACTCAAGGCTAGCAGAAGCTTCATTTCCTTTAAGGAGGAGAAAGAAAAGGAGGAGGCTGTAGTCCATGTGCTTGGGTGAGATCTAATCTAATTTACACTTGAGCCATTGCATTCTGGGAGCCAGTGCTGGGAGGCTACTTAAGGCTACTCAAGGCTAGCAGAAGCGCGCGCCAAATTTTGATTTTTTTATCTAGTCAAGGAGGTGTTTAGAGAATAGAAGAGGAGCCAGCCTGAAGCATCAGAGGAAGTGAATCAGAGACTTGCCTTTGGAAGGAGCTTTTAGCCAGGAGCTCTCTACATAACTATAGGCCCCGTGACTTGAACTCAGTGACAGAGCTTGGGAATAAAGGCCAAGTCTAGCAAGGGAAGCCCACAGTCTTGTTTCAGTGCCTCCTTAAGACTTCTCAGTATGGACACTGAAGGCCCTGCAGCAGTCACCTGCAACACATGTGGGATGTTTGTCTTCTTGCCTACAGAGGTGGCGAACTACACCTGCCACAAGTGCAAGTTGGTAGCCCTCTTGGAAGAGAAAGTACAGCAGCTAGAGGAGCAGATATCTGCACTCCAGCATCATAGAGAGCAGGAGATTCTCCTGAACAGATCAGACCAGAATGTCTTGGGTGGGAAACAGAGAGAGGAATTTGTTGGGGTGGAGGAGGTCACTCCACATACAACAGAGGTAGATGCTTGGAGGAAGGTCACACACAGAAGTAAGGAAACTAGGGAACGTTCTGTGAGCGGCTTGCAGCTACAGAATCGCTTTGAATCTCTCTCTGTTGTCAGAGATGATGAGGAAAAGCAGCAGGGACAGACATCAGGGACAGAGCAGGAGAGTCTGAGAGTATCACGAAAAGGAACAGACACTGCTAAGCCTCAAAGGAGGTGCGTGGTGGTGGTGGGGGACTCCTTGCTGAGGGGTACAGAAGCAGTGGTTTGTGGGCCTGACAAGATGTCTCGGGAGGTGTGTTGTCTCCCTGGGGCAAAGATCCATCATGTGACGGAGAGGCTGACAAGACTTGTCAAGCCTACTGATCAATACCCCCTTCTTTTGGTTCATGTGGGAACCAATGATACTGCAAGGCACAGCCTTCAGAATATCAAAAGGGATTATGAGGCTCTGGGAAGGAAGCTGAAAGAGATGGATGCACAGGTTCTCATCTCATCTCTACTCCCGGTAGAAGGGCATGGTCCAGGAAGGGAGAGGAAAATAGCAGAGGTGAATAACTGGCTCTGTAGATGGTGCCGCCGAGAACAGTTTGGATTCTTGGATCATGGGCTGAGGTTCCATGAGGAGGGACTTCTGGCAAGGGATGGACTGCATCTCACGCCAGTTGGCAAAAACGTTTTTGCCCACAGTCTGAAGAATCTGATCAGGAAGGCTTTAAACTGAGTTATGTGGGGGAGGGAGACATTATTCTGGAAGGCAAAAGGGATGGAGAGAATAGTCAAGTGGCATAGAGGGAACAAGGCAAACAGTGCAAGGACCCAACAGTAGGAGGCAAAAAAATGTGCAAAAGCAGCAAGTAAAGAGGACACATGGTCTTAAATGCCTCTCCACTAATGCACAGAGTATGGGAAATAAGCAGGATGAACTTGAACTCCTAGCACAACAAGGGAAATATGATATAATAGGCATCACTGAAACCTGGTGGGATGAGTCTCATGATTGGAATGTAGAAATAGAGGAGTATAACCTTTTTAAGAGAAACAGGCCAAGCAGGAAAGGAGGAGGAATAGCATTATATGTCAGGGATATTTACACCAGTGAAGAGATGCAGGAAGTCAATACTGGAAGCCAGGTGGAGAGCATCTGGATAAAAATTAAAGGAGAGGGAAACAACAGGGATGTTACTGTGGGAGTCTACTACAGACCCCCGACTCAGGCAGAGGAATTGGATGATGCCTTTCTAGAACAGATAATCACATACTCAGAAAAGAGAGATGTAGTAGTGATGGGTGACTTCAACTATCCTGATATTTGCTGGAAGTCAAACTCAGCCAAATCCTCAAAGTCTAGCAAATTCCTCACTTGCCTGGAAGACAAATTCATTGTCCAAAAGGTGGAAGAGGCAACAAGGGGATCAGCCATTTTAGATCTGATCTTAACCAACAGGGAAGACCTAGTTGATGGGGTGCAAGTGGTTGGATCCTTAGGTGGAAGTGACCATGTTCTCCTGGAGTTTGTAATACAGTGGAAGGGAGAAGCTAGGCATAGTCAGACACGCACTCTAGACTTTAGGAGAGCTAATTTCAATAAACTTAGAGAAATACTGGGAGTGATCCCATGGTCAGGAATACTAAAAGAAAAGGGAGTTCAAGACGGATGGGAGTTTCTCAAAAGGGAGATATTGAAGGCACAATTTCAAACAATTCCAATGAGGAAGAAAAATGGAAGATGTCTCAAGAAGCCAAGATGGATGACTAAGGAACTTTCAACTGAGCTAAGTTTTAAACGGAACATGTATAAGAAATGGAAAAAAATGGAGAAATCACGAAAGAGGAATTCAAACAAATAGCCAGCACATGTAGGGGTAAAGTCAGAAAAGCTAAAGCGCAGAATGAACTCATGCTTGCTAGAGAGGTTAAGAACAATAAAAAGGGCTTTTTTGGATATGTCCGCAGCAAAAGGAAGAAGAAGGAAACAGTGGGGCCACTGCGTGCAGAAGATGGCAAAATGCTAACAGGGGACAGAGAAAAGGCAGAATTACTCAACACCTTCTTTGCTTCAGTCTTCTCAGAAAAGGCAAAGGGTGCTCAACCTAAGGATAATGGAACAGGAGACAGAATAGAGGAAATTCAGCACAGAATAAGTAAAGAGGTAGTACAGGAATACCTGGTTAACCTAAATGAATATAAATCTCCAGGACCAGATGAACTACATCCTAGAGTATTAAAAGAACTGGCAAATGTAATATCAGAGCCATTGGCAATAATCTTTGAGAACTCCTGGAGAAGAGGAGAAGTCCCAGCAGACTGGAGGAGGGCAAACGTTGTCCCCATCTTCAAAAAGGGAAAAAAAGAGGATCCCAACAATTATCGTCCAGTTAGTCTGACATCAATTCCAGGAAAGGTTCTAGAGCAGATCATTAAGCAGAGAGTCTGTGAACACTTGGAGGCCAATGCCATAATCACAAAAAGCCAACATGGGTTTCAGAGAAACAAGTCATGCCAGACGAACCTGATCTCTTTTTTTTATAAAATTACCAGCTTGGTAGATGAAGGGAATGCTGTGGATATAGTATACCTCGATTTCAGTAAGGCCTTTGACAAGGTTCCCCATGACATTCTTGCAAACAAGCTTGCAAAATGTGGGATAGACAAGTTAACTGTTACATGGATTTGTAATTGGTTGAGTGGCCGAACTCAAAGGTTGCTCAACAATGGCTCCTTTTCATCCTGGAGAGAAGTGACCAGTGGGGTCCCACAGGGTTCTGTCCTGGGCCCAATGCTGTTCAACATCTTTATTAATGATTTGGATGACAGAATTGGGGGCATACTTATCAAATTTGCAGATGACACTAAACTGGGAGGAGTAGCTAATACCCCAGAGGACAGGATCAAAATTCAAAATGACCTGAATAGACTAGAAAGCTGGGCCAGTGCTAACAAAATGAAATTCAATGCGGAGAAATGCAACGATCTGCACTTAGGGCGGAAAAATGAAATGCACAGATATAGGATGGGGGACACCTGGCTGAATGAGACCACATGTGAAAGGGATCTAGGAGTCCAAGTAGACCATAAGCTGAACATGAGTCAACAGTGTGATGCGGCAGCCAAAAAAGCCAATGCAATTTTAGGCTGCATCAATAGAAGTATAGTTTCTAGATCAAGGGAAGTTATAGTGCCACTCTATTCTGCTTTGGTCAGGCCCCACCTGGAATACTGTGTCCAGTTCTGGGCACCACAATTCAAAAAAGATGTGGAGAAACTGGAGCATGTCCAAAGGAGGGCAACTAAGATGGTGAAGGGTCTGGAAACCATGCCCTATGAGGAACGCCTTAGGGAGCTGGGGATGTTTAGCCTGGAGAAGAGAAGGTTAAGAGGTGATATGATAGCCCTGTTTAAATATTTGAAGGGATGTCATATTGAGGAGGGAGCAAGCTTGTTTTCTGCTGCTGCAGAGACTAGAATGCGGAACAATGGATGCAAACTGCAGGAAAAGAGATTCCACCTCAACATTAGGAGGAACTTCCTGACAGTAAGGGCTGTTCGACAGTGGAACACACTCCCTCGGAGTGTAGTGGAGTCTCCTTCCTTAGGGGTCTTTAAGCAGAGGCTGGATGGCCATCTCTCAGGGATGCTTTGACTTGGAGTTCCTGCATGGCAGGGGGTTGGACTGGATGGCCCTTGTGGTCTCTTCAAACTCTATGATTCTATGATTCTAAGTGTGCACCAAACATTGAACCTGGGGAACCAAAATGGTCCATCTGGAAGAAGGTCTTTAATAATAATAATAATAATGATGATGATGATGATGATGATGAAGTAAATAAATTCAAAAGGATAAAATACTGTACTAAATTCAACCTGGTAGGTTAAAATCAAAACATGATCACTTATGCCTTGAATTATGAACATTTGTTGTATTTATACCTCATTGTCCCTCCAGGGACCTCAAAATGGCATACATGAGACTCCTCTCCCACTTATATCCTCACAACAACCATGTGAGGTAGGTCAGGCTGGAGAAAGAATGGCCCAATATGGTCATTGCATGGCTCAGTGGAGTCTAGAACTTGGATCCCAGTGCAGTACTCTAACCTCTGTGCCACACTTTTTCCCAAAAACCTTGGATGAAGAGCCACAGTGTAATTTGGTGCTAAAAAGAGGCCAATATATTGAGGAGAGAATTTCTCTACCAGGGTGCCACAAGAGAGAAACACACTATTGAGAGATAAAAGAAAACCTCCCCAGCAAATCTCAATGCTCCGGTTTTCTAAAGCACCTTGGGGATATTTTCTATGCCATGTAGTAGGGTAGATTTAAAAACAACATGGGAAATGTGACACCCCTTCCCCCCATATGCTTTACACCCATCCTCATGCTGGCATTGCTGGCATTAAGTCTCCAGGACCAGATGACCTACATCCAAGGGCATTAAAAAGAACCGGCAAATGTAATCTCAGAACCATTGGCAATAATCTTTGAGAACTCTTGGAGAACAGGAGAAGTCCCAGCAGACTGGAGGAGGGCAAACATTGAGAGAGTGAGAGTTTTTACATGGAAGGGGGTTGGACTGGATCACCCTTGGAGTCTCTTCCAACTCAATGATTGTATGATTCTATGATTGCAAAATTGGGATGTGTGTGTGTGTGTGTGTGTGTGTGTGTGAAGTTTCTGATTTATGGCAATCCTAAAGTGACCCGATTGTGGGGTTTTCATGGTAAGATTTATTCAGAGGTGGTTTGCCATTGCTTTCCCCTGAGGCTGAGAGCATGTGACTTGTCCAAGGTCATCCAATGGGTTTCATGGCTGAGCTGGGAATTAAACCCTGGTCTCCAGAGTCATAGAGCAACACTCAAACCTCTACACCACACGGGCTTACCCTCAGAAACATAACTGTAGTCCCCTACTGCATGTCTAAATAATTTGTTGCAGATCATATCCATAATGAGGGCCAACCATTTGTTGCAGGTTTTCAAGGGCAGGTTGGATGGCCACCTTTCAAGGATATTTTAGCTGTGGATTTCCAAACCACAAGGTTATGAGTTCAATACTAGCCAGGGGCTCAGGCTCAACTCAGCCTGGCATCCTTCCATAGGTCACTAAAATGAGTACCCAGCTTGTTGGGGGCAATTGGCTTATACATTGTAAAGTGTTTAGGGATACTTAAGTGCACTGATAAGCAGTACTGAAATGTACTTGCTATTGCTAGGTTGTCCTTGGGGTCTCTTCCAAGTCTATGATCACACACATTCTATTATCCTTGAATCCTAGTCCCTGCTATCTAGACAGAATGACAGTTTTATTTCAAATATAGTTCTGTGTTCCAAGGCACTCCTACTTGAGATTAAACCCTGTTGAACTTCAGCGGTGCTTGAATTCCAGTAAACATGTATAGAATTTGTCCTGTAACTGCCTCCTACTTTGCTGTTTATTTAATGAAGAGAGCTGTTTCTTCACCTTTCCATTTCCCCATATAAAGGGCAGAGAGTATTTCTGTTCCTAGGCCAAGGATTATCTCCCTTGCTAACTGTTGCAGTAATTTTAACTCCAGTTTGAAGCTTTTGAATGGATTTGTTAACAGCCTGGAGAAATTGTCTCAGGAGAAAACTCCATCTTGGATCCATTTGTGTTACTCCTCTACAGAGGGAAAAACAAGGAGGGAGAGGGAGGGATAATGCAAAGGCAATGGATGTTGGCTGGGGGATTTCTGAAAATTTAAGCAAAAATAATAAATTTGCCAAGCACTGCCAATAAGATACAGTAGAACATCCCTTATCCAGAATTCTGAAATCCAAAGTACTCTAAAATCATCCGCATGGCTGGCTGAAATAATGGTATCTTTGCTTTCTGGTAGTTCAGTGTTCATAAACTTTGTTTCATACACAACATTATCTAAAATATTATTTATAATATTATCTTCAGGTTATGTTTGCAAGGTTCATACAAAATGCAGATAAATTTTGTTGTGTCTTTTTAGATTGTAAGCCTGATGGCAGGGAACTGTCTAATTAACCATTTTGTAAGCTGTTCTGAGAGCCTTTGTAGCTGAAGAGCAAGGTATAAATAATCTATATAAAATAAATAAAATAAATTTCATGCTTAGACTTTAGTTCCATTTTCAATAGTTCATTATGCATATGCATAATAGTTCATTATGCATATGCAAATATTCCAAAATCCGAAGAAATAAAAATAAAATAAAAATCCAAATTTCAAAACACTTTTGGTCCCAATCATTTTGGATACAGAAGGCTCAGTTTGTACTTCCAAAAAGTGGAGACCCATTTGTGTGGGAGGATGTGCATTGCATAGAGTGGATCATTTCTCTTTCCTTCTTTCAATGGTTTCCAATTTCTTCTGTTAGCTGGGATTTTAAAGAGCTGTTCTTCTAATTCTGTGTACTTTCCTTCTTCCAGCTTGAAAAAAGGAAGCTTGCCTCCAGATCAGAGCCTGAACTAAGATGTCCTACGGTTCCATCGAGGGAAGTGGGTTCGGGAGCCGAAATGCCTTCGGGGGACCTTCGAGACAAGGATACCAACCTTTAGGTAGTAGTCGATTCCTGTTCCAAAACAATATTCTGTCTTTTTCTCATGGTCTTGGCCTCTGTCTTAATAGATGAGGAAAAACCAAATAATTAAACTACATAGAACAAAATTAAAAGGTCTGCCTTTGCTATGAATACAGGCTCACTTGCAGCTAGTGGAATGTTTGATCCCTCCTTTGAAGAGCAGGCTTGGATGCTGTGTTTGAACATCTTTCGTTTCCTGTTCCTTCCTCCTGTTTCAAAAACTGCTTGGCATCTGAGCAGAGCTGATAATATAGTTGAGGTGGGCAACTGCAGCAGATGGGGGTCAATTTCATGCTTCATGTGACCCTTAAAGGAAAATGACCTTATTGTCTTTGTTGTGTGTCTTCAAGTTGTTTCTGACTTATGGCAACCCCTTCAAGTTGTTTCTGACTCAGGGCAAACTATCATTGGGTTTTCTTGGCAAGAGTGTCCAGAGTTGGTTTGCCAATGCCTTTTCCTGAGGCTGAGAGCATCTGACTTGCCTAAGGTCACCCAGTGAATTTCATGGATGAATGGGGAATTGAACCCTGGTCTCCAGATTCATAGTACAATGCTTAAACTATTACACCATGTTGGCATCTCCATATTTTCACCTTATCTGGACTTTGACTCCACATTTTTTCTTTTTTCCTGCCGCTGCTGTTGTTATATCCCCTTCAAGTTGAGTCCAGTTTATGGTGAGTGCACCTTAGGCAAATGCTAACAGGCGACAGAGTGAAGGCAGAATTACTCAACACCTTCTTTGCTTCAGTCTTCTCAGGAAAGGCAAAGGGTGCCCAACCTAAGGGCAGAGGACAGAATAGGGGAATTTCAGCACAGAATAAGTAAAGAAACAGTACAGGAATACCTGGTTAATCTAAATGAATATAAGTCTCCAGGACCAGATGAACTACATCCTAGGGTATTAAAAGAACTGGCAAATGTAATATCGGAACCATTGGCAATAATCTTTGAGACCTCCTGGAGAACAGGAGAAGTCCCAGCAGACTGGAGGAGGGCAAACGTTGTCCCCATCTTCAAAAAGGGAAAAAAAGAGGATCTGAACAATTATTGTCCAGTTAGTCTGACATCAATTCCAGGAAAGATTCTGGAGCAGATAATTAAACAGAGAGTTTGTGAATATCTAGAAGATAATTCCATAATCACAAAAAGTCAACATGGGTTTCAGAGAAACAAGTCATGTCAGACAAATCTGATCTCTGTTTTTGATAAAATTACCAGCTTGGTAGATGAAGGGAATGCTGTGGATATAGTATACTTCGATTTCAGTAAGGCCTTTGACAAGGTTCCTCATGACATTCTTGCAAACAAGCTTGCAAAATGTGGGATAGACAAGGTAACCATTACATGAATTTGTAACTGGTTGACTGACCAAACCCAAAGGGTGCTCAACAATGGTTCCTTTTAATCCTGGAGAGAAGTGACCAGTGGACTCCCACAGGGCTCTGTCCTGGGCCCAGTGCTATTCAATTTCTTTATTAATGTCTTAGATGACAGTATTGGGGACCTAGTTATCAAATTTGCAGATGACACCAAATTAGGAGGAGTAGCTAATACCCCAGAACACAGGATCAAAATTCAAAATGACCTGAATAGACTAGAAAGCTGGGCCAAAGCTAACAAAATGAAATTCAACACAAAGAAATGTAAGGTACTGCACTTAGGACGGAAAAATGAAATGCACAGTTATAAAATGGGGGACACCTGGCTGAATGAAACTACGTGTGAAAGGGATCTAGGAGTCCAAGTAGACCATAAGCTGAACATGAGTCAACAGTGCGATGCGGCAGCTAAAAAGGCCAATGGTATTTTAGGCTGCATCAGTAGAAGTATAGAGTCTAGATCAAGGGAAGTAATAGTGCCACTCTATTCTGCTTTAGTCAGGCCCCATCGGGAATATTGTGTCCAGTTCTGGGCACCACAATTCAAAAAGGATGCGGAGAAACTGGAGCATGTACAAAAGAGGGCGACTAAAATGGTGAGGGGTCTGGAAACCATGCCCTATGAGGAACGCCTTAGGGAACTGGAGATGTTTAGCCAGGAGAAGAGAAGGTTAAGAGGTGATATGATAGCCCTGTTTAAATATTTGAAGGTTTTCATATTGAGGAGGGAGAAAGCTTGTTTTCTGCTGCTCCAGAAACTAGGACCCAGAACAATGGATGCAAGCTACAGGAAAAGAGATTCTACCTCAACATTAGGAGTAACTTCCTGACAGTAAGGGCTGTTCGACAGTGGAACACACTCCCTCGGAGTGTAGTGGAGTCTCCTTCTTTGGAGGTTTTTAAGCAGAGGCTGGATGGCCATCTCTCAGGGATGCTTTGATTGGGAGTTCCTGCATGGCAGAGGGTTGGACTGAATGGTCCTTGTGGTCTCTTCCAACTCTATGATTCTATGAAATAACTTTTTTTGTTATTCTACATAACTTTGCATGAAGCAAACTTTGTATGCACTGAACCACCAGAAACCAAAAATGCCATTATCTCAGTCATAGAATCATAGAGTTGGAAGAGACCACAAGGGCCATCCAGTCCAACCCCCTGCCATGCAGGAACTCTCCATCAAAACATCCCCAACAGATGGCCATCCAGCCTCTGTTTAAAGACCTCCAAAGAAGGAGACTCCACCACACTCCGAGGGAGTGTATCAACTATGTGGACTCCAGTCACTCATGTGGACAATTTGTTTCTTATACACCTTATAAACATAGCCTGAAGGTAATTTTGTACACAATAATTTTGAGCATGAAGCAAAGTTTCCAGACAGGGAATCATGAGAAAGCAAAAGTGTCACTAACTCAGCCAGCCATGTGTACTGCTATTGATATTAATATTAATATTATTATGGACTCAGGGGAACTAAAGGAATCCTTTTACCACACGGCTCTCACCCATCACTAGGAATTAGGTTTTGCCATCAGTGGATATGGAAGTTGTGGTCTGAGCATTAAACTACAGAGTTTAATGGATTCAGTTCCCCACTTAGCCATGAAACCCACTGGGTGACCTTGGGCAAGTCGCATACTCTCAGCCTCAGGGGAAGGCAATGACAAACCTCAGGGGAAGGCAATGAACAACTCTTCCCAAGAAAATCCTATCATAGCTTCGCCTAAGTTGGAAACATCTTGAAGGGACACAACAACAATAACCACAAAGATATGGAAGTGTTTGCTTGGGGTTAAATGTCTGAGGAACCCCATGAGGAATATGTGGATCTTGATAACACCAGCATATCAAATTCACAAGGAGTGCAAAGACATTTTCTGGAGTGCAGAGTATGAGGAAGAAGTGGAGGAAATGTCAAGTGCCTTAAACTTAGCACACAGCCAAAGGGGATGAGTCAGAAATGACTGCTAGTTTGTGTGTCTGTGAGACTGATTGGATAATGGGTTTGATGGTCTTTCTGTGGCTGGCAAGAAGTATGCTTGTGTGGGTGAATAATGCCAGGGACGGATTTACCCCGCAGTCATTGCAAGAGTCACTGGGTGCCTGCAAACCATGAGCAATTGACCGTCATCAATGACAGGGCATTCGGCCATCTGAACTAGCGTTGTCATCTTTGGTGTCAATTTCTAGTCTCATCATCTGAGTATCTGTGGCTTTCCCAGTTTTCCAGGCATGTTGCTTTGAAGCAGCATATGCACACACTGGGAAGGTTCCCAAGCTGTCAGTGCTGGTGATGGAAAATGTCAGTCAGCTAAGTCACCGGGGAGATAATTTGGAAAACAAATCTCCTGCCTTTGAAAGCTTTCTTCATCTGCACGAGGATGACTGTTGTGAGCAGGATTTTATGTTTGCCGTAATCCCACACAGCTGTGTGGGAGAAAAGTGCCTCATCCTGACATGTTTTGCACTTGGCAAGAGTGACCAAGCACGCATGTAATAAAATTGTGCTTGGGTAATGCACCTGGACATATTTCAACCATGACTTTTGATGTCAGAATAGTGTGGGTTATGGGGTTGTGCTCTCTATGTACTTTACAAATTGGGCATTCATCCTTATTTGGTGCATACACAGCTTGGATTCTGACATCTGGACTCCAATCCAACTAGCTCTTTAATGCCAGCAGACAGATAGAAATTTGCAAGATAGAAATCTACGAGTCAGGATGTAAACAAAAATAGCTATTTATATAGTAAATATGACAAATATTTAAATTATAATAGGTCCATTATATACAGGCATCCCTCATTTTGAAAAGCCTCAGAGAAAGAATCTTCTTCTTACAAAGTCTTTTTATGCCCACTCAGACCTCACTCCTTTCCTCCTCATCCTCTGTCTAGCTTGAAAATATTCAGCAGTGGCAGCATTGTGAGGATGGTTAAAGAGGATTGGAGAAACACAGTGAGTGTACAATGTAATAAAGCTTGAGCAGGGAAAGAACAGGATTCTGCTCTAGCTAATCCAACTGTAGCTATATGTGCCTCTTTACACCAAGTAAGTTAAAACAGTGAGACAAAGGGGGGAGCAGACGAGTGTAACCAGCTTCCCCCAGGATGTTTTTTTTTTTAAAAAAAGGACAGCAAGGATGGAGGGATCTCCAAAGTCTGGGAGGAGCCACCAAGAAACCCCTTTCTCGTGTCTCCAACAAACAAGAATGTGGGTGTCTCCCAAGGATCTTAAAATCTGATCAAGCTGATATACAAAGGTTTCCTGTAGCACTTTTGAGACTAAGGGGCTGTACAGACTAGCTTGAAGTATTGGCGTGGAGGCAGCATGGGGGTGTGGCATTTGGACAATACATGCGCCCTGCCTGCATCATGCCACCCACCAAACTACATGGTGGGCAGCATCATGGCATTCCTTTGGTGTAGCATTTATGTGCCACATACTGAAAAGAGCTTCGAAAACGCCATCACAGTGGCAAGGGCAGCTTTTCCCAGCTCTAAAAAGAACAGCATTTGGCCATTTCTTTTCGATCTGCCAAAGTGACAGATTGGGGCCATGGTGTGTGGTTGCCACAGCCCCAATTCAGAGCTAAAAGGGGTACCAGGACGCGACACTATCAAGGTGGTGTGTTCAGCCCATAACTGAAAGAAAGCAGCTAGTTGCATGGGCTTTCTTATGCATGGGGAATTAGGCTCAAGTCTAGGAAAGTACATGCTACTACAGGGTGACCAGATACCCTCCTTTTCCAGGACATGGCCTATATTTCAACATTCTGTCCAGGAGGAAATTCAAAATGTCCTCCTTTTTGAGCATGACTAAGAAGCCTACATTTATATTTGTATTAGTGTTTTTAGCTTTTATTTTATGATGCCTGGCATTTTTCTTGAATCTCCTACATTTTGCGGACCTTTACATTTAGGACATCTGGCCAACCTGTGCTACCAGCCTTTTTTTCCTAGTTAGTCTAAAAGGTGCTACAAGATCCCTTTGCATACTGATTTTCCAGACTGATATGATGACAACCACCACCACCACCACCACCACCACCACAACAATTTCTTAGCTACATCTCCCCATGGATTGAAGTAGGGGACAAAGACAATTAACAAATTGGCTATGCCTGAGTAAGCTAGGTCTTTGAATACAGAAATTTGCTTTCTTGTAGTCAACTGCCACCAAGTAAAAGGTAGGTTCCCTAAAAAACAATTATTGAAAACACCCCTGTCCTCTTCCTAATTGCTGAGAAAATTAGATAATCGGAAATAGAAATGAGATAAAAATTCTAAAAATTAGGGAGTGGGGAAGGTATTGGTTTGGGCCTGCTGTATAGAATTATTCACCTGTCCTTAAGTAAAGGTCGAATAATGGTTTTTCATGGATCTTACCTCTGTACAATAGTCGAATTTTTGGCAGTTAACAACAGCAAACCTCTGTATTCAAAGTCCTGGCTTTATTTGATGCCTGTCATATCTCCGCAAATGCATTCCCCATGTTTGTACCCTTTGTGCTCAGGCAGAGAAATGAATAAAGTTGTCCGAAATATATTGTTTCTTGCTTTCCTCCTTAAGAAAGCCTTGATGTTCCAATGTTTGCTTTGAATTTATGCTCCCCCCTAAAAAGTCAGATTGCTAAAGTCTATCATCTTAATTTACTCCATTTTATGGGAACAGCATGATAATGACACCCTGGACCCTCCTATCTTGAAAGCTGTCAATTTTTTTTAGGAGTCTGAGCAAGAACACTCCGCTACATGGAGAACTGCAATAAAGCCACTCCATTCCCTGCTAGGCAGAAATAACTTTTTGTTTTTTGTTTTTCTGAGAGACAATCTTTGTACTAAGCTCTTACACTGATTATAGCCTTCTTCTGCTAGTACAATGATTATCTTTTCTCTTACAGTTTTCTCTGGCATCTTGGATGCTAAATATTTGTACTTGCTTTGCTGATAGCTTTGTTTCCTTAATATGTTTCCACGTTAAAGCCAGTGTTGGCAGGAGTTTTGCTAGTTGAGGATGGACTTCTTGGGGTTTGTGACACTTGTGAAAGTGATATCACTTCACATTAAGTTCTAGGGTGCACCTACACTGTGGAAGTGATGCAGTTTGACACCACTTTTATTGCCGTAGCCCCAGCCTATGGATTCCTGGGATCAGTAGTTTTACAAAGTCTTTAGCCTTCTCTACCAAAGAGAATGGGTTCTCACAAAAACACAGATTTCTGTAGGATGGAGCCACAGCAGTTAAAGTTGTGTCAAACTGGATTATTTCTTTACTATAGATGCATCCCAATATAGTATCCTAAAAGTTAGAAGTCACTCATACATTGTGCATGTATGCAAGTAACTTTCCATCCAACTAATATTCCCAGGAGATGTTTAGGGTATCTCTAAATCTTTAGTTTTACAAAAACTTCACAACTGCAGCTTTGGAGCACTTTTCCAAGGTAACTCTACAAACAGCATATTACAGTAATCCAAATGGAATGTAACCAAAGCATGGGTACACAGGTAAATTTTTGTACACCCCCCCCCCCCCCCACACACACAAACAACTGCTGATACCTTGCTCTCTCACATGTACGTGACACTGTTTGGGCTGTATAAGCAATAGCACCCAGAATCCAAACACTGGAAATAGAAAGAAACAGAGAAATCTACCATACATATTTGATCTGCTATTGGCTGATGTCCCATTTGTGCATACATTAATATATGTGGGTGTACATGGTAAGGGATGTTTGGAAGTTCAGTTTCCAGTGGGATGGTTGAATCAGCATCATGCATTTGGCTGGTAGCTCCCACAGGATTGCTCACACAAAGGGATGACTGACAATCTCCGTACATTGTTAGACCATATGTGGGTTGGAGGGGATTGATTTACAGTGCCTGATACAGATGACATGATCAATTTGTCGCAGACCAGTCAGAGAGTTGGAAAGATCACTAATATCATCTAATTCAGCTCCCCAAAAGTGCAGGAAACCCAGGCATCCAATCTTTCTTTAAAAATCTTCAAAGAAGAGTCCACCATCTACTGAGGAGGTCTGTCGGGGCATCAACATGGTAGAAACAAGGAGGTTTGATGCCACTTTAGGTATTCTAGCTCCATTCTATGGAATCTTGGGTTTTGTAGGTTTTTAGCCTTCTTGGCCAAAGAGTGCTGGTGCCTCACCAAACTACAAATCCCTGGATTTGGTAGGAAAGCGCCATGACAAATAAAGTGGTACCAAACTGAATTATTTATACAATGCAGGCACACCCTATACCAGCATTTAAAAAGCTCTTGCCATCAGTAAGTTATTCTTAATGCTTAATCAGAATCTCTTTCCATGTGATTTGAATCCATTGTTTCAGGTCTTTTCCTTTTGCTTGATGTTGTGGAAGTGTCAACAATGAGAAACAGTTCATCTTTGAGACCCATTCATTGAATCCCCTGTTTCAAAGCAAACTCCTTAATCTTCTCTCTCTCTCTCTCTCTCTCTCTCTCTATATATATATATATATGGCCTTACATGGTTCTGTGCACTCAACTGTGTTGGAAGAATTAGAATCCAGTGTGGCCATGCCATCAGAGGGTTGAGTTTTATCTCTTGGGATTCACACTAGTCTATCTTCCTTTTTGGATCTTGTTACCAAGGACACAACCACCATGCAATTGGTATTTGTACATGCAGTGGTTCAGAATATGTTTGGGACAGGTCTTGGCATGGATGGACAGAAAAACACAGAGACTTGGCCATTGTCCTGAACCCAGACGATGCTTCTCTGCACCCCCTTGTTAGTTTTGGTTCCCCAGCTTCTGACTGATATGCTGGAACTCAAGCTTTGGACTGCTATTAGTCCACGTGGTGTGGCATTTCCCCAGGTGAAGTATGACAGGTAGGTAGTCTTTGCCTAACAGTGAAATGCCACAATGCTGGCATCAATGGAGGCATCAATGAAAGGCTCTGGAGAAAGCATTCTGTAGATGAAATGCCACTACCTTTATCTAGATCAAGGGAAGTAATAGTGACATTCTATTTTGCCTTGGTCAGGCCTCACCTGAAATACTGTGTCCAGTTCTGGTCACCATAGTTCAAAAAGGAAGTTGAGAAACTGGAGCATGTCCAAAGGAGGGTGACTAAAATAGTGAAGGGCCTAGAGACCATGCCCTGTGAGGAACGCCTTAGGCAGCTGGGGATGTTTAGTCTGGAGAAGAGAAGGTTAAGAGGTGGTATGATAGCCCTGTTTAAGTTTCTGAAGGGGTGTCATATAGGGGAGGGAGCGAGTTTGTTTTCTGTTGCTCCAGAGAGCAGGACATAGAACAATGGAGGCGATCTACAAGAAAAAAGATTCCAGCTCAACATTAGGAGGAACTTCCTGACAGTGAGAGCTGTTCAACAGTGGAAGACTCTCCCTCAGAGAGTGTTGGAGGGCCTATCGAGATGAGGAGAAAGGGGTGGCCAGAGGCCGCCTCTTTCTCCCCCGAATCGTGGCTGTGCCAACCAAACAGGACAGCAACGATGTGCCTGGAAAAAAGGAGCTGCAAAATGTGTTTTTCCGCTACTGCCAAAACACCATTAGTGCCCTAGAGGGGTGTGGTGATGTCCCTTGTGCATCGCACCATTTGGACATGGCTCACTAGGCACATTATCATCACACGTGCTGTGTAAATGGTACCACACCAAGATGGCATTCAGATAATGTGGTAGGGCTTGGGATTGTGTGGACCCTCCGCTCTCCCGAACCCTACTTTCATCCCCAGGCTGGCACTTTGCACCGGTCTGTACTGGGTCAGAGTCTCCTTCTTTGCAGGTCTTAAACAGAGGCTGGATGGCCATTGGTTGGGGATGCTTTCATTGGGAGTTCCTGCATGGCAGTGGGTTGGACTGGATGGCCCCTGTGATCTCTTCCAACTCTATGATTCTGTGATACATCCTTTGTTAGATGGAGCTGGAGAAAGTTCTCATGCGATTATATTAAACTTAGAGTAGGTAAGTATGTGGAATTCTTGTAGAGATTTGGCTCAATTTCGTCACATTTTTCTCAGTACTCTTGTTTCTCTTGTGTCTTTAAGTTTCATATCATGTTGTGAGACTTTTTCTTCCCACACTGAAATCCATATACATTTTTAATATGTTTTCTCTAGTGTGCATCTTTATTCATGTTTTGCCCAATGTATGCATTTTCCCCAGTGAATGAAGCATATTTGCGAGTTTTGATTAAGCTGGGGACACCTTAGCCACTCATGTTTTAAAACACATACCTTTTTTTGTGTGTACTTTATTACTCTGGAAAAAACACCATAAATCTGGCAAGTTTTCAAATTTTTAAGATGAGGTGCATTTCTCTTCACAATTAGTTTTGGGAGGCCTGGAATCAGTATTTTCACAAAGTCACATTGATGTTTAATTGTCTTCACTTTTCTGTGCAAATTCACATCTGTTCACATCTATTCACTCTGCCAAAAATGTGCAAGCATTTGCATTCATCCGAAACAGACAGACAACCACATGTTCAGTAAAGAAATCCTTGTGGATGCAGAGTTTGTGGGGATTTTGGCACTCGCTCCCCACCTGCAAAAAGCCCAGACTCCTCCAAATCACATGTGATGGAATTACATTTTGCTCAAAGACAATGAGGAATATTTTAATAGTGTAGACAAGAGGCAAGTTAGGAATGGTAATAACTCGAAGGACAGCCTCAAGATTCAAAATGATTGTAACAGATTGTAGAGCTGGAGCAATGGTAACAAAAAGAATGTCAAGAAGGATACCACTGGCTAATGGAATTGAAATTTTATTGCCCGATTTTATGGCTTTTGTTTCCCAGTTCTCACATGTCCAAAGAGGGGAGTGGTGTCTGCCTGCATTGATATCCCTCCAGACCATCTTAAAAGACAGCAAAAGCAACATCTTAAGACAATATGTAGGCCTGTAGCAATAATATTGTCATTTTTTCCCTCTTCTCCTTTATTATTTTATACACCTTTGCCTAATGAAGAAGCCAGTGAGGCTCTGAAAGCTGGCATGGTGCATTCCATGACTTTTAGTTGCACCAATAAAAGTATTGATGTTTTGTGGATTTCAGACCTTGTAAGAAGGAAAATTGTTTGTTGTTGTGTGCCCTCCAACTCATGGTTTTTCTTGGCAAGATTTGTTCAGAGAGGGGTTGCTGAAAGGCTGAGAGAGTGTGACTTGCCCATTATCATCCACTGGATTTCCATGGCCAAGTGGTGATTCAAACCCTTGTTTCCAGAGTCATAGTCCAGTACTTAAACCATGACACGTTTTACTGGCTCTCGGGATACTTGTAAGGGGCTATATTTAAGCAGGAAAAAAAGGGAATGCACAAATATATGCTAAATGGCATCTAGCTTGGTAACAGTACATGCAAAAAGGATTTAGGACTCTGAACGTGGGTGAATGGTGTAATGTGGCAGTCAAAAAAGCCAATGCAGTTCTAGGCAGAGAAAGGTATTAGTAATGCTACTCTATTCTGTTTTGGTCAGATCTCACCTGGAATACTGTATCCAATTCTAGGCACCACAGTTCAGGAAGGATATTGAGAAGCTGGAAGCTGGAATTTGTTTCCAGAGGAAGGAGACCAAGATGGTAAAATATCTTGAAACCAATCCTTTTGAACAATGGCTTAAGGAGCTGGGTATGTTTAGCTCAGAGAAGTGAGGATAGAGAGGTTATTTGATAACATTGCTGCTCCAGAGACTAGAGCATGAAGTAGTGGGTTAAAATTATAAGATGTCCCTAATTATTACCCCCCCCCCAAAGGATCCGATCCTGTTTCATCTTGGAAGCTAAGCAGGGTCAGCACTGATTAGTATTTGGATGGGAGACTGTCAACGGTTACCAGGTGATGTAGGTTATGTTTCTGAGGAAGGAAGTGGCACAACCACCTCTGAGGATTCCTTGCCTAAGAAAACTCTATGAAATTCACGGAGCCACCAGAGGCCAACAGGCAACCTGAAGGCAGGTACACACACATACAAGAATTAGGAAGAACGTCTTGACTTTAAGAGTGTTTTGATAGTGGAATAGACTGCCCCAGAGGGTGGAGGCCTGTCTTTCTTTGAAGGCCTTCAAAAGATGTTCTCCTTCCTTGAAGGGTCTCCAAAGTCAAAATCAACTTCTAGGTCACTTTCTGTTTATGTTTTTTTTCTTTACCTAAATTGGTCTGATGGGGTGAAGCATGCCCTCCTATACTTCCAAGTGGAACATCTTGGAAAACAATCAAGAGAACAATAAAATGAAACATTTTGGGGGGGAGATGTAGGGGCACAAAAATAGCCCTAGGGCACATGTGGCCCATGGACCACAGCTTCTCCATTCCTGCTATATATACACATATATAAAGATGTTTCCAACAACAACAACAACAAAAACAAAACACAAAATGCACATTCAGAAATCATTTAAAGTACTAAAAGACAGAACATTTAAAAGCCTATAGCAGCAGTAATTCCTCCCTATTGCTTCATACAGTTTAGCAATAGGTACAGTTACCAGATATGTGTTGCCACCAGGGATAGTTTATCTCCAATTCACTTGCAAGAGCTCTTCCAGCTGGATGCCTGGTGCTCTTTGTCTCTTCCACCCTGGACTTGATGCGTGTGTCCTCCAACATCTCACAAAATGGAATTCATAATGATGTCTCTGTTGGTGTTTGCAGTTTCTTTTCTGACTGCAAATGCCGAGAAATGGGGGTGTCTTCATTAAAGCAAAGAAACTACTTTCAGAAGCAGCCAGCTTCGATCTGTTTCTCTGGCACCGCTGCCCCTGGCAAGGGGCCATCCAACAGGTGAATGGGCGCCAAGCCAGCCAAACAGATGGAGCCAAGATGGAGGCAGCCAGTCCTCCTCACCGCATCTTGTCCTCTTGGCATCACAAAGCAGATGATTCCCAGTGGCTGAAACGGAAGGAGGTAAACCCACCTGGGGGTATTATGTGCATGCATGCTGGGTGTGGCTAGGTTGCTGATCCTCAGTAAATCTCATCCGAAACAGATCATGCCATCTGCTGCTTTGCTAGCAGGACTTTACAGTAAAAGAGGAGTTGTATTCATGCCCTAGCTGTAGAGATTTGGTGTCAATAAGTGCATTGCTGTTTTCTGTATTTGCTTGTGGCTGCAGAGATGCAATGTTGAGTGTTGAGTGTTTCTCTGAGCCACTGACTTGTTCTTTGCAGAGCTCTAAATAAAACTGGTATTATTTGGCCTCTGTTTTGTTGGATTCCCTGTTGGAGATGCTCTGGAACTGGACAATAATTTGGAACTGGACAATAATTTGGAAAGAACTGTGTGTGCTTTTGCTGTTATTGGTCCATGCCATAGCTCTGTGGACTCTCCTTGGCCCTGATCAACATGAAACCCTGGATGCTCCAAACAGAAGATGATTGTACCCTGCTCCGAGTATTCCATTAGAGGAGCGGGTTATAAATAAACTTTAATTATTATTATTATTATTATTATTATTATTATTGTTGCACAATTCCTGGTCATTCTGACCCATGCCTGGTAAACCAGAATATACAATAGCCATATTGGATATTCTTTTTTTATATATAAAGATGTTTCCAACAACAACAACAACAAAAACAAAACACAAAATGCACATTCAGAAATCATTTAAAGTACTAAAAGACAGAACATTTAAAAGCCTATAGCAGCAGTAATTCCTCCCAAATAAAACCATCAATCTCCTTGTATGTTTTGGAAATGCTGTAATTAATAATAATAATAGTAGTAGTAGTAGTAATAGTAGTAGTAGTAGTAGTAGTAATAATAATAATAATAATAATAAATATTTATTTATTTATAACCTGCCCCTCTGAATGAACAATGTATGTATAAGTATGTATAAGTATATATAGGAGCCAGCATGATATAGTGGTTTGAGCACTGGGCTATGACTCTAGAGATCACAGTTCGAATTCCCACTTGGTCATGGAAACCCTCTGGATGACCATGAGCATGTCACACTTTCTCAGCCTCAAGGCAAAGGCAACCCCACCCTGAACAAAATTTTGCCAAGAAAACCCTATCATATGTTCACCTTAAATTAGTGATTCCCAAACTTTGATCTTCTAGATGTTTAAGACTGACTGTTGGCAAAGCTGAATGGAGCTGTTGGGAACTGAAGTTCAAAACTCTTGGAGGACCAAAGCTTGGGAACCACTGCCTTAGATTCTCCATAAATCAGAAACAAATTGGCTCTTAGTACTCATTATGCCTATTATGTTCCTATTGATGTAGCCTAGATTTGCATTGTTTTTTTTAGATTGCAACATCACATTGTTGACCAATGTTTAGCTAGTGGTCTAGTTAGACTCCTAGACCAAGAGAAGTGTCACTCACCGTATATTTGTGCATTTCATTTTTCCTGCTTAAATGCAGTCCATTGCAAGTACTCTGAGAGCCAGCATTGTGTCATGTCTTGGATTACATCTCGGGAGACCAGGGTTGTAATCTCTACTTGTCCATTAAAACCTACTGTGGGGAACGTGGACAAGTCGCATTCTCTCAGTCTCAGAGGAAGGCAAAAGCAAACCCTCTCTGAATAAATATTGCCAAGAAAACCCCATCATGAGTCAGAAATGACTGGAAGGTACCCAACAACAACATGAGTGTGTGTGTAGGAATAAGCTGTAAAGAACATAACTGTTCTTTTTGCATGTCACCTGAAAGGATGTCACTATAAGTACTTGGCACCCTAAAGGTATAATAATATGATCTGTCTAGATTTTCATGTTTGTATAGAGTTCGTAGAATCATAGAATCTTAATGTATTTTACATTTGAAGCGTAGTTGTTTTAACTTTTTAAATTGTTTAATTGTTTTTTTAATTTACAATTTATATACTGTAATGCTTTTGTGTTGTTTTTAAATTGTACTGTTTTAAATTTCCTTTTTGCCACCTTGAGTCCCTGTAGTGGGAGAAAGGTTGAATGTAAATAATAATAATAATAATAACAACAACGACGACAATGACTATGATAATGGGGACTCATCACTAAAATGCTTCTCTGCCCAGTTGATATCTGCAGTAACTGAGATTGTGGGAAATGTCCTGGGGAAAACATGCTTTTGGTATGTGTAAGGGCCATTATGACTTTCTTCAGAAGAATTGGAAGAATTATCTTTTGGACAACAATTCCCAGGATTCCCTAGTTAGCATGACTAATAGCATACTGGCTGAGGGATTCAGGACTCTTTACTCCAAAAAAAGAACTTTTGAAAGCTCTGGATCTCCCTCCTTCCCACACACAGCTATAATAAGAATTGAGAAAATGAATTCCTAGCTGTTTACTTTTTCTTATCCTCTCTGGATTGAGCTGTCTTTCCCAATTTAATTGAATTTGTTTTGCTGCCACATTTTCGCACCATTTTTTTTAAACAGAGAATTATCATTTTCACAGATTGCAGGAGAATGCTGAGAAGATAGCATATGACTTTGTATCCACTAATTTATGTGAGAAGAAACAAATCTTAACAGTCATTAAAAAAAAAAATCAGAAAGAGTTTTCTAAAAGATGGAAATCTGGAAACTTTTGTATAACACTTTGACTAATAGGATGTAGTTGTGAATCCATATGAATGCTTTCCAATTTAATATCTACCCCACCTTTTTCATGAATATAATTGGGGCAAGTCCAAGTTTAGATTAAAAACTGGTGTGTTTGCTTGGCTATTATGAGAGTGGGCATGCTGTAGTGGTTTGAGTTTTGGACTAAGAAGATGATCACACCAGCAGTTATAGCACAAACGAACTGACATAGGACTTTTTCAAACTGGAGGAATTTCTCCCAAATCCGAATGGAGCCCATTTGGATTCATGTAAATTCGCTAGTTTAGCGAATTTACACAAATCCCCATTGCGTTTGGAAGGCGTTCGGAATGTCTTCCTAGTACCCGGAAATAACCCCCCCTTGCCTGAAATTGCATGAGAACCTTTAATGCGCAATAACGCAAAACCCATGATTGCATTCGGAGTGACTTCCCTTTTGCCCGAATTTGCGTGAGAAGAATTAATTCGCAATAACGTGAAACCCCATGATTGCGTTTGGATTGCCTTTGCATTATACTTCCAATTTCCCACATCTGAAAGAGTCCATAGTTTTGATTTGGCAGCAGTTCTGATTGCATGACACAGTGCACAAACTGTGGTTATCCTGGGTCAAAAGCAGCACTTTTCATTCACAGGGCAAACCCGTGAATGACTATAATAACATAACAATGGTGAATCTGGAGATAAATGTGATCACTGGATGTGCTATCTTTGCCTGATTTCACAAGAGCAAGGTATCGCCTACCATTTTCCAGAAGCTCTCATGCAAGATGTTAAACCTATGCAATTACGCATGCACAGCTTTTTTAAAAAAATGCAAGCACGATCTCAAAAATGCAGTCAGTTAATGCTGCTTTTACCATGTATGCATACCATTTCCAGGTATAGTGCAATCTAACACCCAACTGCAGCACAAATGTACCATTTTCCTTTATTTTTGGGTTGCAAACAGGTAAGTGTCATGGTGTGATAATCTTCTAGGTCTCTGGGTGACCAGGCTTTGAATCTCCACTCAGCCATGGAAACTCCTTGGGTGACCTCGAACAAGTCCTACTATCCGTGCCATAGGTCTTCTGAATAAATCTGGCCTAGGAAACCCAAGTATGTTGTTGTTGTTGCTGTTCTGTGCCTTCAAGTTGTGTCTGATTTATGGTGGCCCTAAGGTGAGCCTATCATGGGGTTTTCTTGGCAAGATTTGTTCAGAGGAGATTTCTTATCGTCTTTCCTTGATTCTGAGGGTATAAGGACCTAAGTATAGGGTCACCATAAATGGAATCCTACTTTCAGAGTAGGAGTTTGAGAATGGTTCCAGGAGAGCAGGGTTCAAATCCTAGCTGAGTCATGGGAATTCACTGGGTGACTTTGAGCAGATCACATTGTCTCTGTCTCAGAGGAAGGCAGTGGCAAACTCCTAACAAATCTTGCCAAGAAAAATCCTATGATATGTTCACCTTTGGTTGCAAATTGATGAAGAAATAAATCCCATTGTTTCATTGGGGTTAGTTGGAACTGACATGTCTTTATGTTTCACAGATATGTTTGCTTTTCGTTTGAATAGTTTCAGTTTTCATTTTGCCTTTTACATATTGAATTTGATATAATTTGGTTCTGGTTTTTTTGGGGGGGGGGGTAGAATGGTTTTATGTATCATTGCAAGAGGATTGGGTTGGCCACAGGAATTAGAGTAGAAATCATTTGGAAAACATGCAATTAGATTTAGTGTGTTGAGAAAAAATGGCTCTAACCTGCTTCACCCCAATATGTTACAGTAACAGCCAGTTTATTTATTTATTTGTTTATTTATTTATTTATTTAATGCCATCAGTGAACGTGGCCCTTTACTTGAGTGGCTAAGAAGTGTTAATTTGATATTTCCCTACCCTCAGGCTTATACATATAAAATTACATGAAACACAAGGAAAAAGGGATGGCAATGGGAAAGGGGACTAAATCTGGCACGAGCGTGCTCAAGTACCATTATGTACAATGATGTAGTAAAATAGTGTTCCTTATATAAAATGTCAAAATCAAGGTTTGCTTTTATGGGAGGAAAAAAAATTGGAATATTTTCAAGGAGTGGCCAACTGTATGGAGGGCCAACAGTACTGCCTTCTCTCCCTCTTCTCTTCCTTTTCTCTCCCTCTAAAGCCAGGGCAGTGGCAGTAAGGATGGAGGGAGGACCTTTCATCTGCTTCTGGACCAATGCATCACCACGAGGAACTTTGCCTGCCTATCCTTTTCTCACCTCCACGGCCAGGGCAATAGCAATTGGATAGAGGGAGTGCCTTTTTTAGCTATTGGGCCTAGGCATAATGGAGCTGTTCCTGCCTCTTCTCTCCCTTTGAGGCCATGGCAGTGGCTGTTGGGATGGAAGGAGGGTATTTTATCTCCTTTTGGGCTAGACATGATGGAACTGTCTCTGCCTCTTCTTCTCACGCTGCAGGCCATGGCAGTGGCAGTTGTAATGGCTGGAGGACCTTTCATCTGTTTCTGGGCCTTGGCATGATGAAGATCTGCCTTCTGTTCCTCTCTCCCTCTGAGGCCAGGGCTGTGGCAGTTGGGATGGCTGGAGGACCTTTCCTCTTCTGGGCCTAGGGATGGTGGAGCTGTGCCTGCCTCTTCTTCTCTCCTTCCAAAGCCAGGCAGTGGAAGTTGGGATGGCCAAAGGGCCTTTCATCTTCTGGGCCCAGGGGTGATGTAACCTTTTCTTCTCTCCCTCCAAGACCAGGGCAGAGGAAGTTGTGATGGAGGGAAGGCCTTTCATCTTTTTCTGGGCAAGGCAGGATGAAGCTGTGTCTGCATTTTCTTCTCTTTCTCTGAGGCCAGGACAGTGGCAGTTGGGGTGGAGGGAGGGCCTTTCATCTGCTTCAGAGCCTAGGCATTATGTAACTGTGGCTGCCTCCCCTCCATTCTCTCTGAGGTCTTTTCTCAGTTGCTGGGCCTAGGTTTGCCTGCTTGCTCTTCTCTCCTTCAGAAGGAGTGGACATTGGGACAGAAAGAGGACCTTTCATCAGTTGCTTGAAATCTGAGGACATCTGATGTCATCATCTTCCAACGGTTGAGCTCTAGTACTGAACAACAGAATGTGGGAGTGTTTGGAGATTTTTTCTTTTTTGTCCTCCCATAAATTCAGTTAAAATTTTACTAGTCAGCAAACTGAAAGCAAGGAATAGTTACAAAATTTCTTCTTTTATGGTGTGCAAAATAAATAAATAAAGCAACAGAGTGTCTCTGACATATTTGGCATCAAGTACAGCACAAAGCAAAATGTGATGAATGGCTATGAGTAACTTTCCCATAAAGCTTTTTGAGAATTAAGACAGGGCAGTCTGTGAACATTGTCACCTAGCAGTAGTGGTCACAAAAGCTACTAAGGGGTTGTGGGTAGCCACAACACTTCTTGGTACTTAAAGCTTGGGAGATGGGGAAGGATATTTTGTTTTCTGAAAGGCATGGCATGGATGAAATGTGTCCTGGAATCACCATCCCTGCCTCAAGTTGTTTTTGCAATTCTTGACCTTGCATTTCCTTGGCCACATTTTTTCTAGCTAAAAAAAGAAGCGGGCGAGGTGAATTGCTTTTTCCAGAAGCCTCCAGAAACAATGATTCACCTCTTCAATAATTCTTGCCCTCACACTGCTTAACAGAAAAAGATACTTATTTTTCAGTTGACTTCTGACTGATTCTCAAGTTCTTTCTTTCCTCTTTGGGCTATTTTGGGAGTCTTTGAAGACCACAGAGGATCCAAGGGAGAGAAAATTAGACCATGAACCTGACCCAGTTGTCAATTCCTGCTTCAAGTTCAAATTTTCTCTCACACAGCCTCTTCCCATATAACCAGTATCAATTTATCTGTAATCTGTGTTGATGATTTGTCACAGATTTTAGAGCATTTACATCTGGATTTAGGTTTTGCAGGTCTTTGGGCCTGGTCCCACATCTCTGGTCCCCAGATGTGCTGCGGTTGTTTGTTGTGTGCTTTCAAGTCAAGATTTTCTTGGCAAGATTTGTTCAGAGGGATGGTTTCCTTTGCCTTCCCTTGAGGCTGAGAGAGTATGACTTGTTCACAATCATCCAATGAATGCTAGCCTCCAGAGTCATAAGCTGCATCTGCCCTGCAGAAGTAATGCAGTTTGACACCATTTTAACTGCCATGGCTCAGTGTTATGTAGTTCTGGGATTTGTAATTTTTCTAAATGTTCACCTTCACTATCAGAGAGCTGTGGTGCCACAACAAACCACAAATCCCATAAATTCCATGGCATTGAACCAAGAGTTAAAGTCCTGCCAGACTTCATTATTTCTGCAGTTCAGTTGCAGCCATAGTCCAGTGCTCAAAACACTACACCACACTGGCTTTCCAAGAATAGGAGGAAGAATCTCAGGGCAAGAGCACTGTCTTGAAAAGTGTGTGTGTGTGTGTTTTCTAATTTCTAAGACTTAAAAAAAAAGTGGCACGATCTGTGCAACTGTGTATTGTGCTCAAAGTCCAGAGCAAGCATAGCAGTTCAAGGATGGCTGATAATGTTGTAGTCCCTGCTAACCAAAAAGATCTTGGAGTTTGAACTCCATTACATCACTATACCTCTGTCAGAAAGATAGGATTGGGTGTTTGTAACAATTAGGTAGTGCTTGACTGATGTTTCATATCAACGTCTTATCCTTTCCTCCTTTTCTGTCTGGGAAAGAAACACACAGAGACTACATTCTCTCTCTCTCTCGCTTCACCTCAAGCTTGGCTAGTTATTTCCATTGGTGTGCTTAACCCTTTCCACAAAATAGGTTCAGCACTTTGGACAGCTCCTTCAGTACCCCCCCCCCCCCCCCGTGCTAAAACCCAATGCAGGTTACCTCACTATCATGCAAGCCACTAGCTACCGCTGTTGAAAACCTGTGGCATAGTATCCATATTATATCAATTTAATTTTATTTAATATAGATCCCACCTTTCATCCAATGTAGAACCCATGCGTGTCCTCCCTTGCCCTTTTGTCACTTAGTGAATCCTATAGACCAGGGTGGGCAACTGTGGAAAGCCAGGGGTCAGAATTAGCAACCCTCAGGAGATTTTGGAGGGTTTCACCTCCATTATAACCACTCCTGAAAAATGAACGGGTACCACAAATATCCTGTGGGATATAAGGGGGGCATTCCTACCAAGTTTTGGGGATTCCTAGGATCCTGAGCAGAGCAACGGAACATAGGGGTCTTGGGAATGTCTCATCTACTGGATTGCCATGGGTTGAGATTGACTCAAGGGTGGATAACCACAACAATTTTGAGGACTCTTTTAAAAATGGCGAAAAAATAAAATGCTTTGACCTTTAGAGATCCCTCGGATGTGGTGAAAATGCCCCCTACATTCCCTAAAGGTCATTTAGGGGCAAACAAGTTACCTCTGAGAGACCCATGGGCCACAAAAATGGCCCTGGGGTCTACATGCAGCTCATGGACCACACTTTTCCAACTCTGTTAGAACCATAGGATGGTTTCAGGACTGGTAATCACAAGCTGAAGAAATCTATAGAACAGAGGTGAAAGTGATGAAGCAATAGGGGGGAAATGTGCCCAAGTGGAGAGTTCTACCCATCGCATGATGCCACTGGTTACTTTAGAGATGTGGCCACTTTCAGCTCTAGCAGGTTGCATCAAGAAGAAATCTGGAATATCCTCATGTGTCATTACTGAATGCAGTCCTCTTAAGGATGGAAGAACAGCTTTATGAGTCTGCTTTTTATTGGCTCATTTGGTTTCAATAAGGGAAAAAAAGAAATCCCAAATATAGCAGTTCAGTATAAAGAAATTATATACAGTGCAATCTATGTCAGGCAGTGTTTTAAAGTCTTCTTTCTCTCTCTTCCCCTCCATCCATTCTCTCCCTTTTTTTGGCCTTTTTCCTCCACCTGCCCCCTAAATTCTTGCTTACTTGGCCTGACTTTTCTTTGGATATTGGTTTATGACACTATAAAAATGCTTTTATGGTTTGGCACCAGCATATTTACGTTTCTCCCCCTTTCCCTTCCCCTGGTGAGAACTGTAACTATGCCCTACACTCAAACAAGTCCATTAATCTCAACGTGCCCAGAGAGCATAAAAAGATGGCTTTCTCTAGAGATGGGAAGGGTTTACTACACCTGTCTCAAAATGTGCAAAAGGAGGTGGGAAACGGGTTCTGTCAATGAACAAGTTACCCCGCATGCCGGTTCTTCTGGTAGAGAGATACATTTCCATAGAATTTATATTGGGGCAGGTTCTTGCTGACTTGCATGGAATTTTCAACCCTTCAGATGTTGCACTGCAACTCCTAGAAGCTCTAGACTCACTAGGCCAATAGTTTTTTTTGTTTATTTTAGACATACTCACTAGGCCAATAGTTAGGAATGCTGGGCTTTACAGCTTGGGGTTGTGATTGCAATTGTAAAAGAGATCTTGGCACTGTGGTAGATAGCTCAATGAAAGTGTTAATTCAGTGTGCCACTGTTGTGCAAACAAGAAGACGCATTGCATGTTAGGAACATTTGTTGTAATCATTATCTGCCTTCAAGCCAACTTTGACTCATGGTGACCCCATGAACGAAAAGACCCGCTGTCCTCAATCTCTCTGCTCAAGTTTTGCAGGTTAAGGTGCATGGCCTCCCCAGCTGAGCCTAACCATTTAACATACAGTCTTCCTCTCTTTCTACTGCACTTCATCTTTCCTAGCATTCTCTCTCTGAATTTTCTTTGCTAATGAAGATTCAGGAAGGACTCATCCCATGTTGTCTACAAGTGTGTTGATGACTAAAAAGGCCGACCCGAGAAAGTCTCCTTGGGTGATGTTTCCAAGTTGTAGTTCTTTCTGCGTTGTCATTTCTCTTTGAGACTCATTTGATGTGAGTTCTTGAACGAGGCTGCAGCATTGTGGATAGTGCGTCTCCATGCTTCGCAATGTGAGGTCAGGGCAGACCATTGTTGGTGATTGATTTGGCCAAGCTTGAGATGTTCTTTCAAGGAGTCCTTGTATCTCTTCTTTGAGGTGCCCCTCTTACGATGACCCATGGCAAGTTCACTGTAGAGTACTATTTTTGGGAGGCGGAGGTCCTCCATCCTAGAAACATGACCTGCCCAGCACAGCTGCGTTTTCAGTAGCATGGCCTCAATGCTGGTGATCTCTTCTTGCTCCAGGACAGCAACATTCGTCACATAGTCAGTCCGGTGTACGTTTAGGATTGTGCGTAGACAGCACTGATGAAAGCGTTCGAGGAGTTATAGATGTTGGCGATAGGTGACCCATGTTTCAGACCTATAGAGGAGAATGGACAGTACAATGGCTCTGTACACACTGATTTTTGTCGCAGGTGTTTGCTACTCCAGACTCTTTTGTGAAGCCTTCCGAATGCACTATATGCCTTTGCTAATCTGTGATCAATCTCTTTATCAATCTTGGAATCTGAAGAGATAATGCTTCCCAGGTAGGTGGACTGCTGGATGGACATAAGCACAGATTTGCCTATGGTGACGTGGGGGTGATAGTTCTCTTCCTGTGGTGCAGGCTGGTAGAGGACTTCCGTTTTCTTCAGACTGATTTCCAGCCCAAACAGCTCTGCAGCCATTGCAAAGGAGGATGTTAGGCGCTACAGAGCTGCTTCTGTATGGGCAACAAGGGCAGCATCGTCAGCAAAAAGCAGCTCACAGACTCGATAGTTTAGAGCCTTTGTGCAAGCCTTCAGATGGCTTAAGTTAAACAAGCTACCATCCGTACGGTAACATATATAAACGCCGTCTTCTTCGAGATCTGCCGTAACCCTTTGGAGCATCATGCTGAAGAAGACTGTGAATAAAGTTTGAGCGAGAACACAAACTTGTTTCACTCCATTAGTTATCAGAAAGGGCTCTGAGAGAGCATCACCATATCTGACTTAACTGTGCTGGCCCTCATGCAGCAAGATAATCATTTTGAGGAATTTGGGGGACATCCTAGTCATTCCAGGATCTGCCACAGACCTTTTCTACTCACAGTGTCGAAGGCTTTGTTAAGGTCAACAAATGTTACATAGAGTCCTTTTTCTGCTCTCTACATTTCTCTTACAGTTGTCTAAGAGCAAATACCATATCCTATTAGCTCTGAAGCTGCACTGGCTTTCAGGGAGAAGTTCTTCTGCAATAGCAGGAACTAATTTGTTCAGGAGTATCCTTGCAATGATTTTTCCAGCAATTGAGAGGAGTGTTATACCTTGATAGTTTGAGCAATCAGATTTCCCTCCTTTTTCCTTATACAGCGTGATGATAACTGCATCTCGGAGATCTGATAACAGTTCACCTTTTCCCCAGAAACTCACAAGGAGCTCGTGGAATTTAGCATGGAGTACATGACCTCCATGTTTCCAAGCTTCAGGTGGAATTCCATCAATCCTGGCTACCTTGCTGTTCTTCATCTGCTGTATGGCCTTAAGGGTCTCTTCCAAAGTGGGAGCTACATCCAGTTCATTTTTCATCAGTTGTAGCATTATACTCTTTTTTTTTTTAAATGATTCTTGACTTTTCTAATTGTGGCCAGTCTCAATTTGATCATTTGGGCTTCCAGGGAGAGTTCTGGGTTGATCTGTTCAAGGACCCATTTGTTTGTCTTTTTGGCCATCCACAGTATCCTCTCCACTCTTTTCTTTGGTGATCCCATGGACCACTAAAAAGACAAAACAAATTGATCCAAGAGCAAATTAAGCCTGCTGTTTCACTGGATGCTAGAATGACCGAACTGCTACTGTCATGCTTTGGAGATATCATGGGAAGACATGGAGAAGATGATAATGCTCAGTAAAGTGGAAGCAGTAGGAAAGGAGGAGGATCACATTAGAGGTAGATTGACTTCATCAAGGAAGCCAAGGATCTGAGTCTGCAAGTAAGGTGATTCATAACAGGATGACTTTGAGGTCCTCAAATCATTGGGTTACCATAGGTTAAAGATAACATGATAGAAAATAACACTCAGAAGCCTTGTTTAAGACTTGGGTTGCATTTGTGCTGCAGAAATAATTCACTTTGATATTGCTTTATCTGCCATGGTTCAATGATATGACTCAGTTCTGGAAATTGTAGTTAGGTGCTACAAAATCTCTTTGCACCCTCTTTCCATAACATGGCTATGTCTCTGCAGCCACAACATTATACGTTTGATCCTAGTGGAGGACTCCAAGGTTCACTCAGCCTTCCATCCTTTTGTAGGTTGGTAAAATGAGTACCCAGATTGTTGGGGGCTATTGGCTTACACACTGCAAAATGCATAAGGAGTGCTAGTTCACTGATAAGCAGTATAGAAATGTGCTTGCTATTGCTATTGCTCTGAAGCCTTTGCTGAATTCTGGGTTTGGAGAAAAGGTATAAAAGGTGTAATAGAAATGAATATTTCATCACCATCACCACCACCATCATGCTTAACTATAATATTACTACTACTACTACTACTACTACTAATAATAATATTAATAATAATAATAATAAATTTTATTTCAACAAAATTTTAAAACAACTCACAAATTAAAACAATTATATAAAACAGTGTCCTATAAAATTACAATATAATACAATATCCAACTGTTACACACAATCAAATACATGAGTAGCCACCAATTCTTGGAATAACCAACATTATATATTCCAGTTCCAGTATCCACATAACTGGAATGAAATATTGACTGAGATCAATTGTAATAGGTTGGGTGGGTAGGAAGAGATCCATCTGGAAGAGATCCATCTGGAGTGCCTTCTTAAAGGCCTCTAAGGTGGTGATAAGACGGATCTCTTCTGGCAAGTTGTTCCATAATTTAGGGGCCATGGCTGAGAATGCCTTATGGGAAGTCGTCATCAATCTAGTATTGGTATACTTCAACAAGTTTTTCCCTGAAGTTCTGAGAGTGCGGGGTGGTTTGTGTAGGAAGAGGCATTCCCTCAAGTCAAGGGAACTAGTCAGGGTTGCCAAAAAGAGTTTTGTTACAGTGAGTGAAATTTTTAGGTAGCCAGTGTGTGATATTGTGTGTGTGTGTGTGATTGTTTTAGCCTGCATATTCCCAAACCTGCAGACTAAACACTCATGTGAAAACTAATATGGAAAGGCCTATAACTCTAGATGACAGCTCTCCCCTCCCTGAATCCAAATAGATATAGGTTGATGCAACTGATGAGGACCTTGAATAAAGTGGGCCCCACCTCAGGTGGAGCTGAGAGACACTGAGGAGATACTCCTACAAGTTGTGGAATACTGTCAGGACAAGGAACAGTGGCAAATGAACCCAAACCTCTAAAATAAAACATGCTGAGGCATCAATCATCCACCATCTCAAGTTCAAGGTGACTATTAATCCCACAACAGCAGCAATAATTTTTTGTTGTTCATTCTCCCTTGCTTTTGTGAGCTTTCTGCTTTTTGCTTTGTTTAGATTCTTGACCTCTGAACAGGCTTACAATCTAGATTCCTTTGTGGCATCACTTGTTGTGACATCTAGATTCATACCATTGTTGTTGTGTGTCTTCAAGTTTTTTCTGACATATGACAACCCTAAGGTGAAACTTCCATGGGGTTTTGGCAAGATTTGTTCAGATGAGGTGTGCCATTGTCTTCCTCTAAGGCTGAGAGGGTGTGACTTGCCTGAGATCACCCAATGGGTTTCATGGCCAAGCTGGGAGTTGGAGCCTGGTCTCCAGTGTTATAGTCCACCCCTCAAACCATTATGCCACACTGTTTCTCTTCTGCATTCAGAGAATCATAGAATTGGAAGATGGCCCAGAAGGGCCATCCAGTCCAATCCTCTTACACCCAGGAATATACTCTTTGCCTTTCCTCTGTCACATGAGTTATTGTGACTCCTGGATTCTCTTGCCTTTCCCTTCTGGCCCCAATTATTGTGGCGTCTGGAACAGCTGAGACTTTGCTACTATGCCTTTCTTCCATCTTCATAAATTCCCTTGACTACCTGTGTATGACCCTGAGTATCATGATTCACCCATACCTGCTTCTCTCTACAATACTTTGTGCCTTTTGACACTTGCTGCTTTTGGGCACAAGACACCCCCAGCCAGTTTAACAGTTAAGAATGGAATACCAGTTTAGCTTTCCCAGAATGATTGTTTCTCTTTGCAAGCATCTGAAGGACTGAGTGTTCGGATTCCATTCTCCCTGAAACATCTGCAGAATTAGTGCTTCAGCCCCTAAATAAATTCAAAATAATAGTTGATATTCCCCCCCCCTTCTGTTGCGATCCGAGAACATCAAGTGCAGATCCATCTCCGCAGACAGACTCTATTATGCCTTCTTGCCAAGCAGAACAATGTTGCTTTCTTTATTTGCCTCTTCAGCAAATACTCAATTTGTCTTTGGTCGGAGCTCAGCTCAACACCATGGCGCTCAGCCCTTCTGGGACTCCCTAGGTGGAAGCGGCGGCTCCTATTAGGAGATTAGCCCCTTAATTTCATTATCTCTTTCTAATGGCTTTTTAATGTCTTTACCGCATTTAGGAAGTGGAGGACTTCATGCATTTTGAGTCTCTCTGGCATGTTTGAGTTTTTCTGGTGAGGCCTGAGTTGGCGGCCTGCCCTCATCATTTGGGAAGATGGATGGGCCAGCACTGCAAATGACAAGGTTTGTCATTTGTGTATGGATGTATGAGACCCCTCAGAACTTTAGATTAGAGATGTTTTTCTCTCATAAAGTGTGATGTAGGCAGGTGAAGAATATTCAGGGTTGCTGTTGTTGTTATTGTTATTACACAGTGGCCAGAATCCTGTATGGCCATTATAAATGTCTAACCTGGAGTTAGACACTCATGACTGTTACCTATCTGATTCCAGACTCTCTCTCTCTCTCTCTCTCTTTCTGCCTTCCTACCAGCTGTTGACTTTGTCTTTTTTAAAACAAGTTTATTGAAGAGTAAAAGACATATAATACTGAAACATTTTAACAATAACTAGTTTTAACATACAAAATGACATACAGCATAAAATTGTATTCACTATACATATAAGTTGACTTCCTCGGGTTTATAGTTTTTTGTGGAGCTTTCGGGCTCTGTGGCCATGTTCTAGAAGAGTTCCTTTCTGACGTTTCACCAGCATCTGTGGCTGGCATCTTCAGAGAATGATAGCCTGGGAAAGGATTGGAGATATGCCGCGTTTCCCCGAAAATAAGACAGTGTCTTATATTAATTTTTGTTCCCAAAGGTGTGCTAGGTCTTATTTTTAGGGGATGTCTTTTTTTTTCCATGAAGAAGAATTCACATTTATTCTTAATAAATGAACATTTATTATATACTGTATATATATTTACATACAAAAACTTTTCTAGGTCTTACTTTCAGGGAAGGCCTTATATTTAGCAATTCAGCAAAACCTCTACTAGGTCTTATTTTATGGGGATGTCTTATTTTCAGGGAAACAGGGTATGTCCTGTGTGACCCTGGGAAGGAAGGAGTAATTTGCAAATGTATTGTTCTGTTACTAATGGCAGTACTCAGGTTGGGAGGATATGCAAACAAGGATTAATGCCTGCTAACTGGTGCTCATTGTCTGCTGGGAATCCCCTGGCCTTAGGCTGTTTTTCATTTGCATAGGTTGAGTCTTGACCTTGCTTTCCTTCCAAACACGTGTCATGTTTGTCATCCGTATTTGGTTTATCAAATCCTAGCACACACTAAGCCTCCAAATTTTTCTCCCCAAAACTTCCCCATTTGCCTTTCTCCCCTCTTAGTTTGGTGCTATTGTCCTAATCTGTAATTTCAGGGGTACACCTAGCACTCTGGCTGGGTAAATCCTACAAAATCATTTCTGGGTCTCCATCATCCTCCCATCTTGGCTGAAAACAACAACAACAACTTGGTTCTTTGCACTCCATATGAGCTTCTCTATCTTCATCTTCTAAGAAACAGTTATCTCCTCTTCTTTCTCCTGTTTCTTAATTCAAATCCTTATTTTTGGTCATGTAGAAAGCAATTTATGCCTTTAGAACACTTTTCCAGCAAATTCAGTTTCTCTTAAATTTCCAGCAAAATCACTCCTTCTTTTTTCCTCACTAAGTGGCTTCATTTTATTCTATTTAACTAAGTCACAGCATATAAAAAGTCAACTCTTTCAGCCAGATGCCTCTAAGGCAGCTCCTCTGTTACAATGCAGTGATGGCACAATTGTAAGCTTAATCTCCCTTATTTCAGCTCCCAGTCAAAACAATCACCATTTCCTCAAAACAAACCAGAATCATTTTTTAAAATTCAATTTTAATTGGAAAGTATATGCAAAGCAACTGATGCTCCAGTTTTAAAAGGTTCTATATTTCTATATCTTTATCCATTCAAATGCTTTATTCTCCCTCCAACTTAACTGGGCATCGACAGGGGTAGTGTGATGCTGTTGGTGCTACTGGACTTCTCAGCGGCATTTGACACTATAGATCATGACATCCTCTTGAATCACCTGAGAAAGTTAGGAATAGGAGGCACTGCGCTCCTGTGGTTCTATTCCTTCCTCTCGGGCAGATTCCAGAGGGTGGTGCTCGGGGACAGTTGTTCGGCAAGAAAGGAGCTTAATTGTGATGACCCACAAGGCAACATCCTGTCCCCGATGCTTTTCAACATATACATGAAGCTGCTGGGAGAGATCAAAAGCACTCCCGACAGACAGCCATCCAGGGTCTGTTGAAAAATCTCCAAAGAAGGAGACACTACCACACTGTAAGGTAGTGCATTCCATTGTCAAACAGCTCTGAATGTCAGAAAATTCTTCCTAATGTTGCGGTGGAATCTCATTTCCTTTAGTTTGAATCCTTTGTTCCAGGTCCTATTCTCTGGAGCAGCAGAAAACAAGCTTGCTCCATCTCCTTCCTTGGAGGTCTTTAAGCAGAGGCTGGATGGTCATCTGTCGGGAATGCTTTGATTGAGAATTCCAGCTTGGCAGGGGGTTGGACTGGATGGCCCTTGTGGTCTCTTCCAACTCTATGATTCTATGATCTTCAGTATGACATCCCTTAAAATATTTAAATAGGGCTATCATGGCAGCCTTTGCCTTCCCAGGCTAAACATCTAAGCCCCCTAAACCGCTCCATGGAGGGCATGTTTTCCAGACTTTTCTCCATTTTGGTCACCCTTCCCTGCAGACATTGCAGCTTGTCACTATCCTTTCTGAGTTCTGGTGCACAGAAATGTACACATCATTCCAGGTGAGGTCCGACCAAAGCAGAATAGAGTGGTACTATTACTTCTCTCAATCTAGGCACTCTGTTCCTACTGCTGCAGCCTAGAATCATGTTGGCTTTTTCAACTGCCACATCACACTATTGACTTGTGTTCAGCTAGTAGTCTACTAAGACTCCTAGGTCCATTTCATATAAATTGTTGTCAAGCCAGGTGTCATCACCCATCCTATATCTGTGCATTTCATTTTTTCTTTCTTTCTTGCATACCTCCCTGTTGAAATGCACTACGTATTAGTTTTGGCCCAGCTCTCCAATCTGTTAAGGTCACTTTGAATTCTTATCTTGATCTCTGGAGTATTAGCTATTAGCGATTTCTCTCTCTCTTTCTTCCCCCACCCAAATTCCCACCTGGCCTGGAAACCCATTGGGTGACCTTGGGCAAGTTGCACACTCTCAGCCACAGAGAAAGGCAAAGGCAAATCCCCTCTGAACAAATCTTGACGTGAAAACCCTATGATAGGGTTGCCTTAGGGTTGCCATAAGCTGGAAATGACATGAAGGCACACAGCAGCAGTCTAGATGAATCAAGGGCTGCCTTTGGGCTGATCTCTTGCCCCCAACTAAGAGAAACACAGGCATGGTGTGCTTTTGCAGGATGGCAGGGCTAATAAGCCCTCCGGTATAAGTACAAAGCATTCTTTGTGAAGCAAAGATACCTCTCTCTTCTCACATGAAGTCCCTGCAGCAGTGCGATCTGTTTGAAGAGCAAGCTGTGCATTGAGGCCACATGCAAGACTTGGTGCTTGAAGAAATTCCTGTCTGGGTGGGCCAGATCTTGCCACGTTTTGCTGGTTTCCCAGAGGGGATGGGCCAGCTGACTTTCCTTCACTCTTTCTCTTGTTTATGATTCAGTCAATGAATCTATAGATCCAGGGAGAGTAGAACTGCTGACCTTCCGCCTCGAGGAAGAGGAATAGCATCTTCCAAATCCAGAGCTCCCTTGCCTATCTGCCTGCTGGATGATTTTCTTTTATACATTATTTTTCCCCTTTGTAATAAAGCCATAGATCCTTAGAATTGTGCCAGCATGAAAAGCTCTTCTGCAAAGAGCTGCAAAGCCTCCCTAAAAGGAATTTAGACTGCACCTGCACTGCAGAAATAATCCAATTTGATACCACTTTAACTGCCGTATCTCAATGCTATGGAATGTTGTGATTTGTAGTTTGTTGTGGCACCAGGGCTCACTAACAGAGAAGGCTAAATGTCTCACAAAACTACAATTGTCAGAACTCCATAGTATTGGGCCATGGCAATTAAAGTATTGTGGAACTGCATTGTTTTTGCAGTGTGGATGCAGCCTTAATAGTAGGTGGAGAAGATATGATGTACATCCTCACCCTTGTCCCAGCTTTACTATCTCTGATGAAAACACTGTAGCTCACACTTAGAAAGAATGCATTTATGTTTCTTACTTGACATTTATTGTTTCCTTTCTATCTTTCCTTCAGTAATTTTGGGGCACCATATAATGGACCTGCTACCTACTTTATTGTCACAACAACCCTGCAGGGTAGCTTCATTTGAGATAGTCAAATGATCTGTGGTCACTCAGTGAGTTTCACCATTTTGTGGGTGGCTTCAAACAGTATAATGTCAAAATATATTATCATGGGACCTTCAGACTTCAAGTTGTTGAAATAATTTTCCCATACCTTAGAATCCCATATTATCACGTTGTTTGTGGATGATGGGGTTTATAATCTAATGCATGTGAAAGACACCCAGTTTTGCAAGGCTGGCCCAGGTCTAGAGAAGGTTTAGCCTAAATCCCATCTGAAAGGCTTTCCCAATCCTTTGCTAAAATAGCAATTGCCATACCCATTTCTGAGTCACAAAGATTTAATAAAGTGCATTAATACTGGTGTTTGCAAAAATTCATATCTAGAGGGAACTCTGCATTGATTTCCTGAAGAAGAAAGGATCTCATTTCAAAAGAAGACGTGCCCTACAAATTAAAAACACGCTGGCTTTTGATGCATTAAAAAAAAAATCAAATCAAATCCTGAACATATAGACAAGCCCTAAGACAACCGTCTGGGAATCTCCAAACCAGAGAAAGGTTTTAATGAGTCCTTTTCAGCTAAAGAGAAAACACAACTTTACAAGTGCGGGTTTTGTGCTGAGATGTCAGAGACCAGTCAGGCTATTTGAAATGCTCTTGTTAATTCCCTCAGTTCTCTCGCCCCCCGTGCCCCACCTTTTTGGCAAGCTATGAACAAATATATGTGAGGAGAATAATCACAGACTACCTGTGTAGGGATTTGCTCTCCTAAGTGATAAAAGATTCACTTTTTCTGTAGTTTTCTTTCATCCAGTTTCCGCATGGAGCAGTGATTCTTTTTGGCATCACGCAATGAAAGAAAAGGGTTTTGTTGAAATATGGAAGTGCTTTTATGTTAGCTTTCCTGTTCCCCTAGAAACTTTGAGCCCAGCATAACTAAAAGAGCCCTTCTATATTACTACACTTGGGTAGTAAAAATGAATTACAAAGATTTAGGATGGGGGACATGAGGCTTGACGATAGTGCATGCAACAGGGATCTGGGAGTCTTAGTGGACCACAAGCTGAATGTAAGTCAACAATTAATGTGATAATTAATTGCTAAATAAAACCAGCTAAATAAAACCAATACAATTCTAGGCTTTCAGTGGGAGTATAGTGTCTAGATTCAGAAATAATTTGGTAGCTTGATATTTCGTAGTCTTGTGCCTACTTCTTCAATTTCATCCATGGAGATGATCACACTTAAATAGCAGTATAGAAGCAGGATTATAACTGTAATCGATGGATCTTACTGCATGACCAGTCGCTAGGCAGTAGGTATCCTGTAGTCAATCTGGCCTTCTGCCATTGCTTTTAATGAATGGGGAAATCCTATGAATAGCTGTCAATCATGCGGTTAACCTCTTATTGAAGTATGCACCATAAATCATCCAGGGGTAATTCAGAGAGAAGGGGATTTAAACAGGGTTCTCTGCACATACACCCCATTACCAATGACAGCAAGACTTTTTGCTTGTGAGGAGACAACCAGTTCATCTTGGACAGGAGAAAGGGGATTTAAACAGGGTTCTCTGCACATACCACAGATTCCCAATGAAAGCAAGAATCCTGACTCCTGAGGAGAGAATGGTTTTGCTTTGGGCAGGAGAAAGGGGATTTAAACAGAGTTCTCTGCACATTCGAAGGCAAGACTTCTTAGAATCATAGTATAGAATCATAGAATTGGAAGAGACCCCAAGGGCCATCCAGTCCCCCCTTGCCATGCAGGAACTCTCAACCAAAGCATCCCCGACAGATGATCATCCAGACTCTGTTTAAAGTCCTCCAAAGAAGGGGACTCCACCACCCTCCTAAGGATTGTCTTTACTGTCAAACAGCTCTTACTGTCAAGAAATTCCTCCTAATGTCGAGGTGGATTCTTTTTTCCTGTAACTTGCATCCATTGTTCTGGGTCCTGTTCTCTGAAGCAGCAGAAAACAAGCTTGCTCCCTCCTCAGTATGACATCCCTCCAGATATGTAAACAGAGCTGTCATATCACCTGAGAAGGTAACAGTTTCATCTTGGGCAGGAGAACAGGTATTTAAGTAGCATTCTCTGCAGATACAACCAATTCCCAATGAAAGTAAACTTCTTACTCCTGAGGAGGCAATGGTTTCATCTTGATCAGGAGAAAGAGTTTTAAGCAGAGTTCTCTGTACATACAACCAGTTTCCAATGAAGGCAAGACTTCTTACTCCTGAGGAGGCAATGGTTTTGTCTTTGGCAGGAGAAAGGGAATGTAAGCAGGGTTCTCTGCACACACCCCACTCCCAGTGAAGGCAAGACTACTTTACTTACTTAATCTCAGATAGCTGACAAGTAACGGAATTGGAGTGTGATGAGATGGATTGGCAACCTGTTATCAGTTCACAATTGCATGGCAGTGTGAAAAGAATTGTTGCTTTTTGGGGTGTTTAAAAAGCTGCAACAGCACCAGGAAGGAAGCTTTGTGTGATAATCTCTTTCTCTCACTTCTTCCTTTTCTCTTTCAGTTAGTCTTTCCGGTGCTACAAGATCCCTTTGCATACTGATTTTCCAGACTAACATGGCTGTCTCTTATTTGAATTTGGAAGCCACCTCTAGTATCAGGTTCTAGAAGAGGTTAAAAAAAGGTGGAGTTTGAACTTGGAAGAGAGGTCACCATGCTGATAAAAATGTGCTGCTAAGCATGCATATTTGAATCATTAGGATCTGGAGGAGAGTCATTCCTCTTGGTGTGTGTGTCTGAGAGCTCTCCATTTCTATTGCCACAATGTGTTTGTCAACCTAGGAGAGATGAGATTCCATCCCAGGGGCTACATTCCCAGAGCCATGCGCCTCATCTGTCTGTGTGCATCTCCTTCCTTGCTTCCCACACTTGACAGCCTATTTGCCAACACTTTGTCTTCCCTAAACTCTGCTTTTCAAAGATGCCTGCTTGTCTGTTGAGTGTTTGCATTCCTCCCTCCCCACCACTCTCCATAGCCCCAGTGGGATGCAAGAGTATTTTTAGATAGGTACATGACTTTAGAGCCCTCCCTTTGATCAGAACTGCCAGCTGTTGCAACTCTGACAATGGATAAACTTCAATTACATACAATTTCTCTATGAGATGCAAGGCATTTTCAAAGTTAATACTTTGTGTGTCCAAATGTACACCCAGCCCTAGATTTTGGATACCGGCTGGAGACAAAAGGGCATATGCAGTCTCATGAATGAACCCAGAATATGGATTCAGACTGTTTGAGGCTAGAATAGCCATTGCTTTTTATAAAAGCTCTTGAGCATTGATGACTCCATCCAAATCTGCAATCATAAATACGATTCTGAGATCTGTAGTTTGGGGGAATATTTAGCCTTCTCTGTCAGAGAGGTCTGGTACCAAAACAAACTATAAATCCCATGGCAATGAGCTATGGCAACTAAAGCGGTGTCAAACTGAATTAATTTTGTAGTTTTGACTGTGCTAATCTTAGCTTTTTGACTTATTCAGTTGTTCAATATGCTTACATTATTTGGGGTTTTTATTCTTTGAAATTGCTATTCTAATTTTAAAATGATTTTATTACAAGCTACTCAGTGATCTTATGATATGTTGCACAGTAGAAATATTTTGAAAGAAATCAAGTGTGTAAGTGTATTTGAAAATCTATATTTAATTCCTGGCACTTTATTTTGTGTTTAAAATTGACTCAGCCCAAGTGTCATGGTTGTACCAGGTACAACAGAGACTGCCCCTCTCACAAACCATTTGAATGAGAAAATGCAAGCCCAATTTCTTTAAAAGTGCCTTGCTGAGATGGTATACTCAAAGTCCATGTACATAGAGATTATACAAAATGTGGAATAATATCAGTAGATCTTTCTGCTAGCTAAAATTAAGGGGACCAGAGAGAAGAGTAGATGCAAAGACATCACTTTATTTTGCTAGAATCATCAGTAAGCCTCTAAATAATTGCTGCAGGTACAGGGTTGATTTATATTTTAATAAAACATCAGATTTTTCTTTGTTTAGCCTAAGTTTTTTTAACCTAAATCAGATATTTAAAATTTAAATTGGGTGTGAAATCAAAATTTCTTAAACAATAAGAAAAAAAGCAAAGATATCATCCTGACTACTAAATTTGCAGGTTCCGCAGACATACGAAGCAAAGCATCTGTAAAAGAAACTCCTTTTTACAAAGTCTTTTTATAACTGCCCAGTCCCCTTTTTCTTCTTAGCCTCTGCCTAGTGGAAGTTCTTTTAGCTGCATTGGTATTGGGAGGAGGATGGAGAAATATACACCGAGGCTGCATCCACACTGGAGAAATAACCCTGTTTGGCACAGCTTTAACTGCCCTTGCTCAAGGCTATGGAATTCTGGGAGATGGAGTTTGTTGTGGGCCCGGAGTGGAGCATGTGTGAACAACAAAACAGAGAGAAAAAGCGAGAGCAGATAAACCTGCCTCACCAGATATATCCATAATATGTGTGCGTGTGCATGTGTGTGCATCTATCTATCTATCTGCACATCAAAGTGAAAATCATAAGGAAATTGGAGAGTGGTGAAAGAAAACAGAAATCCTTGGATGGATTTTGGGGAAAGCTTTCAAATACAAGTTGTGTCTCCCTTCTCTGGAATACTTGGCCCCAGAAGTGTTTTGGATTTCAGATTTTATTTTATTTTAAACTTGGCATGTTTGCATAAACATAATGAGATCTCTTGAAGATGTTTCCCAGTCTAAACATGACATACATTTATGATTCTTATACACCTTATATCCATAGCCTGGAATTAATTTTGTACAGAATATTTTAAAATAATTGTGTTCATGAAAGTTTGTGTACACTGAGCCAACAGCAAGCGAAGGTGTCACTATCTCTGCCACTTTCTGGAGACTACAGGTTTCACTCCACTTTCTGGAGACTACAGGTTGAGTACCTTTTGTCCAGAATTCAGAAATTGTCCACATTTTGGATTTTGGAGTATTTCAACCTGTAATCTCCAGAAAGTTCAAAATGTTTTGCTGACTTATCCAAGACTTACTTGGCTTTTAAGGTTTTGAATAAAATGTTTAATGAAACCTGTTGATCTGCTCTTCCTTTTTGTGATGTAAGAATCCCTTTTCTGTCCATACTATTTCTGCCTCTGGTGCCAAGGTTTCTGTTAAAGCAGTAATGCTTAAGAATGCATTGACTTTGATAACTGAGGTATACCTGTACTTAGATTTTAGGAGTGAGTATGTCACTGTCCCAAGGCTTCGTCTCTCTCTGGGTACAAAGATGGGAGAAAAATAAATAGAGAATTTGAGGAGATGGAATGGGATCTGAACACGGAGAAGTTTGGATAAAAAAATGCAATGGATTTATTTCTTTGGTGAGAAATTGAAACTTAATCTACAACCAATTCAGAATAATTGCATAGTACGTTCATACCTTCTAATGAAGCCTACATCTCTGAATATATATCAAGGTTGTATTAATATTATATGTCTGCTAAAGAAGGGTGATTAAATTATATCTACCTCACTAAGGAGTACAACTATTATTTAAATCATTAAAAATGGAGTGGAAATTGAAATCAAATCAGTTTTGCTCAGGTGTCTTCTCGCCTAAAACATAAGTGCACCATCCAACCCACTTCAGGTAGGAGAGTGTAAGTTTATGTAAGACAGCTCACACACTTGATACTATTGGATTTTCAAAGACTTGGTTTGGAAACCTTGGGTGACCTTGGCCTTTGTTCTGTTTCTCCTTTAGAGTTTGTACTTGGCTATGGATAAGAATAGCCTGGATGCTGTTGGCTAGCTGCAGCTGGAATGGACCATGGAATCAATTTCTGGATAATGAGTTGACAATAATGTATAGTGTAATATGTAGTATAGTTACTAGATCAAGGGAAGTAGCAGTGTCACTCTGTTCTGTTTTGGTCAGACTTCATCTAGCATATTGTATCCAATTCTGGGCACCACAATTGAAGAAACATGTTGACCTATTGGATCGTGTCCAGAGATGAGCAACCAAGATGAAAAAGAGTCTGGATAGTAAGCCGTATGAAGAATGACATAGGGAGTTTGGTATGTTTACCTTGGAGAAGATGGAGAGCTGACATGATGATCAAAACAAAACAAACAGCTTCATTTATATACCGCTTCATACTGCCTAAGGAGTGTCTAAGCGGTTTACAACTGTAAGCTACTTGCCCCCAACAATTCTGAGTACTCATTTTAGTGACCTCAGAAGGATCCAAGCCTGAGTCGAGCTTGAGCCCTTTTGCTGGTCTTGAACTCACAACCTTATGGTTTTGAGTGATTGGCTGCAGTACAGGCATTTAACCACTGTGCCACCAGGGCTACTTCTCATCTTTAAATATATGACAAGATGTCATATAAAAGATGAAACAATCTTGTTTCCTGGTGCTCTATGGATTAGAATGAGGACCAACAGATCCAAATTAGAAGAAAAGAGATTTTACCTAAATGTTAGGGAATTGTTTATCGTAAGAGGTATTCAAATGTGGAATACACTGCCTCAGTGGGTTCCAGATTCTCCTTCCTTGAAGGTCTGTAGGCTGGATGAGCATCTTTCAGGAATGCTTTCATTGTGTATCACTGCATGGTGGAACAGTTGGACTGGATAGCCTTGATGGTCCCTCTTTTTCATTTCTGGTTTTCTACATTTGTTGCTTCTGAGTGTCTAGTTTGCTGAAGTCTTGACAATACCATGCCAAAACCAGGAGAAAGAATTTTTATGAAATCACAATGGTTCAGTGGGTGTACTTTCAGTGGGTTGAAACCAAAAGGATTCAGGCTAAAATATGTCTATCCTCAAAGGCACATTTTCATTTCTATCCCATTTTTCTTGGGGGATAGAGGGAAGGGAGTAGTGATATAAGAATATTTGGGCTGTTCTTACTGTGCATTTTATGAATTGAAAATCCAATTTCAGCATGTGTGCAGAAGATGATAAAACTCCACTGGGCCCCAGCCCACTAACACGTCCCTCCCCATCCTTTTGTTGAAGAGTGTGGAAGGAAAAACACTGAAACATTAGGAGCATTTCTTGGGAGAAAAATAATAATCACGAAACAGGTTTTCCATTTCTTTCCCAGCACTAGATTTAAAAGGAGAAAGAGGTCAAAAGTGAAAGGTGAAAGAAAGGAGAAAGTGGAAGCTGGCTTGAGCCAAGCAAATATCTCCCTCCATTCTTCAAAAGAATTTTCCAATAAGTCCTTCAGAGGAAACACTAGTTAGTGTAGGATCCTTGCTGCCTTTCTTTTGTCCTCCTAACAAGGGGATGTGGGGAGAATTTAACACTGAAAAAGAAAGATTCATAAATGAATCTGAAGGAAGATCTCGCATGGGCATATGGAAAAAAGATTATGCCATTTCTTCCACTGCCTGATCTCAGGTGTCACTATTCTCTGTAAGTAGCTTCTTTCTTGTATAGGGGATTTTTTGCAGACAACAAACAAACAAGTGGAAATGTTTGCATGTCTATACTTCTGGTGTCCATTTCCCATCTTGTTTGGAAGGAGAAGAACTGCTCCTGGCGTTTTCCAGAAATGTAAAGCTGGAATCCTTTCAATGATTTGCTCTAGAGGAAATCTCACATTAGCATAAATCCTAATTTTGTCTGAGCTGTAGTAAGGCTGGAAGGACAGCATCAGAAGCTAATGCTATCAGGAAATAAAGCTGCCTTGCCAGGTTAGGAGCTTGAACTGTAGAATTTTTTCCAGTCTCCTACCCTTGGTCTAGGCCGAAATATCCTAAAGGTACTAGATCTCATCTAATCTTGGAAGCTAAGCAGGGTCCACTGTGGATAGTACTTGAATGGATAGTAGTTGAATGAGAGATCACCAGTGAACTCCATTGCTGTGAGCTAAATATCAAAGCAAGGAATGGATAAAGCCACCTCTGAATATTCCTTGCCTAAGAAAACCCTATCAAATTCATGGGTTACCATAAGTCAACAGGCAACTGGAAGGCACATGTGTGCACATAGACAGACAAAACAGACAGACAACTGCACCTGGCTTCTAGATACCTGTTTTTATCCCACTATCACTCCCACTATAACACCCTTTATATCTTAGTTACTTCACTGAGGGCCAAAAGAGACTGGCAAAAAATGCCAACTTCAGGGTGGCGTGGGGGCATGGCACATGCATGGCACATGCCCCGATGCCACCCCCAACCAGCATCACACTGCCATGTTGACCACACAGTGGGTAGTGTCACAACATTTCTGCAGTGCAGCGTTTACACACACTGCGACGCAGAAATGCTGAAAAGCTGTGACGGTGGCAGAAAGGGCACCTTTTTCTGCCCCAAAAGGAGTTGCATTTTGCTGCTTCTTTTTGGGCTGGAAATACATCGGATCAGGGCTGCAGCATGCGGTTGCTGTGGCCCACGGCTCTTTGTTTCAGCCCTGACACTTCACAACTCACAGGTCTGATGCTCCCCAGTGGTCCAGATTGGTGCCTTGGTCTGGTTCTGGAGGCCTTCCAACTTCACATCCTGCAGGATAATCTCATGAGCGATGGATATAACTTGCCAAGTTACACAGAGATGGCTCACAATGGCTTCATTTTATTACCAGCCTTTCGCTTCAGTATCTTAGACCCTATAGATAGAGCTGTCAAGATTACACTCCCTGATACTCTGGCTTCCTCCCTCCTCCTCCTTTCTGATCATTTATAATTCAGAGCTGAAAACGAATACCCAATTGCACAGGTAATTCACTTAGGAATCCATCTCTCCCTGGAATGTCTAAAAAAGTAGCTTTTGTTTGGTGGATGGAGATGATTTCTCGGCTGTATCGCCCCAGTTCATCAGGAGTGCTTTGTCAGGATAAGAAATGTATGCCTCTTCCATTGCTGCTAATACGGGTGTTTATTAAGAGCCGTGATAAATACACTCCAATACGTCGGCAGTGTGTCCTCGCTGAAGGAAAAAGAAGACACCTTGACAGATGAATGAGTTGGTTGGGGCTTATCTGAATGAGAAAGTAGGGCTATTTTTTCACTTGTATCTCCTGTAGTTGTTCAAGAAAAGTGTAGCAACTAATTACACACCACTGATTTGTTTTTAAGGCTTCTCTGTGAGTATGTACCATCACGTTGCCTGTCAACTAAATATATTTCCCATAGGTTTTCTTAAGCCGGGAATACTCATAGGTGGTTTGCCAGTTCCTTCTACTGAAATATACCCTACTCCACTTGGTAACACTCAAATATTCAAGCACGTACCTTGTGGTCATTGTTTGACAATATGGGGCATTGACAGTATTGTTATGGTATGATATATATCTGGGTACAATGATACTTATAGGGTACCCTATGCACCCTCATAACACTTTTGCCTTGCCAATGAAATGTTCTTCCAGATCCCAAGTTTCTAGCATTGCAGAGAGTAAGACAATGACAATTGTTCACATCTCAGAGGGTGGGTCTACACTTTCCAGAATAATTCAAGCTGCCCTTGGAGTGTCCTGGCCCCAAATTTCCCCCAAATTCACCCTTACTCGCTCTCTTTTGCTGCACATTTTTGGCTTTTGCACTGAATGATGGGCAGGTGCCTTCTCATGCAGCCCTCGATCTGCTTCTGCTGGAGTCAGAATTAGGTGCCCCTTAGACTGGTGCCAACCTTTGCTTTTGTTTCGTGCCAGGTTATTACAATGCCTAATTTACATTTAAGCATGCACATTTTAAAAAAATAAAACATAAAACAAAATTCTTTTAGCCTTTTAAATCTGCTTTAATTGGTTTGAATAGCTTAACATGTTTTATCTTCTTTAAATTATTTATTGATTTTAATTTGGAACTGTCTAAATTGATTATTGTGTTTTATCTGTTTGCCATCCTGAGGCCTCATGATGAAAGTGTGTGTGTGTGTGTGTGTGTGTGTGTTTTTTTGGGGGGGGGGTATTTTCATAAATAAATAATAAGATCATGTGTAGAAATGCCAGTGGAAACCAAGGGAAAATTAGCTAAAGCCCATAACAACAATATTCCTTTCTGTAACCATGCCATGTCCTAGCCTAGGTCATGGAAGTTCTACATGTGTCCCCCTCAGTTCATGCAAGGACTTTTCCCCATAGGATCCTGCAGTGATCTTGCTCTCTTTGCATAAGTTAAAGAAGTAGATCTATCATGAGATTTCCACTACAATTTGGTGTTTCTGTTATGTGCCTTCAAGTTGTTTGCAACTTATGGTGACCTTAAGGAAGAAAAGCATCGTGGCTTGAGTATTGGACTATGACTCTGGAGATCAGAGTTCAGTTCCCTGATCGGCCATGAAACCCACTGGATGACCTTGGGCACGTCACATGCTCTCAGCCTCAGGAAAAAGAAATTGCAAACTACCTTGGAACAAATCTTGCCAGGAAAACCCCTGTAGGGTCACTATAACATTTTGTTGTTGTTGTTGTTGTTTTGTGCCTTCAAGACATTTCTTGGTCTATACATTAGAAATGAGTTGAAGACAAAAAAACAACAACAATGCAAACCTATCATGGGTTTTTCCTGGTGGTTGTTGTTGTTGTTGTTGTTTTAAATTGGGGGTTTGCCATTGCCACACTCTGCTCCTGAGAGAGTGTGACTTACCCAAGGTCACCCAATGGGTTTGTTTGTTTGTTTGTCTCGTGGCTTTGATTCACCCCATCTCCAATACACTTGGTGACCTCTGCTGTAGAGTATAACATCCTCATCTCATCTTCCTACAGACTATGGCCAAGATCCTACTTGATCAAGTGTAATATAAGAGTTCTAAATGTAGAACTCTGCTTCATCTCTCCTATCTCCATCCCGATGCTTAACCACAGTCATGAGATTCAACCATTCCACTACTAATGGAAAATAAAGGGTTTTGGCAGGTTGGAGGACTGGCTATGTCCCCATAGCCAAATGTAGTCTGATAACACCATCCTCTGAGACCTCCAGAGGTTCCAAAAGATTATAATGGAAGGTTTCCTCAGTCTTTGTCTAGCTATAGGGACATAACTCAGCCCCCAACTCATGGAATAGCTGTGGAATTGGTGATGGGGCTGAAACAGCTGTTTTTGCAAGGGGGTGGGGATGTGATATATTTCTGAATGTCCAGGATATGTGTGCTTTGGATATAGTGGAGTGGGAGAAAAAATACCAACTTCAGCAAGGAATGCATATGAAATTGCAGGGTGGACTTAGTGACAGTTTGCACATGTCACTAACAGGCTACTGGGCCATTTCTGCATTAGGCAGTGTGTGGCAGAATGAAGACAGCTCATAGTTTGTAACAATTTATTTCCTATGGAAATATTTCAGCAGGAATTCTCCCCCTGTAATCCTGTAAAACTGACATCTGCAAATATATGCATCCTACTGAAATTGGTGTGCACATGCTCTCTCTCTCTCTCATTCTCTCTCTGACACAGACACACAGAGGATTATACACATACAGGTATGGGATTAAATACAGAGCAGATATTGTCTAGGAAGTTTTGAAAATGACATTTTCTGCAAGGCTGATCTTATTTGCCAACCCCACCCCCCAACAAATTGTCTTCAAGCTCTCTCTCTTAATCCTATAAATGTTTTGAATCGCTTTGCCATTTCAAAAATTGCACTGTTATGGGGAGATTTTGGTAGCTGGGCACACTTTTCTTTAAGATGTCGTTCTGTTGGATATTTCCTTCTTTGTTGATTAACAAAGGAATCTTTTTAATTGCTAAAGCTGGCCAACCGAAACGAAATGCCTTTTGCTGTTACCAAAATTAGAAAGCATTTGAATTGCTCGGCTTGAAGATGGACAAAGGTTACTCAGTTTCTTTTCTCATTAAACATCAAATTAAAAAAAAAAAAAGAGGAGAAAAATGTTAAATAAAATTTCTGACTTCATGCTCATTTCTACATGGGGGTAACATTTTACCATGTGAGTGAGCAATTTCTGGTGTTCTGGATTGTGGAAATGGAGGTAGAGATCCTGGAATGGAGGTGGAATGGAAGTATGGAACATAAATGCTTCTTTGTAGATGCTAGACATCAAGTGTGAAAAACCCACAAAAAGTTAGCATGGGTTTCTGAGAAACAAGTCATATCAGGCTAATCTGATTTCTTTTTTGATAAAACTACCAGCTTGGTAGACAAAGTGAATGCTGTAGATATAGCATATATTGATTTCAGTAAGACCTTTGACAAGGTCCTGCATGATATTCTTGCAGACAAGCTGATAGAATGTGGGCTAGACAATGTGACTGTTAGGTGGATTAGTAATTGGTTGATCATCTGAAGCCAAAGGGTGCTCAACAACAGCTCCTCTTCATCCTGGAGAGAAGTGGCCAGTGGGGTGCCACAGGGTTCTTCCCTGGGCCAGGGCTAGTGAACAGCTTCAACATCCAATGACATGGATGAAAGTATAGGAGTCATGTTTATCAAATTTGCAGATGACACCAAATTAGGAGGAGCAGCTAATATCCCAGATGAAAGGATTAAAATTCAAGAAGACCCTAATAGATTAGAAAACTGGGCCAAAGTTAACAAAATTAATTTCAACACAGAGAAATGTAAGGTACTGCACTTAGGATGGAAAAATGAAATGCACAGATATAGGATGGGGGACATCTGGTTTAAGGAGACTACATGTGAAAAGGATCTAGGAGTCCTAGTAGACTACAAGTTGAACATGAGTCTACAGTATGATATGGCAGCTAAAAAGGTCAATGCGATTTTAGGCTGCATCAATAGAAGTATAGCATCTAGATCAAGGGAAGTAATAGTCACATTGAGGATGGAGCAAGCTTGTTTTCTGCTGCTCCAGAGAACAGGACCTGGAACAATGGATGCGAACTGCAGGAAAAGAGATTCCACCTCAACATTAGGAGGAATTTCCTGACAGTAAGAGCTGTTTGACAGTGGAGTCTCCTTCCTTGGAGGTCTTTAAACAGAGGCTGGAAGGCCATCTGTCAGGGATGCTCTGATTGTGAATTACTGCATGGTAGGGGGTTGGACTGGCTGGCCCTTGTGGTCTCTTCCAACCCTGATTCTCTGAACCTTGGAGCTTAGACTGTGAAGCTTAGATGTCTGAGATTTAGCTGTAACCTGGGACTTACTATTCAACTATATTTCAGCTACAGTTTCTTTAAGGCAGAGGCCAACCCCACTACCCCTAGAAATCTCAAAACACTTCCCAGACATAACCATGGGATTTTAGTGCATAAATTAAAAGTGAAAGAAGCATGTGCCTTTTATTGATGACAAATATGTTTTGTTTTTGGTGTTTTTTTTTTTTCAAAAGCACAATTTTTGCACATACAACCCCACCCCCATTTTTGTGCAATCCCACCCCTGGGTGTATTTCCATACAGAATTATTTCCAAAAACATTTTGGGATGTGAGAATACAAAGTGACACTGAGCAAAATGAATCCTGTTTTACTATGCTTCATGCCAGAATGTGCAAATTATCACACTGGCATGTAGACTGCACACAGGTATGGAGATGGGAGAGGGTTTGGCTGAGACGCCAATGCCACTGCTGCCCATATTTTTTTTTATTGTTTTCCACCTGACAATTGGTCACATAAATACACGAGTGGTGAGCTGCACCATTGAGCCATTGCACACCCTGTGGAGTGAAAAGACAGCAAATATCTCAGGTGACTAACAATACAATGGATTTAATAAACACATTAACAAACTTGTCAGTCCAACAGGGAGACATGAAAGGGATGGGTGAGAAAAGGAGTATGCACAGGGAGAGCCCCATGATCGTTGTTCCAGATACAGTCCAGGCAACAAGCCAAAGACCTATTGCCAACAGCTGATAGTCAGCAGCTAATGAACAAGTCCAGTCTTGGAGTAGCTTACAATTCATCACTTACTATACTTTAGCAAATACAAGCTTTAAGTTCCAAACAGAGTTCAATAATGTCCAAGTCAGGTAAAAGGCATCTGGAGTCAACAAACACAGTCTAGGTCAGCTACACAGTATCCAGAGTCAACAAACAGTCCAGGTCATACACAGAGTTCAGGAACATGCCACAGAAACAAGTAAATCAGATAATCTCTGTCAACTCCTGGAGAGCAGGGCTGGGGATTTAGAGCTCAGCTGCTCAATGCAGCTGCTGCTTAATTATGGCTGCTTCCTATAAATCCCCTGAGATCTTCTCAAGCCCTTCCCTTTGTTGTCTCTGCTCAGTGAAGGTAGGTAGGGGTAAGTGGTCTTCAATATCTGAATGGGCTGGGCTTTTTGCCAGAGCTGGTACTACACTCTGGTCTGTCTCTGAGACGTGTGTTTCTGGGGTCTCCTGTTCTGGTTCATCAGCAAGTCCCAGCTGGTCCACTACTTCAGCCTCTGAGTCAGAGTCCATGTCCATGTTCTGGAAGCAGGGTGTGACACTGTGCTGTGTTAATGTGTCACTTGGCGCACTGATGTGCCATACAGGCAGTTGATCAATCATGCAGTTGAGCATGGAGTGTTCAATGAGCCAGTGGCTGGATAGGATGGGAGAATTTGCACATACATTTGCAGTGGAATGGTAAAAAAAATAATAATAATATACATAATGGTATGGTTCAGCTTGTAGCTGCAAATGCTCTGTTGGTGGGCCCTTGCTCACAACAGGAGGGGGCAGTTTTCATTGCTGATGGTGTGGTCAGTGGGTTCTTCCTGCAAATCAGGAAACAGAAGAGTAAGCCAACTTTTCTCCTCCATCTGCTCCCTGCCTATGAATCTAACTCCATTGAAAATTAGAAATTGATTTTTAATTACATCTGTTTCTGCTCTGCAGAACTATTGGGGGCTATTAGAAGTTTGGGAGAGGGCAAGGGTCCCAGGAACAAACAAAAAACAGTCCTCTCACCCATTTCCAGTTGCTACATGCAGGAGTTGTCATGAAGACCTGGGTAGATAAACTGGGTGACATTAGTCTGTCCCAGCTGTGAGGCTTGAGTACAGGGTATAGTATCAACATTGACTTGAGGGCTTTTTTTGGTGTCATTGTCCTTCTGAACTCTAGAGCTCAAAAAGAACAAGAACAGATGTGGGAATATGTGCAGTGGCTGCTTTGCTCTTCCCACAATGCCATTTGTTAACAAGGATGCTAAATAAGGAAACAAAGGAGAATGAAAACAAGTTAATTAAAAGAAATATAATGTCAAGCAAGGCCTGATTAAACCTTGATTACAAGGTGGAAAAAATGTATTTATATTTCTGCTGCTTTTGCAATCATAAATCATTGTTCATTCATGCCTAGAGTTTCATTTCACAAGGTGAGAATAGTTTTGGTAGTTCTTCCTTTAGGTCAAAAAGTTCTTCTCAGAGGTGAAAAGAAATGAAGTTTGATTACTCAATGTTTTTAGCAAAAAGAAGAATTTCCCAACTTAACCAAAATCAATAGATGGTAGTTGTGGTTTATTTAAATTAGTGGTCTTGCATGTTTTTTATGTTTTTGGCTCAAAGGCTGAATCTATATTACAGAAATAATGCAATTTGGCAGCACTTTAACTTCCATGGTTACGTCCAATGGGATCATGGGATTTGTAATTTGTTGTGGCACCAGACCTCTCTGACAAAGTTGGTAAAATATCTCACAAAACTACAAATCCCAGAATTTCATAACATTGAGCAGTGTCAAACTGCATTATTTCTGCTGGGCACATGCAGCCACAGTGTCTGTAGTTCTTAAAATGTTCTAATTTTCACAGCTCAAAAAATACCCCCCCACACACACTACAATTTCTCAAATGCCTGTAGCCTTAGCTGTGTTAGTCTGTAGAATCAATATGTAGACAGATCTTATAGCACCTCTGAGACTAACTAAAAGAAAGAAGTTGGCAGCATGAGATTTTGTAGACTAATGTCTACTCTCTCAGATGCATTTGGACTGAGGATCATCAAATGCCTCTGCGGAAATAGACTGGAGTCTATGAAAGCTCATGCCGCCAGCATCTCTAAGTTAGTCTCAAAGGTGCTACAAGATCTCTACATTTGAATTGCTGTGTGCTTTCAGTATATGCTATAACTGAAGCTGCATCAGTCCTGACAATATCATTATGCTGTGAACAATTTAATTTCCTGAGTAAAGCTTCTGAGCCAGATGAAGCTTGTGTTTCTGAACTGAAGTCAGCCAATGCATGACAGAGGGGGGACTGCACTATAGGTGGATTGAGTCAATTGGGGAAGCCACAGCCCCGAGTTGGCAAAACCTGTCGCAGGGATATTAATATCAGGGTTTCTTGAAGATCTCTCATTCATGGAGTCACCAGACGTTGAAGCCAACTTGACAGCACCTCACAACTACTACTCTTGGATGCTTACATTAAGGTTTAAAAGAAAAAGAATAAAAACTTTATCGGGGTGGTGGTGGTCTAGATGTGATTACAGAAGCCACCAACTTTGACTTCTATGTATGTAGATCAGGATGCCATTAGGGAGAACCTGATCTCAGTCCTACATCCTTCCAGTGTAGCCTAAGCATCTGTATGCAAACCTGTGCTATGCTGAGTCATATAGCTTCTTCTTGATCTACAGAGAAGCCCCTAAAACAGCACCACATGGCTGTTGCATGCTTTGCAGTGGGCAGGCGGGCAGGCTTGGAGAAACATCTGGATCCATCCCCAAAGCCATAAGGGATGTCAACACAGTAGTGCATCAAGAGCTATCAAGAGCTATCTCCACCTCCTACTGTTGCTTGCTACCATGTTGCTGCTTTAATTTCCAATAGTCTGTTGCTGGCTTTCTCTTGTCAACCTTCTTGAAAGCATTCTGGACCACTAGCTGCTAGTCCCGCTTTCCCTTGTGATTCTGTGCATTCTTCCTCACCAGGAATGGGCACATTTTTGTCAGTTAAAGCCAGTGGTGAGGCTCAGCAAACCTTGGGATTTTCCAGTGATTTATTCAAGCCTTTTACTCCAAGTCTCAAGTCAATTCTTAAGTCTCTATCTTCAAGTTGAGTCTCAAGTCCTTGCAAGATACTGTTAAGTCACATCTCAAGCTGAGTGCCAAGTTGGGAAGCCAACTGAAACAGAAAAAATAAAAGAAAAAGGAATGTGGTAGTGATGTGTGTTTGGGGAAGTGGAATTTCAATAACTAGAAAAGATGTACGCAAAATTAGGTAAATATTTTTTTGGAGAGGAGCATCAAATGGGTTTGAGGGGGAAGGATCCTTCTAAGCATTTCAAAAGAAGACACCTCCTATGTGCAGCAGAGACAAGCTGCTGAGAAGACCTCACGCCAATTTGCCGACACATTTACTCTTTCTGGGTGGAGCTAGGCCAGCAAGTTGGTTGCAAAAAATATACAAGTTACAAGTCAAATCATCTATTGCCAAGTTGAGTCATTGAAACACATTGAGTCTGAGTCAATCAACTGAAGTCTACATCACTGAGGTTTACCTTAGAACATGTCCCCAAATTCCATGCGACTTGCCTCTGAGGATCCCCAGGTAAGCCTGGATTCCTCAACTGATGTGGAAAAAGTTTCTTTTTTTGGATGAGATTTGCTGCCACTAAGGCTCAAATCGGAGGCATCTTATTGTATGTGTGGGCTAGGAGTGAAGTCAGGAAGAATAAAATTTTTGCACACTGCTGGGGGGAAGTGAGAAGTGTTGACATCTGACAAGTCATTCAGGTGTTAGTGCCTACTCTGCAGTAGTTCACGTTAATGGCTCTTTCATCTGACACTTGTCATCGTGAAGGATTTTACAGTTGCTTCACAGGCTCTGTGTATGCTGGAATCATTTCCCCTTCTGTCAAAATGGTTCCTTTGCAGACTAAAGATGCCACTTACTCCTCTTTCCCCCATCGCAACCATCTCCATTCTTCTCCCTGCCCAGAAAATCTCCAGTGCCTTTCACAATGGCATGATAGGCCAAAAATTCAGCAGACACTTCTTTCCTCATCACTTTGTCTCCATGCTGGGAACAGCTGTCTCACTTACATTTCTTCCTGTCACACAGCTATTCCAAGCAAGCAGGTGACCTTTTTGTCTGTGGGAAAGGTGCCAGAGATGAGGCACCACTGTGAACGTAGTGGCAACAACTTTGCTGTTGGTTCTGGCACACTTGTTCTCGCCCCCTGGTCAATCTTCTTAGTTGGAAGCAAATTGGTCTGTGAAGTATTATGTAGTAGACTTTACACTCCCCTGACTCTTTCTTTTGCTGGAACCTCCTCATAAGAGGTGCCAGTATGCAGAACAGACAGCTTCTGATTCATATAATTTGCCATCACCATTTCCAATTGACTGTTTTTGTTTTTTTCCAGAGCAATTCATGCATTATAAGAATGCATATGCGTGTGTGAAAGGAAGAGAGAGAGAGAGAGAGAGAGATTTTGATTTTGATTTTGATTGTGAGTTGGAGAGATCTGTCCCATAATGCAAGAACCTCCTTTTGGTGTGCACAATAGAGGAGTTGACCAACATGCCATTGTGTGCATTTGTGTGCACAAATAGGAAAGTCTGTGGTTGAGCTCCTGCCTCAGAGTTACATAGTGTAAGTCTCTTAATGTCAGTTACACTTGAATCGTGTTTACCCGGTGCTCCTTTTGAATAGTGATGTCCAAAATACAAAATGTGCAAACAAATGCACAACTGGATGCATACAATAGAACCTTGCATGGTACAGATCCATGCAAAATGGCACTGCAAGTGTATCTCTGATTCATAGAATCATAGAGTTGGAAGAGACCACAAGGGCCATCCAGTCCAACCCCCTGCCATGCAGGAACTCCAAATCAAAGCATTCCCGACAGATGACCATCCAGCCTCTGCTTAAAGACCCCAAAGGAAGGAGACTCCGCTACACTCCGAGGAAGGAGTGTGTTCCACTGTCGAACAGCCCTTACTGTCAGCAAGTTCCTCCTAATGTTGAGGTGGAATCTCTTTTCCTGGAGTTTGCATCCATTCTTCTGCGTTCTAGTCTCTGCATCAGCAGAAAACAAGCTTGCTCCCCCCCTCAATATGACATCCCTTCAAGTATTTAAACAGTGCTATCATATCATCTCTTAACCTTGTCTTCTCCAGGCTAAACATCCCCAGTTCCCTAAGGCGTTCCTCATAGGGCATAGTTTCCAGACCCTTCACCATTTTAGTCGCCCTCCTTTGGACACGCTCCAGTTTCTCCATATCCTTCAATTGTGGTGCCCAGAACTGGACACAGTATTCCAGATGGGGCCTGACCAAAGCAGAATAGAGTGGCACTATTACTTCCCTTGATCTAGACACGATACTTCTATTGATGCAGCCTAAAATAACATTGGCCTTAAACTATATGTGACCTTACTGTACTGGACAAACATATCAAACAGCTTCCATATTCTGTCTATCTATTTATTGTCATCCAGTATTTTTTTTTAAAATAGTGGCCAACTGGTGACTGTGAGGACCAGTTGCCTAGAGCAGAGGTCTCTGTGTGTAGAAATATAATGTTGCCATATTTGTATCTAGAGTTGTTGCAAGTCTTCAGGTTATTTCCCACTTGAAATTGAATTTGTACCTCAAGCTGGAAGAGATAGTTTGTTTCTAACCTATGGAAACCCCAAAGTGAACCCTAAGGCTCATTAGAATATGTAGCAGTGACAAGGTCATATTTGCAAACGTATAAAAAAAGGAGGGAAAATACAATATTTTAGCACTGGATTTTATGAAGTTGAACTCATTTTGTTTTTATTGGCTAATGTGTTTTGAACTCGTTCCTCTCCCCCTTTCTGTTTAGACTCTCAGCAAGCATTCCTGCCTTCAAAGTATTGCTATGTCTTTTGGGGAGGACTTTTCTTCTAAATTGGCTGTTTGCTGTTGACTGATTCTGGGAGGTGGGGAGGTGACGGGGGAGGGGGGGAGAGGAAGATTTTCACCTCCTTTTTAAAATTCAGTGCAATTTTCTGGCCATTCCTATCCCTCCCCTCACTGATTTCCTAGCCTGAAATAATTAAGCTGTTATTGAACTGTAGTCTGGGACTGAGCAAGAGAGGGCACTGAGTATCGAAGATTGGAAACCCAATTTTGCATTGTTTCAACAGATTAGTTCTTCACATAAATGACTCCAGATAAACTTTCCAGCTGAGGTACTCCATTAGAAGGGTGTGGTGAATCCACCTTTGGGCTCTCTTTAAGACTTTAATGGGACTCTCCAAGGTGCTGATCTAGTTTTAGAGAAGGGCACAATACCATTAACACCTGAAATAAAACCTCGGACAGCTGCATTGGATCTCTGACGTGGAAGCTACTGGCCACCTCTCTAAATCCCCATTCTTGGAAGTTAACTGCAGAAGCCTCACAGCTTACCTAAGTTCATATAACTCAGTTTTCAAGTACAGATTCCTCCTTCTCCTTCTCATACTTAGAATCATAGAGTTGGAAGAGACTCTCAGGGGCCTCATGCCATGAAGGAAGACACAATCCAAGCCCTTCCAGTGAAAAATGACCATCCATTCTCTGTTTAAAATATTCCATCCAAAGTGGAGGATATTCCACTGCTGGACAGCTCTTGTTACCAGGATGTTCTTCCTAATGTTGAGGTGAAATCTCTTTCCCTGTGGTTTGAATCAATTGTTCCATGTCCTAGTCTCTGGAGCTGCAGAAAACAAGCTTGCTCTTTCTTTTATATGGCATCCTTTCAAATATTTAAACATGATTATGATGTTACTTTTTCCCTCTTCTCTTTCTTTTATATGGCATCCTTTCAAATATTTAAACATGATTATGATGTTACCTTTTCACTTTCTCATACCCAGCTCCCAAAGCCGCTCCTCACAGGCCATGATTTCCAAACCTTTTACTATTTTGGTGGCCTTCCTCTGGACATGCTCAACATCCTTCTTGAGTCATGATTGATAGAACTGGAAACTGTATTCCAGCTAAGTTTTCATCAAAGCAGGGCAAAGTGATGCTCGATCTAAATACAACATTCCTATTGATGCAGCCTAGAATTGCATTGGCTTTCTTAGCTGCCACATCACATTGCTGAATGATGTGTAGCTTGGGGTCCACTAAGACTATTAGATCCCTTTGGCATGTACTGCCATCAAGCCATGTGCCCCCCATCTTATTTCTGTACAATTCTATTTTACTGCCCAAGGGCAGTACCTTGCATTTCTCCCTATTGAAATTAATTTTGTTAGTTCTGGCCCAGCTTTCTAATCTGTTAAAGTCATTTTGAATTTTGATCCTCACCTCTGAGATATTAGCAACTCCTCCTAATTTGATGTCATCTGCTAATTTGATAAGCATCTCCTCTATTCCATCATCCAAATCATAGATAAAGATGCTGAATAGCACTGTGCCCAGGACAGAAACCTGCGGCACCCCACTGGTTATTTCTCTCTAGGAGCCATGGGGAAGCCTACAGAGATTTAACTTGTGGTAAAACAAAACAAAACAAAACAACAAAAAATAGAGTGCATGTGGGAATATGTAGTAATGCCAAGTCTGAAAAGTGGCCCACATGCAGCTAGTGGTTCTCATGCTGTTCACCTGCGGATCATTTTACAGACCCCAACAATCAGATCAGTGAAATTTGGGGGGGGGGGGGGGAATGTATCTGGAAATATTTAGCACCATGTGGACAATCCCTCTCCTGTGCTCTTATTTCTGCTGTTCTTTCATTATGTTGGTCATCAGTATTTTGGTGTTTGGAACATGCCAGGGTCCATGGATTTCTTCATGGTTAAGCTATGGTTTTCCCAAATTAGATGAGAGTGAGTGAGAATGTTGATATAGACTTCCAGCTGCAATAAAATACACAATCTATTCCTTATTTCCATGATCTGTGGGATTCAGTAGCATTATGATGGGACATAGAGTTAGATGAAACAATCTGAAATTTCTGACACTATAATTCTTTCTTTACAACAAAGCATCCAGCATAATTCCATAATCCAGCAACTGAAAACATTATATTTTCCTGAAGACTGTCACATTCTCCCTAAAACTGAGTTTAAATTGAGATTTTATTATTCCATTCAGGAGTAATTATCCCCCCCCCCCCATGAAGGTGTTTTACTTTGCTTCCACCAACCCTACTGCAATGCAGCGACTCTGCAAACCTTAGCTCTGATAGATATTTATTGTCTACTCTTCACTATATGCATATGCTCCCAGTATATTATGTCTTGGGGCACTATAATGCACAGGATATACTAGTACTGTATGCAAGTTGATTTAGTATATACAAGCGCCTCACTGGTTATGCAACAGTTGTAGACTTCAAAACCACACAATGTAGTGTCACCATGAGTAAAACAAAGAAGTGGTATTGTAGTGCTTCATTTTATAAACTTGTCTGGAGTCTAAGGAGATTATTGCACATCTGTTTTTGCTCGAACTGGGTATGGGCTGGGCAGGGGGCTTGAATGGGTGAAAATGTATCTTATTGCACACCTTTTGCCCAGCTCAGCCACATTGTGTATCCAGTCAAGACTCCTGGCATGCTTTTCAAAGGACGGGAAAGTATTGTAGGTTCAAAAAGTATGCCAGGATTCTAGATTGGGTACGTGATGCAGTTGAGTTGGGCAAAAAGGCATGTAATAAGATCTGTTTTCACCTGTTCCAGCCTGTGCTCAACCCGTGCCCAGGTCGGGTGAAAATAGATGTGCAGTAATCTCCCAGGTATTGATGGGACCATAGTATTTGAAAGGCTCCATTCTTCTATAGTGGTCTTGGTTTGTGTTTCTTCATCTTGAGATATAGCTGATGGGTACAAAAAAAAAAATTCTAAAATCGAAATCATAGAGTTAGAAGAGACCACAAAGGCCATCCAATCCAACCCTCTTCTGCCAAGCAGGAAGACATAATCAAAGCACCTTGACAGATGGGCCATTCAGCCTCTATTTAAAATCTCCAAAAAGGAGACACCACTATACTCTGTATCATCATATTCCACTATTTAACAGCTTTTACCATTAGTAAGTTCTTCCTAATGTTTGAGTAGAATCTATTTTCCTGCCAAGAGAAAACATTACTGTTATAGTATGCTTTGGGTGTGGGTGATTTGTATGTATGTATGTGTATATAAAGAGAGAAAACCTCCAAAACCATCAAAGACATAAGACTAGCAATAGGCTGGATCTCCTGCAGGCTCATTTGATTTGCTCAGGTCAATAGGACTTACATTAGTCATGGCTGACTTGAAACCCATTGAGTTCTATTATTCTCTTCAAGACTGAGATCAAGCCGAGTAACTGTCAGCCCATTGTGAAGAAATGTTTGGACACGATATCTTGGGATTGGAATATATGTTTTGACAATTTCTCTATCTTGCTTTTTAGCTACACAGATTGATCCCAATGAACTACAGGAACTTTTTCAGGATACATCGGCCAGCATCTTCCGAATTAATGCCAATGGTGCGTATTTCTAACATGTTTAATATCAACATATAGAATGTATTGTGTGACTGTGTGTATTAGGGATGGACAGAATAGTCTCTGTTGTTCATTCCTAGACCAAGAAAATAACTGGGGCTGTGTTGAGAATTGGGAAATGCTGTTAGTAAAAATAATTTCCAGAATCCTTTAGGCAACTTGTGTCTTCCTAAATGGACTAAAGACTGTGGGAATTGCAATTTAGCATTTCCATAATGTCTGTATCCAGTAAATGGCTGCTGTTATGTTACTGCATAGGGGAGCCAGCAAAATGACTACCACGCATTGGGATCAATGTACAATGGGAGTGAAACACACCAGAACACTAGCTAGGGAGTGCCAATGCACTTTGTTAGAGTGTGATGCACATCAGGACAGTTTTGGCAATGTCCAGTTATGCATGTTAGCAATTCATTAGCGGGTTCCTTTTTGCACCCTAGAAAGAGTGCCACAGCTGCACTATGGTGGCACTCCTTCAGCGCTGCATTGTATGGACACAGCCCCAGAAGAACACCGGGGGGGGGGGGAGGTCAGGGCATGCATCATGTGGACACAATGCCCCAACTTTGCCCCAGGTCAGCCTTTTAGGCTGGTCTATACAGGGCCATAGAAGGCTACATATCTCACAAAACAATAAATCCCAGAATTCCATAGCATTGAGCCATGGCTGTTAAAGAAGTGTCAAACTGCATTATTTCTGCAGTGCAGATGCAGCCTTGATCTCTCTCTCTCTCTCTCTCACACACACACACACACACACAAATTAAAAAATAAAAATAAAAAATGAGCAGGAGGGGCAGATGCATATTCAGTACACTGAATCAGGGAGACAATTTTTCACTCAATTATTTTTTGTAGGGGTGCTCTTCAGATCTTTTCATTATTTTGGAGGGGCATGGGAGCTACAAAAATGGGACTGCAAACCACATGTCTTCCATGGACCACACATCCCCTGCCTGTGGTCGGTCTAGTGGCGTTCCTTGGACAAAACCACATTGAAATTTGTAGTTGTAGAGATGTTAGATTCTCTTTAATTTACTTTCTGGTTTAGCTATTTGATTGTTTAGGTCATAGGTGCCTGACAAGGAACAGCTTATAAATAAATGAATGGGGAACACTCATAAAAAGAACAGTATATAATATTTGAGGAACTAATAGCTGGAGCATGCACTGCAGGAAGTTATTTAATGCTGGACAGATGGAAGGCCTGGATATGCAAATAGCTGTGTTTCTATAATTTCAATTATTAATGATGTAGTGGTGGTTGGGTGATGGGTTATAGTCTTGTTTTGTATTCTTTGGGCAGAGAACAGTATTAATATTTTTCATGAATTAAGTCTCAGTTACCATCTTGAAATGTTCCTTTTTATTTGGTTGTTGCATACCTCAAGTAATTTCCAACTTATGGAAGTCAAACCTTTAATGAGGTTTTCATGGCATGTTTTTTGTTGGGGGGGGGGTGTCTTTGCCTTCCTATGAGTCTGAGAGTGTTTGACTTGCTCAAGGTGACCCAGTGGGCTTCCATTGTCAAGCAAAGAGTCAGACCCTGGTTTCAAAAGTTTCAAGAGTCCTAGGCTCAACCACTACATCATACTGGTTCTTTTCTTTGGCAGTTACATTTATATCCCACTTTTCCTCCACTGACCTCAAGGTTCTCCTCCTCCTCATTTTATCCTCAAAACATCCTGTGAAGCAGATTAGCCTTAAGGAATGATCAGCCCAAGATCCCCAAATGAATGCCCAGCATCTCCCAAGTCCCAATCTGACTTTTTCATGTCTATACCATGTCAGAACTCTCTTGTCTATATATGACATGAATATCCACAATTCATGATGATGTCCAATTTCCAACTGCTTTGAAGGTAGCTCCAAGAAGAGTTCATTACAGTAATCCAAATGAGATGTAACTAAGGCATGTACCACTGTGGCCAAATCTGATACTGCAAGGGATGGTCACAGTTGGCACACAACATTTAAATGTCCAAAACCACTCCTGGCCACTGCAGAAACTTGGGCTTCCACATTCAAAGCTTTAGTCCAGGTGAACTTATGTCTTGAGTGTAACCACATTTAACAGAGGCTTAATCCCTATTCCCTGATCTGCCATTCAATTGACCAGTAGCATCTGTGAAGATGGTGGGATAGAAAGAAGGGTTTCTCCTACAGATATCAAGGCCTGAACAGTCTACTATGACAGAATGTGGTCAGCCTGGATGTTAGCTGTATAGGGCTTTATAGGTTGAACCCATCACCTCCATCACCTGTAGTCAGCAAAGCTATTTGAACAATGCAGTTGTGATTTTCCTTTTGCTAGCCCTAACCTGGTTGCAGCTATTTGGGTCAGCTAATGTTTCTGAACACTTTTCAAAGAGTATAGAACAGCAATGCAAACTAAGGATTGGACCACTGAGGGTACAAGAGATATCTCTAGCTATAAGCTGGATTGATACACCAGTTGCATTCCAGAATGTTGAGGAAACCTGACCTCCTGGACAACATTTCAGGTTGTGTCTCCCTTATCTGTAATTCCAAAATCCAAAATATTCCAAAATGTGCACATGGGTGGCTGAGATAGTGGCATTTGCTTTTTGATGGTTACAACAACACCCATCACTCAGCATTCTAACCAATACCTTATGTTGGCTCCTTTATTTGGTAGTTACATTTATATCCCATTTTTCTTCCACTGAGTTCAAGGTTCTCCTCTGTGTTTCCTTTGTGTTTCATGCACAAAATGAAATTACCTTCAGGCTATGTATATAAGGTGTATACGAAAAATAAGTCAATTTCAGGTTTAGACTCAGGTCCTATTTCCAAGACATCTCATGATGTATATGCAGATATTCTAGTAGCCAAAGGAAAAGAGAGAGAGCAAAGTTCCAAACACTACTGATCCCAAGTATTTTGGATAAGGGAGACTCAACCTGTACCAGAAAAGTGACTTTTCTTGGCTGTGATTTGTGCACTCATCTTGATGAACCTTTGAGTTGATCCCTGGTGCCCTTTGTACATATCGGTTTCTTCCCTTTTGATTTCTCTAAGCTGCTGCAGATAAATTCTTATAATTGGAGTGTGTTTGCCACTGTTACATCCTGCTCTTCTCCGACAATTTTATTATGACAACGATTGCACCGTGGCACGGAGGTCTTTTCAGAAGGTCTAATTGACCTTGACATATTTTTAGAAGCTGTCACATTTCATCTTGAAAATGGACAGTAGCACAGGGTTCAATTTCAGGTTGATTCAGGGAGGCCATGGATACCGGCATGCACACACACACACACACACAAACACACACACAGACAGCAGTAATTATCATGTTATGGAGACCTCCAGAAAGGTTTAGCTCCTCCGATTTCTTTCAAAAGCTCAATAACTTGTGCAAATGTCATCAGGTCTGAGAGAGAGAGAGAGAGAGAGAGAGAGAGAGAATGAGAATAAGAATAAGAATAAGAATAAGAATAAGTGTAGTTGTTTCAGCACTGGAGTAGGATTCTGGAGACCAGAGTGGAGACCCAGTGGGTTTAAAAGTAATTTTATCCCACCTTTGAACTTAGAACCCCTGAAAGCAGCTTAAAAATAGAGTCATTTAAAATAAAGTAAAAACAGGATCAATAACAAACTTTAAAGAATGCAGCTGGAAACAACACTGTAATAACAGCAAAACAGGAAAAAATGGAGCTCAGTGACCAGATAAAAAGAATCTCCAGTTCTCTAAATGCAAGAAAATAAAAGAAGGATTCCTACTGCCTGTAAATAAGGAGGAGGTTATCAGGTGAACTTCTCTGGGAATGGAATTTCATGCCATTGTGGAAAAAGGCATGTTTTCCATCTGTTCATCTTCCAAGACTGATCTCTTCTGGTTCTGCTGAAACAGGGTCCCCATTAGAGCTGCATTGCTCAAACAGCTTTACTGTGCTATCCAAAAGAGGTAGATTCATTCATTTATTTATTTATTCACAGTCAGCCCTCCATATCCACTGATGATTCTTTATCCCTGGATTCAACCATATATGGTTTGAAAATAGTCCAAAAATATATAAATTCCAAAAAGCACACCTTGATTTTTGCCATTTTATATAAGGGGCACCATTTGTCTATGCCATTTTGTATGCAAGTGTTCTACATTTTGTAAGGAGGGAGTGGTGAGTAGCCTACTAAATTGAAAAGACATAAATGCATAGAGAAGGACTTCTGAGGATAGTCACAACTGACAGGTTCATATGAGAGAACTATATTACCTTAGGGCCAGACATTGAGAATATTTAACTTAAATATTATTCCAGCATCAGCCAAAGAAGAAGGCAATTGACATGTCATAATCTAAATTCTGTAGATCTCTGACTTTACTTTGTCATGGTACATGCACGAAAGTCAGCTTTTAATGTATAATCATTATATGGGGAGCTTATATGCGGTGTGTGTTTCAGTTATATTTTTAACTTTTGTATGTTGATATCATTTTGTACTGTTTTCAACTAGTTGGTTTTAATTATCTTCTAATTTTTATTGTAAAGTTTTAAAAAGGTTTTATTCATGAACCACCTTGGGTCCCTTTCAGGGAGAAAGGTGGCATAGAGATGAAATAAATCAAATCAAATCAAATCAAAACACTTTCAGCCAGGTCATTTTGGTTGGTTTCCCACTGTCAGTGGTTGGCCATAATGCAAGGAGACCAGATATGTCTTTGGTCTGGTCCAACACATCTTTGCTTATATCATTTTATTCTTAACTAAATTGGATTTTGCACCTACCTTTCCATCAATCCTGGTTGCCCTCTCTTGTCAACTGAGGATATTCTTGTTATGGCAATTTTGCTGAAATCAATATTCAAAGAGGGTTGGTAGTGGGTGGAATACCTCTTCCAATGGAGCATGTGATAGATGTTGAAGAAACTGTGCCATCTTGGTTTTATAAGAAATGTTTTTTAAGAAAAGGTAGTCTCTGCATCTTTAGACATATTCATGTCCTTTCTTGTTGGACTGTTCATTGGACATGAGTTGACAGTAACTAAATAAGTTGGTCCTGAGAGGTACTTTTTAGTGATGATGATGTTGATGATGATGTTGATGATGTCTTCTTTTGATAGTGACAACTTTGGAAAGAAGCCTGAAGTCACTTGGAACACCAAATGACATACCAGAACTGCGGGATGCTCTGTGAGTTCCATTCCTTGGCTGTGGCTATTGGTTACCTTCTTTTCTATCATTGTCTTCTGTCCTTCTTACATTGCTTTTGTTATATTTGTTACACTTAATTCTCATATTATTAATAACCATCAAGTTGACTTTGACTTTGACTTATGGCAATCCTTTGAGTGAGAAAACTCCAAGTCATCCTGTTATCAACAGCCTTGCTCAGATTTTTGCAAAGTCAGGGCTTTGGCTTCTGCGATTGAATCAACCCACTTATAATGTAGTTTTCCTCTTTTCCTGTTGCCATCCTATGTGTTTCCTAGTGAGTCATGTCATCTCATGATATGCCCAAAGTATAACAGCCTAAGTTTAATAATCTTCACTTCTGGGGAGAGTTTAGGCTTGTTTTGATCTAAGATCCAATCATTTGTCTTTTTAGCACTCCATAGTATCCATAGAACATTTCTCCAGCACCACATTTCAAACAGACATTGAACACTATCCTGCCTTACTGTTAAATACTGGTACAGAAGGGTTTCTCTGCACTTTCATTGGGGAATTGCTCTTGATTTATTGAGACTTCTTTATGGAAAAGTAAAGGTTTGTGCAAAGATGCACTTTGGTGTGGAAAATCTTAATGTCTTTTGCAGAAAACACACTGGATCTTTAGATAAGAGAAATTACTATTTACATCCTAGTGGCTACTGGTAGAACAGATTTCCCCCATGAATGAAAGTGGGTATAGATAAGATTGCATGTATATCATAGTGACTTTGCATTTGCTAAAGAATTACAAGTCTCAAACTGATATTGTTTAGGGTGCTGCATCTTCATAGGCCTTACAACATGGAAAAACATTTTTTCTCCTCTTTCTTTGAACTTCTCTGCTGCATCCTTGTCCCAAACTAGTCTCCTCTTTCTCTTTTAGCATCCTCTGATTTAGAAGGTACTTGGGGAATAGTGGGGGAACATTTGGTAGTTTGATAGCTTTTATTGTTTACATTTTAAAGGAAGACTTTAATTGCATAGTAAAACTGTCACATGTTTTAAGTCTGTGTACATCTCTGCTTTGAAGGACACTACCTTGCTAGGGTCAAGGAAAGAAATTATCTAAAGATCCAGTGTGTTTTCTGCAAAAGACATTAAGAAGGAGGGTGCTTTTTTAAAAAAAATGCAAGGGCTTTTCAATATTTTCATGTCAAATCACACATTTTTCATATGTGCATGAGGTTTTTATGGGTTTGATGATTTCATAAAATGAAATGAAAAGAAGGAAGTGTAATGTATTTTATTTAAAGATTGTCATAAATTACATGCTCGTAAGCATAAGCAAGCCTTCTCTTCTCATCCAAAGATTATTACACATAACTAGTTACAAATAACTCATTAATTATGAGTACAGTGGGTCCTTGGTATCCACAGTGGTTTGGCTTCATGACCCTCCATGGATACTAAAATCTGTGGATGCTTAAGTCCCATTATATTTAATGACATAGTAAAATGACATTTCTTATATAAAATGGCAAAATCAAGATTTGCTTTGGGGAATTCTTTTGGTGTATATTTTAGAACCATGACAGTTGCATCTGTGGATGCAGAATTCATGGAGATGGAGGGCTGACTGTAGTTCCTTTTGGTAATAACTAGGCAATACTTAATGGAAGATAGAAGCACTGTTTTTTAGACTGTAAAAAGCAACTGGAATATTTTGGCCAGTGAAGACAAGCCCTTGTCAGAGGCCCTTGGTATCCACAGTATTTTGGTATCCAAGAAAAAACAAGCATTACTGGTCCAGTGAAAAACAGTAATTTATAACCATAGTTGTTACAAGACAAAATGTAACTCAATTCGAGCATGACAAAGATAATGGCCCAGATTTCAAACTACACTTGGCCCTCTACATTGGCGGCTTTGACTTTTGTGGATTTAATTATTCAAGGATTTGATAAATATGTTCGCTCTAGGAATCTTTAGGTCTCCAACATGACTGTATTGTCATCCTATGCCAAATGTTACACTGGAGGACCTAGAGATTCCTAGACAGAACACTTTTCTAGGCATTTGTAGGTCCCCCAGTGCAATTTTATGGTTACCTTCTAGCAGGTCTTGACCATAAAATTACCCTGGAGGACCTAGCAAATCCTAGAGATATCATCTCTCAGATTAATAAAAATAGTGTTCTTTTTTTTATTTGCAGTTGTTCCACTTTCATGGGGGTCCTGTGCCCCCAACCCCAGCAAATGTGAAGCGTCCACTATAGTGATGCTCATCTTCTGTTCTCTCTGCACACAGCTGGTTGTGTTTCCGTGGAGATGGCTGCTCCACAATAAACCACAACAACAGTTGTTGTTATTAGCCAAACTTCCAAAGGTTTTGGAATTCTGGTTTAATGTTGTTTTATTATCTTGTTTATTTTGGTTATATATATATTTCAGTTTGCTTTACATTATATTGCATTTCTTTCTGATCTACTGGATAATTGGTGTTACAATGGTATTGTTTAGTTTTATATTTCTATGATGCCTTCCTTCCCTCTGTGCATGTGTGCATACATGTTTTTGTATTGTAGTTCTTTGCCAGGACCCACTGTTTGTTGGGTTTTTTAGTATAGCCACCCCTTCTAACTTGCAGATCTGGGATCTGCACCCTCAAAAATCTGTGGAGGGCAACCTCCACTATTTCCAAAGGTGCATGCACTCTGGGGTGCGCCCCATCCAAGCCTATGAGTCTTGATTATGTAAGAACCTCCATTTTCATGGGTTGTGTGTGTCTGTAATGAATCCCCTATGAAAATGACAAGCCAACTGTACTATGGGCATTGATGGTGTTTGTTGTTGTGTGCCTTCAAGTAATTTCCAAATAACAGTGACCCTAAGGCAACCCTATCATGGGATTTTCTTGTCATGAGGGGGTTTGCCATTGCCATTCTCTGCCATTGCCATTTCTGCCATTTGCCATTGCCAGTCTCTGAGTCTGAGAAAGTATTACTTGGGCAAAGTCATCCAGTGCGTTTACATGGCCAAGCCAGGATTTGAACCCTGGTCACAGTCCAGTGCTCAAATCACAGCAACATATGGGTATGTAAGCAATATCATCATCAACAACAATTCATAAAATAATACAGTGTACCTGTGCCATATGTAGGTGCACCATGAGTGGCTTTCAGCTCACGCTGAAGCTGCCCGTAATAGAAAGAATGGTGCACATGCTGTGCCATGTCACGTGCATAAGCCCCATTGTATTCAATGGGGCTCGAGCATACACATTTTTTGCCTTACACTGGGTGGGGTCCCTGCATAAAATAAGGCCCCACTGTAATTCGCTTCTACACTCCAAATTCATGTTGTAGAGTTCTAATATTTAGTAAATCAGCTTGTGAGTAATGATTAATTATAAACGTATCATCATTTGCTTTTGTCTACTATTAAGGTAAATTAAGATATATGTGGTCTCCTTCAAAATTTAGAATTGAGACATGAAAAGGTTTTAGAACAAATTACCATACCCCCTTTTTAAAAAAAACAAAACAAAAACAAAATAAATCCCTGCAGTGCTCAACAAATCCAATGAGTTAAATTGTCAAGAGTTGTTTTGTGTTTAATAATCAGCGGCACTATATATCAGGGAAAAGGTTTTAAGTGTCAACATATTTAATGGAGGGTAGGATTTTAGTAATATTTCTTTTGGGTTTTGTTATTCTGCTTGTATAAGCTTTATGAAAGTGATTTCCATAAATATTCTGAAAATGATGTTTTGAGCCTGTTAATATGTTAAACCCTTCAAAGTAATACCTTCCCAGTTTTATGTCAAAGCTGTTGGGATTAAGTTTATCTAGTCACAGGGTGTTTTATCGTGCCTGGTATCAGCTTCTGACATGGAGGACCTCATTGATTTGGCAGTGAGGAAACAGCAAAGAATGCAGTATTTACACTTGTAATCTGATCTATAAAAATGTGTGAAATGCACTCAGGGTGGAGACAGGGCAGTGCCAATATAGTGCAGATAACTTAACAGTGCCAACATTGGATTGTTTTACAGAGTTGTATTTATTGATTGCAATTCATTAAAAATGTCTGGCACTTCCTCCAAGGAAGAGGGGATTTTGTACATCAGAGCAGGACAGCTTTCAGGTTTATTGGACCTGCTAAATCCTTGAGATCTGCAACCCAGAGTGAGATGCAAACTACTGGTTTCAGAGGATGGAAATGTGCTCTTAGAAAGAATGATGTGCAGTGGCTTCCATCTTAATGGGGTGGTGAATTCACTTTGAGTTTTAGACTAAAGTATTATCCGATGTGCTATTTCCAAACTACATCCAGCATCTTGAATACCTCCATTCATGATTGGAGTAATACACTAAGTGGCTTCATTGTTCCATTGATATGGGAACCACCAGCAACCTCTTTTTAGAGGAGTCTCTGAGCATGAACTGAGGAACTTGTAACCAGATCCAGAACCAAGATTTCATAAAGTGATCTACTCTTAATATATGTGTGCTGATGGGTGGGTAGGAGTTTTAAGCAGCCCAACTATTATTGGATGCTGTTGCTGGACAACTGGGCACTAGGTATCTTTTGTACTGATGTGGATAATGTTTATTATTGTGTGTATGAATGTGCCCTCAAGTTGCTTGTCTGCTGATGGCAACACCATTAATTTTATACCGTTTTCTTAGGCAAGGAATACTCAGAGGTTGTTTTACCCATTTCATCCTCTGAGCAGCACCTGGGCTTCAGTGGTGGCTTCCTGTCCAGTACTAACCAGGGCAGACCCTGTTTAGATTCCAAGATCAAATGAGTTACACCACCAGATCTATGGCCATGTCTGAACTGATGGGAAAACCTGGCTTACCATTGGGGCACCTGAATCTGTGGGGAGGGCAAGGTGTTTGCACAACCATTGCCCACAATGGATTGATACCGGCAAGACTGTCATAGACTCCTTGCTCCTGCCTTGGTTGCAGTCCTGTTAAAATGCAGTATGCACAGGAGGAACTGTGTGAAATTGAAAGTGAGAGTGCTGTGGCAGGAGTTGACATTTCTGGGTGGTAAGAGGTCATTGGCTGACTTAACCTAGGGCACCTTCTCCTGAGCTCTTCTGCTCACCCATTGATGCTCATCCCCCTGTTCCCACACTAACACACAGGCAATTTCAAAGGCTTTCATGGCCGGCATGTGGCCATGCTGGCGAAACGTCAGAAAGGAGCTCTTCTAGAACATGGCCACTTAGCCCAAAAGCCCTACAAACAACTACACAGGGGATTCTGATTCAGACCAAAAGGGATTCTTTTTACTCTGGAGAATTGCCCTGACACATGTATTGGACCTATTTTAACCCAGTTTGCCCCCATGCATCATCTAAACAGGTCAGTGTGGGAAAAAGGCAGAGACATTTATTTTCCTTTTTGGGGACATGGGCTATATGTTTTAATTGTGTTTCATGATTTTTCTCCATACATACATTTAAAGAACCCTGGTGGCACAGTGGTTAAATGCCAGTATTATAGCCACAAGGTTGTGACTTCGATCCCAGGGCTCCAAGGTTGACTCAACCTTCCATCTTTTCGTAGTTTGGTAAAATGAATACCCAAGTTGGTGTGGGAAATTGGCTTACACATTGCAAACCATTTAGGGAGTGTTGGGCTCACTGATATGTAGCATAGAAATGTAAATGCTATTGCTATTGCTACAAATAGGTGGGATCCTGCTTCAGCAGCATAACTACGATAGCTCCGTCTCCTGAACTGGTTCTAGAAACCCACCTTAAAAACCAGACAATCACCTTGAGTGATGGAGTTATTGGGCAGGATCCTTCATGATGACATGACCAACACGCTCACATCAGCAAGACATGGGGCGAGGAGAATGAACAGGCACCTCCACAGGGCCCTGTGTTATTCCTTGTGACACCATCATTGTCTGTTGCTAGAGACTCAGTGCCACACAACTCCATCACTTGGGGTAGTTGACTGGCTTTTAAGGTGCGTTTCAGGGGCATTTACAAATGTAGTACCACCATTTTAAATATGACTAGCAAACAGTTACACAGTCATAAGTCTGACCTGCAGTATAACAACTGGCTCACAGTTACAGTACTGTAACTGTGTCCAGCTCACCCAACACATTTATTCCATATTTAGTATGTTTGACCAAACTGCATTTTATCTTGGTGCCATTTGCCTGTTTCTCTATCTTGCATTTGTCTTGGGGTTAACTGTAATACTCTTTCTGTTTGAAATGATTGTAGACTATGTTGTAGCTAGCTCAGCTTTTAGTCCAGAAGTTCATTTATGATCTCTCTTTAAGGTTTCCATGGTTTTGTTACCCATTCATCTAGCACTATCACTTCAAAGCCCCAAGCATTGTCAGCCAAAGTCTTACACAGAAGTTACATTGCTTGGGGAATGTAAGCTGGAAATCTTTCATTGGCCTTCCTGCCAGTGACAAAGTGGGATGTATGTGACTAATGTCAATACTGCCACTTTTCCTCTGCTTTTGGTCCTTTTCATTTTCCCTACATCCATCCATCCATCCATTTTTATGTATTCATGTGTTTATTTATTTTGTTACATCAAATTCTTTCCAGGTTTTACATAAATGTGTGAATTTCAGTAAATTCCTTTTGAAAAAATCATTCATTTTCACTGGCCAAATTTAACAGGTACGACTATTTCAACTGTCATGGTGGAGTAGAGACCATTTTTACCTGCTTGCCTGAAAGTAACTCATAGATAAAGTGTGTTTGCAGGGATCGTACAGCCCCAAGGTCCAAATGCCTAGCTCCTGGATTTCACCTTTTAATTATTATTTTTTCTCAGAAATTATGTTTTGCCCTCAAATGCCGCAAACACCTTCCAAGGAGCATGATGGGGCAATTTGTTGTATCTTTCCCCTGGGTTGTTTTAGACCCAGGAAAGGCTGTTTTTTTCAAGAAAAGGAAGTGAATTTGGAGAGGCATCCAGTTGACAAAAAAGGCTCTTCTAATACAGCCAGATCAGCAGAAGCCTGATAAAATTGCCCCACAAACTGCATAGTGAATGTTAGGGGCAGATCTGAAACCATTACAGAAACAGATTTATTAAGCACAATATGAAAATATAATAAACCCTAATATTCTATTCTCTAGGCTTCCAAATATCCATACTTGCCAACGCAATGTTTCTCCCTCTCTCTAATTTTTTAGGGAAGTAAACCTTTTCTTAAGGTTTTTTGTTAAGGCTCAGAAGGAGACAAAATCCTTGTGACAAATGAACATGAGTTTCCTCAATAAATTGATTTTTTTTCCTTCGTTGACATGCTGGTAGGAATGTCAATCTTCATAATTTTCATCCTTGTGGGCAAAAATAAAGAATTATAGTCTCTTTCTCTTTTTGCTAGAAAGCCACCAAAAGCTGCTCAGTATTTGAACATTATCCACAGGTTTGGACTATCTGCACAGAACATTGGCACTTGTTTTGCACAGAGAGTGGCCTTTTCTGCATAGAAAACAAGGCTGTTACTTTCTGCACAGGAAATAATAGTTTTTTGTGTTTTTTTAAGGGAAAGATGTCATACATTTTTTTTCTTACTGAATAAGTTCCAGACATGAAGATTCTCATTTATCTAGGTTTCTTTTACTTGGTGTTTTGTGACACTCTAGAACCCCGTTTGCTTTAAAAAACCACTTTTTTCAGATATTTTCCACCAAAATAAATCCATCTCTAAGTGCTAAATTGTCTGTTCCAGAAAAAAAAATGGTCCAATCCCCTTTGGAGAAAGATTGATATATGCCTAGAAGAGTGCGACCCAAAACAGATCTGGATTAAGCAGCTAATCGCTTTGCTAGACAAGACATCTTAAATAACTCTTCAGCCCGGTAATCAAAGTTGGCTGATCAGAGATCTGACACTAGCTAAAGAGAAATGGCTCCTGGCTTCAGGACTGACATAAATCTCTAGGAATAAGCCAGTCTCTCATCCAGCCAATGGACAAATTTCACTAAATATCAGCTTGTATGGATTAACACGTCAGCCCCCTGGAAGGAGTTGGCTGTACAGCCGACGTTTGCCCCTGACAGCAGCAGTCGCTGAGTGTGCATACATGGAAATGCTAAGCAACTTTCTTCCCACGGGGCTCTTTCCATTCAGCCAGCGAGCATTTCCATTCAGGGTGAAATGGTTAGAAACAGCATTTCCAAATACAACTCCGATGTCGTTCTACAGAGGCCATCTTTTCCTTGTTTGAATTCACGAGATGTCTGGGGATAATTTACCTTAACTTCTAAAGGCAGGATCCTCAGGGTAGAATTATGAGTTCTTCTGTGCCAGATGTTACACAGTGCAAAATCTAAGATGACTAGGCAACTGTGGGAGGGTTCAGGGACCAATTTTCTGCCCTTGGAACCAGAAATAAAAACTACCTCTAACATTTCTCTTTTTAAAAAACACAACACTTTTTTTTTTTGATAAAAAATAAAAATGCTAAATACAATAAACCCTCGGTATCTGCTGGTGTTTAATTCCAGGATCCCCCATGGACAGCAAAATCCATGCATGCTCAAATTCCATTATATGCACTCAGCCCTTCATATCCATGGATTTTTTTTTAATCCTCAGATTCAAGCATCCACAGCTTGAAAATATTTTTAAAATACATAAATCTCAAAAGCAAACCTTGATTTGCCATTTTATGTCAGGGATACCATTTTACTGTGCCATTGTGTTTACTGAGACTTGAACATCCACAGATTTTGGTAACCGCAGAGCGTCCTAGAACCAAACACCAGTGGATACCAAGGGCCAACTGTAGTAAAATGGTGACCCGTATGTAAAATATCAAAATCAAGGTTTGCTTTTTGGATTTTTTTAAAATTATTTTTTTCCCAATCTGTGGATGGTTGAATCCATGGGTGCAAAACTGTACATCAGGATATACTATATCCTATTCTAAAAAGGGGAATTATCACTCCAAGGAGATAGTTTGGTCAGGAGGTTTGGGAAGCCTGAAGATGATCAAGGGTTGCAGAAACAGTTTGGAGAGGCAAACATGGCTGAAGCCAATCAAAGATGTTCTCCAAGTCCTCTAAGCAATGCTGAAATCAATGGGACATCTTCCTATAGCCTGGATGAGTTACTTTTGTACTGCAACATAAAAAGTAACCTTTCTGTGCTGTAGGATGATGTCCCACTGCTTTCAAGATTGCCTTTCATAGGGGAACTTTTGGAAGTTGTCATCCCCCCCCCCCCCCCCCCAAAAAAAAATCAAGCTCTTCAGATTCCTTGAAACAAACTTAAATCACCACTTTGCCTATGAAATAAATCAGGACAGCTGTGGAAGTGGTTCTCTGTTCTCCATGCCTTCTGACAATACAATAAAAAGTCATGGCAGATTTCAGGAGCCACCTGTAGGGTTGTATTTCACTCACTTGGAATTACAGTACAAGGTCTTTCTAATTTTTAAGAATTGTTTAAGAATTGAAATATTGTTTAAGAATTGAAATATTCTGTTAAGGTAGATTGAAGTTCTCTCTTCCATTGAGGTTTCTGGTTTGAATTCCTTAGGTTATCTTGTTTTGTATCTGCCCATCTACCAAGTTCTGATGTGAGTCTTGGGTGCGCATGTACATCTGAGATCCAATATGGTGTAGTGGTTTGAGCATTGAATTGTGACTGGAAGACCAGGTCTGAATCCCCTTTGGGTGCTTGGGCAAATCCCACTCTCTCAGCCTCAGATGAGGGCAAAAGCAAAACCCCTTTGAACAGATCGTCTGAAGAAAACCCCATGATTGAGTTGCCTCGGAGTCACCAAAACTCTGCAAGGATTTTGAGGCACCCAGCCACAACAACAGTGCACCTTCAAGTCTCCTGTTGACTTATGGCTACCCCTTGTATTACATAGGGTTTTCTTAGGCAAGGGTGATTTTATCCATTCCTTCCTCTAAACTACAGCCAACAACACCTGGTATTTGTTGGCTGTCCCCCATCCAATTAATAACTAGGGCTGTTCCTGCTTAGTTTCCAAGATCAGATGCAGTCTGATGCCTTTAAGCTATTTAGACCATGCTGGAAATCTTGTAGCTCTTTAAATGTTGTACTGCAGCTCCCAGTAACCCTTGTCTATACTTGCTTCAGTGTTTGGGACCTGCAGTACAACATCATCTGGAAGTCCATATTCTTTTCATCCCAATCTACCTGATCCCTTCCAAAACTTTTGTTCCTTGTGAGAATATTTCAGTATCTTGGTCAGATACCTAGGCTCAAGCTGTTGAAAAGCTGCAATCAAAGCTGAGGAAAATGAAACATCAAAAAGTCAGTCTGGAGCACAGGTAGGGTGCTGCTACATTGTAGAATTAATACCTGTTGACAATGCTTTAATTGTCATGGCTCCATCCTATGGAATCCTGGAATTTGTAGTTTGTTGTGGCACCACATTTTTCTGATAGAGAAGGCTAAATGTCTCACAAAACTACAAATTCCATAATTTTGTAGCGTTGAGACATGGCCATGAAAATGGTGTCAAACTGCATTAATTCTGCACTTTAGATACAGCTTGTGTTGCACCCCTTCTGCTCACATTATCTTTCATCTGTAACTAAATGGGTTTCCTCAGAACCAGGCCTCAGCAAGGAAATGCAGGAAAATATAGAGCCAAGACACACACAAAGAGAAGTGTGGCTCACCAGCTAGGAGGTTGAGGAAGTGAAGTTGGTTCATCCCAGGTCATACACAGTCTAGCAATAAATCCAGGCAACAGACCAATGGGAGATCTAAGATCCCAGTCAAGAAACTGAGCTAGATCAAAACCGTAGAGAGGAACAGGAGACATTAATGTTGCTTCTACCAAGGAGTTCAGTAGTCAGCAAAGCTTCTTGAGAAAGATGGGCTATTTATGGTCTGGCAGCCTCCTGCAGGTGCTGTTTGATTGATGAGCATTTTAGATACAAATGCTCAGAGCATCTACACCTCTCCTTCTCTCAGTGATGCTCTGCTGGGCCTTACCAGTTCTGTATCTCCGTCTATGTCAGGTTGTGGCTGCTGGGAGGTCTTGCTATCTGTGTCTGCCTCTAGCAGCTCTCCCTGTTGCTCTGTTTGAGAAATCATTGTCATTGTCAGTCTGTATCATGGACCTGGAGGCAGGACATGACAGTCAGTGACAGAGGCTTTTGGCTAGTTGCTTTAAAAATATGCCTTGAAACTGATGGTATTTGCTTGGGTGTGGTTCCAGGGCCCTGGCGGATACAAAAATCTGTGGGTGCTCAAGTCCCACTGTATACAATAGTGTAGTAAAAACTGTGTCCCTTATATGAAATGACAAAATCAAGGTATGTTATTTGGTATATATATATGGGGGTATCCAGAGGTTTTAATGATCATCTTTTTAAAAAATGGACAGAAAGTTTGTTTTGATTTGTAGTTGTTAACTTATCTCTATGTAGTCATTATCTAGATTAATACATTTTTTCCAGCATATATTGACCCTCAGAATACCTTATATTGTAGAAGTTTGAAGATTGCGCCTTACGAGGGGGTATTGTAATGTAGTAATTATCATCCGGAAGTTATTATGGCATATTGCTGAAATTTTGTCGGTGTCATCATTGGTCCCTAAGTGCACGTTGCTGAGAAAAATGGCTCATTGCATCCTTTATTTTTGTGACTGACTCTACCAGAAGTGACTAAAGTGTAAAATCCTCATCAGGCGCAATCTGCAGACTTCTACAATATCAGGTATTCGGAGGGTCAAGATACGCTGGGAAAAATGTATAAATCTAGATAGTGACTACATAGAGATAAGTTAACAACTACAAATCAAAACAAACTTTCTGTCAGTTTTTTAAAAAGGTGATCATTAAAACTTTTGGATACTCCCTCATATGTATGTCATGGATGGTTGAATCTCAGGATGCAAAATCTGTGGATACGGAGGGCTGACTGTATGTTCAAAACAGGACGAATCACAAAGCAAAAATTGCTAAGCCTTTCATTTAGTCCAATGGCCTGTGCTCCTTTATTCCCCTAGCTCTGACTCGTCTCCTATTTTTGTTGTTTTTCTTCTTCACCCACACAGTAGTCACTTCCATTTGCCTCCGGTGCCATTTCATCTAGTTAGCTGTGACAACCAGAATATGTTCCATTATGATGACATCAGAAAAATCACAGCTACCTGTCCACTTAGAAATGCAGCTAGGGCAAATGAAGATAAAGAGTGAAGGTAGAGGGGAAGAACAAAACAGTGTTAAGAAGCAGAGTCTACTGAGGGGAATAAAACAGAATTAAGGTCATGGTGACGGGATTGCAATATGTAACACAAAATTGCTTTTAAAAAGACCAATTAGTTTGGACTTGGCTCAGTTCTGCATGAATTCACCATCATCATCACACTGATATAAACATATGAATAAACATATAGCACCATCAGTGTAAATGAGATGTTACAAAGTAAAGCAAAAGAACAACCGGATAACAGCATATAACCTAAAACACACAGCGAGGGGTGGGGGGAAGGAGTAATATAAATCTAAAACTAAACCAATACAATTTTCAAGATAGAAACACAAAAATCAATAAACTATAATGTAAAACAAACTGACAAGATTATAAAACAATATTAAACCAAAATTCCAAAATAAGAAAATAATTTAACTGATATTTTGAAAACAAGTAGGAAAAGAGCATTCCACAAATGTCCAGGGAGGCAATTCCAGGGCTCTGGGGCAGAAAGTGAAAAGAGAGAAAGCTGAGCCATGGAAGAAGAAAACCTTGGTTGAGTGAGATGCCTAGAGCTGCTAGAATGCAGATCCCAAGTAGGCAGGTAACAAGAAATATGGGTTGAAAGATGGGGAGAGCTAGGGCCAAAAAGGTAATCTCAGGCCTGATTCTGGCTATCTTTTAAACTGGATCAGAAATCAGTTTAAACCAGTTCAAATAACCCCAGCAAATTCATTCGCTGAAGTGATTGCGGGGGGGGGGGGGGGGAATGTGCTAGACCCATTTAACCCATATTTTTTTTACACTGATGTTTTCTGCGACTTTTTGGATAAATCGATTCTGCGCAAGTGTGAACCAGATGTGGATTGGAATTTATTTAAATTTGCCCTTCAGCTGCTGGAGTGGGTCCATTTTTAACTGATTCATTTGTAAATGTGAACCACAAGTGGGTTATTTTACAGGGAAAAAATGCGATTGGGGCAAATGTAGTGGGAAGCATGCTCCGCTGTCAAATCGATCCATCAATATGGATTGCAAACCACGTGTTGTTGTTTTTTTATATATACGTGGGAATGAGGCCTTAGCAGCACAGAGTTGAATCAAGGCATAGTCACATTGCCATTGAGACTTAGCAGTTGTTAAGTGACATGAAGTCAGCTTTGCTATATGGCGACTTCCAAATCACTCTGTCAACAACTGCCCTGCAGAGGCCTTGCAGACTCAGGACAACCATCACTTCCTTGATTGGGTCTATCCATCTGAAAGGCAATCTTCCTCTTTTCCTACTTCTATTGATCTTTCCGAGCATTATCATCTTTTCTAGTGAATCATGTCTTCTCATAATATGGCCAAAGCACAACAGTCTCAATTTAGTCATTTTGGCCTGATTTGCCCTAGGATCTATTCACTTGTCTTTTTTAGCATCCATGGTATCTACGGAACTCTTTTCCAGCACCACATCTCAAATGAGTCGATTTATTTCCTATTAGCTATCTTCACTGTCCAGATTTCACAACCAAACATAGGAGAATACTGCACAGGTTTTTATTGCCATGTAGCCATGGGATGTAAACTCACAGGGATGGATTCTATTGCATATCCCCATCCCTGGGCAGTACTCATCCCATACCCAATCCAGGCTTCTACCAGATCTTTTTTTTTTTTTTTTTTTTTAATATTCAGCCTGGACATTTTAAAGAATGGGATTTTCCCATTCTTTAAAAGGTCCAGGAGAAGCCAGGATTGGGTATTGGATGAGTACTGCCTGGGAATGGAACTATATGATACAATCTGTCCCTGTGTGTTTACATTCGACACCTAGCGCAGGAATAAAAGCCAGTGTGATAATCTCCACAGAAATGGGAAATGCAATCATCATCATCATCGTCGTCATCATCATCTTATTTCTTTCCCACCTCTCCCCACAGCTCGAGGTGGGTTACAACATAGTTAAAACACAATCATTACATAAAATGTAAGGAGAAATGGTGCAACTCTATTCTGCTTTAGTCAGTCCTCACCTGGAATACTGTGTCCAGTTCTGGGGACCACAATCAAAAAGGATGTTGAGAAACTGGAGCAGGTCCAAGGGAGGGCAACTAAGATGGTGAAGGGTCTGGTCTGGAAACTATGCCCTATGAGGAACAACTTAGGGAACCGGGGATGTTTAGCCTGGAGAAGAGAAGGTTAAGAGGTGATATGATAGCCCTTTTTAAATATCTGAAGGGATGTCACATTGAGGAGGGAGCAAGCTTGTTTTCTGCTGCTTCAGAGAACAGGACCTGGAACAATGGATGCAAGCTGCAGGAAAAAAGATTCCACCTCAACATTAGGAGGAACTTTCTGACAGTGAGGGCTGTTTGACAGTGGAACACACTGCCTCAGATAGTAGTAGAATCTCCTTCCTTGGAGGTCTTGAAACAGAGGCTGGATGGGCATCTGTTCGGGATGTTTTGAATGAGAGTTCCTCCATGGCAGAATGGGGTTGGACTGGATGGCCCTTGAGGTCTCTTCCAACTCTATGATTCTATAAAATACACATATTCAGCTACATCTCTATGCAATATTTATATTACAATACATAGGACAATAACAAATTACATGAAATGTCATTACCAGTACCTCAAATTCAGACTGGAAGTGTATGGGCACTGCTGTTATATGCTTTTTATATGATGCTCTTATGGTGCTGCACTTTGTATTAGTTGCACTTTCTGAGTTGTCTTCAAGGGCAGCCCCACATGTACTGCATTGCAATAATCTAATCAAGAAGTTATTAATGTGGCTCAATTACCTCTTTCACGGAAAGTCTACAACTGATGCTGATGTCAAATATAACTGCATGAATCCATTTTCTAGTGACCTTGCCCTTGGGAAGGGGCCACCCCAGCCCAGGGGATCCATTGTCCAGTCATCAGAATTTGGCTTTGGGATTAGAATTCATTGCTTAGATGTCCAGTTCTATTACATGCTGTGAGAGGATGATGGACCCTTTTAAGCACAAGGACCAAAATGGTTTCCCCTGCTGTAAACCACCTGCTGAAAACCACCTGCTGAATCAATTTACCACCAGTACTGTCATCACTGTCTTCTAACAGTGATGTATGCTAGCCTTGTAACTGGACCACTTGTGGGCCACACACTCCCATTCCTAAGTGTAAATCCAGGAGAAAGTAGCATCTGAGAATCATCAAGTCGAGTAAATCAGTATGTAAAGGGATCTTCACCTTTGAAACTCATTGAAAGAAAGAAGTTGGTAGCATGAGCTTTCCTAGACTTGAGCCTACTTCCTCAGATTCATGTTTCAGATTTCTCATTCTAAAACATGCATCTGAGGAAGTAGGCTCAAATCTATGAAAGTTCATGCTACCAACTTCTTTCCTTCACTTAGTCCCAGTGGTGCTATAAGATCCCTTTGCATACTGATTTTCCAGACTTACACAGCAATGTTCTTAAATTCTACCAAGTCAGGTAAAGTTTGCAAAGTCCAGAATGAACCACAGTGCTAAAAATAATAATAAAAAATGAAAAGAAAAAAGGAAGACAAGTTAATGTAGTTGATGCTGAGAGTGCTGCCTGTTTATCATATAAGCTACATTATCAGAATGTACATCAGAAAGCTACATTCACAACATGATCACTCCATTATGAGGTGCAAGTGATAAAGAATGCAGGTACTGAATTCCTGACACTCAGCATCTTGACTGCCTTGTAATTCTGAAGCATCAGTGCATCAGCTGATAGTACTGAGCACCAAGTTGTCCATCATGATGTAGTACGGCTGCTAAGAGAATAAAGGTAGGATGCTGTCTTTTAGTGGAGACATACATCTTTGCTGATTTAATACTTTCATGCAAGAAAGAAAAGTTCCAAATTTCTCCCCCAGGTAAAATTATGAATGGATTTTTGGCACATTTTTTACATTTTGAATTTTGAGTGAAAAATTTGTGAAGTTTTATTTGTGAAACCCATCCCCCCCCCCCCCAAAACTGTGTGAAATGCAAGGAGTATATGCAAGTAATGTCTTTTTGGTTGGACCATTCACTAACAAGGCAACTTTGTGCAATCGCTTCATGAGTGTAAAGTGTGAGTGTAGGATCTTGGCCTACATGTCTCAGTGAGTTAAGGGTAAGAAGTTGGGTGAATATTCTTTGTAGCTGTATCAAGAATGAGCATTCAACTGGGTCAAGATATTTTTCTCATCTATCCTTGTACTGCCTTCTCTGATTGGTATTGGTTCTTTGTGGTCTCAGCTGGAGATCTTTCATCCCCTGCTCAATAAAGAAAGTGTCCTGCAGTCAGACACAAAATCAAAGGCAGAACAAGAAAAGGCAAAGGAGACTTGTCTTGGTGGTGGTAAGTCTGGGAAGGGATCTAAGTATGTTACTCAATCACAGGCTGAACTTCAGCCAGCAGATAGACGTGGCTACTAAAAAACTGAGAAAACGTAGCAGGGGGGAACCACAGAGTCAGCCTGTAGTTGTCACTGTTATATGCAGTGTAGGAGGACGTAGCAGACACTCAAGTCAGGCTCTTCTACTTTGGATAATTTGGATAGTGTTGGTACCCTAAATAGACTGAAGCACCTGTTCTTGTTTTCCAAATTTTACATGTGTGTTTGAAACATATGCAAGCTTTCCTTGTTTCATCCAATCTTTTCTCTTTTTCATTGGATCACATGTTAGCTGAGAACAGGGATAGAAAGAATATTATCCATTATTCATTCCCAGTCAAGAAGAAGAAGAAGAAGAAGAAGCCGCCTTGGAGGATGGCAATGGCAAACCTCCTGTGTAGAAATTTACCCCCCCCCCCCAAAAAAAACCCATCATAGATTCACCTTAGGGTTGCCATAACTCAGAAACATCTTGAAGGCACACACCACCAGCAACAACAACAACAACCACAACAACCACAACCTGGGATGAACCAGGCTTTGCTTCTATCACAACAAGGCTATCCATGGGTGGGATGGACCCACTGTGTGATTGCACATGTGTCTATGGAGCATCTAATTTTTAAAGATATATTTAGATGTATTTTAATATATTAACATTTTAATACATAACATACTGCAAGGAGGGGCTTTGGCAGTCGAAGGTCCATTTTATTAAATTTACCTTCCCTGGCTCACACCAGAAGAGGACTTTAAAAAAAATCAGCAAGTGATCAGGAAGCAACTTTTTTTTTCTTCCTATTTTGGGTCTGGAAAAGATGCTGATGCAAGTAGCCTTGGAATGGCAAATTTTCCCCCAAGGATTTGTGGTGTGCAGTTTGCCATTTTAGGATCATGGAGGGTAGCTGGAAGCCACATTGGACTACGCTTCTCCTCCCCAGTCTATTAGATCTTATGCAGATTGATTGATTGATCTTGTACCAATGAATCTTGGGGCAGAGAACCATTCAGCAGGTGATTCCCCCATTTTTGAAAATACACAGCCTTCCCGCACACTAGGATTTTCCCTCACCCTTTGGCAAAAACCCAAAGCAGAAACTGAAGGGATATACATTAACAAAGATTGAGAGAAAAAATAGTACTAGGTTATAGGTTTAGTACTAGGTTATATTGGGAAGCCAAATTGAATAGCTTTATTTAGTGGTAGCAGGAGAGGCAGAAGAAGAAGAAGGCCACTTGGGTGGCAACAATCAACTTGCCAAGTTCACTGTCATTGCATAAAGGTCAGTTTGCATTTCAATTATAAATCTAATCTTCAGTTTAAAAGGACACTGCTAACTTTCCAAGAAACCATTTTCCTTGGTTATACACATAATCATTTAGGAGATGACCTTTTAAAATATTAAAATGTTTTTAAAAAGATAACTGTGTAGGTTTCTGGCAAGTTTTTCAGGAGTATCTGGGACACAGCAACCTATCCAGACTTTTTGTCAAGTGCCTCGTTGATATTGAATTGGTATCATTATTTTTTTCCTGAACTAGCCAAAACCATTGGTGAGAGAGTGTATTGAATATGAGAAAGATCCTCCTGGTGGTGTGAGGTCTTTGTGGATAGAGCAGGCTGCTTATGAAGGTAGAGAATTTTTTTCATCATAGATTTTTAGAATCATAGAATCATATTGGATTACTTCTTGTCTTTGGCTTGGCTAAAAGGTTCCCAAACGTTGCTCCTCCAGGTGTTTTGGACATCTACTCCCAAAAGCCACAGCCAGCTTGGCCAAAGGTTAGGGATTTTGGGAACTGAAGTCCAAAGCACCTTGAGGACAAAAGTTTGGAAACCACTGATTTGGATCATCTGTGTTGACACGAGATTGGTCTAGGTGGCCCTTGGGAATGCTTTCCAAGTCTACAGTATTATTATTCTGTAGAATAATTATCCAAATTATTTGGATAATTTGTTATCCAAATTTCTGAAACATTGAAAAATAAAGGGAAACAGTTCTGGATCCTCTGACCATGTGTGCATAGATAGATAGATAGATAGATAGATAGATAGGTCCATTTTAGATTGGCAAAAAGAGGTGTGTTGAAGGCTGCATGAAAGCCCAGCCTTTAGATGAGAAAAAGGGAAAGTGTGCCATGAAAACACTATTTTGGCATTTTAAGGGAGAAGAAGTGCTTTAAAAAGGAGCTGGCCCATTTTACATTGGCAAAAAGAGGTGTGTTGATGGCTGCATGAAAGCCCAGCCTTTAGATGAGAAAAAGGGAAAGTGTGCCATGAAAACACTATTTTGGAGTTTTAAGGGAGAAGAAGTGCCTTTAAAAAGTAGTTTGATTTCCCCACTACTTTTTCAAAAAGGGTGCAACATTGCTATTGCATCTAAAGGCTAAGCTGTAGTTGCACGGTTAAATGGGGCTCTGTCTCTTTAAAGTGCCCATTTAAAGGCAGCGATACAGGTGCGGATCATAATGGATCGTGGGTTGGGAGCATGCGTGGTGTGGACTTCACTTCTAATTAAAACGCTCAATGCCCTGCAGGTGTAAAAGCTGGGGTTTATCCGCGAAGTTTTTTAAAGCTCCCAAATCCTAGCTCCACTCCTAATCCGAACCCTAGACATGCACAGTAGGGACTCTGGGATGCCGTCACTGTTATTCTACTGTGGATAATATGTCAATTCATTCACAAAATAAAGGGGTTCATTCATGATGCACCAGTGCAATGGCACAGTTTAAAAAGGCAGAGGAAACGCAATGATAATTTGACGGTTCCTCATAAGTATACATTTGTCCTGCGCAATTGCGCAGGTTTGCCGGCTGCCGGCTGCGAACTGCGCAATTGCGCAGTTCCCAGCCGGCAATGATAATTTGACTGTATGGTGTAACTGCGTTTGCGCAGTTCGCAAACCTGCACAGTTCTGAGCGTTCTGACAGCTTCCCATGTAGCTGCTGAGCCACAGAAAAGACTTCAGATAAGTCGTTCCCAAACCCCTCAGTCTAGCAGCCCTGTACCTTTTAAATGCACACCTGGGGCTTGCAGTCTAGCAGCTAAGCATTAAGGAAAGTGCAACTTCATGTCACACTTTCCTGCCAATCTAAAAAGCTCCATAGATAGATAGACATCTTGTGTGCCTTCAAAACATTTCCAGTTTATGTCTACCCTGAGGTGAACCTATCACAGGGTTTTCTTGGTAAGAATTGTTCAGAGGGCATTTTCCTTCCTCTGAGGTTGAGAGAGTGTGACTTGCCCTAGGTTACCCAGTGGGCTTCCATAACTGAGTGGGGATGTGAACCCTGGTCTCCAGAATTGTAGTCTGGCTCTCAAATAAGTACACCACACCAGTTCCTTTATTTGATAGTTACATTTCTATTTTATTTTATTTTCATTTTCATTTTTATGCTGCCTTTCTCCCAGAAAGGGACCCAAGGCAGCTCACAAATAAAAAACATTTTTTAAAAAAACCTTTACAATAAATGTTTTTAAAGTTCAAAAGCATTGAAGTAAAAACAACATAAAATTACACATGTAAAAAAATAATAATAACTAAAATGCGCAAGTGTATATTCTACTTTTCCTATATTTCCTATTGTGGTAGACACCTAAGTTTAAGAGAGGGGTTGGTTCAGGAGACACTACATAGTTGTGCATACATAACTAAGTAAGCAATGTAGAGTGTGGTCCTGCAACATTTTGGGTCATTTATCTTAGGATATTTTTTAAAGACCTGTAAGAAGGGACATATATATCATTATGAATTCTCTGTATCTCATGAATTTAAGAAATGTCCTCTAGATGCCCAGAGCTAGATAAGGTGGCCTGCTAGACTTTTCCCCCCACACACATACACAACAGTTCTGGGATGTGATAAAAATGCTTCTTCTCTGAAGAAAACACAAATCTTGCCCATCCAGTTGCCCAATGCAATAAATCCATTTTGCCTTTGTAGAAACTGTTCCTGGGACTTAGCTTTTTTAAAACTACCATAAAAATGGAAGCAGCCTAGCTGGTATTTTAAGTAATTCTTAAATAAATTGTGGGAGGTGGGATCACTGAAAGAAAAATAACATTGGGACATCCATGTGTAGTTGTTGTTTGTCATTAAATTGGCTTTTAGTTATGATAGCCTGTGGATGAAGTCTTCTCTGCACTGATAGGAAAACCTGGCTTACCTTTGGGATTTCCAGATCTACAGGAAGGATGAGCAGTCTGCACAATGGGCTGACACCAGCAGCACTGTCTGTACTCAATGTTGTGCATTTGTGTGATCAATATGTGTTGGTGTGCTGTACTGATGATATTGTTGCGTTAATGTTGTGCCCATGTGATCACTTTGCAGATGTGAAAGTTGATTGCATGGACACACATTAGCACATGGTGCCAGAGGAACCACACACGTGAAAGTAAATTTGCTTTAGCAAACTGGAAGTTCTGGCAAGAAATTAACCAGAGGCTTACCTGTCCAACAATGTTTTCCCCTCTGTGATCCACATTCCCAGGAGATTTTCCTGAATTTCCAGCCTGACCTGGATTAAAAGGGACTCTTTTTGCTTTGCAGAATTGCCCTGGAGCACAGGTTGGACCCATGTTCCAACTGTTTTGGCCCTGTGCATCATCTAAACAAGTCAGTGTGGGCACAGGATGGGAAAGTTTATTTTTCTCCATGCGGACACCACCTTAGTGTCTTGAAATCATGTCTTGAAATCTCAGGGCTGTGGCTTCTCGAATTGTCAGCATGCATGTATTGCAAACTCCCTCCTTTGCTACTGCTTTCCACTTCACCCAGTATTATGCACATGCAAACACACATCAAATTGTGTGTTTTATTACTGTCCAAAAATCCACTCCAAAATCAACACACACACACATATCATATATCATATTTAAATATTAAATATCAATTATATCATAGCCTCCAACATTTTATGGATGAAACATAGGACATACGTTGTCAAACTCATTTACCTAGGAGTAAGCTGAGTTCAGAACTTACTTCTGAACTTTTGAAAATGATATTTCCAGAAGAAGAAGAAGAAGAAGTAATCTGCACTTGACTTGGAGCAGAAATGAAATTTTCTTAGCAGAAATGTTGTTGTTTTTTTGTTTTTTGCATATAAAATGATAATCTATGAACAGAAAACTTTATGAGGGGGTATCCAAAAGTTTTAATGATCACCTTTTTAAAAAATTGGCAGTTTCTTTTGATTTGTAGTTGTTAACTTATGTCTATGTAGTCACTATCTAGATTTATACATTTTTCCCCACGTATCTTGACCCTCCGAATACCTGATATTGTAAAGTCTGCAGATTGCGCCTTACGAGGGGGTATTGTAAAGTAATAATTTTCACCCGGAGGTTATTATGGCACATTGATGAAATTTTGTCAGTGTCATCATTGGTCCCTAAGGTTACATTGCTGAGAAAATCAGCTCATTGCGTCCTTTATTTTTGTGACTGGCTGTGCCAGAAGTGACTAAAGTGTAAAATCCTCATCAGGCGCAGTCTGCAGGCTTCTACAATAATGGTATTTGGAGGGTCAAGAAACGCTGGGGAAAATGTGTAAATCTGGATGGTGACTACATAGAGACAAGTTAACAACTACAAATCAAAACAAACTTTCTGTCAATTTTTTAAAGGTGATATTTAAAACTTTATGATACCCTATCATATTTCTGTGCATTTTTTTCTGGCACACAATAAGTTCCAAACTGAAGATTCTTGTCTGTCCAGGATTTTTCCTTGCAGAATTTCCTGATATCAGGGAAATCATTTTTGGGGGTTGTTATAGAAATATTTTTGAATACTCTTTCCATCTCTAGCAACTAATCAGACTTCTGTTCCTTTCACATCCTAACTTCAGACATCAGCATTGAGCCTGGGAAATGCTCAGTAATTTTGCAGGCAGATTGATAGATCACAGTTTGACTGGGAAGATCAGAGAAAACCTTCATTGCAGTTTTATAGATTCCTCTCATTAAATTCAAGTCCCCTGACCATGTTATTCTTCCTAAGGATTAATTAGCTTTACAATAGCAACAAAAGAGATGAATTTGGTAACTTCTCCACAACCTTTGCTCCAAATTTGTGACATACAGGTAACCCCCAAATATGCCACAAAGCCCTATCTTCCAAAAGAATTGCCTCTGGAGCAAAGATTCCTTTTAGTTCAGCATCCCGGTTTCCCACAATGCTCAGTCATATGGTCCTAGAAAGGTCCACATCAGACTTTGAAGGCTTCAACCATTTTGTGTTGTCTGTCACACACACACACACACACACACACACACATTAATCCATAATTCAAAGATACAGTAGCTCTGGAGTTTATCACATGAAGGAGATTGGGAGTGTATCCTGTCAATATCCTGGAAAAATTGCATAATTGCGTGAAACAATTTCACATGATGTCACACCATTAAAGTGGTCACAAAGAAGCATTAATTTGCACCTTTTTACTTTTTTACTTTTCACTTTATTTGCACAATTGTGTGTGACAATCATTTGTGCAATTATTTGCCATTTTCACTTTGTTTGTGGGATGCTTTAAATTTTCTTTAATCTCTCTTTAATGGTGAAATTAGCTGCAGTGTGATAAACTCTTCTGATTATGAAGATTGCTTCATAGCTGTTAGGAGGCATGCCACCATCTCCTTGTTAGTCCAACAAGCCTTTCTCTCCAAACTCAAATAGGTAATTCAACATGCTGGACCATCACCACTGATGTCTTTACTAGTATTCAAGCCCCATTGCCCATTAAGAAGATGTGATCAGCAGGGTTTGCATACCTTCTACATTTCACATTGTTATGATAAATTACATTTGTCCCTCTCCTTCCCCTAGCACCCCTTCTTTGTTGTTACAGCTAGATTCTTTTCACAGACACAACCTTCAACAGGCTTGACTCATGCCTACTTCACCTCCAGTATTCTCTGTGCACCTGTATCTGAGATCGCCATATCTCAGCGATAGCCTTTCTAACGTATAATCCATCACACCACCCACCCAATATTTTATAGCAGGCAAGGTGCATATGTAACACCTAACAAGGAGAAAGGGGGATAGTGGGAGGAGGAGAGAGAAACTAGGACATTTTAAAATCAGGCAAAAAAGTGGGATGGCGAGAATTAATTGGGGCTGTCCCTGCCAGATTGGGACTGGAGAAGCTCCCCTTGAATCTTTATAGCCTTGGCAGGAACACACCAACCCCTGATATGCCTTGCACATATGGAAAGAATAAATAGATAGATAGATAATATTTATTTATATCCCGCCTCTCCCTGTATTGGAATGAGGCAGGTAAGAGCAATTAATAAACGAGTTGGATAACAGCAAGAAATAATCACTTTCCTTTATAGGAGAAACAAGAAGAATTTGTATTGTGCAATGGCAGTAATATCAAAACGTCTGTTGCTCTTAAAATATCTGCCCTCCCTCCCTCCCTCCCTCCCTCCCTCCCTCTTTCTTTCTTTCTTTCTTTCTTTCTTTTTCTTTAGCAGGAATTTCTTCTGCATTCAAATTTCTTTACCTCCTCTGAGGGGAACAAGAAGTTGGATTTGGGTCTTCTGTTCTGCATACCAGATATTTAACCTGACACTACTTGCTTTGAGTTCCTAAGAATTCCTTAGAAACAGCAACAGCAGATGAGAATTCAACTTGACCTTGCATTTTCTAGCTTTCTGCTTCCTTTCAACCTCCTGCCCCTTTTGCTTCCAGGCTTTAAAATCATCATTTGGCAACACACAGACCCTTTTAGCATCAAAATTGGGGGATGCACACAGATTGAGACATATGCTTTCTTTTCCTTCCTTATTTTTATCCATGGCCTGAAACTCACCCTCCCTAAGGAGGTTTCCTCTCGGTTTCCTCCCTCCCTGCATTTCTGTGCTGAATTTCACCTTGTGATATGCAGGATAAACTTTCCCATACATGTGGTGGATGGCTTTCGAGTTTTTGCAGCAGATACATCTTGCAACTGGTACAAATGGAAGCACAGATTGTAGTTTGACATGCAAAAATAATTGAATGAAAGTGGGATGAGAATCAAGAAGGTCCAAATTATTCATGGATACGGGTTGTTGTTGGTGATAGAATGCTTTATTTCAAAAACTGTATCTTTTCAGTCCCATTTTTTGAAGGGGAAGGAGTGTAAACAGACTTAATAAGGATGGTGTTCTTTTGGCAGGAATAACAACAACAGCAACAAGGAATTTTATAACTAAAAATTAATGGAAATACCATCTCCTTCATTTTCCCCCTTTAAGGGCTTTAAAAAATCCAGTGTGGATTTCCTGGAAGAGTGGTGTTTCTTATTTCTTAAAGGCTCAGGAAAACAAACACTCATTCTCTACATCAGGGTTGGGCAAAGTGTGGCCGATGGATAATGTTTGGCTCCTCAGGACTGTTTTTGTCGCTTTTAAGGCTCCCCTAAATCTATGTGAGACATCCCTCCCTGCCACCTTCTCCAGATACCTTAGGGCTTGAAGATCCCTTTTTAAAAAGAAAGTTAAAGGTGTCACCTGGGTAGGGTTACCAGAGTGAAAACTGGAGATGCTTCTTGTACCTTTGAAATGACAAACCCCCTCTGAAGAAACTTGCCAAGAAAATGCCATGAAAACCACACCTTAGAGTCACCATAACTTGGAAACAACTTGAAGGCACACAACAACAGTCACAACAAACATCTGAAGGTCAGTACTGATGGCTTTTGGCCACTGTGGTGTCTGCATCGTTCATTTTGGGCTAAGAAAAATAGCATTCACAATTATGTATGATTTTTGTTTTATGCAAATGGTTCTGGAATGTACCCCTCACATTAAACAGGATGAATTCCAGAGAGGCAGTATGCTCATTTTTCATGAGAAAAAGAAGAGGATAGTCCACAGGAGTGAAAGGCGTGCTGGGAGTCACAGAAACAGCTTTGAAGGGTCACAGATTGCCCCAGGCTACACTTTGCCCACCTCATATTTCCAAAATATTTGGTTCTCATACTACAGGGTAAGCTTGGCTAGCAAAAAGAGATCCACAGGAGTTGGCTGTGTGTGGTTGCAAGCTCTACAAAATCAGGAAATTGAAGGTTAAATTATACCTTTTGGAGAGCATCTGATGCCTCTCCAATCCTTGGTTTCAATATCCCCAGGGAAATGTGGCTGGCAATCTGAAATAAGCCTTAGTGAGAAAAGACAGAAAGGTTAAAGGAGAAACTGCGGGTAGGGACCACCTGTGGAGGCGATAGGGACAGAATGGTTGAGGGACATAGAAAGAGACACAGAAAAGCACTCCCGCGCATTCAGCGGGCTTTGTTCTCCGACAACGTGGATTATAAATAGAAGATAATAGAAACAGTGTCCTGCAGCAGGAGCTATGAATAATTAGACAGCTGATGCCCAAGAGCGAGTAGAGGTCAGGTAGATAAAGTGAACTCATAAATGAATTTGTGTGGAGAACAGGGAGCTCAGTTTGGTTAGTTATTTTATTTTATTTTTACAAAAAGAACAATAGAATATTTTTAAAGGAGATGGGAAAGAACGTTTCAGTTCTTAACTTCAACACACTTGATTGTAGCCTTACTTGATTCATGTTTAATTGTTTTATAAATCACCTGCCGCCTCCAAGAAGGTTTTGTAGCAGTGTATACTGCTGCAAAGCAAGAAGCTGGGCAGGGCAGGTAAAGCCAGCCAAACATAGTTCATGGCATGTTGTAAAGGGGGAGTGGATATGAGGACAAATATAAAAGCTGGAAGTTTGTCTCTAAAAGGGTTAGATAGGGCCAGAGATAGAGATAGGATTGGATAAGTAGAGGGAACTGAAGAGAGGTTTTGCAAGCTATTAGGGCTGCTGAATACTGCAGAATTAACACAGATTGAAACCGCTTTGACTGTCATGGCTCTATCCTACGGAATCCTAGCATTTGTTGTTGCACCAGAGTTCCCTGACAGAGAAGACTACATATCTCTAAATATCCGGTTGCCTCCACTACATTTCACGCAGCCAAAATTTTCCATCATCCTCTCCTCATCCATCCAGCCTACCAGGTTTGTCTGCTGGAATTTTGCAAATTCTTTGGCATTGCTTACCTTTGCTTCAACTTTTTATATCCTCTGCTACCTTTCTCTGTGTTTTACCCTGAGTTATCCATGGGCCATATTGAAGTCCATAGGTTTGCCCCCAAACCTTGACTTATACACAAATATATACAGCATCTATGTTCTCTAGAAATCTGTTTTCCAAATTTGGACAATATATCTATTTTATCTGTATCTATATCTGTACCCTAGGATGATAGAGGGGATGTTATATGGAAGGTAGAAGTATCTATGAAACTAAAGAGATAACATGGTTTGAAAAACAGATTGTCTTAAAGTATTGTCACATTTCTACTTTCCACTCTCTTCCCCCTTCCGTCCTCCTTTTTATGGTTTACCAATCACACACTTTGACATAACTTAAGTGGTGATGCTCAAAGTCACAGTCTGGGCTTTTAGATGTGAAGTCTTCATGAATTCTCCATCACTTTGCCAGTCTCTTCAGTTCGGGTGGGACTCTCCCTTCTGATTTTAGCACTTTTGGTTCTTTTGCATGGTTGTGTCCTCCCCTCTCTATTTCTATGTGGAAATCCATTTGCATTCTCAAGATTCTTGATGGCAGAATCTGACAAGAGCTGGGCTATCCATTAGCACCAGTTGGAAGATTTCATCAAGCACTGGCCCCATGTGAAGGAAATAGCGGTAGAGTTCTTTAATAGAATTGGATTCCCCACTGACTTGCTGCAAAGTACATTATTTTTCCCCAGTCATGTGCCCTTACATAACCTGTTCTGGAGGGAGCAAAGCTGATTTTAATCAATTTTCAGAATATCTAAAGCCTCCCTCCTGAGGATGGTTTCAATAATTTACTGTGCACACTTTAATCTCGTCCTCGGATCAACATGGGGTTTTGTTTTTTTCAATCAGACATAAGACTGTTCCTGTCCCTTTGATTCTGAGCTGTAGATTTCTTGGTGTTGTTCGAAAATTATAACAGGGCTGTCTGTCTCCCATGGAGTTATTAATTCGAATTAGATTTGAATGAAACATGGATGCTGAATGGGTTTGGCACCCCCGCCAGTGTTCTGTAGCACAGTACTAATATACATCAGCTTGGTGTAATGGCCTGAGTGTTGGACTGTGACCCTGGAGGACAAGGGTTCAAAGCACCCTTCACTATGGAAATTCACTGAGTGATCTTGGGCAAATCACACCTGCTTTGTAACAGATACAAGGAATGGAAAATCCTCTGAATAAACTTGGGCAACAAAATCTATGGGCCTTTACAGACTGCCCCAAAGGGGTGGTCCATAGGCGGCCAGGGAAGTGCCGGAATGGGGCCTGGGCTGCCTCACCAGTAGCCCTAGTGGCCCCAATCCACCGCTTCCCCAGGCCATGGAGAAGTGGCAAATTGCTGCTTCTCCATGGCCTGATGTGGGGTGCAGCGGGCTCCCTGGGCACCCACTGCACCCCGCCAGCTGCGGCACGCCGCCGCCACGGCCCCTTTCCCCTCGGAATCCTTGGTGCAGATGTGTGAAGGCCACACCGAAGACGTGGAAGCCAAGGTGCCCTCCTGCAGCACGGAGACGTAAGGCGAGCATTGGTCCGTGTGGACGCAGTGTGCACCTTACATCCCTGGCACACTGTATGTGTGGACAGCGCCATCCAAAATGGCGACATCCATACGTTCTAGGGTTAGCTTTACGATGTGAATGCACTGCACCGAGGCAACCTAGCACGTAATGAGGGCACCTCTTCCTGCCTGTCTGTTTTGGGCCTATGAGAGGGTAGCCAAAAGTGATAGTTGAATTGAAGGCAAATAACAGTGGTTACTTTGCATCCCATAGTTGACTGAGCGTTTAAGAGGCATTAGACCTTGATCTCATCCATTACTCAATAGTTGAACAACTCCTCTCCTGACAAATCAAAGTCTGAGAGAGGACCCTGAAGGTGTGTTTTGAGGTGGAGTGGGAGGATTTAGCCACATTTGAAACTACACACTGTTTGTATGCTGACCTTAGTCTTGATGGGAATATCAAAACATGGGATGTATAGTACATGTTTCCCAATAAGAGTGTTGCTGCCAGTGGTTTATGTCAGTTCATTCTTGTTGGATTCTTTTGGAGGTAGAATTATGTGGTTCTCCAGATGTTTAATTAATTTCCCCGAATTCATCTTCATTGGCTATCCTGGATAGTGTTGTTAAATCTGCAGTTTAATAACATTAAGAGGACTGCACAATTCCCACCCTTGCTCTGGAAAGTGGTAGGTATGTAAATTCTTGTATCTCTTCTTTGTTTTAATGTTTTAATTGTAATGGCTCTGTTTTAGTATTTTTAAATCTTATTGTAGTTTAATTTATTTTTAAGGGGTTGGAGGGGAAAGTGAATTGTTATATTTTAATTGTAATTGCTTTTAAATGTTGTACCCCGCCCTGATTGCTCACCCAGAGGGGCGGGATATAAATTATTATTATTATTATTATTACTACTATTATTACTATTATTATTATTTGGGGCACTCCTCTTACGCTGACCCGTGGCGAGTTCACCGTAGAGTACTATTTTGGGCTGCGTTTTCAATAGCATGGCCTCAAAGCTGGTGATCCCTGCTTGCTCCAGGACAGCAACATCCATCACATAGTCAGTCCAGTGTATGTTTAGGATTGTGCGTAGACAGCGCTGATGAAAGCATTCGAGGAATCATAGATGTTGGCGATAGATGACCCATGTTTCAGACCCATAGAGGTACAGAATAGCATACTGAAATTTAGGCGTTTAGCACACAGCTAAATAATCCAGTTTACCTTGCCTGGTTTGAATCCTTGTCTAGGATGCAGCTGAATATTATCATATGCATTCTGCTGCCTCCTGCCTAAAACCTGCCTAAATCCTGGCTAGAATTTGAGCTCAGCCAGCCAATTTGCAAAGCTAGGAAGCCCCTGACTTTGCAAACTGGCTGGCTGAGTGTGGCTGCTAGCCAGATTTCAGGTGGGTTTTAGGCGTGATGCAGCATCAGCAGCAAAATGCATATGAAAATATCTGGCTGCATCCTGGAAGAGGATTCAAGTTGGGCAAGGTAAAGTGGATTATTTAGCTGTGTGCTAAACTCCTTACTCTTCCAAGTAAGATGGTTGGTGGAGGATGGGAATCATGGAATTAGAAAATCATAGTGGGAAGATACCCCAATGTAGATGTAGCCTTTGTTGCCTTTTTAAAAAAATGTAATTGGTATTATTGTGTTTCATAATGTCTGGTAATATTTTGGGACTATGCCATCATATATTTGGTAAACTTGTTATGTTTTTGGGTTTAATTTTGTGCAATAGTATCTTGATTTGAACTTGTGTTGAGGGATTGGGAACGGTTTAGTTATGAATTTCATTTGACTGTAATATTCATGTTTTGTCAATTACTACTGTATTATATTTTTTATTGATTTGCTGGTTTGGTTAGGGACTGGGAAGGGCTTATTCTGTACTTTATTGTAAATTTTGTATTGTTTCATTTACTGTTGTTAGCTACCCAGATTCCCTGTGATTGGGCGGGATACAAATAAATCAATAATAATAATAATAATAATAATAATAATTATTATTATTATTATTATTATTTCTAGCTTAATCCATGCCAAACAGGAATAGACAGCTAAAGTACTCCTGGAACATGACCCTCCAGTCTCTGATTAAAGGTAGTTCCACCATCCTCTGAGGCCGGCCTTTCTATTGTTGAACAGCTCTTATCATCAGGAGCTCCTTCCTAAGATTTAGATGGATTCTTTTTCTTGAAATTTAAATTTATTTATTCATGTCATATTCTGTAGAGCAGCAGAAGGCAAGTTTGATCCATCTTCTACAGGACATCCCCTCACATATTTAAACAGGGCTATCATAGATAAAGCTAAACCAGATAGCTCCCTCAGTATTTCCACACAGCACTTGGTTCTCAGACTTTTCCCCATTTTGGTCACCTGTCATGACCAGCCAAGAGATGGAGTTGGAGGATGAGGAGGAGGAGATGGCTCCCCAGGAGCAAGAGGAGTTGAAGGCTAGACCAGGTCCCAGTTCTGCCTTGCCAGACCCCAGCCCTGGCATTTCAGCCCCAGGAGTAGAGGTTCAGCCAGTTCCTAGCACTGTGGAGCTCCCTTCAGAGGCTCAGCAGCTGAGTGTGGCTCCTAGGGAAGAGCCAAGCCTGAAGGTCCCTTCCTTTAAGGAAAGGAGGGCTGAGAGTGCTTGCGTACGTCAGTCTCGCAGGCTTGCAGAGAAGCAAGCTGTTGATAAAGCACAGCTGGCAACAGGGAGGATGTCTCCTATTTAACTACCTGTGGAACACCATCCTCTTGCTAGAACTTATTGAAAGTCTCTTGGTGTGATTGTGTGCTGGCTCCGTGAACTTTTGTTTTACCTTGACCCTGAGACCTTGGAACGAATTGGACTATTGCTGCCTTCTCCTTGCCCTGACCTCGGACCGGACTGTTTTCTGTAACTTCTCCAACCCTGACCTCGGCTTTGGCTTTTGGATTATTCTCGTGAACAATACTTCTTATCAGCTTGTGTTGGTGTGTGCTGGCCACAGTCCAGGACATCACCTTCCTTTGGACAAATTCTAGCTTGCCACTATCCTTCTTGAACTGTGGTGTCAAGAGTTGGAAATAGTATCCTAGGTGAGGTCTGACCAAAGCAGAATAAACTGGGACTGTTATTTCCTTCGATCTGAACACTACACTCCTGTTGATGGAGTCTAGGGTTGTTAGGTTGTGGAAAGCCCAATCTAAAGCTACACCAATCTGATTGTAGATAGTGTTCACATGAAAGAATGCTTTTTCATATTGCCATCTAATTGAATAAATACTTCATTCACTTGGAAAATTACTATGCTGTGGTGAAGATTTAATAAATAATCATAAATCCATTCACGTGGAAAATTAACATGCCAGGCTAAAGGTGTGCTTTTTTTTTTTTTAAAGCATGTGTATTTTTATAAAGCAATTTCATCCCACTCTCACAGTGGATTTCAAAAGATCAATAAAAACAAGACAGACCCTGCTCACAGCACAGTCCATGTGCTTGGGTGAGATCTAATTTAATTTACACTTGAGCCATTGCATTCTGGGAGCCAGTGCTGGGAGGCTACTTAAGGCTACTCAAGGCTAGCAGAAGCTTCATTTCCTTTAAGGAGGAGAAAGAAAAGGAGGAGGTTCTAGTCCATGTGCTTGGGTGAGATCTAATTTAATTTACACTTGAGCCATTGCATTCTGGGAGCCAGTGCTGGGAGGCTACTTAAGGCTACTCAAGGCTAGCAGAAGCTTCATTTCCTTTAAGGAGGAGAAAGAAAAGGAGGAAGCTGTAGTCCATGTGCTTGGGTGAGATCTAATTTAATTTACACTTGAGCCATTGCATTCTGGGAGCCAGTGCTGGGAGGCTACTTAAGGCTACTCAAGGCTAGCAGAAGCGCACGCCTAACGGCACGCGAATTTTGATTTTTTTTTATCTAGTCAAGGAGGTGTTTAAAGAATAGAAGAGGAGCCGGCCTGAAGCATCAGAGGAAGTGAATCAGAGACTTGCCTTTGGAAGGAGCTTTTAGCCAGGAGCTCTCTACATAACTATAGGCCCCGTGACTTGAACTCAGTGACAGAGCTTGGGAATAAAGGCCAAGTCTAGCAAGGGAAGCCCACAGTCTTGTTTCAGTGCCTCCTTAAGACTTCTCAGTATGGATACTGAAGGCCCTGCAGCAGTCACCTGCAACACTTGTGGGATGTTTGTCTTCTTGCCTACAGAGGTGGTGAACTACACCTGCCACAAGTGCAAGTTGGTAGCCCTCTTGGAAGAGAAAGTACAGCAGCTAGAGGAGCAGATATCTGCACTCCAGCATCATAGAGAGCAGGAGAATCTCCTGAACAGATCAGACCAGAATGTCTTGGGTGGGAAACAGAGAGAGGAAGTTGTTGGGGTGGAGGAGGTCACTCCACATATAGGAGGAAGGTCACACACAGAAGTAAGGAAACCAGGGAACGTTCTGTGAGCGGCTTGCAGCTACAGAATCGCTTTGAATCTCTCTCTGTTGTCAGAGATGATGAGGAAAAGCAGCAGGGACAGACATCAGGGACAGAGCAGGAGAGCCTGAGAGTATCACGAAAAGGAACAGCCACTGCTAAGCCTCGGAGGAGGCGCGTGGTGGTGGTGGGGGACTCCTTGCTGAGGGGTACTGAAGCAGTGGTTTGTGGGCCGGACAAGATGTCTCGGGAGGTGTGTTGTCTCCCCGGGGCAAAGATCCATCATGTGACGGAGAGGCTGACAAGACTTGTCAAGCCTACTGACCGTTATCCCCTTCTTTTGGTTCATGTGGGAACCAATGATACTGCAAGGCACAGCCTTCAGAATATCAAAAGGGATTATGAGGCTCTGGGAAGGAAGCTGAAAGAGATGGATGCACAGGTTGTCATCTCATCTCTACTCCCGGTAGAAGGGCATGGTCCATGAAGGGAGAGGAAAATAGCAGAGGTGAATAACTGGCTCCGTAGATGGTGCCGCCAAGAACAGTTTGGATTCTTGGATCATGGGCTGCGGTTCCATGAGGAGGGACTTCTGGCAAGGGATGGACTGCATCTCACACCAGTTGGCAAAAACGTTTTTGCCAACAGTCTGAAGAATCTGATCAGGAGGGCTTTAAACTGAGTTATGTGGGGGAGGGAGATATTATACTGGAAGGCAAAAGGGATGGAGAGAATAGTCCAAGTGGCATAGAGGGAACAAGGCAAACAGTGCAAGGACCCAACAGTAGGAGGCAAAAAAATGTGCAAAAGCAGCAAGTAAAGAGGACACATGGTCTTAAATGCCTCTCCACTAATGCACAGAGTATGGGAAATAAGCAGGATGAACTTGAACTCCTAGCACAACAAGGGAAATATGATATAATAGGCATCACTGAAACCTGGTGGGATGAGTCTCATGATTGCAATGTAGAAATAGAGGGATATAACCTTTTTAAAAGAAACAGGCCAAGCAGGAAAGGAGGAGGAATAGCATTATATGTCAGGGATATTTACACCAGTGAAGAGATGCAGGAAGTCAATACTGGAAGCCAGGTGGAGAGCATCTGGATAAAAATTAAAGGAGAGGGAAATAACAGGGATGTTACTGTGGGAGTCTACTACAGACCCCCAACTCAGGCAGAGGAATTGGATGATGCCTTTCTAGAACAGATAATCACATACTCAGAAAAGAGAGATGTAGTAGTGATGGGTGACTTCAACTATCCTGATATTTGCTGGAAGTCAAACTCAGCCAAATCCTCAAAGTCTAGCAAATTCCTCACTTGCCTGGAAGACAATTTCATTGTCCAAAAGGTGGAAGAGGCAACAAGGGGATCAGCCATTTTGGATCTGATCTTAACCAACAGGGAAGACCTAGTTGATGGGGTGCAAGTGGTTGGATCCTTAGGTGGAAGTGACCATGTTCTCCTGGAGTTTGTAATACAGTGGAAGGGAGAAGCTAGGCATAGTCAGACACGCACTCTAGACTTTAGGAGAGCTAATTTCAGTAAACTTAGAGAAATATTGGGAGTGATCCCATGGTCAGGAATACTAAAAGAAAAGGGAGTTCAAGACGGATGGGAGTTTCTCAAAAGGGAGATATTGAAGGCACAATTTCAAACAGTTCCAATGAGGAAGAAAAATGGAAGATGTCTCAAGAAGCCAGGATGGATGACTAAGGAACTTTCAAATGAGCTAAGTTTTAAACGGAACATGTATAAGAAATGGAAAAATGGAGAAATCACGAAAGAGGAATTCAAACAAATAGCCAGCACATGTAGGGGTAAAGTCAGAAAAGCTAAAGCGCAGAATGAACTCAGGCTTGCTAGAGAGGTTAAGAACAATAAAAAGGGCTTTTTTGGATATGTCCGCAGCAAAAGGAAGAAGAAGGAAACAGTGGGGCAACTGCGTGCAGAAGATGGCAAAATGCTAACAGGAGATAGAGAAAAGGCAGAATTACTCAACACCTTCTTTGATTCAGTCTTCTCAGAAAAGGCAAAGGGTGCTCAACCTAAGGATAATGGAGACAGAATAGAGGAAATTCAGCACAGAATAAGTAAAGAGGTAGTACAGGAATACCTGGTTAACCTAAATGAATATAAATCTCCAGGACCAGATGAACTACATCCTAGAGTATTAAAAGAACTGGCAAATGTAATATCAGAGCCATTGGCAATAATCTTTGAGAACTCCTGGAGAACAGGAGAAGTCCCAGCAGACTGGAGGAGGGCAAACGTTGTCCCCATCTTCAAAAAGGGAAAAAAAGAGGATCCCAACAATTATCGTCCAGTTAGTCTGACATCAATTCCAGGAAAGGTTCTAGAGCAGATCATTAAGCAGAGAGTCTGTGAACATTTAGAGGCCAATGCCATAATCACAAAAAGCCAACATGGGTTTCAGAGAAACAAGTCATGCCAAACGAACCTGATCTCTTTTTTTGATAAAATTACCAGCTTGGTAGATGAAGGGAATGCTGTGGATATAGTATACCTCGATTTCAGTAAGGCCTTTGACAAGGTTCCTCATGACATTCTTGCAAACAAGCTTGCAAAATGTGGGATAGACAAGTTAACTGTTACATGGATTTGTAACTGGTTGACTGGCCGAACTCAAAGGGTGCTCAACAATGGCTCCTTTTCATCCTGGAGAGAAGTGACCAGTGGGGTCCCACAGGGCTCTGTCCTGGGCCCAGTGGTATTCAACATCTTTATTAACGATTTGGATGACAGAATTGGGGGCATACTTATCAAATTTGCAGATGACACTAAACTGGGAGGAGTAGCTAATACCCCAGAGGACAGGATCAAAATTCAAAATGACCTGAATAGACTAGAAAGCTGGGCCAGTGCTAACAAAATGAAATTCAATGCGGAGAAATGTAAGGTTCTGCACTTAGGGCGGAAAAATGAAATGCACAGATATAGGATGGGGGACACCTGGCTGAATGAGACCACATGTGAAAGGGATCTAGGAGTCCAAGTAGACCATAAGCTGAACATGAGTCAACAGTGTGATGCGGCAGCTAAAAAAGCCAATGCAATTTTAGGCTGCATCAATAGAAGTATAGTTTCTAGATCAAGGGAAGTTATAGTGCCACTCTATTCTGCTTTGGTCAGGCCCCACCTGGAATACTGTGTCCAGTTCTGGGCACCACAATTCAAAAAAGATGTGGAGAAACTGGAGCATGTCCAAAGGAGGGCAACTAAGATGGTGAAGGGTCTGGAAACCTTGCCCTATGAAGAACGCCTTAGGGAGCTGGGGATATTTAGCCTGGAGAAGAGAAGGTTAAGAGGTGATATGATAGCCCTGTTTAAATATTTGAAGGGATGTCATATTGAGGAGCGAGCAAGCTTGTTTTCTGCTGCTGCAGAGACTAGAACGCGGAACAATGGATGCAAACTGCAGGAAAAGAGATTCCACCTCAACATTAGGAGGAACTTCCTGACAGTAAGGGCTGTTCGACAGTGGAACACTCTCCCTCGGAGGGTGGTGGAGTCACCTTCCTTAGGGGTCTTTAAGCAGAGGCTGGATGGCCATCTGTCAGGGATGCTTTGACTTGGAGTTCCTGCATGGCAGGGGGTTGGACTGGATGGCCCTTGTGGTCTCTTCCAACTCTATGATTCTATGATTCTACAAATGCACAGTACGAACATTGCAGTCTTCAAGAAGTCCACAAAATTCCACAGGGCTTACTTTCCAGCATTCATGTGTAGGATTGTTGCTGACGTCACCCTTTATACTAAGACTGATCTCAGTCCAGTGATTTTGATAATTTTGAGAATGGTTCCATTATGTGGTCCACACCACAACCACATAGAGCAGAAGTGAATATTGCACAACTCAGCAGTTGTTGCTGTACTGGAACTGCCAGCAGCCAGTGGTGAAGAGTGCTGGATGTTATGGTTGAGCAGTACTGGGAAAGCCACTCGATTCCCATCCTTAGTTACTTATTTAATGTCTTGATCATAATACACTATTAAAGCAAAACTGATACAAATTGAACTGTCATGGCTGCATGGAATCCTGGGATTCATAGTTTCAAGAAGTCTGTAGAATTCTTTGCCTTTGAGCTGTAGGTCATCACCAAATTTTCAGTCCCAGGATTCCACAGCTAAACTGGTATCAAAGTGCTAAACTGGAGTAGTGGGAAAGAAATCTCAAAGACAGAATTGGTACATGTCACTCACAGGATTCCCATTTTATTAGGCACTATGTCTGGGGATCTGTCTGAGGGAGGAGAGAAGGGATAGGGAGCAGTTTGTTTGTGTTTAGAAAGAGAACCAATATGGTATAGTGCATTGAGTGTTGGACTATGAAACTGAAATCCCCATTTGGCCACGGAAAGCCACTGGGTGAACCTGGTTAAGTCACACACTCTCTCAGCCTCAAGGGAAGGCCAAGCAAATCTGATCATGAAAATGCTGCGATAGGTTCACCACAGGGTCACCATAAGTCAGAAAGGGCTTGAAGGCAAAAAAACAGGAAAAATATGAAAGAAAAATCTCCCTGTACCCATGAAGAATTAAATAATTGCTATTTAGGAAAGATTAATCTATGTTGATAATTTTAAAGATTTATTTTAAAGATTTAATTTATTTTAATACATTCAAAGTATTGTATTAATTGCAGTTCATTTAGGATGACAAAAATTCATTGTATATTACAGAGTAAATTAGATTCACTGTGGAGTGATTTAATTTTATTGTACAATTATTTTAAATTTTAAATTGTCTTGGGAAACCATGGCCTTTAAATTAAACTCATTATGACAAAAACAGTAAGGCTTCCTACTCCGGTTGGTAAGGGGAAAATATTTTGAAACATTTTGAAATGATTGGAGAACCAAAGTCTTTGCTTGATGACAAATCAACAACGTAATTTACTCTTTTAGTTAACTGTCCTGAGCTACAAATGGGCAAAATTAATGCTTAGGTTTGCCAACTGCTTTGGATTTGTGTATTTAGCAGTCTGCCATGAATTTCATTGACAAACAAAACAAACACACCATTTTTTTCATTCACAGATCAGTGTTTTGGGGACCTCAGAAATGGAGTTTGAGCCACACGAAACCTATGGACAATATTTTGCCTACTGTTAGTTTGGTGTTATACAAATGAAAGAAGTAGAAATTGGAAAGCAGCGAAATCCACAGAAGAAACAGGAACAACATCTCAAGATACTTAAAAAGATGGTTGTTTTAATTAATAACAAAAACAAAACTGATACATTTTGACGTCTGGATACTCCAATAAATGGTTTGCAAGTTTTTGGTCCAGAAATGTCAGAACTTTGATCTTAAATAGCCCCTTGCAACTATACGTAAGACAAAATGCATCAGTTACAAGTAATAGAACAGCCATCTTTTGAGCATCTTGAGATGTGCCTCCATTATCTTCAGCTGCACCTACTCTGCAGAATTAATATAGTTTAGTACTGCTTTAACTGCCATGATTCAGTGCTATGAAATTCTCTGCAGTTTTGTGACATTTAGCACTCTCTGTGGGAGAGCTCTGATGCTGCAACAAATTACAAATCTAATTATTTGTTCGTCACTGTGTGCCTCCAAAGTCATTTTTGACTTATGGTGACCCTAATGTGAACCTATCGTAGGTTTTCTTGGCAAGTTCCTTCAGAGGGGGTTGCCATTGCCATCCTCTGAGAGAGTGTGACTTGTCCATGTTCACCCAGTGGGTTTTTATGCTTGAGCAAGGAATCGAACCCTGCTCTGCCTGCTTGTGGAAAGAGACCAGAGATGTGCCCAATTGGACATCTTGTGGGAGGGAACTCCTCGGCCTGGGATCAGCCACTGAAACGGTTCTCTCCCATGTCCTCTCCAAAAATGCCTGTGAAGGTGTTGAGACTGAGTGGCCTCCCCAGGAGATCAGAAAACTTGGGTAGGCTGGCATGGGAACATACAGTCTTTCAGTCTGGGCTCCTGCTGTGTGAGGCTGCCCTTGGAAAGAGTTCAGAATCTACAGCAAGTGCCAAATGTGACATCTGGACTGCTATTTGGTGTGTAATTGAAACACAACATATCTCCTTTGTATCAACTGAATCACTTTCTGACTTGCTTCCAAGATCAGTTCCTAATGCTGGTTTTGACATTTCTCATTTTTGGGTCACTTCCTGTATGAAAAGACATTCTCTCTCTCTTGGGCCTAACACAGAAGGAGGTAAAATATGCAAAACAATCTCCCAATGATACATTGGGGGATGTATGGGGTAAAAACTGACTTCCCCCCTAAAACTGGGATGCTTTGGGGTTCTAGGGGGCACAAAGTCAGCCTTGAGGGACAGCATGTGGTCTGTGGACCACACTTTCCTTCCTGTTTCAACAGATCAACACTTATTTCTTCCCTTTGCATTGTAGTTCTGATTCCTTAGTTGTTCCAGACTTGTTCAAACCCTGTTGTCCACACTTGGGAGAACAGACTTCAGGACAGCTTACCGACTTACTGCAGACCTGGGAGCTTGTGGCCCTCCAGATATCATTGGACTACATCTTCTTTCTGCCATAGCCACCATCATCAGTAGTGAGGCATGATAGGAATTTGTACTACAGTGATCTCTAGAGTGATTTCTAGAAGGCCACACATTTTAAATTCCTTTAAATGAGGGAGTGGGGGACATTGTTGCTGTTGTTAATTGCTACCAAGTCAACTTGAGTTTATGGCCACCTTGTGAGTGAGAGACCTCTAAGTCATCCACAGGCCTTCTCAGGTCTTGCAAACTCACAGCTAGGGCTTTCTTGTTTGAGCCTATCCACCTGTAATGTGGTCTTCCTCTTTTCATCTTGCCTTCCACCTTACCAAGCATTATTGTCTTTTCTTATGAGACATTTCTTCTTATGATATGCCCAAAGTACAATAATTAGTCATTTTGAGTTTTAAGGGGAGGTCAGGCTTCATTTGCTCTTGGACCCATTGATTTGTCTTTTTGGCAGTCCACAGTATCTGTAGAACTCTCCTCCAGTGACACATATCAAATGAATAAAAACATGGTCCCTATGAAAAAATGGTTGCCATCCACAGCAGTAGCAATGGTTTGGTTATTGCAGAACTTTGGGATCCTTCTTAAATTGGTAAAACTGTAATATCAAAGACATCAAAAGAGAATCTCAGGAACAATAGCTCACAGTGCATTTTATTCATCCAGATGCTGTATGGTAGAAAATTATGTCCTGTGCTTAAAACCAACAGCATGCTTTAAGCATCAATCTGGGTGTAATTTGGGACATGAGGCTGGAGTTTGTTTTGTGGTCCCAAGACTGTACAGTGGGTAGTTTTTCTTGCTTGCATTTCCACTGTGTTTATTTCAGCAGTAAATGCCTCCTGGCTATATAAATGCAGGATGCTCTAATTTGTCTCTTCATATATAAACAGAAGGAGGGGAAAAACAAAAACTAGAGGACAAATTGAGGTGGCGTTCCTTGGTCATAAAATGCAACTTAACCCGGTTATAGCTTATTTGTGCTTTGCTAGAGCTGCAAAAGACACTTGTGACTTGGATAATCTGTTGATTCATTTATCCAGATCAGATCTCTGGTTCTCTTGGCAGTGTTGAAGGAAAGCAGCACTTTGAGAAAGGTGTTTTTTCCCCCTATTTTTAATGGCACCGCTGTTCATGGTCCTGAAGAAAATAAATGTTTGTCTTGGATGATTGTCCAAGCACAATAGGACATCACTCTGGTTTCGAAACCCTACAATCGGATGCATGGGTAGTGTTTACAGAGCACCTTTCCATAAATATATATGCTCATGACAACATGCAATACAATAGAAAGTGCATAGTTTGGGGGGGGGGATATTTTAGGGACTGTAACTCCTAAAATCCCAGAATTTCTAATAGGGTTGCCAGGTGCCCCTTATTATTTAGGATATCCCTTATTTTACATCTCAAAAGCTTGTCTCTTATCGGACTGGCAGGCATCCCATATTAAAGGTAATGTTTTCCCCTTTGACATGATTGTCAAGTTTTGTCTGACTGCAGTGTGTGGTGCTCATCTCCATTACTAAAACCAGAGTTGTCAAAGATGACTCTGTGATCATGTGGCCAGCATGACTGCACAGGACACTGTTACCTTCCCTCCAAATTGGTGTTCATTTATCTACTTGCACTTTTACATGCTTTTGAACTGATAGGTTGGCAGAAGCTAGGACTAGTGACTAGTGTAGAATCATAGAATCATAGAGTTGAAGAGACCACAAGGGCCATCCAGTCCAACCCCCTGCCATGCAGGAACTCCAAATCAAAGCATCCCTGACAGATGGCCATCCAGCCCCTGCTTAAAGACCTCCAAGGAAGGAGACTCCACCACACTCCGAGGGAGTGTGTTCCACTGTCGAACAGCCCTTACTGTCAGGAAGTTTCCCCTAATGTTGAGGTGGAATCTCTTTTCCTGCAGTTTGCATCCATTGTTCCGCGTTCTAGTCTCTGCAGGAGCAGAAAAAAAGCTTGCTCCCTCCTCAATATGACATCCCTTCAAAGATTTGAACAGGGCTATCATATCACCTCTTAACCTTGTATTCTCCTGGCTAAACATCCCCAGCTCCCTAAGTCGTTCCTCATAGGGCATGGTTTCTAGACCCTTCACCATTTTAGTTGCCCTCCTTTGGACTCGCTCCAGTTTCTCCACATCTTTTTTGAATTGTGGTGCCCAGAACTGGACACAGTATTCCAGGTGGGGCCTGACCAAAGCAGAATAGAGTGACAGGAACTCACTCTGTTACACCGTGCCTAGGCCTCGAACTGCCAACCTGTTAATCTTGCAGTCCTCAGAGTCAGCATCTTAACCACTGAGCCACCATGTCCCCTAATTAGGTGTCCCTTCATATATGGAGCTATATCTTAAGTATTCCTAAGTATACTTATTATAAGTTAAGTATACTTGGCTAAGTAACTTCTCCTGGCCCAACCTTGCCCTCCACCCACAAACCTGAAGGGAATTCCATACGCCCATGCTTCAGTTGCTGGCAGAATGGACTTCTTCCCATGCAACTAATGTCCAATAAAGTAGGTTTGTGGAGGGAGGGTTACTACTTTATCTGGCATCAGCTGCACAGGGAGAAGAAAATTGATTTTGCTAGCGATTGGAGCATGGGTGAATAATATTTCTGTCAAGTCTGGAGGAGTCGCAGAATCACAGAGTTCAAAGAGACCCCAGGGCAGCTAGTCTAACCCCATTCTGCCATGCAGGAAGACACAATCAATGTACTCCTGACAATGGCCATCCAGCCTCTGTTTGAAAACCTCCAAAGAAGCAGACTCCACTACACTCAAGGCAGTGTCTTCCACTGTCAAACAGCTCTTACTGTCAGGAAGTTCTTTGTAATGTTGAGCTGGAATCTCTTTTCCTCTAGTTTGAATCCATCGCTCCAGGTCTCTGGAGCGGCAGAAAACAAGTTTGCTCCATCTTCAATATTGTACCTTTTTGAATATTTGAAAGTCACACTAATAGACGTTACCTACTTAAGGATATTTAACTAAGTAGTGAACACAAGATTCTGGCCATTATTTTTGGACTTCCACATAAAATTGCCCCTGTTACCTCCAAATTCTGTAGCAATGCTGGGCTGGGTGTATACACATGGGTCCTACTGTGCCTTGTGGACCCACCACCGCTGGTGTGAGTCTTTCCCTCCAAGTTCAGAAACAGTCACCCAGTTTCATCCACATACCTGGGCACCTTGTTGTGACCTCAAGAGCGAGCGACTTGCACTGCTGGCAGTGATGCTGGACACCACAGTGGGATGGTGACAGAGGAGTGGGTTATATATTGTTGTTGTTGTTGTTGTTGTTGTTATTTATAAGCAACCATGAATGTTGCTATAAAGTTATTTGGCTTGTCCTGCAAAATTCTGAAGCAAAAGGTGAGATTTTAATCCTAATTTAGGCAGGAGAACTACATAAACTGGAACTTTTCCCCATGAATAGAGTGTACATTTGAACCAAAGATTTGGTACTGTGTCATGTAGACAGGTTGCAGTGAGGGCAGGGAGAAACCAATGTAATTGTCCGATGTAGACATGTCCTTGGTCAAAGCAGAAATGCCCAAATCACTGAGCCAGATGGACCATCTAGATAGCAGAGACTGAATCCTGAATATGCCAAAGCTCTATCACTGAGCTATGGTTCTTGTTTTCTTCTTGCTCCATCCCAAACCAAGTCTCAACCCAACCTCAGTGTTCAATATCTCCCATCAGTAAGGCCATACTGTCAGGCATAATTAACTTGCATGGCTTCACTCTTGGAGATCGTCCATAAATTAGGTAATAATTAGATTTAATTTACTTTCTGTTCTGTTAGGATCTCCATTAAAACTTAAAAAGCTTTGGAATTTCACCTCCTGCAACATTTTATTTTATTTTAATACAGAACAGTAATAAGATATGTCAGTATTATTATTATTAGCTTTACTTCTCCCTGTGGGACAGGAAGAAGTTAATTAAAGGGATGTTTCAGGCAGAAAGAATTGGATTCCAAGGACTGTCACCCGATGATACGACAAGAGCGATTCCTCATCTATATATCTGTACAGGCATAGTGTGCAACAATTCTATATGCTTGAAGGAGCAACATTTGCAACCAGATTCCTTTCCAAACAATAAGCAAGGCTGGGATGGAGAATGAAGTTTTTCCTTTTATCTGGCATTTCCAGGTCAAGACTGTTCCATGTCCTCTGTGTGTGTGTACATGTACATACCCCTTATATTTTATCTGTTATGAATGATTTCAGTGCAGTTTACAATCGCTGAAAGAAACAAAACAACAGTGGATATCCCCAGAACATGAAAAACTTGCTTTTTGGACTATTGACTTCCTAATGTTAGAGCACAACAGGAGCATCTGGTGTACATTGGAAGTGTCCAGTGTGCATCAGAATAGACAAGTGTGCATCAGAAGTACCAAGTGAGAATTGGAGAATAATTGCTGGTGCCCTGAGATACATCTTCACATGTTGATAGCAGAGGTTCTCTCATACTAAAGATTTGGAAGGCTACACAGGATAGACTGTGTTGTAGAATGTTGGCCACTGTTTCCTGCTCTGAAAACATGTTTTTGATCAAAAACTTATTTCTGTGCTCAAACAATGTTTCCTGTACAGAAATATTACAGCTACTTCAATGCAGAATAATCACCAGAACACTTTGGAATGTGTGAACAGCAAGGAAACACCAAAATTGTGCTGCTACATTATTCTTCCTATCAATGTCGTCATTGTCGTTGTCATCGTCATCATCATCATCATCATCTAAGAAATTAAAAACAACAAATACTACTTCCAACCCTCTTCTGTCTTAGCTACTGCAGACTCAAAAGTTCTGACCTCTCTTTTTGTTCCCCCTTTGGGTTTTTCTGTAATCTGTTGCTCCATCATTTTGCTAAATGTGAGTGCATCCAACTCTATATCAATATATTTGAAGCCCATTTGGAACATCACTGTTTGGTTTTCATGGATTAATCATTTCCATTATTGTATCAGCAAGTCCTGTTGGGTAGCTGGTAGTGCTGGAAAGATGGAATCTTTCCACTCAGTCTGGATCTTTTTAAAAGGAGTAATTAAATCGACCCAACACTCAAAACAGCAAGTACTATAAACATTGGAAACATCAATGAACAGAATCACTATGTGGTAGCTAAATGAAGTCCATGCTGCCAAGTTTTTTAATGTAACAAAGCATCTCTAAGACCGCCTGCTCTGTGTATTTTAATCTTGGATGCTTTGGCTGGTGCACATGGACACAATTATGGCCTTTGTCTTTCCTTTTGCTTTCAATTCAGTAATATGCGTCTGAGGCATTGCTCTGTGGCTGAGGAGATGTTGTCTTCATGGTACACTAAGTTCTCATTTATAGGATTGTTGGGTACTGTGCATAAAATTGCTGTCTCCCTCTCTCTTTTTAAAAAATCACAGCCAGCTGTTCTACCTGTGCTAGCTCTTTTGAAGCTCTTGAGAGTGCCTCTTGCAAGTGGGTGTATACTGCAAAGATTTCCCATAGAGGTGAAGCTACCAATCATATATCCAGAGGAGGCACATTAATTCAGGCCCAACTAGATATCACAACGGGTTCCTGTATGCTTTCTTTTGCCAATGAATAATCAGCTACAGTGTGTGTGCAGAGAGTCATTTTTGATGTTAAAAAGTGGCCTTGTTTTGCTCACGTTTCAAGTCTGATGAGGCTGATTTGAGCTAAATGGACAGCCTACTGGAAATCTAAGATCATCTAAAAGAAAATGTTTGCAAAAGGGGTTCAAAGAGTCATCAGTGGCTGCATTTCAAACTGAAGTGAGGTCTTGACTGGAGTGGCTCTATTATGGAGCCAAACATTCCAATATTTTCTATCAGTTTTCGATATAATGGGTTAGACAGAATCCTTATCAGGGTTATGGATAATAGAAAACTGGGAAGTGTAGCTAATGCATTGGAAGATGGGGGGGGGGGGGAAATCAACAGGACCTTGATAAACTGGGCAGAAACTAATAAAATAAAATTCAAGAGGCAAAGAAGTCTACATTTAGGCCACCAAGACCAAATACACAGGTATGGGATGGGGAATACATGGCTCTGCAGTACTACATGCAAAATGACCTGGAGTTATTGTTGACCATAAACTGAGTTGGGAGTGTGATGCTGCATTTAAAGAAAAAGGTGGATGCTATTTGCCAAGTCAAGGGAAGAAGTAGTATACTATTTTATGCACTGGAGTACTGCATTCATAAAATCATAAAATCATAAAATCATAGAGTTGGAAGAGAACACAAGGGCCATCCAGTCCAACCCCCTGCCATGCAGGAATTCACAATCAAAGCATCCCCGACAGATGGCCATCCAGCATCTGTTTAAAGACCTCTAAGGACGGAGACTCCACCACCCTCCAAGGGAGCGTGTTTCACTGTTGAACCCCTCTTACTGTCAGAAAGTTCCTCCTAATGTTGAGATTGAACCTTTGTTCCTAGATCTTGCATCCATTGTTCTGTGTTCTAGTCTCTGGAGCTGCAGAAAACAAGTTTGCTCCATCCTCAATGTGACATCCCTTCAAATATTTGAACAGGGCTATCATATCACCTCTTAACCTTCTCTTCTCCAGCCTAAACATCCCCAGCTCCCTAAGTCTTTCATCATAAGGCATGGTTTCCAGACCCTTCACCATCTTAGTTGCCCTCCTCTGAACATGCTCCAATTCAGTTCCCAATGTCTCATTTTAAGAAGTATACCAACAAGTTGGAGCAGATTCATTGAAGGGCAATGGATGACAAAATATGAGGAAAGGAGCTGGGCATATTCAGCTTAGTGATGAGAAGATGGAGGGGTGACATGATTGTGCTTTTCAAATACCTCAAATGATGTCAAAGAGAAGAAGGGGCAGGCCTGTTATTTGCTGCCTCAAGTCTAATGATTTTATATTAGAGGAGGGTAGATTTCATTGAATCTTAGAAGGAAAGTCTTGACAGTGAGCACAGTTTGACAGTGCAGCCATTTGCCTGGAGAAAAAAAAAATTAGGTCTCCTTCTTTGGATGTCTTCAAAAAGAGGTTGGATTGTTACCTGCTGGGGATTCTCTAGCAGGGATTTGGACCCAATGCCCATAAGATTGAACTGGATGATTCTATGGATCTATGATTTTTCTATTTAGATGGTCACCTACCACATTTTGACCAAATGAAAATGATCATGGAGTTAATGTACTTGTACAGTGGGACCTTGGCATCTGCTGGGGTTTGGTTCCAGGACCCACCATTGTTACCACCATCCATAGATGCTCAAATTCCATGCAATGGCAAAGTGTAATGGTGCCCTTTATATAAAATGGCAAAAGCAAGGCTTGCTTTTGGAATTTATATTATTTCTTAATATTTTCAAGTTGAACTCTTGGATGAAAAATCTGTGGATACAGAGAGTCAATTGTACTATAATTCTTTATGACTAGGTATATGTTACATTTATTTGTCATGCCCTAAGATAATAACATTCTGGAAGTCTGTTCTGGAGGAAATGGAGGAAATGGTTCTATTTTACTCTTGGTTCCATTTTGTCATATGAGAACATATGAGAACATATGAGATCCTGCAGGAAGAGTTGGAAATGATTATGTCTCTCCTGGCTGTCATGAGAGTGGTTATCAGTTATAATTGGAGATAGAAGAAGGTCCCTCTGTTAGTGTGAGAATCAGTTGTTAAGAACTGGAATGAGATAGACATCATGAAATGAGCAAATATTGGGGAAGAAGATAATCAGATAGCTATAAGGCTGTTCAAAAATGGAGCAGTTTTGCAATGTGTTGGAATCTGAAGGTTCAGAATGAGGAGGGCAATGGAATAATATTAATAATTAATTTGTTATGGGGCATTTTTTTTTACCTAGGATACCCAGGCTATAGTATTTCTGATTTCAATTTCTGAGTGTGAAAACTGGACAGTGAGGAAAGCCAAGAGGAAGAAAATCAACTCATTTGACATGTGGTGCTGGAAGAGAGTTCTATAAATGTCATGGACTGCTAAAAAGACTGGTTGAAAGTCTCTCATCCAAAAGGTCTCCATAAGCCAAAGTCAACTTGATAGGAAATAATATAACAAATATGTGTTTCTTATCTTTATTGTTATGTTTTTTAATGATTTTATTGTTTTGAAAATTAAAAACCTTTTAATATGACAGCTTGTATTTATTCATTTTCCTTCTTCAGTTTTTTAGCTCTGTTGTGTACATATTGTTTTCTAATGTCAGGAGAAAAAAGACATATTAAACAAGGAACCAAACATTAGTAGGTTGCTAGTAGCTCTGTTACATGGAGAAGGTGCATCCATGTTGGCTTTTGTGGAGCTACTTTGGATTTAATGGGAACAATTTACGGTGCTGATCCATTGCAAACTATTTCTGTAGAAGAGGGAATTTGAGCCTTCTTAGGCTTCAGGTAAAGGACCAAAAATATTTAAATATCAAGAATATCAAAGCCAAGCCTGTTGGGTCTAGCTTTAAATCAGCAGAGTAGCAGAAATGTGCCTATCTCTAACTATGCTTCCCTAAGAACTGAGACTGACTCAAAAACAACACAAGTAGCTTGCAGTTCAAACAAAAGTTTACTAATGGCTTTAATCTATATATACATAGAGGCTATAGCCTAATCTAGCTAGTTCAGGTTAAGAAGAAATATTTATCTTACCATCTTTCTGAAGAAAGTTGATGGAGAAGGAAGATGGAGGACCCAACCGGTCAGGAGAAAAACTTATTGTGAAAGTGTGAGTCCCAAAAGGGATAGTCACTCAAGTTACAAGGTTAGTTTGAATGAGAGGAGTGAGAGAGAGGGCTTGCATGCAGGAAATCCCTATGATATAAAGAGGGGAGAAGAGAATGCAAACATCTTCCAATATTGCTTACACCACAAGTATCCTATGTAGAAATTCCCTCTTCTACACTACACTATACTATACCTACTAGTAATTCTACTTCTACTTCTACACTGCAATATACCTACTAAAGATAAAGGGTCCTTGTCTCTCATTTTATCTGGCAACACTAACAGTGTCTCTTAATTCTGTCTCTGAAAGTTTATGTTATCTTTTTTCTATGTTAGAAAAATTTTAGATACCACGCAGTACAATTAATCTTATTACAGGAAGGGAAAAGCCAAATATCCACCTTGCTCAGAGGCTTAGGCTGCATCTGCACTGCAGAAACAATGCAGTTTGATACTGCTTCGATTGCCATGGCTCACTGCTGTGTGATTCTGGATCTGTGGTTTTGTGAGATATTTAGTCAGCGAGTTCTACTGCCACAACAAACTGCAAATCCATAGGACAGAGCCATGCCAACTGAAGTTGTGTCAATCTACATTAATTTGGCAGTGCAGATCAATCCTGAGTGTGCAGCAGAATCTTTTTTGACTCCTTGGAACTTTTGAATTGGCCTTTCTCAAGGCATCTGAGATAACAAAGCCCATGCAGATGCTGACTAATGCTGGTAAAGACCAAAAAACACTGGAAACAGTTGGGAGTGCAGGTCTCATTCTATTGAAAGGCTTGAGAATAGTAGGAAAGCAGTCAGATTGCATCTTCTTGATAGTTTTGTTTCTATAGCCTAACATGGTAAAGAACATTCTCATACTGAATATTGTTTAGTAATATTTAATACTGGATATTGAATATTGGGAGACATGCAAACTTATGTTGCAGCACCAGTAGGATTCCTACCCCTTACACAACTTTTTAAAAATCAAGGACAGACTAATTTTGAATTACAGCAATATCCTTGTAGACCTGGCACTCTTCTGATTTCTCTCAAATCCAGTGTCTGTGAATTTGTTAAACTTCTGTATGTACATATGAAACGAGAGAGACTGCATAGGCCACAGACCTAGACATTTGTCTTATCCATGGAAGTAACATTTTTTTCATACACAAATTCCCCTTTTGTTTGTTAACACCAGCATCCCACACTATATGGAATACTTTTGCAAGTGAGGTTTCATAAATGGCTCTTGGAAATATTTTTTGACGTTGGCTGCAGACTCTGACTATTTTTCCCCCAATTTTTTTCTGTTATAAAGGCACACAACTCAACAAGAGACCAACAAAACGATCACAACATGCGCAAATGCTATCCGACAGTTATCTGAGGTCATCAGAGGTTCTTCAAGGGTAAGTGGCCTTTGAGATTATATCTAGTAAGATTCTCAATGATTTATAGTGCCTGCCTACCTACCTAGACATAGGTCTTGTGGACTTTTGGAAGTTTTCTCCCATGCACATGGGATTTTTTATATATAAAAAAACTTCACCTGAAGTAGGTATTATCATTATCATTATCATTATTTTCATATATCCCACCTTTCCCCCAATACAGGGACTCAAGTTGGCAGTTCTTCTCATCTCTTTTCTTATGCCCTTCCATAAATTGGTAAATTCCTTTATAGGAAGGTGTTTGGACTATCAATAATGCAGCCTCTGTTAGCATAATATTAGTCATCTGCTTGGCTATTGTGAGTTTGTTCTATTAGATATGGGGAGAAATAACTTGAGGGGTTACCTGTCAGCTGTGACAAAATAACCTAACTAGACACAACAGTGTGACAACTTTTATGCTGCATGTTTACATCATCATCATCATCATCATCATCATCATCATCATCGATATATGTTTCACATAATGCAAAAGCCTGTAATGTTTTGAAATCAATCATGATGCATTTTGTACTTTTTGGTAGGGGCTTCACAGACCGCCCCGAAGGGGTGGCGTGATACTGCTCTTTTCCTAGCCAGATCAAGGCTGTAGCGACCACATGCCACAACCCTGATCTGGTCTTTCCAGGGTGCAAAAAGGAGCCACAAAAAGCAGCTCATTTTTTGCACCTTGGAAAGGATGGCTTAGCATTGCTGCGGCTTGGTGACACTCCTTCAGCTATGTCGTCTGGACACAGTGCCAGAGGAGCACCATGGCACCACATGCTTGTGGCATCATGGCACCTAGGGGCAGAGTCGGGATATGCATCATCTGGACACAGCGCCCGACTCCACCCCTAGGCTGGCCTTAATGGCCAGTTTGAAGAGGGCCTAAGTAAATTTACTGCCCCAGGAGGATTTTTTTTTTAAAAAAATTGCTGTTTTGTTTTGGCTTTTTATCCATACGAACCATATGGGGTACCCTGAAACATTTTCTGGTCTGACTTTGAATGTTCTCCTTAACATACATTGTGTTTGCAACTTGGCTTCAGGCAGCTAAACGTCTTGTGGCAACCCTGATTCCAGGCAATTTCCATTTGCAATCCAGATAATAATGATAATAATAGCAAGAAAAGTAACAGCCACTACTACCACCAGCATCTGACTTAGGTCTGACAGTTTCTAAGGTAGTCCTTTTTTATTTATTTTTAATTGTTTTGAAGTAATTTATTGTATAACTAGTTACAAAACATGAAAAAACATACTCATTTTCACTAGCATTATAAACCCTTTATGTTACTTAGTCTGCTACATGTTGCTTTTAATATTCTTATGTGTGCCTGTTAGTAGGAAGAAAACAACTACAGTCCAGAATCTCAAAGATTAAAGTTGTGTATGTGTACTGTCCTCTCCCTACTGACAGGTACCCATGAGGCCATTAAAATGCTCCGGACGCCCATCACCAACAGAATATTTGTAGCAGCTAAAACAGCTGTTGATTCTAGACTCCATCAACAGGAATATAGTGTCCAGATCAAGGAAAGAGCTGACACAGTTGGCTCTCCATATCTATGGATTCTTTATCCATGGATTCAAGCATCCATGTATTGAAAACATATTTCAAAATATATAAATTCCAATAAGCAAACTTTGAGTTTGCCATTTTATATATGGGACACCATTTTACTACCCACTGCATTTAATGGGACTTGAGCATACCTAAATTTTGGTATCCACGGGGCCTCTGGAACCAAACCTCAGTGGATACCGAAGGATCACCATACTAGCCTTTTCAGGTTTGCCCAGACCTCATCTGGAATCCTTTGGAAGTTTATCACACTGGAGCTAATTCCGGCATTGAAGAGAGATTAAAGTGCATTTAAAGCATCCCACAAATAAAGCAAAAATGCCGATTAATTGTGTGAATAATTATCACAGGCAATTGCGCAAATAAAGTAATATCAGAAGTGCATTGTTGCTGAAATCCCGAAAGTAAAAAGATGTGTGTTAATGCTTCTTTGTGACTACTTTAATGGTGGGTTTTGTATGGTGTTGTGTGAGATTGTTTCACATAACTACGTGATTTTTCTGGGATATTCACATGATAAACTCCCAATCTCCTTCATGTGATAAACTCCTTTGTTTAGCTCTGACCACCAGAATTCAAGAAGTGTGTTGACAAGCTAGAATGTATCCAGTGAAGGCTGACAAAGACATTAAAAGGTCTGGAAACCATTAACCCTTATGAGCAATAGCGTAGAAAACTGGACATGTTTAGCTTGGAGAAGATTGAGAGATGGCATGATATGGCCCTGTTTTCAGTATCTGAGGAGGTGTGATGTTGAATATGGAGCAAGTTTGCTTTCTGCCACTCTGGAGACTAGCGCATAGATTCAAATTACAAGAAAAGAGATTCTACCTAGACTTTAGGGCAAACTTGTTGGTTGTAAGGACTGCTGGACAATAGAATAAACTACTTTGGAGGGTGGTGTACTCTCTTTCTTTGGACAGAAGTTGCATGAGCATCTTTTTGGGAATACTTTAGTTGTATATTCCTGCATGTCAGGGGTTGGATTAGATGGCCCTTGCAGCGTCTTCCAACTCTGTGATTTTATAACAAACCCTTTTCCATTTCCAGAAGTGGATTTCCTACTAGAAACAAACCAGCTAGGCTAAATAAGCAGCCCTTTGGAACACAACATCACAATATAGCTGTGCACATTCACACTTGCACAGACGTAGTGGACTGTGGGATTATTGAGTTACCAAATGAAAGTTGAGATGAGATGAAATGAAATATTTCTTCCCACAGCCTTTTACCAAGATGCAGGAAATTGGTTGATTCTCGTACATCTAGAGACATTTTCTGTGACACAAATTGGCTCCAGTGGGAAGTCAAATGAAGACAAGCAAAAACAGAAAAAGGGAAAGAAAGCATAGCAGTTGCTGACACGTTAATGCCATTTCCATCAGCATTGGGACTATGGCAAATGCTACAATTGGAGTACAAGCAAGACTGGAAAGAAGAGCCCTTTAAAAAAGTGAGAAGAATGTCATGTCGAAATCCTACATTGAACAGACAGAGGGTAACTTTAAGCTCATAGTTACACAACAATTGTCATATGCCATCTTGTGTCATCTAGTGAGTTGTGAGGTTGCACAAGCAAAGTGAAACACATCAAGGTAAAATGCACATTCATGTGAAATAGGCAATGTGCCTCAAAGTGCATTGTGTGCATCATATTTTATTTATTTATTCAATTTATATCCCACCTTTCTCCTATATGGGGCCCAAAGCTGTGTGTTAAAACAAAATAGCTAAAACAATCTGAGTGCAATTTAAAAAATAAAATAAAACAACAATCTATTTTAAAACAATGTTAAAAATCTAAAAACAATACAGTTAAAAACTGTTGCATATTACTTGCCTTGATACTGCAAGGTACAGCCTTCAGAACATCAGAAGGGATTATGAGGCTCTGGGTAGGAAGCTGAAAGAGATGGATGCACAGGTTGTCATCTCATCTCTTCTCCCAGTAGAAGGGCATGGTCCAGGAAGGGGGAGGAAAATAGCAGAGGTAAATAACTGGCTCCGTAGATGGTGCCGCCAAAAACGGTTTGGATTCTTGGATCATGGGCTGCGGTTTCATGAGAAGGGACTTCTGGCAAGGGATGGAGTGCATCTCACGCCAGTTGGCAAAAATGTTTTTGCCAGCAGTGAAGAATCTGATCAGGAGGGCTTTAAACTGAGTTATGTGGGGAAGGGAGACAGCATTCTTGAAGGCAAAAGGGTTGGAGAAAATAGTCAAAATGACATAGAGGGAAGAAGGCAAACAGTGCAAGGACCCAACCAAATTTTTTTACACAGGCAGCAAGTAAAAGGTCTTCAATGTCTCTACACTAATGCACAGAGCATGGGAAATAAACAGGATGAACTTGAGCTCCTAGCACAACAAGGGAAATATGATATAATAGGCATCACTGAAACTTGGTGGGATGAGTCTCACAATTGGAATATAGAAATAAAGGGATATAACCTTTTAAAGAGAAACAGGCCAAACAGGAAAGGAGGAGGAATAGCATTATATGTCAGGGACATTTACACCAGTGAAGAGATCCAGAACATCAGTACTGGAAACCAGGTGGAGAGCATCTGGATAAAAATTAAAGGAGAGGAAAACAACAGGGATGTTACTGTGGGAGTCTACTACAGACCTCCAAGTCAGATGGAGGAATTGGATGATGCCTTTCTAGAACAGATGACCACACACTCAGAAAGGAGAGATGTAGTAGTGATGGGTGACTTCAACTATCCAGGTATTTGCTGGAAGTCAAACTCATCCAAATCCTCAATGTCTACCAAATTCCTCAATTGCCTCGAAGACAGTTTCATTGTCCAAAAAGTGGAAGAGGCAACAAGGGGATCAGCTATTTTAGATCTGATCTTAACCAACAGGGAAGACCTAGTTGATGGGGTGCAAGTGGTTGGATCCTTAGGTGGAAGTGACCATGTTCTCCTGGAGTTTGTTATACAGTGGAAAGGGGAAGCCAGGCATAGTCAGACACGCATTCTAGACTTTAGGAGGATGACAGAATTGGGGGCATACTTATCAAATTTGCAGTTGACACCATATTAGGAGGAGTAGCTAATACCCCAGAGGACAGGATCAAAATTCAATATGACCTGAATAGACTAGAAAGCTGGGCCAAAGCTAACAAAATGAAATTCAAAACGGAAAAATATAAGGTTCTGCACTTAGGGGAAGAAAAATGAAATGCACAGATATAGGATGGGAGACATCTAGCTAAATGAAACTACATGTGAAAGAAATCTAGGAGTCCAAGTAGACCATAAGTTGAACATGAGTCAACACTGCAGTGCAGCAGCTAAAAAGGCCAATGCACTTTTAGTCTGCATCAATAGAAGTATAGTGTCTAGATCCAGGGAAGAAATAGTGCCACTTTATTCTGCTTTGTTCAGGCCCCACCTAGAATACTGTGTCCAGTTCTGGGCACCACAACTCAAAATGGATGTGGAGAAACTGGAGCGTGTCCAAAGGAGAGCAACTAAGAGTACCTAAAGGACCGCTCTATTCTGCTTTGGTAAGGCCCCACCTGGAATACTGTGTCCAGTTCTGGGCACCACAATTCAAAAAGGATGTGGAGAAACTGGAGCGGGTCCAAAGGAGGGCAACTAAGATGGTGAAGGGCCTGGAAACCATGCCCTATGAGGAACGACTTAGAGAGCTGGGGATGTTTAGCCTGGAGAAGAGAAGGTTAAGAGGTGATATGATAGCCCTGTTCAAATATTTGAAGGGATGTCATATTGAGGAGGGAGCAGGCTTGTTTTCTGCTGCTCCAGAGACCAGAACGCGGAGCAATGGATGCAAACTGCAGGAAAAAAGATTCCACCTCAACATTAGGAGGAACTTCCTGACAGTAAGGGCTGTTCGACGGTGGAACACACTCCCTCGGAGTGTGGTGGAGTCTCCATCCTTGGAGGTCTTTAAGCAGAGGCTGGATAGCCATCTGTCGGGGATGCTTTGACTGGGAGTTCCTGCATGGCAGGGGGTTGGACTGGATGGCCCTTGTGGTCTCTTCCAACTCTATGATTCTATGATTCTATATAACCCACCCCGCACACTTAGATCTACCGGGCAACAACTACTACGAGTTCCAGAGGCTAAACTATCAATGACTATGAAGAGAACATTCTCCATCTCAGCCCCTAGCCTCTGGAACTCGTTGCCCGCTGAGCTTCGTCTTGCCACCTCTCTTACTCTGTTCAAAAAGGGCCTAAAAACATATCTATTTGAACAGGCATATCCTTAATACTTTCTCCCTGTGTGACTCCCCCTCCCCTAACGCGACCAGGCCTGAAAAATTGCTATTCTAATATTGTTTTTTTACTGTAATGTTATTAATTTTAATACTTTGTTCTTTTTATAATGTTTTTAACTTTTCATGCTGTACACCGCCCTGATCGTAGGAAGGGCGGTATACAAATAAAGTTTATTATTTATTATTATTATTATTAAGACGGTGAAGGGTCTGGAAGCCGTGCCTTATGAGGAGTGACTTAGGGAGCTGGGGATGTTTAGCCTGGAGAAGAGAAGGTTAAGAGGTGATATGATAGCCCTCTAAGTATTTGAAGGGGTGTCACATTGAGGAGGAAGCAAACTTGTTTTCTGCTGCTCTAGAGAATAGAACGCAGAACAATGGATGCAAACTGCAGGAAAAGAGATTCCACCTCAACATTAGGAGGAACTTCTTGACAGTAAGGGCTGTTCGACAGTGGAACACACTCCCTCGGAGGGTGGTGGAGTCTCCTTCCTTAGAGGTCTTTAAGCAGAGGCTGGATGGCCATCTGTCAGGGATGCTTTGATTTGGAGTTCCTGCATGACAGGGGGTTGGACTGGATGGCCCTTGTGGTCTCTTCCAACTCTATGATACTAAGATTAAAAACCACCATACCCATAGCACTAGCTGAACCAGTTAAAAACTGAAGATCTTTTAAAATCAGAAGGTATTTGCCTGCCAGTGAAAAGAAAGAAGAGAGGTGGCAAACCAAACCTCTGTTAGCAGAAAATTGCACAGCTTGGGAGCAGCCACTGCAAAAGTTTCCCCGGAGTCTTTACCAGTCTTGGTGGTGGGACCAAGAGAAAGCCTTTCCTCAAAGATGTTTTCAATAGGGTCATAGAAGGAGATAATGTTTTTCAGCTGAGTATCTATTACAGAATACTGGCTAAAGAAACTAATTAAAAATGACACTGTTGTTTAACAGTGGTCCAAGCAAATGATGGAAGGGAAGAAAGGACTTTTAAAGACATTGAGAGGCCCAGCCTAGTATGTTCTCCTTTTCCATTATGTTAATGGAGCTCAAGTTAGTGGTGTTAAAGAAATGAGTTGGCAACAGTGCAACCCTTTCAATTGTTGATATGGTTTCCTTCATTTATGGATCCCTTCCTTTTGTGGAGCCTGGAGCAATTCTCTCTGTGTACACCACCCTTAAAAATGAGAAGACATATTCCATTCATGCAATGGATAGGGGAGGTATGGTATTCATAACCTGGAGAGCAATAATGTTACATCTGCACTAGAGTTATATGGTTTTGGGAGACATTTTGCAAATAAATTAATTTCCTAGAATGAAAGGCTACCTTTGGCTATATGGTTTACAAGTGTGAACACAACTCTTACATGTCATACAACTTCAGATAATAGTAATTATATTGCTCTCTAAGACGAGGCAATGGTTTTTAAAAAATCTTCTAGGAAGTGCATCTCTAAAGTACAGTCAGTAGAAACCATCGCCAATGTTGGCTGCCTGCTGAGTCAATAAATCACTCTGCTTGTGTTTCATTGGGTTTCTTTTGTTACACTGTCACATATTGATTTCTTTGTGGCACCTGAACGAAGAGCACAGAAGTAAAAATAAAAATCTATGTGTTACTTTGACCAAATAAAACACAATTTACAGGATAATCCTACATGTTTTTATTCAAAAGCAGTCTTACTTCCTGGTAAGGCTTGTGCACTAGAATCCTGTTGGTACACTATGTTGATGTAAAATATAGTTGGGCAAGTGGTTGTACTCTGTGTAAGTGCAGCCCTCGGGCAGACAGTCATTCCAAAAACATATGCCTGTCACTCACAATTTTGACTTGATGGAAGGGGGAGCTAAACAGCATTTGCACAACTGTTAACCACAATTTTATGGCTGCATCTACACTGCAGAATGAATGCAGTTTGATACAGCTTTAGCTGCCTTGGCTTGATGCTGTGTCATTCAGGGATTTGTAGTTGTGTGAGATGTGACATTTAAAGCCATGTCAAACTGCATTAATTCTGCAGTGTGGCAGCAGCCCATGTCACCTACGTGGCAATCCATTGCTCAGTTAGAGGATATAGAATGATTGTAATGACATATATTTGCAGAAAGCTAAAACTGTATACCAGGAGTAGGGAATCTGTGTCACAAGAACTACATGTAGCCCTGAGAACCAATTTTTGGGAGCCCCGAAGTTATTTTGAATGCCTTGCAATGCCTCCCAACACCCCTAGAAGACATTATGGGACACAGTTTTTTGTACTGTAGTTTTTCAGGCGATGTGACCATGTTCTAGAATTTATTCCTGACATTTCACCTGCATCTGTGGCTGGCAGATGCCATCTCTGAAGATGCCAGCCACAGATGCAGGAAAAACATCAGGAATAAACTTTCTAGAACATGTTTTTTTGTGGAGCTTTCTGGCTATGTGGCCATGTTCTAGAAGAGTTCCTTTTTGATGTTTCGCCAGCATCTGTGGCAGGCATCTTCAGAGAATGTCAGCCACAGATGCCAGCCACAGATGCTGGCGAAACGTCAGAAACGTCAGCCACAAATGGCAGCCACAGATGCCAGCGAAATGTCAGAAAGGAACTCTTCTAGAACATGGCCACATAGCCCGAAAGCTCCACAAAAAACTATGGATGCCGGCCACGAAAGCCTTCGACTCCACATTTCTAGAACATGGCCACATACCCCAAAAAACCCACAAAAAACTATACCAGCCATGAAAGCCTTCGACTTCACATTATGAGACATTTTCACTAGATTTTGTCACCCTGGGCTGTTTTATGACCAGGAGTAGCCATTCCTCCCCCCTCCCCCCCAATCAGGAAGTGAACAGAAGTCAACTGAATATTTGCATTCCACCTAGGCCAGGACAAAACTCTCCAGCCACTTCTGTAGATAAACTTTGTTGTTGTCATTGGCTGTCAAGTCAATTCTGATTTGAATGGGAGATCTCCAAAATTCCCAGTCATTAACTACCCTGTTTGGATCTTGGCTACTGTTTTACTTTGAGCATATTGTAACATGATGTGACTTACTGGAAAAGACCATACTGCTTAGTAAAGTAGAAGGCAGGAGGAATAGAGAAAGATCGTGCTAAAGGTGGTTTTTTGTGTGGAGCTTTTGGGCTATGTGGCCATGTTCTAGAAGAGTTCCTTTCTGATGTTTCGCCAGCATCTGTGGCTGGCATCTTCAGAGAATGATAGCTTGGAAAAGGATTGGAGATTTTATATATATATATATATATATATATATATATCCTGTGTGACCCTGGGATGGAAGGAGTAATTTGCAAATGTATTGTTCTATTGCCAATGGCAGTCCTCAGGGTGGGAGGATATGCAAACAAGGATTAACGTGCTACAGGTGGTTTGTGTATGTGTGATGTCCTCTCTCTAGTAACAGGTACCTATGAGGCCATTGCAATGCTCCAGACCCCCATCACCAACACAATATTCCCATATGTAGAAGTCACCTTGATGGCAAGCAACAATAACATATTCAAAATTGTTGTTTTGGGTTTGTTTGTTTTTTCTATGCCAAGATTGGCGCAACAGGAATTAATATTTGAGAACTGGCAAAATTTGGATTGATTTCTCATGTTATGGCTAACATATTTTGGACATGCTCAGATTACTAACATAGTTTTTTTAAAAAAAAAAAAAAAAAAAGATTGGAAACCAAGATCTATACAAATGCTTTAGGAGGTTTAGGGAGTTAGAGGAGACAGATGTGAAGAATGAGAGGTTCTTGTTGTGTGCCTTCAAGTCATAACTGAATTATGGGAACTCTAAGGCAAACCTATCATGGGTTTTTTGTTGCAAGATTTGTTCAGAAGTTTCATTGCCTTCCCCTGAGGCTGAGGGCATGTGACTTGCCTAAAGTCACCCAGTGGGTTTCATGGCTAATCTGGGAATTGAATCCTGGTCTCCAGAGTCGTAGTCCAATGCTCAAATCACTGTGACATCTTGCTTTCATAATAACATGACAACCATCATATTTTGTTTTGTTTTTTCTTCTGTCATGTAAAAGATGGAGTGACCTGTTTCGTTTTTTTTTCCTTCTGCTGCTGCTGCTCTAAAGACTAAGACAAGACCCAATGGAATCAACTGAAAAGAGATTCAACCTAAACATTAGCAAGAACTTCTTGACTAATAAGAGCTTCTATAGAGTCAGTAGACTGCTTCAGAGGGCGATGGACTCTCTTTCTTGGAGGTCTTTAAGCAGATGTTTGGCCATCTTTCAAGAGATCTCTATTTTATATTCATGTTGTGAGATTGAATGGAATGGCCCCTGTGATCCCTTCCAATTACTTAGATTATATAATTCTAAGTAGAAAATAGAAGAAAAAGTGGAAGAGTGCATTATAAATGGATCAGTTCATTCAAGGACATCATTGTCCTGAATTTACCAGGGAGGTCTCTGATTCTTAGGATTATCACAAATCAAAGCCAACTTGATGACAATTAACAATGGTCTGAAAGGAGGGATTTCCCTTTATAAAGTGAACAAAGAAATGTTACTGATGGAATCAATGTTTCCCTGGCAAAACATAGCATATGTTAGACCTTTGGAATTGTATCCCTTATTTGTCTTGCTTGCACCCATGCTGGGAATGGCACAAATTGTGTTGCATAGCACTGCCCTATGCATTTTGTTCAATAATAAACATCTGAGCAGCAATTTTCTTTGAAATCATGCTTTACCTATTGATACCAGCTTCCCTATTCATCGCCAACACAATGTAGATGAAAACCATGTTCCCTGTCAGCCTTCTAAAGATACATCCTCTGCATGCATTTGATCATTCAGAAGCAGTTTGTACAACAAGGCTATCCACTCTGCTGTTCCGGTGATGATTGTATTTGGAAGAGTGTCTGTGGGTTGCATACAATGGAATGCCCTTGTGTGTTCGCCCTGGTGCTAAAATGAAACAGAACATTGTGATTCAGTTTTACAATGGCAAGATGTTTTTAATGAAGGAAAACTGACACCAAAGTGTTAAATCTTGTTTACTGATAATGGCAATTTGTTTGATGAGAGCTATAGATCAGAGAAGATATGGCCCAGGCAAGCCCTCAAAATGGCACACAATCATGAATCAAATTGAAATAACAGTAAAACACACCTGCCAATAGCGTAACATGCAATAATGAAACAAACCAAGAGCACTTAAAAGCAGCAGATTAACATAGTCAATCAGTTCATTGCTAGAAAGACCTTGTGAAATAAAAAATGCCCTCATTGAAATGTTATTCACAGGAAGTTGTTTTATCCTAGCCTTCTGTACATTGTTCTCCTTTTCTGTTTTATCCTAATGACAACTTTGAGTTACTTTAGACTAGGAAATTATAATTGGCCCAAGGTCATGAGGAGATACTTATAGCTGAGAAGATTCAAGCTCATGTCTCTCCAGGACTAGACCAACACTCAAATGAAAATTGATTCCCACCAGCTTCCTGAGGGACACAACTGAATAAGCTAGGTAGATGTTACTGGGATGGGAATTCCTAGCCAAAAGAATGATGGAACCATAGTGTTGGAAGAGACCACAGGATATCAGGTCCAGCTCAATGTGGAGACTCCGTCCAGAGTATCCCCAGCAACTGCCTGCCCAACCTCTTTTTCACAGTGATGTATCCAAGTCTTTTACTCCATGTATCAAGTCTCAGATCTCTATCTTCAAGTATCAAGCTGAGTCTCAAGTCCTTGAAAGATACTTTCAAGCCAACTCTGGAACCAACATTCACACAAAAAAGGAGGTGGTAATGTGTGTGTTTGTGTGTTTTAAAATAAATAAATAAAAAATCAAGAAGATGTGCATAAAGTTAGAATAAAAAATATTGGAAAGGAACAGCAAATATGTTAGGCAATGGGCACAGGCTGCTGAGTAGATCTCAGCATCTGTCTTAAGCCCATTGCCTAACAAATTTGCTGTTTCTGGGTGAAGTTAGGCCAACAAGTCACTTGCTAAAAACATACACATCTCGAGTTGAGTCATTCATTGCCTCGTCAAGTCCAAGACAAGTAATTGAAATGACTTGAGTCCAACTTGAGTCCAAGTCAATCTGCTTGAGCCTATACCACTGTAGTGGTGGTCCAAGGAAAGAGACCTCAACATCTTTCCAGGTAATTGGTAATGCCAAAACACTCTTGCCATCAAGACGGTTCTTTCTAATGTTCACATAAAATCTCCTCCTCTGTGAGTCAGAATCATCAGACCTGGGGTGCATCTTCTTTGTACAAATAATGCAGTTTGACACCACTTTAAATGTCACAGCTCCATTCTACAGAATCCTTGGATTTTTAGCTTTGTGAAACATCTGCACCATTTGGCAGAGAAGGCTAAAGATCTTGTAAAACTAGAAAACCAAGAATTTCTTAGGATGGAGGTACAGCACTTCAAGTGGTGTTAAACTGCATTATTTCTACAGTGTACTGTATTATTTCTACTGTCCTCTGGGACAGTGGAGAACAAACCTGTCCACTCCTCAGTGTGGTAGTTTTTGAAGTATTTAAAGAATGCAACTATGCCACTTCTCAGTCTTCTTTTCACCAGGCTCAACATGTCCAGCTCCCTCAACCATCCCTCATGTGTTTTCTTTGCATACCTCTTAACATTCTCGTTGCCATTCTCTGAGACTCTTCCATCCTTTTCTGTTTCCTTCTTAAAATGAGATTCCCAGAACTGAACACAGTACTCCAGATGAAACCTGAATACAGCAAAATATATAGTAGGACAATTTCATCTCTTGATTTGGAAACTATAATGTTCTGTTAATGCAGGCTAAAAATATGTTTTCCTTTCTTTGCTATGATCAGCAATAATCGCAAGGACCTTTTAGCATGTACTGCTGTTAAGCCAAGTTTCCTTCCATCTGTACCTGTGTGTTGGGGGGGGGGGCATTTTTTGGCCTAAATGTTGAACTTTGTATTTGTATTCGTTGAACTGCACTCTGTCAGTTGCAATCCAGTTTTCTAGTTTATCAAGGTTCTTTTGAATTAAGTTACTATCATCATCCTATGTGTTAGCTACCCCTCCTAGTTTTACATCATCTGAAAATCTGGTAAGGAGTCCCTCAACCACATTACTTAAGAAAATGATAAAAATGTTGAAGAGTGTACCAAACCACTGGCACTCCACTGAAGACTTCCCTCCAGTTTCAAGTGCAGACACTGATGGTGACTCTTTGAACACAGTTTTCCAGCCAATTATGGATCCATCTGATGATGTTTCCATCTATTCCACATTTAATCAGTTCATTAGCCAAAAGATCATGGGAGACTTTATTAAATGCTTGGCTGAAATCCAGATAAACTAAGCGTGCCAGCTCAAAAAAAGACCTCCTCTTAATCTATTGCATGTCCAGATCAAGAAGATAAAGGCATCCATGTTGGCTGTCAGTAGATGACTTGAACAAAAAGTGGGGAAATCATGCTAAAGAAGTCAGTGGTAAAAGTAAAGTCAGTGTATCAATGCCAACTATGTGGTTACAATTATTTATGCTGGTGGATAGGTCTGCAGATAAATTGGGGGAGATATAAATTTGCATAGCTCTAGAGGTGTGAGCAGTTCCTATTCGGTGACACAATCATTGGTTACATACTGTTTGCACTACTGTAACACACACTATGTGGGGCTGCCTTTGAAAAACTGTTGACTGCGGCTGCATTTGCACTCCAGAAATAGTGCAGTTTGACACCACTTTAACTGTCTTGGCTGAATGCTGTGGGATTCTGGAATTTGTAGTTTTGTGAGATATGTACTCTTTTCTGTCAGAGAGCTCTGGTTCCACAACAAAGTACAAATCCCAGGATTCCATACCATTGAGCCATGGCAGTTAAAGCAGTTTAAAACTACATGACTTAAAACGCCTGCTTTTAAGATTTTCAGGGAAAGTCTTTCTCTTGATCCCACCACCATGTCCAGAATCAATATGTTTATACCATAAAATTTTTTTACACCCTATAATTAAGAGCATAGAAATAATGCCAAGAATAATGTCCAATCGTAATCCTATCTCACTAAATCTGGTAGAGAAAAAGTCAGAATATACCTGGAGAGTTTACTCAAAAAATGAAGGGTTAGTCAAAAATGCAAAAGAAATTCTTAAACAGTGCTTTTTAGAAAACTCAACAGAAGAGGTCACAAATAAAACAATATGGGAAGCTATCAAGGCAGTAATCAGGGGTCCCTTCATAAAATATAACACTGAAGAAAATAAAAGAGAAAGAGAAGGAGTGAACAAAATTAGAGAAGAACCAAAGAAGAAAGAAGAATTTAAAAACAATCCTGGGGAAAAGGAACTAAAAATGAAATTCTAATGCTGCAGAAACAATTGAAATTGATGATAATCAAAGACAAGGGGGGGGATTACAAGTAGCCAGATGGAAACACATTGAATTTAGTGGGAAAAGACTTATTAAATTCATGTTATTTTTTTATTGTTATTTTAAAAATATTTCTTATACATTGTTTTAAATGAATTTTATGAGTCTCCTTGGATCCTCCATTGTATGATAGGGGGAATATTGATTAATTCAGTACTTAACGGCCCTGAACTTGAAAATATATAGGACTCAAAGTTTATCTGATGACCTAATATGCAATGTGTAGGGTTCAAAGTTATCTCTGAAATATGCTGTCAGTGAATAACTGATGACACAAACATTAAGGACTTTTTACTGTGTTGATAATATTTGTTCATCTTTTTCTTGTCTGTAGCAAGAACGGCTTCAGCTGGACCGTCTGAAGAACCAGCTTTCTGATGCCATTCAGCGATATGGAGCAGTACAAAAGGTAAAGGAGGATTTTCAAGATGTTCCTTTAGCTATGTGGTGTTGAAATGGAAAGTAGTACACAAGGATGCAAAGAATATTCACAAATGTTGTTGTCCTTGATGTGAAAACATTTTGTAACAGAGTGTTTAGGATTAAATTTACAGGAGCCTCCTCATATATTCAAATTGATAACCCAGGTTTTGGGGGGAAGCAACTACAGCTTCAGCAACCCTGAAGGTAGTAAGACACTTGAAAGAGGCTGATCATCCTCTTTCCCTTGTCACCATTTTGTGACTCTGGAAAAAGTACAACCTCTTGCAGAGTTCTCCATAAGTCTTCAAGCCAATATTTCTAATAATAGCACAATTTCTCTAACGATTTGCCTTGCTTCAGTATATGTTCCACCTGAAGCTAAGCATGTGATGTTCTACCTGTATATTTATTTTTAATAAATTACAGTGTGCCAGAAATACTTATGGCATTCCCCTCCCCTTCACTGAATGGTCTGGGTGTGTCAGGAGGTTTCCTTGAGTGGCAGCTTGCCACTTCCCCACACATTTGCCTGTCACTTTTAAAATGTGCAGGTTGCTTTTCATAACCCTGCCATCCGTGAAGTTTGTATGATTTCTGATTTCTCAAAAGCCGACTCTTTCAAAGCACCCCCTGCATTCTTAAGTCATACTGTTAGTTCATCCCCTGTCTCATTGTATTCCACCACCACCCTGAAATATTATGAATGAATAAGATTGTGATGCATTTCAATTCAATTCCATGTTGTATTATTTCCCTCTTTTGACAGAAAATTGCAGAGAGATCCAAAGCGCTGCTTCCCAAGGGACAGAGAAATAGAAAACAGGTAAGTGCAGTGTTTATTTCTCTGGAGAGTGCCATAAATTCTGAGCAGGTGGGCCAGCCTCTAATTCCCTTCTTGGTATTAGCTTTTTTTGTATTCAACAAGGCAATTCCTAAAATAATAATAATAATAATAATAATAATAATAATACTATTTATTTATACCCCGCTCTTCAGCCAAGGCTATCAGAGCGGCTTACAATTTGTTAATTAGACATTTCCCTGCCCTCAGGCTTACAATCTAAAAAGACATGACACAAAAGGAGAAGGGAATGGTGGTGGGGAAGGGGGAAAGTCCAGCAGATCTTCTCTCCCTCGGAGGCCTGGACCAAGGCAGATGGACTGGAAGGAGGGCTCTTCTTCCCTTCAGGCAAGGCCTGTTGGAGCTGGCTTGCTTTTCTCTCCTTCTCAAGATGGTGGATGGAGGGAAGGCTCTTCTTGCTTGCAGATTTTAGCTTTGATAAATGGTCTGTTTTCATATTCTAGAATGTCTCTTCTTGGTTGTAGCTGCTCTTTGCAAGACACCATAGTTTCTTTTTTCCCCATTTGTTTTTTTCCCCCCAAGGGAAACCACACTATGCACAATGCCAACTTGGTGGTTGCCACTCTGCTCACCACAGGTCACCTTTATTTACTCAGTTTGACTGGTTCTGTCAAAATTGGGTTACTTTCCATGGAGATAGTACAGCTTGAACAGTAGGTACCATTTTGAGATATGAATGCAAAGTTGAGTAAGAGTGCTTTGGAAGAGTTGTGAGTAAAGGCCAAAATCTCAATACAACATGACACCATGTTTGATGATGATGATGATGATGATGAAATAATAAAATAAAACAAATTTCTATTTTGCCTTCCTACAAATGACAAACAGTGACAATGCTCAGTTTATATCAGCATATGTAAAGCTCACTGAGTACCTGCAGATACCACATGAGCAGCTCTACTTCTATAACCTTCAGCTAATTATAGACATCTGTGCTAGACAAAAATGTCCAAATGCTCCTAAAGGAGAACTTGCACATTTTTAAGTGATTAAAAAAATGTCAGTCATGATCTAGCCTGAAGAATCGAACTCCTTCTCTAGCGTAATTTTCACATGCTTAAGTCATTATGAGAGAGCTAGCCATACTTAGCCTTGAAGAATCCACCTGCATTTGTAGGGGAACGTGCACATGCTTAGGTCACCAAGACCTCATCTCTACTGCAGAAATAATGCAGTTTGCACTATTTTAGTTGTCATGGCTCAATGCTATAGAATTCTGGGATGTGTAGTTTTGCTAGATATTTAGCATTCCCGATCAGAGAATTCTGGTGCCACAACACTGCAAGTCCCAGAATTCCATAGCACTGAACCATTGCAGTTAAAACATTGTCAAACGACTGTGCAAATTGGAGAGATTAACCCCTAAGGAGAAGCTAGCCCTCACCTATCCTAGTGAGTATACTGCATCTGCACAGTAATATAATGCTATTGAGTGCAGGATATAGAATCACTTTTCAGTTCTACAATGAAAACCAGTGGGAAACCACTGACTTTTTGAATCTGCCAAAGTAAGATTCCCATCTGGAGTTGGTCAAGATGAGTTTCCTCCGATGCAATCTGAACTGAAAGACAGTTTTCCAACTCATCAAAGCAAAAGCCAAGGCAAATTTTAATGGGGTGTATACAGCTTTTTGTGAAGCTACCTGGTATTTTAAGCAGGGAAACAGCTGACCCATGATTCTCCATCAAAGAGTCTTAAAAGTGAAACACGTGGGTAGAGGGTATATATAGATGGCAAGTGGCAAGGGTGCTCCTGACCCCTGATTCTTCCCCACATCAACCCATCCAGTTATCCTCTCCAGTCATTTTCTTCCGAAATGGGCTCATTTAGGATTTCAAAACATGGAGAGAGAAAGATGAATATTTAATATGATCTGAGTATTATTTGCAGGAGAAGATGAGAGGGGAGTTAGCACTCCTTCTTCCTTTCTCTGTTTTCACGGAGGCCATCATTTCCTTGGAATGTCGAGCTCAGTCTATAAGATACATGAACTGAAAGATGGCTTTCTGCATTAAAAGCACATGCAGCATGCATATTTCAACTACAGCATTTGTAGTCTGATACACTTGCCAGTCTGCATCTGTTCTCGTTTCTTGATTTCCCTTTTTTATATGGTTTCCCTCATTCTTCCATAAAGCCAAATAAAACAAGGAAATTGACAGTATAAAACCAGGGCTGCTGTTAATGCAGCATTACTGTTGATTTGATTTTCCCTTGTGCACAATGGTCAGGGAATTCACAAAGCCAGCACTCTGAGCACCAGTCACTTAAGTGCTTTGTGCATCTATTGAGGCAGTAAAGTTAACACTCTATATAACAACAGATGAATCCACATATACTTGTAAGTGGGTGAATATCCACAGTTCCTTGGAGAATCTGAAACTTGAGATATCAGTCTGGTTTTTTTTAAAAAGTTTTTTTTTCCCCTTCTTGTACAGATTTTTGTCTTGGTCTGGGATAGTGGATTCTAGTGGATCTTAGACTCAGATCCCTGGTGAGAAAGGAATCCATTCATACCACTAAAAAGATGTTCTGAAGAGGGCTGTTGAATAGATATTATTATGTGGTAAAAGCAAATTGTCTCCTCTCTCAGCCACAATTCCCTGCCAAGACATGTGATACTAGGATAATAACACTAGCCTGCCTTAAAGGATTCACCAACTTTGTGTTAACTGATTATGGGCCAATGGCTTGCTCATTATTTTATGCTGCAGTTGAATCCCAGTAAATGAAGGGGTACATGTAAGGTACTAATGAATGCTTAGAAGCCATCCATGAATGTCAACTGCATTTGAAATGGTTACACTTGCGGAACTAGGGTTAGACAATAATGAGCTGAATATGTCTTTTGTGCAAAGACCGAAAAAGTACAACTGCTTGTGTAAGAAAGAATACAGACATATATAAATCCAGTGGAATTCTATATAATTTACTGATCCTCCTCTTCTAATGACTCCTCTTCCTTCTATTATTCTTTCTTCTCCTCCTCTTCTAATTATCCCTCTTCCTCCTCCTCCTCCTTTTCTAATGATTCCTCCTCTTCTCCTTCTCTTCTTCCTCTTCTAAAGATTTTTCCTCTTCCTCCTCCTCGTCTTCTTCTTCCTCCTCTTCTATTTATTCCTCCTCCTCCTCTTCCTTGCCACCATCATATATGTATATCCTGTCCTCTGTCATGACAACTCTGGGTGACATAGTGTAAAGTCAAATTTTTAATAATTTAAAATCATTAACATTATTTAAACAGATTAAAAGCTTAATATAAAAACAAGATAAAACAAGACCATTTATAAACCAAATCAAACAGTTCACAGGCAAAGAATGGGATCAAATCAATTAAGTCCTAAAGGCTTTTGGAAAAAAAAAAAACCTGTGTATTGACATGGTACCAGAAGGACACCAAAGTTGGTGCCAATCCGACCACTGAGGTGAAGCTGTGTCTTATCTGGGATGCCACAGCCGAGAAGGCCCCATGGAAAAACCTCTGAGCAACTTATATTGTTGTTGTTGTTACAGGCTGAATATCCAAAATGCTGAAATCTGAAATCCTCCAAAATGCAAAATTGTCCACATGGGTAGCTGAGATAGTGACACCTTTGCTTTCTCACACACAAAATTATTAAATGCATTGTGTACAATGCTACACATATAAAGTGCATATGAAAAATAAATGAATTTCATGTTTAGATTTTGGTCCCAACTTTCAGATATCTCATTATGTATATGCAGATATTCCCAAATCCTAAAACAAACAAACAAACAAAATGAAATACTTATGGTCCCAAGCATTTCGTATAAAGGATCTTCAATCTGGATGATGGTGGTGGTGGTGGTGGTGGTGGTGATGATGATGGTGATGGTGATGGTGATGATGATTACAGGTTGAGTCACTCTTATCTGTAATTCCAAAATCTGAAATCTTTCCAAAAACAATATTTTTTTTATCCGTGGGTAGCTAAGATAGCAACACCTTTACTTCCTGATGATTCAGTGTGCACAAACTTCATCTCATGGGGAAAAAAATCATTAAAACTATTGTAAAAAAATACCTTCAGTCTATCTGTGGTCCCTTGGTATCTGCTGGAGTTTGGTTCCAAGATCTCCTATGAATACCAAAATGTGTGGGTGCTCAAGTCTCATTAAATACAGTGATGTAGTGAAATTACATTCCTTATATAAAATGGCAAAATCAAGGTTTGCTTTTTTTGGAATTTTTTATCTTTTTTTGCATATTTTCAACCTGTGGATGGTTGAATGCATGCAGAAGGAATCCATGGATATGGAAGGTCAACTGTATATGAAGCATGAGTGAATTTTTTTGTATTATTATTATTATTATTATTATTATTATTATTTCTATTTCCCACCTCTCCCCATGGATCGAGGCGGAATTCCAGCATAGTTCAAAAACAGTATACACAATTAAAACAATCGACTAAAAAGAATCCTAAAATCATCATAAAGACAGTAAGAACATGATCCAGTGTACAGTATAGTCTAATCCCGGGCAGATCACAGATATACATAGCTGTCAATCAAGTATTCTGTGTTCTCGTTCCAGATGAGGTGTTTTTAGTAATCCAGATTATAAAAGGTCAGAAGGGTAGCCCGCTGGAAGAGATCCATCTTAAGTGCCCTCTTGAAAATGTCCAAGGAGGTAATAAGACAGATCTCTTCCAGTAAGCTATTCCATAATTTCAGGGCTGTGGCAGAAAACGCTCTGTGGGAAGTCGATATTCCAACAGGTTCTTCCCTGAAGTTCTGAGAGTGTGGGGCGGATTGTGTAGGGAGAGGCATTCCCTCAAGTAACTCGGGCCCAAGCCATATAGGGCTTTAAAGGTAATAACCAACACTTTGTATTGGGCCCAGAAGCTGATCGGCAGCCAATGTAACAATCTTAATATGGAGGTAATATGGTCTGTTCTTGATTCCCCCGTAATCAATCTGGCTGCCGCATTCTGGATCAGCTGAAGCTTCCGGACTTGATACAAAGGTAGCCCCATGTAGAGTGCATTACAGAAATCTAAACGAGAGATTACCAGTGCATGTACAACTGCTTCAAGGTCCCGTCTGTCCAGGTAAGAATGCACTTGGCGTATCAACCGTAGTTGATACCATGCACTCCTGGCTATCGCCTCCACTTGAGATGTTAACTGGAGGGATGAGTCCAGGAGTACTCCCAAACACACATTGTTCTTTAGGGGAAGTGTGACCCCATCTAGAACAGGTTGACAAACCTCCAAGTTTAGACTTGGATTCCATCTTTAAGATATCTCATTATGCTTGTGTCTATATGTGTATATGTGTGTGTTTGTGTGTATGCAAATGCAGGAATTCCAAAATAGGAACCCCCCAAGAGTTCTGAAATCCAAAACATTTCTGGTCTAAGCATATTGGATAAGAGAGACTCAACCTGCATTGTTGTTCTTGTTGATAGCATATTGGCCAAAATCTTGCACCAGTATCTACACATTCATGATAAATCTCCCAATGTCAACTCTGTAGTCAACATCTACCAGAAGTTGATCATAAATCATGCTGGAGGATGTACAAATGCCTAGAGAAATGACAAATGTGGAAGACCAACCGTTTTTCCAGCCTGGCAAAGAGCAGGGAGAGCAGCAGAGATGCATCCTCAGTAACCTCCCAGGAGTCCTTAGGACGTTTCTGAGGTTTGACGTCATTGATGTGTAGTGAACCTATTCTAATGTTTTATAAGGGCTTGCGTGTAGTTGCCACATCCCCCAAATGGAAAAATTTCCAAAAATGTGCACGTATATGGTTTGAAACTTTTTTACCTTTTCTGCCACTTCAACTTGCTAAGTTGTTTCATGCGTTCTCAGTCTTTTAAATAACCTTTATGCTTTTAAATTTTAAAGTGTTTAAATTGATTTCACTTGTATGCTACTGTGAGCTCCCATGATACAGTGTGGGACATGCCTTTCTTGACAAATAATATTTAAAATAATAAGCTTTTTTTTTATTTTACTGGGGAAAGCACAGCAGCTGGATGATCATGATGCTTCTTGGTGCCTGTGAGCTCTTCTGTTCCCGTGCTCTCTCCAAGCTGCATTTGCAGGAGCTTTAAATCACGTCTTGTCCCATGCCAAAAGGTCAGGCGGTTACCAGAGGAATAAATGGGAACCCTCATCCTACTTGTCATCTCATTTTGATGTGAAATGCAGCATTATTTTAATACCCGCAGAGATGGATTATTGACAGGGAGGGAAATTGTATTCTTCTAAAACCCTCTTTGGCGGCAGCATTTATAACATGATTAAAGGTGAATGCTGCCAGTTGCCAGTTCCTCTCTCCCTCTTGCTCACTTCCTTCATCCCAGAAACATATTTCTAAAAGTGGGTTACTATTTATGCCACAGGAAGGGATAGAGATAAGAGCACTGATGGAATCAGAGATGGAACTGCTAAATCTGACCACGCTTCTACAGTTGGCTTTTGTGCTATGAGTCTCTGCATGTGGTCTTAGGCTTTAATTTTTGCAGTGCAACCTTTGTGCTGAATGGCAACATTGTAACTGAGTGCATAAGGCTGCACACCCCTGTGCATTTGTATGGAGAGTGTCACCTTATGTGCAACTACATTTCTGTAACCTGAATAAGGATTTCTATGTAGGATAACAATGTCCAACTGCTTATGTAGAAGAACTGAAGCATATATAAGAAGCATATCATTTGGGCTTTTGTGGTGTGCGCAACCACGGGGTGCAAGATTGTTGGTACCTACAACCAGGTGTTTTTTCCTTGCTCAAGGTTTCAGCTCCGTGGGTGGGGGGGAACAAATTTAAGCTATTCTTATTCTTCTTTCATCTCTTTCCTTGCAACAAAGGCCATGCCAGAGCTGTGGGGGAATTATTCTTCACAATAGCACACATGTGTTTTTATTTTATTTTATTTGAGAAGGCTCATTTTCCTCTTCAAGATTCTGTCTGGGATCCAATTAGTGACTTACACATATGCCATGAGGTCAAGAAGCTGAGGAATCAGTTACGAACCAGGAAAATCAAGGCAGACAGAGAAACATATAAAAGAATATGTGAATTTGAAGGCTTTCACAGCTGGCATCCATAGTTGTGTGTGTGTGTGTGTGTGTGTTTTCAGGCTATGAGATGGTGTTCTAGAAGAGTTTATGCCTGATGTTTTGCCAGCAGCTGTGGCTGGCATCTTGAGAGGCAGTCCATCTTTCCTGTTAGGAATCTGCTCTGAAGATGCCAGCCACGGCTGCCGGTGAAACATCAGGAATAAACTCTTCTAGAAAACAGCCTCATAAACCTCAAAAACCAACCCCAAAAAAATTCACAAAAGAATAGGCAGAGTGAATTTTCAAGTGTCCAGAAACTAGGACAAAGTATCTGCACTAGCTGGGAATCTTTTCTACAGAGTGGAACGCTAATGTTGCTACCAGCATCTCTCTTTGGCAGGCCGATTGTTCAGTGTGAATGCATGAGGCAGCACCCACTGAGCTGCAGGTGTGCCAAGCCCTTTTTCAATCACACTGGTATTGCTGCTATCTTAGATGAAGGCACACCATGGAGATCTGAATGTTCTGGGGGTCCCAGAGGGAGGGAAAGGCTGGCGTGCTCCATTTGAGGATGACTTCTCATTCCTTCCCCCTGTTTCGACAAAGCTGAGACCTGCTGCTCCTCTATGGTCTGAATTTGCCCCCCCCTCCCTCATTCCAGTTGCAGGGGACTGGATTTGGAAGAAGCCAGACAGTGGTGCTAGATGTATGGACATATATAGGCTCTCAGGCTCAGGAGACCCATATCCATGCGACCAGTGTAGTGAAAAGGCTGATCTACCAGCCAATCACAGAGCAACATGAGACCGGCTAATGAGAAGCCGGCTAGGCAGGGCTATAAAAGGGCCTTGCAGAGAGAGTGGAAAGGGGCTTTTAGTTTGGGTTTTTTGACGGAAAGAGTCACATCGAAGGGAGGGTGTGCTCTTAGGGTTCCTGAGGGAACATTTTGATGGTGTTTGGAGACCACAGGGGGGTCTTAAGAGTCCAGAGAGGCTTGGATAGGCTTGAGGGAGTCTAGTAGAGAGAGGCTCAGAACAAGCCAATGGTTTTAAAGAAAGATTTTGGTCTTGGTACTGGAGATAAGATTGTGTGAGTGGCTGTATTGATATTAACACTTTAAAAAGAACTTTTTGTAACTAAGCATCAAAACAAATTAACAACTTTAAGTCTACATTATAGTTTACTTTTGTGTATTTTATAAATAAACTTTTACTAGTGTTTGTAATACAACTTTGCCTCAAACCACGTTACCTAATCTAAGTGATTCAGAGGTGCTGGAACATCATAGAGAAACCGAGTGGTGAAAAATAAGGGGATCACCACATAATAATTTGGTGGCAGTGGTTGGATTAAAAGTCCCATAGGACTGCCACAGTTGGGAATAGGTTGTGGGTGAACTCTGACTCTGCATCAGGAGACTTTTGAACTATAAAACAAGACCAGTACCTGTGATTTCACTTAGATATATTAATATATATATTTCTAAGGTCCTTCAGTGTGATTCTAAGGTATGTTTTTGGTGAAGTTTAACTGCAGAATTCCTCTGGAGGACCTAAAAATGCCTAGACAGGTGTTCTTTCTAGGAATCTTTAAGTTCTTTCACATGATTTCATGGCCAACTTCATCAGGAAGTCATTCATTTCAATAGAGTTTGCTATTCTTTGTGGTTTCATGTTTCCATGGGAAGTCCAGGAATTTATAACCCGCCCCTCTGGCCAAGCAATTGGGTCGGGGTACAGCAAGTTTAAAACAGTTACAGTTAAAATTATTACAACCCATTCCCAACCTCCCACCCCTTAAAATAAAATAAAATTAGCAAGGAATTAAAACATGGCAGCAAATACTTAAAATAAAATATCATAAAACCCAGTTATTCTTTGGGCAACATAGGTGATGGCATCTAGAATTGTAGGCTGAGAAGAAGCTGGAAAAACTCTAGGCGTAGCTTTGGAGCCGGGGAGAATTAAACGCTGTCCAGGATGGCCTGCCGAAAAAGATACGTCTTTACACCTTTTTTAAAGCATGGCCAACTTCATCAGGAAGTCATTCATTTCAATAGAGTTTGCTATTCTTTGTGGTTTCATGTTTCCATGGGAAGTCCAGGAATTTATAACCCGCCCCTCTGGCCAAGCAATTGGGTCGGGGTACAGCAAGTTTAAAACAGTTACAGTTAAAATTATTACAACCCATTCCCAACCTCCCACCCCTTAAAATAAAATAAAATTAGCAAGGAATTAAAACATGGCAGCAAATACTTAAAATAAAATATCATAAAACCCAGTTATTCTTTGGGCAACATAGGTGATGGCATCTAGAATTGTAGGCTGAGAAGAAGCTGGAAAAACTCTAGGCGTAGCTTTGGAGCCGGGGAGAATTAAACGCTGTCCAGGATGGCCTGCCGAAAAAGATACGTCTTTACACCTTTTTTAAAGCAGTCAAGAGTTGTAATAAGACATATCTCGTCCAGCAGGCCATTCCACAGCCTGGGAGCAGTAGTGGAGAAGACCCTCTGAGAGGTCTGCGACAGCCTGGTCTTCATGGCCTGTAGCAGATTCCTCCCAGAGGACTGGAGCGTGCAGGGGGCTCATACGGGAAGAGGCGGTCCCTAAGATAGGATGGACCCAAGCCATGTAGGGCTTTAAAGGTTAAAACCAACGCCTTGTACTGTGCCCAGAAACTAATTGGCAGCCAGTGGAGAGACTTGAGCACTGGAGTTATATGGTTTCTCCTAGATGTTCCGGTGACAAGCCTGGCTGCCATGTTTTCAACCAACTGAAGTTTCTGGGTTAAGCACAAGGGTAGCCCCATGTAGATCGTGTTACAGTAATCCAAGTGTGAGGTTACCAAGGCGTGTACCACATTTTTCCAGGTCCCTTATATCCAGGAAAGGGTGCAGCTGGCATATCAACCAAAGCTGGTAACAGGCACTCCTGACCCTCACATTCACCTGACAAGTCATGTGAAGCGGCGAAACTAGAAGTACCCCCCGACTGCGAACGGAGTCCTTCAAGGAGAGTGTGACTCCATCTAGAACTGGCAGTTGTATTCCCAAACCTGGTTTCGGGCCTGTAACTGCCAGTATCTCTGTTTTGTCTGGATTTAGCTTCAATCTGTTTTCCCTCATCCAATCCATTACCTCCGCAAGACAGTCATTGAGAGGTATGCAAGCCATATTGTACACAATTATAGTGCTATGATTCCACTTTAACTATCATAGCAACATCTTATGCAATTCTGGAAGTTCCAGTTTATGGAGGGATATTTATAATTCTCTAGCTAGGAAACTCTAGTGCTCACCAAACTACAAATTTCAGGATTCCATAGGGTAGAAGCACTGTAGTTAAAGTGGAATTATAGTAGTATAATGGTATAGTGTTAAAGGACCCCAGAAATAGAAAGTCAGAAACCTAACCCTAACCTCCTCCTCCTCCCTGTACTCTTGACTTCCTTCAACATTGTGGATGACGATACTTTAAATTAGCTATCAGAGATATTGGGAAATACTTCCTTACCATTCATTCTCATCTTCCATTTTCTGCTACCTCCTTTCCAGCTTCCAGAATACTCCACCTCACTGCCATAAATGTGCTCTGAAGATCTAAGCCTTTACAGATTCCTTTTTAATCACCATTTAACTTGTTAAAATACAGTATCATCGGAGGTAAAGTTCTCCAACCCCCGGAGAGCTCCCTGGACACTATTCTAATTTCTCAATTAATGGCAGCCGAGGGAAATGAACAGAAGAGGAAGCATCAGTTTCTGAACAAAGAAGTTCTTCTATTCTTTCCCTTAACTTTTAAGGCCCTGTCTGCAAATGTGGGAGCTTAACAGGGTGGGGGCAGTGTTCCTCCATATCCACACCAAATTGCAATGCACACTCTTAGTGCCGGCAGCAGGGTAAAAAGCAAATGGCTGCATTCTTTGTAAGGTGAAGGTGAGGCAGTCCATCTTCCCTGCCTTAGTGGCAAAGAATGTGTTTTCCAATGAAGAGAGTCCAAGGTTTAATCCTGCTAGTAAATCTGCCACTGCTGGAGCAATGATTTTTTGATCTTAATGTTGTTCCTCCTGCAGTTACTCTGTGTCAAATGGGAATGTTCCTTGCATGGGATAAGGATGGAAATACTATTCAAAAACAAGGTAGAAAAATGTGTTTGTTGTGTGTTGGGGAACTATGAGGAGGAGAATACAGGACTGGTGTGGATCTTGGTAGTCTGGGACTTATTCTGGACAACATTTCCACATGGCTGTTTCTGAATATTAATAATAATAAAACTAAAATACCAACACTAAAAATACAAATTAAAACCAATTTAAAATAGGGAAGATTGGGGAGAGACATTTGGACAAACGAAGGGCAATCTGCATCAGTGTAACAAGAAGGTCAGTCCAGAAAGGCCTGCCGGAAGAGATCCGTCTTGATAGCCTTTAAAATATTGTGCAAACTCTGTGCAGAATGGGTTCTGCAGATTTTACTATTTACTCTGAGACCAGAACATGGGAAATGATATTTCCATAAAGTTTGGAAGGATTGAATCAGGAGAGGTTATTTAGTTAAATATACTTAACTTTATAGTTGATGGAGAATTTTGCTCATTGTCCTCAAGTTGACTATTTATGGTGACATATAAGACCTCCAAGACACCCTGTTATCAACAGCCCTACTCAGGTCTGGAAAGCTCAGGACTGTAGCTTCCACTTTCTTCTTTTCCTACTGCCTTCTACCTTACCAAGAATTATTTTCTAGAAAGTCATGTCTTCTCACAATATGGCCAAAGCAGGACAGTCTTGGGTTAGTCATCTTGGCTTCTAGGAAACGTTCCGGCTTGCTTTTCTCTAATATCCATTTATTGGAATGCTGGCCCTTATTTTCTGAGCTGAAAGTGCTGTTTCCGCTGGTGAAATGCTGCTTTCCAGAGGGGGGTGGGGGGGAGCCATGTGCAGATTTTGTGCAGGATAACTTGAACTGCTGACCATCTTCAAAAACTGCAGGTTTTGCAGACTTGATCACAGTGGGAAGAAGATACTAAAATTAGTTGTTGCTTCCTTTAACAATGAAATTAGCTGACGTACATTCCTAGAATTGAACCTTCTCTCTACTGGAGTATAGCTTGAGCAGTTTTTCTGTTCAACTCATAGGTTTGGCGGCAAGATCAAGAGTGAATGCACAAGGCACTAGTTCAGTCCCCAGCATGATGGGGAAAGCATCAAGATGGAGCCTTGAAGTGCTTCTGCCTTGACACAGTTGACAACTTTGGGCTAGTCTAGCACAGTTTTCTCTGTTTCTCCTGTGCTTGTTAAGGGAATGGCACAATATTCCAATGATATGGAGAAGATATAAAAATAATAATAATAAAAAAGCAGGATCTCATACTCTGGGAGAAAGATGGCATATGAATAAAATAAATAAATAAAATAAAAACATGATGGATTTATTTTTTTCCCCAAACCATGATAAATCCATACTATTAAAGTCCTTTGGGGGAAGGGGCAGAGGGAAGTCTATATTTGTTAAAGTTGCCAGGTATTTCCAAACTATTTGGCAAGAGGGCAACAAGGCAGAACCTTATCAAGCAAAGCAGTATTAGAAACATAGTGGGATGGGTTACAGGAAGTGGTGTGCATGTGTCCACATGGTGTGCCATTGTTATATTTTACTCTATACATCTTTGTTATTGATGTAACCTGTTTTGGAAAAGAAGAAATTTACACAAAGCAACCAAGGTTGTATCTAAATGTAGTTTGATACCATGTTAAGTGTTGTAGCTGAAGAATCCTATGGATTCTTGGGATTTGCAGTTTTATAAGGTGTTTTGCCTTCTCTGCCAAATTGTGCTGGTGCCTCACAAAACTACACATCCCAGGCAGTTAAAATGGTGTCAAACTGCATTATTCCTACAGTGTAGATGCACTTTGAATTGTCAAAGCCAACCAGGGAAAGGGAATGAAACATAATAGCTTATGCCATTACTTATTCCTGTGCCATCCCTTCTCACAAAATCTCCTATTGTCATCTTGAGCATGACTTTGGGAGTGTGGGGATCAAACAATGACACAGAGGCCATTGTTCATGGTAGAAAATATGAGTCTTATTGACATCATGTATGTCAACATGTCCAATCACTGAAATGGCTTCCATAGTGGTGTGGCTATGTTTCTCCAGAAGTGGGTTAAAAGTGGACAACATGGTCTTCCATTCTCCAAAGCATGACCACTTGTGTATGTCTTCCTCTATATGGTCTTTTACAGCTGAAGGCAATACTGGGGAGGCTGATGGATAGTCTAAGTGTATACTGGTAGACTTTAACTGAGAAATCCAAATTTCAGTATAAAAGAGCAAGCTTTAGGAAGAAGCCAATGCAGTTCACAATATGGCGATGTTATTAGGACTGAGGCAATTTGGTTACACAGTACACCTGGCCCTCTGTATCTATGGATTCTTTGTCCATGGATTCAAGCATCCACAACATGAATATATATCTATATCTATATCTATATATCTATATATACACAAATTCCTAAAAGCAACCCTTGATCTTGCCATTTTATATAAAGAACACCATTTTACGAGACCATTATGTTTAATAGGACTTGAGTGTCCATGGATGTGGATACCCATGGGAGATCCTGGAATCAAACTGCAGCAGATACCAAGGACTAGATCAGAGGACAGGATCAAAATTCAAAATGACCTGAATAGACTAGAAAGCTGAGCCAAAGCTAGCAAAATGAAATTCAACACAGAGAATTGTAAGGTCCTGCACTTAGGATGGAAAAATGAAATGCACAGATATAGGATGGGGGACATCTGGCTGAACAAGACCACATATGAAAGGGATGTAGGAGTCCAAGTAGACCACAAATTGAACATGAATCAATAGTGCGATGCAGCAGCTAAAAAGACCAATGCAATTTTAGGTTGCATCAATAGAGGTATTGTGTCTAGATCCAAGGAAGTAATAGTGCCACTCTATTCTGCCTTGGTCAGGCCCCACCTGGAATATTGTGTCCAGTTCTGGGCACCACAATTCAAAAAGGATGTGGAGAAACTGGAGTGTGTCCAAAGGAGGGCAACTAAGATGGTGAAGGGTCTGGAAACCATAAAGCCCTAGGAAGGAGGAAGCTGGGGATATTTAGCCTGGAGAAGAGAAGGTTAAGAGGTGATATGATAGCCCTGTTTAAACACAGTGGTCCCCCGGGTTACTAAGGTAATCTGTTCCGGATTACCTTTCGTAACCCGGAAGCTTTCGTTTCCCGGGGGGACCGCTATGTTAAACGGACCGCGTGGCCATTTAAAGGGGCCGCACGGCTTTTTTTATTTCGTATCCCGGGGGATCTTTCAACCCAGGGCTGTGAGGAAGGCCTGGATATAAGAAAAAGTAATAAATAAATACATGGATTTTGAAACATCTTTGGCTTCAGGTCTGTGCTGAGAAATGATTTGCAATGAACCGTTTTCCGTATTGCTACTTGGACGGCACATCCCCCCTCCCCATTATTCACAACAGCTCTATTTTCGTTTTTTCCTCCATCTAATATCTCCTTCTCTGCACCTCCCTCTGGTTCTTCTATGTGGGGCATTGCTCAAGATAAGATTTCAGGACAGAGAATAATTAAAACGCTACTGTGACATATGTTTCTCCCTCCGCTTCTTCTTTTCTAAAATAGCACACAAAGCAATCTCTTACATTTCTGCCCATAACCATCCTATTAATGCTTAAATTGCTCATATTGACATAATGATACCTTCTTCTTTTTTTTTTTGGAGAAGCTAACAATGTAAATATGCTTGAGGAACAGCCAGGGAGCAGAGATAAGAATATTTTGACGCCCAAGGGATGCGCACGAGACGGGGAATAATAAGAGAGCATTATGCATTTTGCTCATCAACAATTTTTCAAAAAAAGGAGATTTCAAAAATGGAACGGCTTTTAGCATATTAAACTTGGAGCCGGGAAACAAATTGGAAGTAGCAGGCACGCTGTCCTCGGTATTATTATTATTATTTCTTTCTTATTAGCAATGTTTTCTATTGTAATCAGTTATATGAAACTAAGTTTGATTATAGAGGAGGGATATGGTGGAGAGAGGGTTTAAAACACCGAGGCTTTAAAACACTTTTCAGAGAAAACTTTGCAGCTAGGTCTTCTTGGTATATGCCATTCAGAGGTTGGAAATGCAACATAATGCATCCCTGTTAGCACTGAGAACTCTTCTCTTTGTGCCTTGTTTGCTGGTGGGGGAAAAATAGCATCACTTGCACTACTTTTATAGATATTTTATTTTATTAAAATATAAGAAAGTGGGACAGAAATGAAACAACACCATTTGCTGATATCCTACATCAGCTGCTTAGGATGCATCTGCACTAAATAATGCAATTTGACACCATATTAAGTACTGTAGTGCTATCCTGTGGTATCCTAGGATCTGTAGTTTTACAAGGTCTTTAACCTTCTCTCCCAAAGAATGTTGTGGCTGTTTGTTGTTGTGGGCCTTTAAGTCATTTTTATATCAATAGCAATAGCATTTCCATTTCTATACCGCTTCATAGTGAACTTAGCACTCTCTAAATGGTTTACAGTGTGTTAACCAATTGCCCCCAACAAGCTGGATACTCATTTTACTAACCTAGGAAAGGATGGAAGCATGAGTCAACCTTAGATCAAACTCACAACATTGTGGCTGCAGGACTGGCATTTAACCATTGGGCCACCAGGGCCCCTTTTTTGACTTATGACAACTCTAAGGTTAATCTGCCATAGGGTTTCCTTGGCAAGATTTGTTCAGAGGAAGTTTGCCATTCCCTTCCCTTGAGGCTGAGAGCATATGACTTGCTCATGGTCACCCAGTGGGTTTCATGGCCAAGTGGGGAATCAAACCATGGTCTCCAATACTCAAACCACTAATCCACACTGTGCTCACAAAACTACAGATCCTAGGATTCTGTAGGATGGAGCCATGGCAGTTAAATTAGGGTCAAGCTGTGTTATTTGTACAGTGCAGATGCACACTTAGTGACAAATGCTAAATTAAGAAACATCTCCTGACCTGAGACCACTTTAACCTCACTGGACAAGAATATTTGCCCTTCTGGACTTACTGGTACCCTATACAAATTTAATATGTGTTTATATTTTGTAGGGGGGAAACATTTTGTGTGTGTGTGGGGGGGGGACAGTAATACAGGTTGAGTTTCCATCATGCAGAATTCCAAAACCTAAAATATCCCCAAAAAATAAAAAAAATAATACATTCATGGGTGGCTGAGGTAGTGACACCTTTCCTTTCTGATGTTTTAATGAGCACAAGCTTTGCTTCATGCACAGTTATTAAAAATATTATATAAAATTACCTTCAAACTGTTTGTATGAAATATAAACCTTGGCAAATTTTAATTAGTACTGCACTTGATTCTGTCTCTGTGGTAGAGTAGATTGTACAGCCCCCTTTTTTCTTTTTAATCCATTGCTTTTGAAATAAAGCTGAAATGGGTCTGACTTGCATTCCTGAACAGGAAATAATGTACGGTTGAGACTGAATTGACACTGTAAACACTTATTTCAGAGTAAGCTTCGTTTAATGCGGTGGAACTTCTGAGTAAACAAGCAAGGGATTGCAAAACAAACAAAAATGCATATTCTCACTCCATTTTTTTAAAAAATGATTCAATTAGTTTATTCAAGTTTAGACAAATATTGGATTTAGACCAGTAAGCTTTCTTGAAGTGGAGCCAGCTTGTATCCCAAATGTGCAGGTACATGTAGAAGGGTGTGTGTGTGTAAAGTTAGAAGCAGTGACATTTCAGGAAAGTGGAATTACAATTGCACTAGATTTTTGAATATTTTTAAAGTCATCCCTTTCTTGTAACTGTTATAGCAGAGATGTAGAAATTCAGATCTGCCTTGTTCTCATGTTAGTAGAAACCTGAGATCCACCAAACAGATCTCCAAAAATACAAATTCAAAGAAGTGGATAAATTCTGAACTCATAATCTGTGTAACAGAACTGAAAGGGGTTCTCATTTGTTCTGCTCAAAAGTCATTCCCTTTTCATTTTAGCTGGATTTGGGGGAAGAAGAAGGGATGTGTTTTAGTGCTGCTATAATGTATCAGTTAGGAATCAGAAATCCTTACTGAACCAGTAAGTTCAGAGATCAATAAATAAAGATGCTATTTTCTGTGCAGAAAATAACCTTCTTCCACAGAAAACAGCATTTACTGTGCAGAATGTATGGGGAGAGAGAGGAAATGCACTTTCTGTGCAGCCGAAGATTGTTTTCTGTGCAGAAAATGCTGGTTTCTGTGCAAAGCTGTGCTTGCTTTGTACAGAGTCCTGAAATGTGAAGTTTATTCCCTGTCTTGGGCCCTGTCTACATGAGCCAGGGTAGTCCAGGACCATCACATAGTCTCCTTGTTTGGACCTCTTTAAACAGAGGCTGAGTTGTCATCTGTCAGGGGTGCTTTGACTGTGAGTTCCTGCATGGCAGAGAGTTGGACTGGATGGCCCTTGAGGTCTCTTCCAACTCTATGATTCTGTGATCACAAGGCTGAGTGTGTTGTTCTGATCTCAGAATGTGTGACTGGCAACAGTGACAGATGTGCAGGGTGGCTCAGTGCAAGACCTGTGCAGACAGCTGCCCTGGCATGGAAACAAAGGGCTCCAGGTCTTTCCAGAAGATTCAGAGTTTAACGTAGATTATTTTAATTCAGTTTAATGTTATATCCCCATTTCTGCTGTTGAATATGCTGGGTGTCATCTGGACTGCTTGCACCAGAACTGAGATTTGGCCTGTGCGTTGTCTACACAGGACAGTATCAGAATAAGGAGAAAATGGGTCTTTTGCAGACAAGGCTTGTCATTCCCCACATCAGGGTTTCCCAACACTTGTCCATCCCCCACATGAAATTATTGGACAATGGACAACAGAGAATTGGGAGCATCCAGGTAGCATTTAATTGTGCAGCCAGGATAGGTATAGCCTAACAAACCTCCAGCATTTCTTAGAGTATACCCATCATATTCACTGGAAATTGGGGGTGCAAGGATTGTTTCTTTATCCCAGTATCACGCCTGCAGCAAGAGCATACCTGGATGCCTTCCATTCTGTTCCAGACAACTAACTGGCTATGGGAAGGTGCCCTTTCCTATCAATGTGCATTGTACTGGGATAGACCCCCAGTACAAGTACACTGTTAGACCTTTATGTTGAACTGGAGATCTACTGAATTTCAGCCCTACTTCACCCTTACCCAACTTGGTGCCTTCCATTTCTGTTACATTACAACTCCCATCATCTCCCATCTCTTCTGAAGCATGTTCAGAGGGCAGAAAAAAATGGTGAAAGATCATGGCTTCTGGCTTAGGGATCTAGGTATGTTTACCCTAGAGAAGAGAAGGTTAAAGTGGACATGATAGCCACGATAGCCATGCTTAAATATTTGAAGGGATGTCATACTGATGATGGAGTAAACTTGCTTTCTGCAACTCCAGAGGACACAGAGCAATGGATGCAAACTAGAGGAAAAGAGATTCCACATCAACATTAGAAGGAACTTCAAGACAGTAGGTGATGTTCATCCGTGGAATATGCTACCTTGGAGTGCAGTATAATCTCCTTCTTCGGAGGCTTTTAATCGCAGTCTGGATGGCCATCTGTTGGGGTTGTTTTGATTGTGAATTCCTGCATGTAAGGGGTTGGACTGGATGGCCCTTGTAGTCTCTTCCAACTCAATGATTCTATGATTCAAAGGCAGCCCCGTGGTACAGTAGTCTGAATGGGGTACAATTAAGGCATGTACGACTATGGCCAGGTCCAGTGTCTCAATAAACTATACTGAGCAATGTAGGATCACAGCCTTATTGGGCACACTATCCTCGGTGCAGAAAACATGTTTGCTGTGCAAAAATGTGCCTTTTGTGTAGGAAAAATGCATGTCTGTCTTTGCAGAATAATTTCCTAAATCATATGGGGATGTGCGGATACAAGACGAAAATTCCATAAAAATCTCACTGCTGTATTGTTTTTTCCTCCCCAGTGATGTTTTTCGGACATCATAAAATTCATTTCCTTGGCCGGGAAATTAATCACAATTAATATTCTTCCCACCCCTACTCTCTTTGAAAGATGTAGCAACTTCTTCTATCCTCCTCTGTTTCAGAGGAAATGTTTATTAGAAGGATGATCACTCCATTCAGGGTCAGAGATAATTCACACAAGCAATCAGCCCCAGGTTAACTGGAGAATGAGTGAGTCCTCCTTTCAGATGTAGAGGAAGCTCTGGACCATCCATCAAATAATCAATTACCATGTCCATTAGTACCCTTTAACCACACATTAGAACAATTTACCAGGCAGTCTGATGTCCAGGTCCTCACCCCTCAGGATGAGCAGAGACAGGAGGAATCTATCAAAGTTTTGATGCCCTGTGATTTTAAGGTCTGCAAGCAAGCATTGCCAATTTCCTCTTCTCATCTCTTACGGCTATTTCTAAACTCTTTCAGATGAAGACATCTTAGGCTGCATTTACACTGCAGAATTAGTTCAGTCTGACACTGCTTTAACTGCCCTGGCTCAGTGCTATGGAATTCTGGGATATGCAGCTTTGTGAGCTATTGAGCCTTCTCAATCAGTGAGCTCTGGCACCACAACAGATTACAAATCCCAGGAGTCCGTAGGATGGACCCATGACAATTAAAGGGATGGTCAGATGCATTAATTCAGCCGTGTGCAGAATTCTGCAACTTTAGGAATGTTTTCCAAACATAACTGAGCAGATACTAAATTTGACTACACTAGTGTCATATCCCCAATAATACTGCTGCCCAATAGCAGTTTAACACACTTACTTTGGCTTCTCAGCAGAAGCCAGCCTGACTTGGAAGACTGTATTGTTAACAAGGCTACTACCAGTGTAATCTTTTAACGCACTGGAGCATGCAGTCCCACCACCATAGAAAAGGTAGTTCCAAGATGGGCACTAAATGGAGGTATCATGAGATATCATCATTGTTGTTGTTGCATGCCTACAAGTCATTTCTGACTTATTGCAACCCTAAGACGACTGTATCATGGAGTTTCTTGACTATTTTTTTCCCCAAAGGGTGGTTTGCCCAGGCCACCCAGTGGCTTTTATGGCCAAACTGGGACTAGAACCCTGGTTTCTAGAGTCATACTCCAACACTCAAACCAGTACACCAAAGTGCAAAGCAGTAGGGGAGGATGATATGAAAACTATGGGTGGATTGAGGAGCTGTGCAGACTGGCCAGAGAGGCCAGCCTGGGAGAAGAGTGGGGGGGGGGGGTTGGATCTACATGATGCATAGCCTGGCTCTGCCCCTAGGCTGATGTGATGCCATGCGCCACACCACAGAGTGTGCAGTATCATGGTTCTCCTGTGGCACTGCATCTAGATGACGCAGCACCAAAGGAGCACCAAAAAGCCGCAGTGCTGGCAGCTACATTGCCCCCTCCACAGCACAAAAAGGAGTCTCTTTTTGAAGCTCTTTTTTTTTTTTCTCTGCGGAAAGTCCAGTTCAGGGCTGCAATGTGTGATTGCCACAGCCCTGATCTGGCAAAGACAGAGGCAGCTGCAGGCTGCCCCTTCAGGAGCAGTCTGCTCAGCTCCTGAGTAACCAAGAAAGTGCAGCCCTAAATCTGCAAGACCAGAGCAGGGCTGTTAATGCCCAGGATTCTTGGGGAACTCTTATACATAGGGTAGCCAAAAGTCAAAGTTGCCTTATTGGCAAAAACAAACTCCAAACTCTCTGAGTTTATATACTCTCCATCCAGAACTTGCCAGCCAATTGGATCCATATTATTCAGCATTCCAATAACCCTACTGTTTTCTGAATCAAAGAGCAATAGATAGCCATGCAACATTCACCTTAACTTTACCAATTTATATTTATTTACACAGTACAGTATGTAAGGCTGAGAGCCCAGTGGTATAATTAGCATTACTATAAAAGTGGCAGTTTAAAAGCTGTTTGTCAGCTTGTCAGACTGACCTTTAAACAGTGCAACCTCCTCTGTTCTAAATTCAGAGGAGAAGATACAGTTATATCACACCTCCAAATTGCATTTTTAAAACAAAACACACTGGCATGTTCCTTTTTAATGACACCTGTATGCAATTTCTCCACAGGGCTTATGGTTGTAATGGAAAATATGCTTTCTAGGAAGCTCAGTTGATCATGATGGGGTCCTGCTGCAATAAATGTGAATAATATTTTGGATAAAATATGGATTAGAAATGAGGTGTATTGTTTAAAGCAAAGATATTTACATTGTTGTTAAAAAATAAAGTCTGTGCACATCTAGTTACCCTGTCAAAACATGGTCGACTCACCCAATGTTGATCTCCCCCCTATATTTTGAAACATCTGTCCAAAAAAATCTGTTTTGCAGAAAACAATGGCTGAGATACTTCATTGGCAGATGTATCTGTGCAAATGGAGACTGTTGCCACACTGCAGAATTGATGCAGTTTGACACTTCTTTAACTGCCATGGCTCCATCTAGGTTTTGTAGTTTGATGTGGTGCAAAGGCTTTCTGACAGAGGAGGCTAAATAGCTCACAAAACAACACAAGCATTGAGCCATGGTAGTTAAAGCAATGTCCAACTGCATTAATTCTACAGTGTGGGTGCAGCTGTAATTGACAACATCTCAGGATGCTACCTTTCCCAAATCCCACTTTTGAAGCCTCACAACCATTTCTGAGATGCTGAAGAGGTTGGTGGTGAGAAATCAAGTATCTAGGCCTCTCTAGTCATGTGGATCTGTTGAGATCCTGTTGTAGTTGTCTCTCTCAACATACCCTGGGTCCTCCTGCCCTCCAGTGCCTCTGTTGAGGAAGGAGAGCTGTGAAGTTTCAAAAGTATGATTTGAGGAAGATGTTTCCATCATTGTGATTATGCAATGCCTGTAAATGTGAAATGGAATAAATATGATATCCATATGCCAAGAGATCTTTTAGCACCTTTGAGATTAACAGCGGGGAAGAAAGTGGTACAGGATCCCTTTGCATACTTTTGTTGGCTGAGGCTGCTACTACACTGCACAACTGGAGCAATTTGACACCACTTTAACTGCCATGGCTCCATCCTAGGATTTGTAGTTCGTTGTGGCACCAGAGCCCTCTGACACAGAAGGCTAAATATATCACAAAACTGCAAATCCAAGGATTTCATAGCATTGAGCCATGGCAGTTAATGTGGTGTCACACTGCATCAATTATGCAGTGTAGATACAGCCTCAGTTTACTTTCTCAGATACAGATTGGGACCCTGTCTGCACTGGCACAAGGAAGCCTGGAGTATCCTGTCTCTGGAACTGCCCTGATCCTCTCCCATTGCAAAGCCCTGCATTCTGATGGCAGGCTATTGCCTGAGCACACATCATTGTAGGTCGCTTCACTCTGAGGTCAGGATTATGATCACAGTGAGGATCATATGGCTGAGTGCCCTGTGACCTCAGAGTGCATGACCAGCAGCAGTGGAGCTTGCACCAGGTATTTCAGCAGGACAAATTTCAAACAGTCCATTGACATGAGAACAGAGCACTCCAGAGCTTCCAGGAAGATCTGGAGCAACCAGGGAGCTTTTCACATCCAGGGCGAGAGGAGTAAAACCTGATTCTGGTACTGAGCAAGCCAGCAGTTATTTGGTTTGCTTGCACCAGAACTGGCCTTTGGGCTGTGCATTGGCCAAGGGAACAAGAGGGAGTCCCATTGTGCTTGGCCTGTGTAGATAGAGCCTAAGATATAGAGCACATCTATGAAAACTCATGCTACAACTTCTTTCTCTCAATTAGTCTCAAGGGTGCTACAAAATCCTTTTTCATGCTGATGCTCCAGATTAACACGGCTGTGTCTCTGAATTCTAGCTGTGGTGTAAGTAAATGAGGCTTACAACCTTGTAATTACTGAGCAGAATGCCAACTAATGGCTTTTGTGTGTCTGTTTTCTGTGTGGAAGGAAGGAAGGGCAATATTTTCTGCATTTTGTTTTACAGAAAGATCCTGCAGTGTATTTTTTTTAAAAAAAAATAGATAATGCACAAAATATGTTTTATAAACTCACAGAGCAGGAACAAACCTTTAGAATCTCTTTGCTGTTATGTGTGAGAACCAAAAGAACATGAAGATTATATCCCTAATATGAAGAAAAGGTTACGATATCAGGGTTAGAGGGCAAAGAGGCAAGCGATGCACCAGCGACAACAATACATGAAACAGGGACTGAATGCAAAGAAGTCATCTGGGAGCCAGGAAGAAAGACCCAGTGTGTGCTTTGCCAGCCTACACAGCTCTGTAACTCATCCTGTGGCTGTATTTCAATATATTTCCTTACCATTTGGTGGCATTTAGCCGGTCGTACTTGTAACTATATATCTATTGAAGAACACCTGGAAATACCAGATGGTACAAAATGCAGCCGTATGCGAGGTCTCTGCTGTCCACTTTGCACAATAAATGACTCCTTTGATGCCTTCCATGATGGTTCTGGGTATAATTCAGACTGCTGATGCTTATCCTATAACAGGTGAGAGCAAAATGCAGGCCCAAGGGCCCTTTTGTGGCCTTTACTCAAGAGGGTCAATATTTTTTTTTTTCCTCCCAGTGCCCCAAATAACTTCTAATGACTATGATCGTTTTGCCACATTCTCCAGCTACCTGGGCCACTTTAGGCACTGGAGAGTCCTTTTTAAAAAAGAAAAAAGGATTGGGACATTATGAGCAACCTGTTTTCCCAAGGTTGGACATGCAATCAGAGTTGTTGCCTCCAAAGGCTCCTAGGAGTTTGTCTCACTAGGGAGATCCCACTGAGAAATGGGATTTAAACTGGATTTAAATTTTAAAAAAACGTAAATGCAGGAAATTTATCACACGACATCACTGTTAAAGTGAAATAATGCAAATTTAAACCAAACGTAAATCAGAGAAAAAAATGGCAGCTTTTTACATTCAGAACACCACAAAAGTAAGAAGCTGCTGTATTTCTCTGGCTTTATGTTCAATTTAACTTTGCATTATTTCACTTTGGCAGCCATTATGTGTGATAAACTTCCCATATTTGTGGTTTTTTTCTCATTTTAAGTCTCATTTAAGTCCTGTTTCTCAGTGGGATCTCCCTAATGTGATAAACTCCCAAGTGTGATAACGTCATCCCATGGCCTCACAGTTGCCTATCCCTGCTATATGAAAAAAGAAGATGAACCTTGTAGATGGATCAGACCAAAGGCTACTCCTGGCCGCCAACTCTTCCTCCACAGCGGCCAGTTAGCTGCTTATTCAGGTTCTTCTTATTATTTTATTTCAAGTTGACTTTGATTAGATTTCCTTTGAAGTTGGCTTTGATTTTTGATTAGAAATTTTCTGCTTAGGTTAGAAAACCTTAACTAATAAAGGACACATTGGTACTGTATTTACTGTTAATGTGCTTTTAGCTTTTACTTAGGGTGAGTCTATGAATCTGAGACCTCCAAGAGGTCGTGTTATTAACTACCTTGTGCAAATCTTGCAAACTCAGGGCCATGGATTTCTTTCCTGAGTCTATCCCTCTGTACGATATGTGGTCTTTTACTACCCTGTTTCCCCGAAAATAAGAGATCCCCTGAAAATAAGACCTAGTAGAGGTTTTGCTGAATTGCTAAATATAAGGCCTCCCCTGAAAGTAAAACCTAGCAAAGTTTTTGTATATAAATATATATACAGTATATAATAAATGTTCTTTTTTTTTGTTTGTTTGTTTCAACAATAAATGTGAATTTTTGTTCATGGAAAAATATGGCATCCCCTGAAAATAAGACCTAGCACATCTTTGGGAGCAAAAATTAATATAATATACTGTCTTATTTTTGGGGAAACAGAGTACCTTCAGCTTTTCACAGCATTGCTACCTGTTCTACTGAATCAAGATTTCCCCCCCCCCCCGCATACTATACCTGCCACCTTTAAGGGGTATGGGGAAGCAAAATAAGGGCATTGATCCCCAAATAAGAATCCAGCAATCACAATGAAATTTTATTTTAATTCCCAAGTGGTTACCATTGCAGTTACTTAAAATTTCAGATAAGCAATGAGAAGGACGTTTTAGACATCCAAAGAAAAAGGGTAGGCAAAGAGACCAAAGGAATGTGACTGCAGTTAATAAAGGAGTTTTAGATAGTAAATTATTTTCAACATCACACTCTCTGCAATGTTAGAAATTTGGTGACTGAAGGAAAAATTATTTTGGGGACAGTGTTGTTATAAGGGGGTTCGCTTAGATTTTTTTTCAACATATGTATCACATATTGTTTAGCTACATTGCCTTGAATCTTTTTTGGGAGAAAAGTAGGATATAAATCAAAACGTAAATAAATTGAAGAAATCATTCACTAAATAAAGTGTGTCCTCACCCCTGTAGGTACACCTTTGCCACTCTCTTTTGCCTCCAATTCCATGTACTGTTTATATCCTAACGTTCAAGTGCCTAACATCTTCGCCCACCAGTGTATTTATCACCTCCAAATATGAAAATAAAATATATTTATTTTCTGTAAGTGCCAGTCATCAGGTCGTGTTCAAGATTCCCTTCCTTATACCCTCAGCTGCCCCCATGATCTCTTGGATCAATTTGGATCATTGTTGTTCTATATATCTCAGGAAAACATATAAAGAGATTGATGGCACAAAACGTGGAAGCAAAAATAAAGAAGCCAGGTCTGGGAGATGTAAGAAGCCGAGATGAAGAGCTAAATTTACGTAGCCCTGGAAGGAGTGTTTGGCAGAAAAAAATGATGGTACTCTATAAATACCTTCAAGGTGACAATAGACATGAAGAATGGGTAATTTATTTACAGTGCCGGGTGACATGATATCAGTCAATATGGCTGAAAGCGGAGGATAGAAACGTTTAAGAGTTGATAGCAAGCCAACTCTTAGCTTTAGGGAACACTAGATAGCAAAAACAAATCTCCCTTGGGGAATGATCAAGGAACACAATCTCTGCAGAAGCTCTGTGGCCAAATCCATGGGTAGGAATAAGGTCAGTTTAATAATGCTGGGTCTATGAAATATAAGCCAATTGTGATTTCAAATTTTCTTTAGAGCCCCTAATGCCAACAAATAAACCCTTATTTTAGTGTTTCCCAGGAGAGCACGTAGATTACAGGCAACTATACTGCAGTACAACCTCCAAGCAGAATAATCAATATGGATTAAATGCTGGAGACATTTTTCAAAGTCAGAAAGTGAATCTCAGTGCTGCTCCATAGCTACTGCCAGACTTAATGAATTTGGCTGGAAAGGTACAAATGATGATGATGGAGTTGATTTTTGCTGTTGGATTGGCCCAGTTGTTCAAGAGGGAGTACATTACACACTGATACGGTAACTAACTGTGGAACCAAGTCTTAGAGGGTATCTGTGCTGCAGTTATAGCACTGTTTAAACTGGGCAGTGTCTCCATTCTATAGAAATCTGGGACTGGTAGCTTAGGGAGTTCCCTAGAATTTTCTGCTAATAGAGAACCAATGTGGTGTAAGGGTTTGAGTGCTGAACTAGGACTTTGGCATACCAGGTGTCCTGTTTAAGACTGGCAAGTGCCTGAGAACACCGCACACCAAATGACTATATCCCACACTATGTCAGTCAACAGAATCTGGCAGGAGAAAACCAGTCCTGTACTGTGGTTTATGCAGGGTTACAAACAGAACTGTAGTCCAAACAGTCCAAAGTTCAAAATAAAAAGTCTTCTTGAGCAGTCTCCACAGCCAGGAAGGAAGTTGTTCTAACAATTAATCCAAAAGTGCACGCCAGTGTGCATGCCAAGTCAGTGACCCACAATGTCAGAGATGTCAGACAGGGCTGCATGAAAGGTTTGGAGCTGTCTGCATCAATGAAATGGTCCAGGCTGAGCTAACCTATAGTTGTTAAATCAGCTCAGCTGGCTTCATTAGCTCAGCATTTTGTATTGAAAGTGGAGAAAGACATTCCCTGACTCTTTGCTCCTGCCACTTCAGAGTAATTGCCTCCACCGCTTCCCAGTTCAAACTGGGCATCATCATCATGGATCAATGGATGCAAGCTCCAGGAAAAGAGATTCCACCTAGACATTAGGAGGAATGTCCTGACAGTAAGGGCTGTTCGACAGTGAAATACAGTCCCTTGGAGGGTGGTGGAATTTCCTTCCTTGGAGGTCTTTAAACAGAGGCTGGATGGTCATATGTCAGGGATACTTTGATTGGGAATTCCTGCATGACAGTGGGTTGGACTGGATGGCCCTTGTGGTCTCTTCCAACTCTATGATTCTATGATCATGACACTTCTCTTCCCCTAGGATACTTCCACCAGCAAGTATGTGATACCAAGTTTTAAATCCCCTCAGCCATGGAAACTCACTGGGTGACCTTGGACAAGTCAGACACTCTCAGATGCAGAGGAAGGCAATGGCAAACTCCCTCTGAATAAATAATAGTTTTGCTTTTGAGTTGGCATGAGATGGAAACAAATCGAACACACACAAGAACAGAGAGATCCAGTCCATTAGACTACTCTTAGGCTTCTGTAGCAGTGAATGTTAACTACCTAACCAGATTACAACTCTGGGGATGCATAGGATGGAACTGTGATTGTTACAATAATATCAAACTGTCTATTATAGATGCAACTTGAAATTTGACAGATAGGGGTAGAAAAGAGTTTGCTTAGCTTCCATGTTAGGTATGGATTGCATCCAGACTCTGACACTAAAGATCAAACTAGCTAGCCAAACTATCAGACTCCAAGAGGCTACAAATTAGTGGAAACATCTTTACCCCTTTCCTTTTCTTAAAAGCAACCAAAACTTTACAACAGGCAGACTTTCAACCAACTGAAGAACAAGTCTTCACAGGCTCAGTCCCTCGGCCATCAACAATACTGAGTCTGAGTGGAGTTCTGTTCCATGGTGAAACTGCTGTGGAAAGTTATTTATCAGTTTAAGGAAAAAAAGATATTACATGAAATCTTGTTGCTGTATTATACAGGAGTAAGTGGGACATTTTTGGTGGGATATGGAGCACATCTGTATCCATTTCAAGGATGTGAAGATAGGGTTGTGAATGTGTTGCCCTTGTGCATGCAGAAGCACATGTCGATCTTCAGGGTGGTGTGCGCTCATTGATACACATTTGCTTTGGCATGCATCTCAGTGTAAATGCACATTCAGTTCTGTATTTAGTTGTACTGTGCTGTCATTCAACAGAAAGGAGTATGTAGTGCAATCGATAGTTAATTCTGAATACAGGGATTTGTACTGTACAACCATGATGGAGGATTTGGGCAACACAGTCCAGCTTCTCCCACTTAATATGAGTGTGGAACATGTAAACTGACCATTTTGTGGGAAAGTCATCTTTCCATTATCTCTCTTTTCTTAAACAACATTTGGTAGTGGATGTTGGACTGGCCAGCATGCTGAACAGTTCCTTTACAGAAAGAAGGAAGGAAGGAAACAAAGGAACCATTTCTTGTCTTCTAGTAAGGTGGGAAAATTGTGGCTTCCAGGCTGCACGTAGTCCCTGGACTTCATTTTTGTGGCTCCTGAATCCCTCTAACAGTCGTACAAAGCCCCCCCCCCCCGAGTGCCTTTTTTTTTGTTTTAAAAAGTGCATTTTTGAGTAGTTTTCTCCCCCAAACACACACAAAACCCCACAAATGCAGAAACATTCACATAACATCCCCATCCATCCCCCGACTCCTTGGAACCCTCATTACACCCCAAGTGCCTGTGTTTGCATTGACATCCATCTCAAAAATGACATCACAAAATAACAGGGCATCACTTCCAGTTGCCATTTTGAGAGGAACTGACAGAAATATTGCACATGGGTGGAGGCACTACACATCAAGTTCAAGGGAGAGGAAAATCTTCCCTGCCCGTGCAGAATTGTCCACCTCTGAGACAAGGAGTAAGAAGGAAGAGAAAACTCACTTTTGCTCACCAAAAGAACCACTTTTCTTCTGTTGAGATCAAGATGGTGTAAGAAAGTCTACTAGATGCTCTCCTGATTTCAGAGACAAACCCCTTAGCTTTGGCACTCTGTGAGTGACTAGAACAAGATTAAATACTGATGAATCTTTGGAATTACAAAGGGAAGAATCAGCATGATTTGAGTAAGACCTTCCCATCACCAGACAATGTTCTGTCTCAGGAAGATGATATAAAATGAAGTGAGCTGTAGATGAACATCTAGAAGACCACTACGTCCAACTTCTTCTTTAGTCGGACAGGTTAAGAATCCATCCTGCACATGCAAATTGTGGTCAAAATCCTGTTGCATGCATGCATCCCCCTACAGACAATTTTATCCAATGCAGAATGTCCACACTGAGTTTGTGGAGTGGAGTTGTGTATCTGGTGCTGATGTCCATTGGGTCAATCATTCAGCTGTGGAATGTTAACTTTCACCAAAAGTGTTGCATGGTACAATTAATGCACAAATCATCATGTGGAAATTTATGCTGCATAATCCAGATATTTGATCTTGGTCCATGTTTTCTTCTATTGCTCATCCTACACCAGTTTCTTCATATAGGCTTAAATGGTTCCTTGTGTTGACAACACTATCATTCCTGGAAATGAGAGATGTTAGAATGAACCCCACTCTCAGAGAAGTATTTGTGTGCATTTCTGAGGCATTTGGTAATCTTTAAGGAAATGCTTTTTTAAAAAATAAATTGTTACTGGGTGTCCATTTTTTCATTAAAATGTTTTGTGACTGGAAGGTTCACTATTATGAACAGCACAATGCTGACATTTGGACTGAGGGGAAAGTGAGGGGAAAGTGATTTAAACAGAATTTATGAAGAATTTAAAGCACTAAGTTAAAAAATGTTTGCAGAAAACTTTTTATTATTATTATTGGAGGAGATACAAATGTGATATCAGATGAAAAACAGTCAGTACCCCCTTGGGAAAACAAGTCATAAAATCAGTTTTCAGCATTAGGGAAATTAATGTATAACATTGGTTTTGTAAGCTCAAGGAAACACATCAAACTAAATGAATGGGATTATGCATGTTACTTGGGACAATAAAAGATTTATTCATGTATAGATCATTTATTTGTTTCACATAGTACAGCTGCCAGTATAAGTACAGTGGAACATGATTTAACCACCTGTTCCAATCATTCCCCTATAATATGAGATTAGCTAAAAGAAAATAAAGATGATGATGGTACTAGAAACTGGAGATTTAACTCAACTCTTTTACTTCAAAAACCTCTTCGGGGGAAAAAAACCCAAGAACTGAAAGTCATATTTACACTATTTATTTATTTATTTTCAAATATTTCTACACAATAAAATCAATTTAAACAATTTAAAATTAAAACAATTTAAATGTAAAGGTAATAAAAGTACTTTGTGTATTCTAAAAATGTATTAAGCAATTGAATAAGTTTTAAAAAGTAAAGTAAAAAACAACACCACCCTAAAACCATGCTGTAAGTACAGGTTTGGATGAAGTCCTTATGGCCCAAAGAGTTTTGCAAAAAGTCATTACCATCCTAACCTTGGGATGCATCTATAGAAATACTACAGTTTGACACCACTTTAAATGTCATGGCTCCATCCTGAAGAATTATGGGAATTACAATATTGTGAGGCACCAGCACTCTTTGAGAAAGAAGGCTATAGTATAGGCCTTGTAAAACTACAAATCCAAAGATTCCATAGGATGGAGCTAAAGCACTTAAAATCAAGTCAAAGTGCATTATTTCTACAGTCACTCTTGGTCTGAATCAATGCAGCTGAGAAAGTAAGTTTAAGTCGATGAAAGCTCATGCTATCACCTTTTTTCACACAGTTAGTCTCAAAGGGGCTGCAAGATCCCTTGGCACTCATTTTCCAGATGAACACGACAATGTCTTTGAATCTGAATCAATGTTCTTGGTTCATTGATTAGATTGTAGTGTACATTTGTTACCACTGAGTGTCCATTATTGAGCACTGGATGTCCATTTGGACACGCCACAGGTAGTTCTAAAATGCTTTGCTTCAAGGGGATATCTAAACTTCAGGTCTATAAAATGGTGATTGGTGTGTTGGCTTTCAGAAAAGGAGCCATAAAGCTTCCCTTTGTGCCACGTTGCAGGTAAAGGCAGAATGCAGTGTATAATTTTTAGTTGCAGCCATGACAGCCAGAAAAGTTTGCTGGTGGGGGAAACATGGTGGAGCATTTAGAATTATGTGGGTATAATTCAAGCAGCTGGGAAAGGACAGGAACAGCTTTTAAAAATGGGCTGCTATGCAATAATAATAATAATAACACTAGTGAAAAGGAAATTTCCATCCAGTGCTTACATTTGCCAAAGATCCATCTGGGGTCATTCTGCCTGTCTGTTTGCAAAGATACCCTTAAGTCACCCACTTTCTCATCATCCTGATGCATGTTCCTATTGTGATCAAAATTTGGGCTTGTTAAATGAAATGGGCTCTTAAAAAAATTAAAAAAATGCAAAGATGTCTGCAAGGAGGAGAGGATGGCGGAAGTGAGCATGTTTATGCCTCTGCTCCAATTTATTATTATTAGACTTCACTCATGTTGCCGCAGGACCATCTGTTGGCATTGTAGATAAAGCCATCAAATAAATACGAGTGGGCGGGAGCGGGGAGGACTCAAAATAGAAGCATACAAGTATCTCTTTTGAGGAAAAAAATGCTGGAGGCACAACGGCAGTGTGAGTGTGACCATAGACAGGCAAGGACAGCCCTGATCAGACCAGACGTTCATCCAGATGTGGGCAACTGCATGGGGAACAGGAACCAATTTCTGCTCTAGACTCCTCAGAGGCTGTACCTCCCACCCCAGCAAACCTAAAAACCTCCATTTTTCTTCTGCGGTTCTTCCCTGAAATGATATCAGGAAATGACATTTCAGCCATTATAAAGAGCCAGTCCAAAAGGCAACCAGTAGCCCCATGTTATGTGTCTGTCAGTGGACTGTCACACAAGTGATGGAGTTAAAACCTTGAAAGCATTGCATTTCCATGCAAACGTCTCCCGGCCTGTGCCAGACCAAACAAACTTGGTGGGCAAAAGTTCTGCTTCAGTATTCCTTCAAAATACAGATGGACCAAGTGATGTCCTAAGCCAAATACATTCTCAAAGGCTATTTTTTTTGTCTTTAACCCCTCTAATTTCCCTGGACCACCCTTGGTTTGGGCTTCCACCCATTTTTGGTTTGGTTTTGCTATTTTTGACAGCTCAGGGAACAGTGGAGAGGACCAGTGACCAATTTCCCGCAGTCCCCATGGACTACTCCTTCCTCCATACCAAGTCCAAATAATTCAGCTAACCTCTGAAATCATTCCAAAATGGTGAAAGGAAGTAACATTGTGTTACCTATTGTTGCTCTTTTGAGAGAGATTGCAGAAAAAAAATGGAGGTATTAGATGATTCCAGAGCACACGGGTGGTACCTTTTCTCCAGATCTTCCCTGCAGCCCTCCCTTGTGATGCTGTTGCTCTTTACAATATATTCCCTCCTGCCAACCAGCACTGCTGCTGCTGCCGCATATTGCATGCATATTGTTGTGGGGGCTTTCTGCATTGTTTGGGGATAAATTTTACCTGAAAATCATGAAGCATTAAAAAATGGGAGATCCAGAAGCCACATGTATCCCATGGGTTGCACTCTGCCCACCCTGATCTAGTCCAGTGGTTCCCAACTTTTGGTCCTCCAGATGTTTTGGACCTTCATTCCCATAATTCCTGATTGTTGACCAAGTTGACTGGGGCTTCTGGGACCTGAAATCCAAAGCAAATGGTACCTTTGGAATGTTCTCGAAAGTATAGTGTCTAGATCAAGGAGAGTAATAGTGCCACTCTATTCTGCTTTGGTCAGCCCTCACCTGGAATACTGTATCCAGTTCTGGGCACCACAATTCAAAAAATATGTGGAGAAACTGGAGCGGGTCCAAAGGAGGGCGACCAAAATAGTGAAGGGTCTAAGAAACCATGACTTATGAGGAGAGACTTAGGGAACTGAGTATGTTTAACCTTGAGAAGAGACGGTATATATATGATATGATAGCCTTGTTTAAATATTTGAAGGGATGTCAAAGATGGTACAAGCTTGTTTTCTGCTGCTCCAGAGAATAGGCCCTGGAACAATGGATACAAGCTACAGGAAAAAAAGATTCCACTTTAACATTAGGAAGAACTTCTTGACAGTAAGGGCTTTTCGACTGTGGAACTGTTGATGTAAATAAGCAGATGTGCACAGTTCAAGCAATCTCCGAAGCCTTTGGAATTACCGGCGACCCTGGAGCTTTGGCTTTATCAGGAATCCTCCTCCCAGTTGATGAAACAGACCTCTCCTCAGAGGTTTTATTCTTAAGTTGCTATATTTACAAATATACATACACGCCTGACAAATCTCTCCAACTAGCCACTCACTACTCCACCCAACCTCTTCTGGTGATTATTCTTTCTTGTGTTAACTACAATGTTGTCCCCTCAGTCAGGAAGATTCTTGATGTTTACATTAGGCCTACGTGCAAGCAAGCACATACTGACCTTGAGCACTGTCTGCTTCCAGCCCTCAGCTGCAGACAATTCTAGCCATAATTCCTGTTTGTACCTGTTGTGCACATCTGTACATTTCATACTCAGGCCTCAAAGCCTAACAGGATCACATTCCCTCAGAATGTAGTGGAGTCTCCTTCCTTGGAGGTCTTTAAACAGAGGCTGGATGGCCATTTGTCGCGGATGCTTTGATTGTGATTTCCTGCATGGCAGGGAGTTGGACTGGATGGCCCTTGAGATCTCTTCCAACTCTATGATTCTGTGATTCTATTCTATTGCAACATTGCAACAGAAGATCCCAGGTAATGGGGGACTTGGGGGCAGCTTCAGAGCCAGAATACTCTGGTCTACTCCTGGAGTATTCTGTCCCATGAAGACCCCATCTGTGATGCTCCAAATTAAGTTGTTCAGCTCCTAACAGGATGTATTTGCTTCTGCAGAAGAACTCAGATGGACTGGATAAAAGTTTGGGAAAGATCCTTTTGGGACAACAGAATTTTAAAAGTTGTAGCCCAATAAAGGAACTTTTCCCCATGTCTGGAAAGGATCAGTGGTGAAGAACTCCCTCACCAGCAATGTGGTCTTCAAGTCCTAGAATCCCCAACCAGTGGCAGTATTATAGGAATTGTAGACCAAATAATCTAGGAGTCTAGATTAGTTTCCTCTCCCTTGGTTTAGTGTCAAGAAGCTTTCTTTTTCCCAAAACAATTGCCTTAGAATTCTGGAAGCCCATACTCAAGGCATGGCAACTGACACACAGTGCCCCACAGTTTTCCTTCATCTAGCCCAATGATAACATAAATATAGACTTATGAATTTTCTCAAATATACCTCCAAATCCACAGTTTCTATGTTTCTACTATCACAAAAGAAAACCAGGGGGAGAAATCCTCACAAATTATGCACAAAGAAAAGCTGATTTACATCCGAAATGAAGGACACACTTCAAGGGATGTGTTCAGCCATGCTTTTTGAAGCATGAGTTTTCCGAATTTCCATGCTTTAACGGGAACCATATTTGATGATTTTGTTTTCTTTTAGAAAGCAGATTATTTTGGACAGGGAGACGCTGTGATGGCAAGAGGGGAGGTAGAGATAACAGCAGGAAAGTATACGTAATAGAATTTGACTGAAGACCAGGAGAGAACGAGAAAGCCTGGAGCCATTTGCTTATTTTGAGATGGATATACAACCTCTCCAAATGCTCAAGGCTGACAACCAATTAAATCAATTTGTGAATAATTATATCAGCCCATACCTTCGAAAACCTGAGAATGTGGAGGGAATGAAAGAAACACATTGGCTGAAATCTGCATTGAATTTACGTAGAGTAGCGCTTCATTTACACTGCAGAATTATAGAGTTTGACTCTGCTTTACCTACCTGGCTCAATGCTATGTGATTCTGGGATTTGTAGTGTGTTGTGGTACCAGAGGTCTCTGACAGAAAAGGCTCAATATTTCACAAAATTAGGTTTCCCATCATTCCAGCATTCAGCCATGACAGTTACAGTGGTGTCAGGTTGCATTAATTCTGCAGTGTAGATGCAACCTAAACCCCGGCAGGAAGAGTTATGCATTAATTGTGCTACACAATTCTTGTGCCAATTGCCAGTGCTGTGCAACTGAATGAAGACAGCACATGTGCAGCCGGATGCACACAAAATGAACACAAAATGTAGCTCTCTGTATCAGGCAGTCTGAGTTTTAAGATCTTTTGGGAAAGGCTGTCCTTTGTTTCCAAGTATTCTGGATGAGGACACAGAACAAAGTCTTCTTTGGGCATTTAATGGGTCTGTGCTTTTAACTTTTCTATTCTGTTTCAAATGTTCTTTCAAATGTTTTAAGTTTATATATATATATATTAAAAATAGAGTTGATTTTAGATTTTTTTTAAAAAAAATGTTTATATCTCTATCTATCTGTCTGTCTGAGGTCAAAGGCTTTCATAGCCTGTATCCATAGTATTTTGTGGGTTTTTCAGAGAGAGAGTGGTGGAGTCTCCTTCCTTGGAGGTCTTTAAACAGAGGCTGGATGGCCATCTGTCGGGTATGCTTTGATGGAAAGTTCCTGCATGGCAAGGGGTTGGACTGGATGGCCCTTGTGATCTCTTCCAACTCTGCGATTCTATGATTCTGTGATTCATACTTCAGTCTGAAGTAGTGGATTGCCATAGGAAGTCTGTCTGTTTCCCTCCCTCTGCTTTGGACTCCTATCCCCATCATCGCTAGTCAGTGTGTCCTGTAGTTGCAAAGTGTTGCACTGTAGTCATCTTGAAGTCCTTGAGTTGGAGAAGGCTGCTGTAAAGAAGCTTCTTACCCTGATACCATCATGCCATCCATCATTCCTTCCCACCCATTTTTCATTTTATTTCATTTTGTGTTGAGAACTCACAACAGACAAGTTGAGCTCGACTAGGACCAATTACGGTTTGAGTAGCATAGTGGAAGGCAGACTTGAACATTTCCTACTAAGTCTTTGCTGACCTGGAGCTGTGACCCAACTTTGTTATAAAAGAGAATGGCAGCTATGAAATACCCTTCTGATCCAGAGAGTCCCCTCACCCTCCCATCTGCTCCTTCCCTTGCCATTCATCTTGTGTTGGGTACTTAATGAATTTGTCACACCTTCAAGCACAATGGCCAACTCTAGGGACTGGAGCCAGGCTGCAAAATTGGACACGGAGGGGGGAAAAAACAGAAAGAAATGAGGAGGTCAGGATCTCAGCTGTGAAATTAACAAGCAGAGGTGAAAGGCAGCTTGGACAAGTAATAAAAATGTTGAGAACAGCAGACAGAGGAGGAAGTAGCTGATAAGTTCAACCAGTTTCAAAATTCTGTGTTTAGAAGCTTTTTTGGAGGAACGGGTGTTCTGAAGAGAAAATGAATTACCGTCCAGGTCTCCCCAAGATTTTGGTGCTGAAAATTACCACACATTAATCCTATAAAATAAGCTTGATAGATGATGCAGCAGGTGGTCTACAGCAGATAGACATCTTTAGCCAAGGAACTCCAGCAGGGGTGAGCATGTGCAACCCATGAGCCATGCATATGATGGTTGAACTTGAAGTCTCCCATAAGTCCCCCTAAGTCTTCCAAAGAATAAAGAAAAAGTACAGTGTATGATTTTAAAGGAAACGTTTGCCTCCAAACACTGCAGAGAGCCTGCCCAAACACAGGAAAAACATGAAAAAAAATGCTCCACACTACTCTCAAAAGCACCCAAAAACTCAATATTTCTACCAGATCCTCTATTGGAGGATAGCAATCCTCTTTTGGAGGATAGATTTTCCTCTATTGGAGGTTAGCACATCTCAAAATGGTGATAGGGACTGATAAACTGAAATAACTGAAAAAGATTGGGGAAAAGGTGTTGTTTTTTGTTTTTTGTTTTTTGTAAAATAAGACACAACACCTTTTTGAGAAGGACTACAGAGGAAAATACAGGTGGTGGCCTTGCTTTGGGATGTGTGTGGGGTGTGTGGGGGAAATTGGTCTCCAGTCCTATAGCCTGTGTAGTATTGCACCCCCTAAAATGAATCTACCTAGTGTATTCCAGGGTCAACAGTCCAGAGCACTGGACTTTATCAGACTGGCGTAGACAGGAGCATAGCAGTATGTTTCTGTCAATATTGTACAATAACACTAAGATTATCACACAATGTTGTGATTATTGCACAATTGTCCTGTGAATAAAGAGGCATTCTGTCTAGCAGGTTTAACTGGAAACAAATTAACACTTTCACTGTTACTATTCTGCTGTTAGCATTTGTCCATTTTGTTGGCATGGTCTGGAGAACCCATGTGCCTGGTGACAGAAACCATAGTCATTATTGGAAAGAATTGTACCCATCCCTTGAAATTACATGATTTTGTTCTATAAGTCCAAAGTATTGGATACTTAGGTGGAAATCATAAATATCCAAGATTTGGTCTGCTTTCCCTACCACTACCTCTGTGCAACCTGGAAAAAGTACAACCACTAGCAGGGTGGTGGTAAACTTTGTTGTGTGTTGTAATGTACATCATTTTTTTAATTCTCTCCAAGCACCAGCCATTGACCAGATGAAGCCTAGATATTCATTATTTTTTTTAGATGTTTAGTACTTTATTTAGACACTACCTTTCCCCAAAACCTGGGATCCAAGGAGACATCTTGTTGTGTGCCTTCAAGTTGACTCTTAGCTTGTGGTGATCTTTTCTATAGGGTTTTCTTGGTAAGATGTAGTCAGAGGAGGTTTGTCATTACCTTCTTCTAAGGCAGAAAGAATGTGACCTGCCCAAGGTTGGCCCTGGTCTCCTGGAGTCATAGTCCATTGCTCAAACTACTACACCATGCTGGCTCCTAAGACTTCTTGTTATGTGCCTTCAGGTCAAGTCTGACTTGTGCCAACCCTATCCTAGAGGTTTCATGGCAAGACTATTTTAGAGCAGATTTGTCATTGCTTTCTGCTAAGGACTTGAGAGTATGAGAATGGAACTTGGCCAAGATCGCCCAATGGATTTTAATGTCTGAGCAACGATTTGAACTCTGATGTCCCAGATACCTAATCCACACTCAAACCACTGTGCCATGCTGGTTCTCACTGAAGGTGGCTTACAAAATTTAGGAGCCGGAGAGACATCACTTTTAAGTTGGCATCCACATGACTTCGGAGTGCAGCATTCATATGGCACACATCCAGAAACCATCCTAGAGGTGCCTGAATTTGGGGTGGCTGCCCAAATCTGGGGGCTTCAAGGTGCTCTGGAAGCATAGTGTTTATATGCCACATACTCCAGAGCAGCTTGAAGCTGTGATGGGGCTTCGGCAAGGTAGGAAGAGCTGTGTTTTCCCCAACCAAAAAGGAGCGTAACTTAGCTGCTGTTTTTTTTTGGCCAGCTTGAAGGTGGATGGGGCCCAAGGTGTATGTTTGTCATGGCCCCAATCTGTCTTCTGATCCATCTGTTTCTCCCCTAAAATAAAGAAGTGAAAACATATGTTTTAGGCAACTACCCATATGAATATTGCTGTTGTCATCCTCCTCTCTCTGGATCTCCCAAAATGAGCCACACTAAATGGAAAATCTCAGGCAGGAGGAATGGCTGCTATGCTACAATTGTCTGTCAAAAAGTCAGGTTTCTATCCCACAGTTCTCTCGTCTGGATGAAAGATAATGCAAAAGAGTAATCACACTGCCTGTCACATCTCAAAAAGCCTTCAGAGTCCCAGGTCACATGTTCCTCCGCTGCCTTGGGCCCTCTCTACCCATAATTGCTTTGGGCTTCTGTTCACTGGTTTGTAGCTTCAAATCTCCTGGTGACTGCAAGGTTCGTTGTTTTCAGGAAGGCTGATTTGAGCCAGGATTCTCCAAGCTAATGAAACCAAGCCGATCTCTAAGTTGTAGCAGAGCTCAGAGGTGAAGCTTAGCAGTTATTCAGGTTGCCTTTATCCTAAATTAAAAACAAGGTGGTGATGGCTGCATTTGGTCCACTTTATGGAATGATCTTTTTTTATGGGCCAGTTTGATAAATGCTGGCTGGTTTAGGCTGTTATACCTTTTTTCTCTTTCTCTCTCACTTCCCTCTTTTCAATATTGCTTTTTAAGACCTCCAGAATTTCTGCAGAGGATTGGGAGGGTGATCTGGGAGGAGAGGTGATATGCAAAGCTGTGAAGAAAATATTGCAAGAAGAAAGCTAGTATTGTGTGAGATAGCTGGACGTGTATTGCTGACAAAAGATACAAATAATCCCTTGCGTTTGTGCTCTGTGCTTCTCCCTAGATGCTGAGAAGTTTCACAGATAGTCTTAATGGGCTTTGTTTTCTTTGGATAGGTGATTATGAGGAAGCAAAACAAAAGGAAGGTGCACCGGCAATATTGCCAAGGAGAGTGTACATGAATTCTTTATCCCACCATGATTTGATGAAACTTGCCCTTTCTTGCTATGGACACATAGGGGCTTTGCAGACTGCCCCGTCAGGAGTGGCCTGCACCCGCCCGTGTTTGCTACACAGTGTTGCTCCAGCAACCAAACAGCGTGGCACTGCTGCGTAGTAAGGAAGGAGCACTTCTGAGCACTCCTTCCCCTTTCTGCACTAGATTGGGGCAAGGGCAGCCTCACCGGCAGCCCCTGCAGCCACAATCCGGCTTTTTCCAGCCCAAAGAAAAGTGGCAAAACAGCAATTCTCTTTGGGCTGGAAAAGGGTGTCCATGGGGTTGCATACCCTCAGACACTCCAGGAGCCCCGAGGGAGCCCTGAGGGGAAAGGGGCAGCCCCTTTCTCCTCAGAATAGTTCCTGTGACACTGTGGGTGCCACGGGAACAAGATACTCCCCAGAAATGGAGCTCTGAGTTCCTTCTAGAGAGATCTCCCCAAGGAGCTCTGAACAGGAACTCCCCCAGGCCTCCCTGGTTTTCCCAAACCACAGAGAAGTGGCAAAATGCCACTTCCCCATGGTCTAGGAAAGGGGTGTCCTTGGGGCTGCATGCCCCAAAGACACCCCAACAGGCAAAGAGGAGAAAGGGGCTGCCCAGCCCCTTTCTCCTCCACATTGCTGGTGCGGCCATGTAAAGGCCACACTAATGATGCACGCATGAGAAAAGAGCTCCATTTTGGAGCTCTTTTCTGCAGCACTACAGGGACATCAGGTGTGCACCAGTCCATGTGGACACAGCACGCACATGACAGCATCACTGTGTGTGCCGTCTCTACAGCACTGTGCAGCGATGAAGCCCTGGTGGTGTTCTAGGGTTGCGGGCCATGCAGTTGCTCCACCTCCGGGCAACCCTAGCACGCCAACAGGATGGCCCTTAATGCCCGTCTGTATCGGGCCAAACAAACCCAAATAATTTGGAGAGTCCTGAATAACTGTGAGAGTCCCCCACTCCCATTTTCTACTCTGGAATAGAAGTGTACGGTCAAACACAATCACCAGGATTCTAGATCATGTAGTTTGCCCTCCATTCCATGGATTGTTCTTCCACAGAATCATCTATCCACGATTTGAAAATATATATATTCAAAAAGAGCAAACCATAATTTTGCTATTTTATATAAGAGACACCATTTTATTATAATGGACTTGAGCATCCATGGATTTTGGTTTACATGGGAGGGCCTTGAACCAACCCCCAGTGAATGCCAAGGGCCCATTGTATTTAACTAACTAGCATCTTCTGGTTCTATCTGAGAATCCAGATCTTTCTTTACTGAGTAGCAGCCACTTTGAGCAACAGGGTCTCTTTTCCTGTTAGTCAGGGCTCAGAAGATAGACATTTGGATCTCCTTTGCTCCAGCAACTTCCATTTGCAACAGACAGAAAAAGGATTCCTGTTGCAATTCTTCCTCACACTACAGATTGATTACAAGGAGGTGGAAAAATCAGTCTACTCTTCCCAGTTGACAGGAGAATAGATCCCGTCTGCTTGTAGTGGCTGCTGCCTGTTAAATGACAGTTGGGGGACTTCTATGATCCCAAGTATTGCTACAATATTGAATGCATAAGGATGATGATTATGAATCAGTCAGCAATGCATCACTCACTGGCTGCATCTGAACCACAGAAATAATGCTGTTTGACCCCACTTTAACTGCAATGTCTCCATGTTGTGGGATCCTGGGATTTAGTTTGTTGTGGCACCAGAGCTCTCCAACAGAAGGCTACATATCTCACACAACTACAAACCCCAGAATTCTATAGCATTGAGCCATGACAGTTAAAGTGAAATCAAACTGCATTATTTCTGCAGTGCAGATGCAGCCTGGGTCACACATATGTAACTATGATTGAGAATTCGTGGCAGCCAAGTACTGTTTCTGGAAATACGAACTTTGAAGCTGTTGTTCTGCTCTTGTTACCTGTCTTTTTTAATAATAATAATAATAATAATAGAATTAAATTTGTAGGTAGGTTTTTTTAAATTAAACTTTATATTGTATACAGTTCCAATACCTTGTTAATGTAATAATAACCAATTTTGGATATTCATGTACTACATTAATATAGATAATTCATTCTCTTATGAATGCTGGCATCTAGAGGACATGAAAACAAGGCAAAATAGCCAGTATTGAAATATGCATAAAAATAGCATACATCTTCATTGTTTATATCATCAGCAAATGATGATATACCTATCTTAACTACCTATCTTAACTATTTACTCTGGACTAATCCATATCATTTACTTCACTTCTGCTACCCTAATCATGACTGAGGTTTAAACCCAGTGGCTACTTCTAGTAGAGGAGACCTACTAAATCAGTGGAAATTACATAACTGTTATTGTAACAAATATCAATTGACTTAATGGGTCTACTCTAGCTGAATGTGCTACCTTTGACAAAATCCTGCTCACACCCTTATATGAGCTTGCTTATAGGCTGCATCTACACTGTAGAAATAATGCAGTTTGACACCAAGTCAAGTGCTTAAGTGCTGCAGCTCCATCCTATGGAACCTTGATATTTGTAGTTTTACAAGGTCTATAGCTTTCTCTGCTGAAGACTGCTCTTGCTTCACAAAACTACAAATCCTAGGATTCTGTAGGATAGAGCCATGTCAGTTAAAGTGGTGTCAAGCTACATCATTTCTACAGTGTATATGCACCCTAGGTCTTTCCAGTCCAGCTCAGTGCTTTGCAGCCTGTTGGTGTCTTGCACAAGTGTTTGCACCTTTTTTCAAAATAGAACCAGTGTTTGTTAGACTAAATGCACATCTCTTTAGCAAAATCCAAAATTTTTTGTATATGTTTCTTTGTTTTTAAAAAAATCCCCAAATGAGAAAAATTAATTGTGGAGGTGGACCATTTTCTGGATGGGTTGTCTCAGTGTGTGGAGACACCCCATTTTCATTAAGAACGAGAAGAATCTATGAGTTTTCTTTATATCTCTGGCATTGTCTTGTGACTTTTCACATCTGCTCCATTCCTCTCTTTCAGCAAAGTCCTAAGACCCCTTTCTCTGACTTGGCTGATGATGAGAAGATCTTCAATGGAGGAGACAGCATGTGGCCTGAGCAGAACCAGGAACATACCTTGCTATCTGAAATCACAGAGGAGGATCTGGAGGCTATCCGAGAGAGAGAAGAAGCCATCCAACAGATTGAGGTCAGTAGTCACTATTGCAAGAAAGCTCTGCTCCTCTGTCAGAGGTAAGGTGGCTACATGGTACCCAAGGGACTCTTCAAGGGACTTAACTCCTCAATTTATCTCCAGCACATCCCTGCCTACAAACACTTTTAAAAATTATTTTCCACCGAAATACCTCCACTCACATGCTAGTGGAGTTGTGGGCTTTTTTGCCATGTCCTCTCTGTCACATATCTATTAAACAAGCTCTCTTCTCACCCATAGTCAGCCTCGGGAATATTTCTCAGAACAGATGTATTGGAGAACAGAAGACATACAATAGGCACTAATGACTTTGGATTATTGTCAGCTCTGAAGCCCATTTGGTAACACACACTTTTATACAGTTATTTTGGAGATCCCACCCCCAAAGTCAAGCAACACTTATCTGCTAATCTTGTTAACATACCCAGGGGGTACAACTTTTCCACCACATTCCCACCCCCATGTTACTTGTACTATAATGCCCAAACATCACATTCTTTCATACATATTTTTTTGCATCCCTTCGAGACAGGATAGCATCCAGATGGCCTGAACTATAAATCTGTTTCCTTTATCACTGCCCCGCCTGGTTGATTCACTCATTTCCCATGGTTGGGTGCTCAACAATGGCTCCTTTTCATCCTGGAGAGAAGTGACCAGTGGGGTCCCACAGGGTTCTGTCCTGGGCCCAGTGCTATTCAACATCTTTATTAACGATTTGGATGACAGAATTGGGGGCATACTTATCAAATTTGCAGATGACACTAAACTGGGAGGAGTAGCTAATACCCCAGAGGACAGGATCAAAATTCAAAATGACCTGAATAGACTAGAAAGCTGGGCCAGCGCTAACAAAATGAAATTTAACACAGAGAAATGTAAGGTTCTGCACCTAGGGCGGAAAAATGAAATGCACAGATATAGGATGGGGGACACCTGGCTGAATGAGACCACATGTGAAAGGGATCTAGGAGTCCAAGTAGACCATAAGCTGAACATGAGTCAACAGTGTGATGTGGCAGCTAAAAAAGCCAATGCAATTTTAGGCTGCATCAATAGAAGTATAGTTTCTAGATCAAGGGAAGTTATAGTGCCACTCTATTCTGCTTTGGTCAGGCCCCACCTGGAATACTGTGTCCAGTTCTGGGCACCACATTTCAAAAAAGATGTGGAGAAACTGGAGCATGTCCAAAGGAGGGCAACTAAGATGGTGAAGGGTCTGGAAACCTTGCCCTATGAAGAACGCCTTAGGGAGCTGGGGATGTTTAGCCTGGAGAAGAGAAGGTTAAGAGGTGATATGATAGCCCTGTTTAAATATTTGAAGGGATGTCATATTGAGGAGGGAGCAAGCTTGTTTTCTGCTGCTGCAGAGACTAGAACGCGGAACAATGGATACAAACTGCAGGAAAAGAGATTCCACCTCAACATTAGGAGGAACTTCCTGACAGTAAGGGCTGTTCGACAGTGGAACACACTCCCTCGGAGTGTAGTGGAGTCTCCTTCCTTAGGGGTCTTTAAGCAGAGGCTGGATGGCCATCTGTCAGGGATGCTTTGACTTGGAGTTCCTGCATGGCAGGGGGTTGGACTGGATGGCCCTTGTGGTCTCTTCCAACTCTATGATTCTATGATTCTATGATTCTATGGTTTTAACCTGCCCTGGGTTATTATGATGGCATAGCATACACAATAATACTTTTAGCAAACTATATAAAATAATCCAACATAGATCTGCTAATGAACTTTATCATAACATCTATCTCTTTTATATATCTTCAGGCCTCTTCATAATATTGGGTTGACTCTTTTCCATATACAGTATGCAGTCAACTTCTTATATAACTGCATCCATTTCATCTAGCATTTGAAAATCATTTAACCCACATGTCCACTTTAACTTCAATTTACCATTGGCTATAGCACATAATATCCTTATGACAGTTTGTTCCCAAGCAAACCACAGTGGGCCCTTGGTGGGATTTGGTTCCAGGTCCTTCCATGGATAGCAAAATTTTTGGATGCTCAAATCCCACTAAATACAGTGGATAGTAAAATGGTATCCCGTATATAAAATGGCAAAATCAAGGTTTGCTTTTTGGAATTTATATATTTTTTGAATATTTTCAAGCTGTGGATGCTTGAATTCATGGATAAAAAAATCCATGGATTCAGAGGGCCAACTGTATAAAACAACTGGGTTGGACATTGGGCATCCTAACAGATAGGATATAATGGTAACAGGTAAGACATAACAGGTATGACAGCTCTTAACATGTAAACAGCAACCAATAACGCAACTGTCCTGCCTCAACAACAACCCTGCTTCAGTGTATACAGTCTGTGCATTCCCAGTTATATTTCCAGAGTTCTCTAACTCTGGTCTGTGTCATGGGCCATAACAGTTATAGGACATGACATTCTCAAACCATGTTAAACCCAAGAGGGAGGATATTATTGTAACTGGGAGAGTCTTCAAGAAAAGCCCTCACCTGTGCCTCAGGCAGCCTGAAATGGGTGCAAAAGGGGTTATTGCAAATAATAATAATAACTAAAAACAATTTGGGTGCTAGGGAGCCCTGGGTGCATGAATATGGACACCAGGGCACATGTGGTTCAAAGACCCTAAGCAATAATTACCTTTAAATTATGATGGGGGACTGATAATAAAAGGTGGATTCATGGTATTTTCTCCTCATACTTTTTATTAAATCGCTCGTTAACACATAAATTATATTAACACAAATGACACATACTTCAATATATATATATATATATATATATATATATATAATATATATGGCTTATAGAACATATATACAAAATACAAAGAAAGAGTAAAAATGACATATACACAAAATGACTTCCTCTTCTCCTCCTGCTGGTTGATATCAACATCTTCAAGTTTCTTTCATTACATCAAGAACTCATATTTAGTTCTCTACTTCTTTTAAATAATTAAATATTCACTAATTAATTTCTCAATTTGCCCACTCAGATATTAACAATCATTTAAATTTCCACATTGCTCCATTCTCTAAAGAAAGGGCTGTTATTGTATCCTGTTTATCTCTCCCAAACTGTTTTGTTTCTGGGCTGTGTTCTGGATATGGGTATGACCACATCAATGTCCCTCAGTGATATCATTGAAGGATACCATTAATATACATTAACGTACATTACAATAGTCCAAAGTTACTATCTGTAATTTTTTGTGAGTAATTTCTCCCTATAAGCAATTTACTCTGAGGTTAGGCATGACTCAGTACAAATATTAGTTATGAAACTTAGTTGTGTGCACTTAGTTTTCATTTTCTTTTTCCAGTAATGATGGTATTATGAGTACAGCTCAATTAAAGATAATGCCAGTCTTTGTGCAGTTGAATGGAATCTGAGTTATTTTTATGGTTCAAAGAACTTGTAATTAGTTCCTTTCCTTCAATCTCACTCTCACTCTCCTTTTTCAAAGTGTGACATTAAATTATAGGGGTTTTTAAAATCATTTTGGGGAAATAGCTTTACAAGGTATGACATGTATTTTTGTTGTTGTTGTTCAATTTCTTGTAAATTTCCCAATCTTCTTTCCATCCCTAACAGCTATGTCTTCCTTCTTTCTCCTGCGCCAGTGCTTCCACAGCCAGAGAAACCACAGGAAAATAATAATGCTTGTAGATCTTCCTTTTCATAAAGACTTTAAACTAAGAATGAACTCTGATGTAGGACTGCAGACTAAAGCACAAGATTGGATTAAGAAATATAGTCTTGGGTCTCTCTAATTGGATTAAGCTAATTGTTTGGGGGCGGATATGTGAATATTATTAGCTCAGCAAGAAACGTGGTGCTATCGACACTATGAGATGAACATAAACATCCACAGAGCTGCATGTTGCCGTCTAGATTTTTCAGCAAGGAAGGGGCACAGGGTGAAAGCAGAGAGCAGAACTAGGCCTAATTTAACAGGGCACCAGCTTCCATTCAGTTGATAGGAATTATATGGGGGAGTTTATCTCCAGTACTATAAAGTGTATGGTATCTATGGAAATATGTTTGCAAGAGACACTTGATTCCTAGGCCGGGTCTGCACAGGCCAGAGTACTCCGAGTCTAGCCTGGAGTATTCTGGCTCCAAAACTGCCCCAGCATGCATGTTACCTTGGGCACTCCATTGTGATGCTGGATGGATGTTCACACATGTGTCCCACTCTGCTCTCCATTGTGTTGGTGCAAGTTGCTCATTCTGAGGTCAGAATGAGCCATCCAGCATTGGTCATATGGCTGAGAACCTCATTCTGATCTCAGAACAAGCAACTTGGACCAACAGTGCCAGTGCCAGGCAGCACAGCAGGACACTTTGTAAACATCTGTGTGACATTGCAATGGAAGAACTGGGGCAAAAGATAATTTCTAAAATCAACCAACCTAACAAAAGAGTTAAGGGGTGTTTATGGTGGATTCGGTGCTAAAATGGCCAGATATCATCCAGATACTGTCATTCTCACTATAACTGGGGATTGAGCCCTGTGTTATATTGATACCCTGCTGAATAAACAGGGGCATTATGTTTTATTTGCCCATATACCAGAATTCCATAGCACTGAGGCATGAAAGTTAAAGTGGCATCCAACTGTTTTGTTTCTGCAGTATGCAAGCAGCCTAATTCTTTGCAGGTTCACTCAGGAATCCCAAAATATGAAAGAAAATTCATGCCCAAGAAGGTGCACCTTAACCAGACTCAGATTATTTAGAATGGTTAACTATGAAGGGGGATAGAATTAATAACAAAGCACACGGAATATATCCTAGACTCAGTCCCTAGCAACTCACGTATGCAGAGGTGGGGAAAAACCTAGAGATGTGTTCCTATTCAGAGTCAACTAGAATGGTCTAGACTGAATTGCAGTATAAGGCCGACTCCCTTCTTCATAGGATCTGCTGGTCTTCTGTCATCTCTGAACATCAAGAAATTCATACCTTTCTACTTTGAATTTCAGCTCTGAATTGAACCACTTCACTTTGGAAATGGGTTGTAATTGGAAGTGTTGAGTAGTGTCTGGAACCCTCAAAACCCTACCAGGTTCCCCCGGGAACACAGTATTGCAGATAGACCCTTAACCAGCCACAGAAGTGGTTAACTCACACAGATATTTTACATTTGATCACATGGGCCCTCCCCAAGAGAAGCACAGCCTCTCCAGGGCTTGTTGTTAAACAAGAGGGACCCCTTTATTGATAACAACAAAGTTTTTTTTTTATTATGAACATATAAAATAACATAAATTTGGCATACAATACATCTCTACTAGACATAAAACATTACAGTAAACAGATAACACAACATGAAACCATTACCTTACACAAACATAAAACATACGAAGTAATCTCCTCAGTCTTCTATTTTTATTATTATTATTATTATTATTTGGATCTTCTTGTTCCTGATACTGTCAAATATGTGAGCTTATCTTTCTGAATTAATCTTTACTAAAATGATTTGATCAAGTTAAGACTGTTTATGATACTTTTACCATAAAGTACTTTAAAGTTATAAATTATTTATGTTCTTAAATGTAAATCTTATTTAGTTATAGATTATGGTTCTACCTTGGGTTCAAATGATAACAACAAAGTTTTTATAACTGTCAAATCCAGCAGGATACCAAGTACAGTGGTCCCCCGGGTTACGAATCCCTCGGGGTACGAAAACCCCGGGGAACGAAAGAGCCGGGGCTGCAAAAACGGCCCCAGCTTACGAAAAAAAAAAACCAGGTTAAGAAACAAAAAAACCACGCGGCCCCTTTAAATTTTCCGTGCGGTCCGTCAAAAAAAGCGGTCCCCCGGGTAACTAATATTTCCGGGTTACAAAAAGTAATCCAGAACGGATTACTTTCGTAACCCGGGGGACCACTGTACAGAAAATCAGGCTCCCGTAGTTAAAACACATAAAACTGTCCAGAGATGGACATTGTCAGAACTGACTAGCAAATGTTCCCTAATTAGACTACATGCAATATGAAATTTCAGAATTTAATTCTTATTCTCTATGATCAATGAACTCACGTCTCCTCTCTTTCCCATACTGCCCATTGCTTTTCTGTTGAACTCAGAAACAATCTCAGAATGATAGAGTTGGAAGAGACCAGAAGGACAATCCAATCCAATCCCCTGCCATGCGGGAACGCACAATCAAAGCACCCCTGACAGATGGCCATGATCCAGCCTCTGTTTAAAGACCTCTAAAGAAGGAGACTCTACCACTCTCCGAAGAAGTGTGTTCCACTGTCGAACAGCCCCTACAGTCTAGAAGCTCCTCCTAAAGTTTAGATACAATGTCTTTTCCTGTTTTTTGCACCCATTGCTGCATTTCCTATTCTCTAGACCAGCAGAAAACAAGCTTGCTTCATCCTCAATATAGCACCACCTTAAATACTTAAGCATGGCTATTATATCACCTCTTAACCATCTTGAACAGATTTGGTTCATGCTATCCAACCTTTCAGCAGTATCTCAGCACCTATGTCTAAGCTCACCGCAATGTAACAGTACAATTTCTACAGTACAGCCCACTGCACCTGATTTCCAATTTTTTATTGAAGGCATGTTGCCTTTGTAACCCCTGACAATAGCTTCAAGTGAGTGTTAGCTCACTATAATCCACAGCGCATGGGCATGAAAAGTTTCTGATTGAGAGTCAGTATGGTTACACATAATATTCTGGTTGGCAAAAAATGAACAGTAAAGCTAGCTAGAAATGTTGCATTTTACAACAATAAGAATCTGTAGAAGAATTCCCTGGGAAAGCAGCCAAGCTAAGAGACATTTGCAACATTAGGACACATCCAATTTATTCCCACCACTGCCTCCTGTAAAACACACATTCATTGTCTGTAGAATTAGCAAGGAGAAAGGGTGAGAGGGTGAGAGTAAGAATGACTATAAAGATGGTTGTGCCTTTCCCTTTCACCCTTCGCAAAGATGTAATTACTTTTATAGTTCAAAAGAAATGGCCTCACAAAATGGTAGAAGAGGAATATTACATGGTTCACTTGATGGCTCATGGAGTCGTCTATGCCTTGTGTTGTTGCTTCATGCTCTGTTTTGGGCATTCAGGGAAGGTTAGGTAGATCGGAGTGGAAGTAACATAAATTACATTTTTAGCTACCCAGTTACTGTGTCTCTGTGTTGTGCGCTTTCAAGTCAATTATATCAACCCAAAGACAAACCTATGATGGGGTTTTCCTGGAAAGATTTTTCAGAGAAAGTTTGTCATTGCCTTCCCATTAGATTGAGAGGATGTAACTTTGTCCACCACTGATATAAAATGTTTATTTTTAAAGTTCAGTACAATTCTACCTAATATTGAACTACCCATCATCCCCAGACTATAATCACTTCCTTTCTTGGGCTGTTGGATGATGCTTTTGCCATTTCCACTTCTCAAACTGTATGATTTGTCGTTGTCACACTTTCTTGTTTATTTTTAAAAAGGAAGGAAGGAAGGAAGGAAGGAAGGAAGAAAAAGAAAGAAAGAAAGAAAGAAAGAAAGAATTTTCTTGCACAATGAAAGAAAAATGATTGATCAACTGGTTGGGAGGAAGTATTTAAATGTATTTTTAAAAGAGAGAGAGAGAAAAAAGAAAAAAGTGATTGGCAGACCCAGCAGGGATCTATCCATCTTACTCTAGATATGCTGATGTAGATCATTTTGAGCGGAGGGAAAATATAGCTTCAACACATGGCTAATGTTATGTTACATTTGGCTGTGAGACAATCAAAGCCAACAGCTCTGTGTATTGCAAGCAGGCACATCAAATTTGTGTCATCTAAATGTTTATGATCCCCAATCGAAATGTTGTAAATGGTTGCAGCTCAACCTATAATCTATTCATACAGTGCCTTAAGAAAAAAATAATAGAGTGGTGGAGAGAGAGAGATCCAGCATTGAGACAAGGAAGAACTGATATAGTGGAGTTACTAGAAAGATTATAAGAGAAGATGGAATTATGGCCTAAATGAAGTTATTACTCCCAACTCAGTCCATTTCATGAATCAAACTTACCTAAGCACTGACTGAAAGGGCTCAAATTTGACTCAGGCTTGCATCCTTCCGAGGTCGCTAAAATGAGTACCAGATTGTTGGGGGCAAATTAGCTTACAGTTATAAACCGCTTAGACACTGCTTAGGGAGTATGAAGTGGTTTATAAATGACGCTGTTTAAATTAGGAGGGTTAGCTAATACCCTGTTTCCCTGAAAATAAGACATCCCCAGAAAATAAGACCTGGTAGAGGTTTTGCTGAATTGCTAAATATAAGCCCTCCCCTGAAAGGAAGACCTAGCAAAATTTTTGTATATAAATATATATATACAGTACAGTGGTCCCCCGGGTTACGAATCCCCCGGGGAACGAAAATCCCGGGATACGAAAGAGCCGGGGCCGGAAAAATGGCCCCGGCTTACGAATGTATCCCCGGGTTACGAAGGCCTCCGCCGGCTGAGAGGAAGGGACGGCCCGATCCACTGGATCGGGCCGTCCCTTCCTCTCCAAGGAGGCCTCCGCCGGCTGACGAGGAGGCCTCCGCCGGCTGAGAGGAAGGGACGGCCCGATCCAGGACGAGGAGGCCTCCGCCAGCTGAGAGGAAGGGTGACGCTGACGAGGAGGCCTCCGCCGGCTGAGAGGAAGGGACGGAGGCCTCCTCAGAGAGTGGCCGGTGGAGGCCTCCTCGGAGAGGAAGGGACGGCCCGATCCAGCGGATCGGGCCGTCCCTTCCTCTCAGCTGGCGGAGGCCTCCTCGTCAGCCGGCGGAGGCCTCCTCAGAGAGTGGCCGGTGGAGGCCTCCTCGGAGAGGAAGGGACGGCCCGATCCGGCGGATCGGGCCGTCCCTTCCTCTCCGAGGAGGCCTCCACCGGCTGACGAATTTTCGGGTTACGAAATTTTCGGGTTACGAAAGGTAATCCGGAACGGATTACTTTCGTAACCCGGGGGACCACTGTATATAATTAATGTTCAATTGTTTTGTTCAACAATAAAAGTGAATTCTTTTTCACAGAAAAATAAGACATCCCCTGAAAATAAGACCTAGCTCATCTTTGGGAGCAAAACATAATATAAGACACTGTCTTATTTTTGGGGAAACATGGTACACCCAGAGGACAGGATCAAAGTTCAAAATGACCTGAATAGATTAGAAAGCTGAGCCAAAATTAACAAAATGAATTTCAAGAATGATAAATGTAATTTGTCTTAATTTGGCATAATTTGTCTTGCCCTAGGCTATAAATGATAACATTGTGGCACAACTATTTAAAAAAAAACAAAAAACAACTGGTGATATTGACACTGGGATGTGGGCTAAGTACAGAAGTAGTATCCAACAGTCCAGGTTAATCTTTAGTACCACATTAGTACCATAGTGCAGCTACTTGTAGCATTCAGATGGGGTGTGTGTGTTAGGTAACTAAATAACCTACTGTATTTTATTTTATTTGAAAATAGGATTTCAGTTTGTTTTGTTTTGTTTTTAATGTAACTAAATCCCTCATTTTAAGAAGGATATAGACAAGTTGGAATGGCGACCTGGCATGACTAGGGCAACCAGGAAATAAGAGATTTAGAGACGAAAACCTATGAGGAAAGATTGAGAGTTAGGATTGTTCATCCTGGTTAAGAGAAGACTGAGGGGTGACATGATTATACTCTTTAAAGATCTAAAGGCTTTCTCAGAGAGGAGGAGGCAGGTTTGTTCCATGCTCCTCCAGAGGAAAGGGCCAGGTCTACTAGTTTGAGTAGGAACATAGATTTTGATTGCACTTTAAAGGAACTGCTTGATGGTAAGAACAGCTTTGGCAATGGAACCAATTACCTAGAGAGGTGGTGGGTTCTCTTTCTTTGATTTTATTCTGAAAGAGCTCGGCTGCTACCTTCTGGGGATTTTGTAGCTGAGTTTTCTGTACTGAACACAGAGTTGGACAGGATAGCATTTTGGCTCCCCTCCCCAACTCTCTGGTCCGGTACATACCACCAGGAAGTGGCATCCTAGCGGTGATTCTAGGGTTACGGAGCGTGCACCAACTGCATGCTCCCTAACCCTAGCGTAAGGGTGGCCTCCTGTCCACTCGGGGCCACCATTGTGACATAAGCAGTGTACAGACTTCGCTGTGTGTTGCTTAAATCACTGGTGTGCCTCAGTGTGCCAGTGGTGCACTCGTGATGTTCACGCAGTGTCCCCCAAAAAACCCAGTTCTTCTGGTTCTTTTTGGGGTGGAGGGATGCCGCGCAGTTTGGATGCTAAGATATCTCTCCGGAGGAAAAATGGGCGCCTCCAGCCCACCCTTTCTGTAGTGCTGCCAACACTGCTTTTCAAAAACTTACTTATTGGGAGCTGTAGTTCGAAGTAGTTACTGTTCAAAAATAACTTTTCAAATTGTGAACTTCTGGATCATTTTCATTCCCCCTCCTGCACATTTCTCTACAGTATTATATCCCTTTTCGCAGATGGTGCATCCAGCACTGTCACATAGTATTCCAAAAAAGACTACTTTTATTTTTAGCTCCTTTCCTAATAAGCCTGAGCATGAAATTTGCCTTTCTCCACTGTTGCTGCACACCGAGTCGACATTTTCACTGTGCTATCTCCATGATTTCAAAATTTTTGTTCCTTGATTCATTACTGCACAGTCTGCTGTATGTATGAAGCCATTTCTTCTCTTCTCTTTATGCTGTTATTCCTTGGTGTACATTAGTAGTTCATGCACTTACACCACATCTTGTTTAATGTAAACACACAGAAGAAAACAAGATACTGAGCCCGAGGATAGTTGGTCTGATCAAACCAGTCTCTTCTTACGTTCTTGTAAACTAGAAATTTTATTTCATTCTCCACCAAAGGAAGCTGTATAAATAATCTTGCTGCCTATGTGTGGTTCAGCATAGTGGCAGAATATCAAAATACTCCATCAGTATGCATACATAGACATACATTTTCACATGTACACAGGCTGATATCCTGTTGGTGCCATATGCAAGTATAGGTTCATGTACACCTGAATATGTGCTTGAAGTCATTGGTGTTCTCTCCCTTCTGCTACAATCACTAAAGACCCACAGGGTTCACCTGTTATAGCCTCGCCCCCCATGGTCCTTGAGTGGCTTGTGGACAGAGTGGGGTCAGGTGAAGCATATGGCTATGTCCCAGAAGACTCGGTGGATCTTAATAGGTGAAATTGGTCTTCTCTGATCTATCAGCCTTGGTTCTCAATAAGTTACTAAATAGCAACAAAAAGGGGTTATCACAGCAAAAGAGTGAGTACTGGGGATTGAGGAGAAAACCAATCCTTCTGTGCAACTTTTGCTCAACATTCTGCAGTGGAGGATCTTGGCCATATAACGGTCCTACATTGTGCTTGATTGTCTGAATTCATGGCCTGGTATGTTGGCTATGCCACACCACCTTTTTGCAAAATACTGACAATGGAGTTTATCACATGGGAGGAATTTCTCTCAATTTTGAAAGAAATGGAAGTGAGGCTAGTTCAGAATTGAATAAATTTGCTAGTTCAGCTAATTTACTTGATTGCGTATGGACACTGCATTGCGTTCAGAACTGCCCGAAATTGCCTCCCAGTGCCCAAAATTGTGTGTGATAGTTTCTCACGCAATCACGCAAAACCCCATGATTGCATTTGGAAGGACTTCCCTTTGCCCCAAAATGTGTGTGAGCAGCTTTCACGCAATCACACAAAACTCCATGATGGCATTCAGATTGCCATTGGATTATACTTCCAATTCCCTTTGTGTGATAAACTCCAATGTGCAATTACCTATGTATCTGCCACTAAGCCTGGTTTTTTAAAAACATTACCAGGAATATTCAGCTGCATGGCTTGGTTTCTGTGGGTGATTCCCAACTAGAGCAGATCCAGGGAATCAATTGTTGTGTACTGAGTCAACATGTCAGTAAATCTAAATGATGCAGTGCCTCTATTCAAATGGGCTAACAATAAGATCTCAAGAGATCTCTCCAGCTGCCTGTTCTCAAGGTACTCCATGACCAAGAGAGCACTGCAGATGTCATTTCCCAGCACTGCCAGGCTGTGTGTGTGAGAGATATTGTCAGTCTTAACTATTCAAATACATAGCCGTGTTAGTCTGGAAAATCAGTATGCAACGGTATCTTGCAGCACCTTTGAGACTAACTGAAATATTGAAGTTGGTTGCATGAGCTTTCATAGACATGAGCCTACTTGCTCAGACTTGTCCATTACTACTACTACTACTACTACTACTACTATTACTTCTTAAATGTTGCACAATGAAGAATTGGCCCAGTTTGCCTTTGTATAAGAAATATGGTAGTAGCATCATAGAACTTTGCAAATTGAAAGAGAAAAGAGAGGGCGAGGGAGAAATCCTGGAGGGGAAAAGAAATTATTCCATCTGTTCCTCAGACGGAGAATTTTCTCAGAATAATAAATGGCTGCAGTTGAAGTTTCTGTAGTTGCAATATTTAGCACAGAGCCAGAGAAGAGTTTAAGCCCGAACTGTGACATGATTGTGTAGGGAAATCTATTTTGAGGTCATTTTGACTGGTTTCTCATAATCGCTAGATATAATAGTCATCTTCCCCTGAGATCTGTAAAATCGGATTCGTATGGTCTAATCTAAACCCTATTTGGAAGTCGAAAGATGGTTCCTCCATTAACATGGACTTTGCATCTGAGCCAGCAACCTGCGTTTGGGTTCAGCAAAGCTCTTGAATGCTCACTAAAATGTTTTCATGAATAAGGATTGGCTTAAGCAGATGTTTGAATTCAGCGTGCTTTTGCAAGGCTCAGAAGACTCAAGGTTATATCACTTAGGACACATGCATCACCTTCAGATTTGGAATTGAGTCTTTTCTTTTCCTCTAACTTCAGGAGGGTAGTTTGATGCATCAGTATATTTTTGTATTGACTAACTGGCCAGGATCCTACAAATGTAAATTTACACTCATGTAGTTAGATGATAGTTGTGTTACACCACCCTTCTGGTGAATTTTGATATTGTGTGATCAGTTGCCTGTTGGTCAGTATTCTTACTTATCATCCTGGTGTGCAGTGGAGAGGCTTAAATCCTATTTTTTGCAGTTGCAGTGAATCAAGTGGTACATTGAAAGCACAGACAAATAATTAAGCATCGTCCAAGGCTGCACAACTCCATGTGCAATGATGACCCTTGCAGATTTAATTTATACATCTGAGAATATTTACATTACATAATAGCCAAAAGAAGCACAGATGTATGCGTAAGGGAACTTTATTGTGCAAAACACTAGAGGGGTCCAGCCAATTTCTCCTCAACCCATTAATACACAAACTGACCTCATGGCAGGGGTGACAATTAAGAGCAAAGTATTGCTGATAATGCTGTAGCTTCCCAGTTGCAGAGAAGACCTTTCCATTTGGCCCCTTTGGATTATTTTCCATGCTGGTCGCTAACAAAGGATGCATCTGCACTGTAGAAATAAAGCAGTTTGACACTACTTTAACTGCCATGGTTCCATCCTACATAATCCTGCAGTTTGTACTCTGGTAAGACACCAGCATTCCTTGACAAAGAAGGCTAAAAATCTTGTAAAACTTCAAATCCTAGCATTCCATAGGATGGAGCTATGGCACTTAAAGTGGTGTCAAACTGCATTATTTCTACAGTGCAGATGTACCCAAATTGAATTTCAAAGGAAACAAATGTGATGTATTACATTTAGGAAGCAATATAACCATGGGAAAGGTGGCACTTGGATAGGTGAGAGTACATGGGGAAAGAATATAGGAGTCTTTGTAGATCCCGAATGAAACATGAGTCAACAGGAGCCCTGGTGGTACTAGTACTGCAGCCACAATGGTGTGAGTTTGATCCCAGGCAGGGCTCCAAGGTACACTCATCTTTCCATCCTTTCGGAGGTTGGTAAAATGAGTACCCAACTTGTTGGGGGCAACTGGCTTACAAAGTATAAACTCCTTAGGGAGTGCTAGTTCACTGATAAGTGGTATAGAAATGTACTTGCTATGGCTTTGCTATATCCAGCAGCATAAAAAGCTAATGCAGTTCTAGAATGCATTGAAAGAGCCATAGTGTTCTGATCAAGGGAAATAATAGTACCTTTCAGTCTGTTTTGGGTGGATCTCATCTGGAATGCTCAGTCCAGTTCAGGGCACTACAGTTTAAGAAGAATATCAAAAAGCCATTACATGGCCCAGAGAAGGAAAATGGTAAAGAAGCTGGAAGCCAAACCCCAAAAGGAACCATTGAGAGATGGGTGCATTAGCCTAGAGAATAAAGCACTAAGAGATGATATGATAGCCATAGTAAATATTTGAAGGGATGTCATGTGGAAGATGTAGCTGGCTTGTTTTCTGCTGCTCCAGAGAGTAGAACGTGAACCAACTCTAGGAAGAACGCATTGACTGTAAAAGCTGCTAGAAAATGAAATACATTGTTTTGGAAAGGGGGGGGGGCTCTCCTTCTTTGGTGGTCTTTAAACATAGGTTGGATGGGTATCTTTCAGGAGTGGTTCAGTTGTGCATACCTTCATGGCACTGTGTGGGACTAGATGGACGTTGAGGACACTTCCAGACCTATGATTCCATGCTAAGTCTGTTTCACAAGGAAATAGCAGAGTGACTTCTATTTATCTATTTTTTTCTAATGTTTATCTAATACAAATCTTGCTGTTCTCCCATGTTGTTTTTAGAATTTGAGCATGCACATCTCACACATATTAGGAACAACAACAACAACAACAACGTGCTAGTTTTGTATGGCTCCACAGCTGCCTACCCAAAAGGACTGGAACTGCTAATTCTCTTTCTAATTGTGCTAATAGAAAGTGTGATTGGATGATACATTTGTTTGTTTTTAGTTGCTATTAATATAATCAGTTTAGCATGTAACCACTGCACTCTAGAAGTCACAGGATTATTGTTTCTTCCTCGCCTGTATTTCAGACTTGCAGTTTATCCCAGAATTTCAGGAAACTGCTTAGCATAGCTGTTTCATTTGGCATAGTTGCGTCTGTGGGGACTGCTATCAGGATGCTGCCCTGCCATAAGCCTTTATCCTGTTGTTGTATTGTACATTCATGAGTTCTCCCTGGAAACAAATGGACCTTTGTGTCTGACGTGGAGCATCCACACACAGTCTGATGTTGCAGAAATGTATTTGTGTATGTGCCATTGTATATCCATGCACATGGATGCACATAGGATGTGCACGTGCATTTGACAGAATCATAGAATCGTAGAGTTGGAAGACACCCCAAGGACCATCCAGTCCAACCCTCTGCCATGCAAGAATTCCCAATAAAGCATCCCCGAAGGATACCCATCCAGCCTCTGTTTAACGACCTCCAAAAAAAGGAGAATCTACCACTCTCCAAGGGAGTGTGTTCCACTATTGAACAGCTCTTACTGTCAGGATGTTCTTCCTAATGTTAAGGTGGAATTTCTTTTCTTATACCTTGCATCCATTGATTATGGATTTTGTTACATGTTTTGATGTACATTCAGTGGTACAATGTCATTCCAACCAAAGGGGCTCAGTATGATCAATGTGTAACCTTAGTGTGTGGATATGTACACAATACAGCCCTGATGTGGGGTATCAGCCATCGTTTCTGTGTACCTAATCTTACTTTTGAGTCTTCCTTTATTTGTTAAACTCTGGTATTTGAAAGTTTGCCATTTTTCAGAAGTGATCAAGGTGTAGATATCCTGCACTGGCAAGTTTTCCCTTAAATTATACAGCTCTGAGTTTTTGATTCCCATGTCAGCCTTTATTTTTATTTTTTTCAGATCCAGTTTTCCACAGTTAATTCCACACCTGCCAACTGACACAAGACAGTAGAATTGTCCCTTGCAAATCTAACATCTCCTGCCCCCTTACACAAGGCATTTATCCGTGAAGAGATGCACATCTAAAACAGAGGACAAAGAAGGACATAGCAGTGCATAGCAGGGCAATATATCAGTGTATGACATATGCATATGTTGACTGATAGACAGTGCTGCACACAAAGAAACAATTGTTGTACTAATTTAAGTAGAATACAATGGCTAAAGCCCTTTATGGTTCAGTGAAGTATAGCAGTGCTACATACAGACCAACATTAAGCTGACCACCACTACACTGGATTTTACCATACAGCCTTTAAAGCACCCCTAGATGGCTACTCTTTGTCTCACAATGAGTGAGCAGGGTTGGTGAAGCATCTGGCTATATCCCCTGTAATGCCCCTGTCTGGCCCTATTCGATCTTCCTGTTTTCCTGACAGTAAGGGCTTCTTTGACAGTGGAACATACCCCCTTGGAAAGTGATGGAATCTCCTTCCTTGGAGGTCTTTAAACAGAGGCTGGATGGCCATCTGTTGGGGATGCTTTGATGGAGAGTTCCTGAATGGCAGAATGGGGTTTGACTGGATGGCCCTTGTGGTCTCTTCCAACTCTCTGATTCTGTGATTCTATGATCCTTGATATCAAACCTCCATATTGAAAGGCATGCCAGTCACATCTTCAAGATGCTTCTCAGGGGAAGATAATAGGGTCTCACAGAGATCCAGAGAACTTAGCTAGCGAACCTTGAAAGCAAGTAGGCAGAAAGATGCATCCTTTGAAGTGTAAATCGATTGGGAGGTCTGTGATGGGGAAAAATGGTATCTGGCATTTGATGGAAATTTGAGAATGAAAAAGACAAGTCATATGAATTTGCCACATCTTTGTGTATGATACTGTGTAGTGTGGCTATGTTTAATGGCCCAGTTGGTTTCATGGGTTTTTGCTCTTTTCCACCCATGGAAATTTCCACCCAAGGGTCCCAAGAATCTTTGTGTTCCATCTTGGGTGAAGTCAGAAGGTATCATTTTATCTTGACTTCTCACAATGGCTAACATTCTGAGTCTAACTTTTCTGCAGTTTCCCCTCTGATCTGGACTTCCAGATTCAAAGTATGGTTCCCATCTTTCCAATCTCTATCCCATTTAACCTACCTTTCAATTTTTAGCTCTTATATGAGTGTGTGAATGTTCACTTTGTGTGGATGCTGTAATCCCTTTTTGATATATTAATGAAAATACAATCTGGAATCTAGTGTCTTGGAACTGCTAGATACAGGTAAAAGTCCCCCTGCTTTTTAATGTTATCAAAGGCTTTCTTGCTGCTCCTTTGAGTTAGTGAATTAATTCCCCTATAAACATTAATTTGGAGCAATTTAGATAACACCCATAGCTGGACATGAAATCATTCCATCTGCTGTGGGATCTCAGTGCTGGATGCAAACCATTTTACATCCAGCTACAGGCATACAACCAGATGCTTTTCCAATCCACCTGCTCTCTCTGAGGCTTGCAATGGTTTGCAGGACATAGTGGAAGGGTGGCTTTGGAGTCAGGTAGGGCATTGGGTTCTCTGGAGTGAAGAAGTAAGTATCAACTTTTGAAGTACCCAAAAAGGGACACACACAGCTGAAAGGGGAAAAAGATGTATGTGTGCATGTACCACTAACAGAGGCTAATATGTTCTCTTTAATTCCACTTTAACTGCCATGCTTCAATGCTATGGAATTTTGGAATGCATAGTTTGCTGTGGTGCCAGAGCTCTCTGACAGAGAAGGCTGAATCTCACGCAATACAAATCCCAGAATCCTATAGGATGGAGCCATGACAGTTAAAGCAGTGTCAAACTGCCTCCTCCTCCTCCTCCTCCTCCTCCTCCTCCTCCTCCTCCTTCTTCTTCTTCTTCTTCTTTTTTCAGTGCAGATTCAATCTTAGAAGTATGGTGTCATCTGATCAATGCATGTCAAATTCTCTTTTTGATGGCAAGAATGTTTTTTAAAAAACACTTTTCATTCTTTTTAGGCCATGGACTTAATGTTCTTGCTCCCCTTGCATTTGCATTTCTATGTGGATGCAAAACACAAAGCAGAGCAGCAATCTTCCCCAAGGCTTTTCTCAACCCAGGAAACAGATAATGCTTCATATTCATTGTTGACCCAAGGCAGGGTTTCCCTACTGGGGTAGCTTTCCACACTCAGAAGTTCAACCCATGATATCATTACTTTGTCAGGGGAAGCTAAATAGCAGTCAGACTCTCTGAGGGCATGCAGCAAATTGCAGCATCAAGGCGAAAGATAACTTCTCACTCTTAGACACATCTTGGGATTAAGGGAACTATAAGCAGGCAGAGGAATGCTGGAACAGCAGGCAATGAATGCATTGGGTATAAAGAAAGCATTGCATTTAGAACAGCTATCTGTAGAATGCAAATATATGTCTGACCCAGACAGATAGAAGGATGTCCTTGGAAGGAGAAATGATGATCTGGTGCCTTGGGGTGATGGAGGAAACTCTGGCTGAGATCCTACATCATAGTTCTGTGGCATAGATCCTAGTATATATTCACTGTGCTACAAAGCCATTATGTTGAATGGCAACAGTGCTTAGCTGAACCAAGACTCTACGTATACAACAAAAGTACAACCCAATGTATAACCATGGAAATCATGCCCTGTGAGGAGCAGCTTAGGGAGCTAGATATGGTTAGCCGGGACATGAGATGGTCAAGAGGTGATTTGATAGCCCTGTTTAAATATTTGAAGGAGTGTCATATTGAGGATGGAGCAAGCTTTTTTTGCTGCTCCAGCGACTAGGACCTGGTGCAATGGATGCAAGCTACAGGAAAAGAGATTCCACCTCAACATTAGGAAGAATCTCCTGAGAGCAAGGGCTGTTCAACAGTGGAACACATTCCCTTGGAGAGTGGTGGGGTCTCCTTCTTTGGAGGTTTTAAACAGAGGCTAGGTGACTATGTGTCACAAGGGGTATTTTGACTGTATTTTCTTGCATGGCAGAATTAGGTTGGACTGGATGGCCCTTGTGGTCTCTTCCAACTCTACAATTCTCTGCTTCTATGACGTGAACATCTATGCACAATTACTCGCAATGTGAAGTCACATACAGTGATACCATTTGTGTAATGTTGTAGCCTTGGAAATAATTACACCATTCTACACTGGGAAATATGAAGAACCACTTCCCTAAGGGAACAAACATGTGCATCCGAGACCGACAGGATTTCTGTCTCTGTTGAATTCCTAAATATACTTCAGTTTTTGAGGCAATGTTCCCAATGCTCCCTGTAGTGCTTAAGTTGTGTTGAGCAAAGAATATTAAAATATTTTTTTAAAAAATGGTCAAAACCATTATTTTTTTTATTGTTGAGACACCTTGGTGATAAGAATCCTGGACTGATGAATCTTGGACTGATAAAAATCTTAGCACTTCAGGACTTATTCTGTACAAAATTTGCATGTGCATGTTTTGTACTGAAAACAGTAATTTATGGGCAGGAAACATTTTCTGCATTGAAAATAATATTTCAACATGCATTCATAGGGTCATTCATAGGGTCACTATGAGTCAACTGGAAGAGAAATAATAGCAAAAATTTAGTCAGGCTTAACAATAGGATTCCAGCCAAAAGAACTGCAGAGTTTTGGATTACTCTGTGCCGGTCTCTGCATTCTGCCCTGCTTTCTTTGCCAGTTAATAAAGCTGTGGCCATTTAAAACCTGAAATCTCTATCTGCCTTTGCCTTACATTTGGCTCCTGCAGCAGACACTCTTTGTTTACATCTTGGAGAGAGAGGGAAAGCCTGGGGCTTTGCCAATGGCAATAATCACAACAAGACTCCAGGGCCTTTATAGCCCCCTGTCCTTTTTTCTTTTTTGAAATCATTTTAAGAATGGCTGAACAAGGAAAGACTTCAGCCTGGTGCTGAATCATGTTTGTTGGAAGGCTTTATCTATCTATTTGTGAAGTCAAAGCCGGGCTTGGAATAACCTTTAGGGCACTTAGACTGGTTGCAGAAAGTGAAATTAAATCACGGAACTCAGGGATTTGCAGGGAACAAGTAGTTTTGCCAAGTAACCCCGGAAAATCAGATAAACTTGACAAAATGAACAAAAACAAAACAAAAACAAAGGTTAAAAACACATTCAGCAACCTTTGAAGTTTTCCTATCGGTTGAGTATGAGATCTCTGCATCTAGCTGCTTGGAATGAAACGTCCGAGTCCCCAGCTTGGAATGTCACAGAATTTTAATAAATATTCCAACTTTTGAAAAGATTCACAGGGTGATCAGTGCATGAGTAATAAAGCAAATAATGTGTTCTTAGTAAGAATAAGGTAACGAGTAAAGAAAAGAGCAGGCCAAATAATGATAGCACAATAAATGGTTAAGTAATGGCCAAATGATGTTGGCATCACAGGACCTGCCTTCCTGGGTCAAATAAACTGACCTCCCTGTGTCCTCTCACTCAGGAGACTGCAAGGTGCACAGCCCAAACCCTAGTTCTGATGCAAACAAACCCAAGGACTTCTGGGCCATTCAGCACCAGAACCAGGCTATACCTCTCTTAATACCTCTCTTAATACATATTTAAATATGTTTGCTCTGGAACTTCCCAGATGATCCAAACTCCTCTGATGTAATGCTGGTCTGCTGTTTGAAATGCACCCCACTGAACCACCTTGTGCCTATGCCTCTGCTGGTAGTCACCTGCTTTGAGGTTAGAATGAGGTGCCAAGCCATATGATCAAGGCTGGACATCTGTCCTCAGAGCAAAGTGACCACCAGCAGCAGCAGTGGACACACTAGACATCTCAGTGGGATGTAAATCTACAAAAAAATCATTCTCAAGAAGCGATAGAATAATGGAATCATAGAGTTGGAAGAGGTCTCAAGGGCCATGTAGTCCAACCTCCACCATGCAATACACAATCAGATCACCACTGGCAGATGACCATCCAGCCTCTGTTTTAAAACCTCCAAAGAAGGAGACTCCACTACACTCTGAGAGAGTGTGTTCCATGGTTGAACAGCTCTTACTGTCAGGCAGTTCCTCCTAATGTTTAGGTAGAATCTCTTTTCCTGTGACTTACATTCATTGTTCTGTATGCTAGGCCTGAAACAGATGGCCCAAATCCAATTCCATCGGCTTGAGGGGCATGGTGTTTACATGACACATGTCCCCAAAGTAGCCAGAAGCTGCACAGAGACCACACTGAGGTGGTAAGAGCCAGCCCAGAAAGGAGTGGATTAAATCCACTCCTGCCAGTGGCCCATTTGGGACCGTGGTGGAGGCCTACTTCAGGAGTGAGCCAAGTACTCACTGTGATCCTCACACGATCAACACTGGAGCAACAGCTCCTTCCAGGCCTTCTGCTTTGGTACCTATTCTCTGGAGCAGCAGAAAACAAGCTTGCTCTATCTTCAACATGACATGTGTCCTATCAGTAAAATCATTGTAATGGAGGAGGTTCAGGGCAGCTCTGAGACTAAGGTGCTTTTGGCTGTCCCTGACCAATTCAGAAAAGATGTTAGACATATTGTAATCTTCCTTATGGAAGTTGTAGGACTTTTTTTGGGTGTGTGTGTGTGCAATATCCCCATTCAGCTCGTGGTCATCAAAATGGCATGGCAAATGTGGTGCCATTTCACATCTAGTGCAGATTTAGTTGTTCATTCAGCTGAAGATCCTTCCAGCGTACCTGGTTGAATATCCGATTGTATAGTCAGTTCTGCAACGTTACCTTTCTATGCAAGGACTATGTGCTGCAATTATTGTGTCATTCCACATGCAAAGATTTATGCTTTCCAATGCTGAGGTTGGATCTCAGTTTCTTTTTTAGAGGAGAATTGTGCTTATTGGAGACTTCTGGAAATATGATGTCCTATGACAGGGATTCCCAAAATTTGGATTTCAACTCCCAGAAGTCCCAAATAGCTTGGTCAACAGTAAGAAATTCTGGGAGCTGAAGTCCAAAACATCTGGAGGAGCAGTGTTTGGGAATCACTGTCTTATGATCTGGGAGCTGGATATTTTTAGCCTGGAGAAGAGAAGGTTGACCTGACAGCCATGTTCAAATCTTTGAAGTGATGTTATATTGAGGATAGAGCAAACTTATTTTCGTCTTCTCCGGAGACTGTGACCCCCAGCAATGGATGTAAACTGCAGGAAAAGAGATTCCACTTCAGCATTAGGAAGAAATCCCTGACATTAAGAGCTGTTTGACATTAAGAGGAACACCCTCTTTGGTGGTTTTTAAGCAGAGGCTGGATGGTCATCTGTCGGTTTTGCATTGATTGTATTCCTGTATTGCAGGGGGTTGGACTGAATTGGCCCTTGAGATATTTCCCAACTCTGTGAGTCTATGATGCTATCATTCTCCAGTGAAGGGGGACAGGAGTAATGATTGATATGGGAAGCCATAATATTGCCCTGTGGCTGTGTGCAGCCTGTTAGTTACATTATTCTCACCTCTTGCTGCAAAAGAATGGAAACAGAGAACTGGGATCCTGTTGGTGTCTTGCATTTGGACTAAATCCCCTAGATTTGGACATCTTTGTTCAATGCAGAATAGACACATTCTGTTTATGGGGGAGGGGTTGAGCATCCAGTGCCATTGGGCATAGGTGTGCATGTCCTTTTATTCTTTCAGTTTGAAACCAGCAGAAAAGTTGGCATTTTGCACTGGCCATTGTAGTGCAAAGCCCCCATATTGAAGCAAACTATGAAAGAGGCAAAATGACTGTGAAACTGCTAAGCCAAGAATGACATACTTTTAAATTCCAGTGGCAGGAGAGGAATCAGCTGTGGGCTGCTCCATGAGTCCTCCTTCACCACCTCCCCTTTAGGGGTGAAGAGGTTTCCATCTTTTAAGCACATCTTCTCTGATGTTAAATTCATGCACTTCTCAAATGTCACTTGTGTTTATAGCCTCCAAAACGTTCCCTTCATCTCCTTTCCCCACTTTCTTGACTTTTAAAAATATTTTGCTCACAAATGAAGCTCGTAACTTCTGCCACATTGTAGTCATCCTTTCTACAAATGGGAAATTTCCAAATGTCAGTGGTCCCATTTCTTTCCTTCACTGTTCTTCTTTGTGTTTGTTCCTCTGGTTTCAGATTTTGATTTTGAGGGACTTTCATTGGAGATGTCTGCTTCCTATAGGAGATTTCTGCCAAAGACAAGATTGGAGCTAGTGGCCACACTGAGTGGAGGATTCTGGAATATGGAGTCTTAAAAAGTGTATCTACACTGTAAAAATAAAGTGGTTTAACAACTGTAGCTCCATCTTATGGAATCTTGGGATTTGTAGTTTTACAAGGTCTTTGCTCTTCCCTGTGTGCTTTTGCATCACCAAACTTTGAACTCCAGGATTACATAGGATGGAGCCATGGCTGTTAAAGTAGTGTCAAAGACACAATTTCTACCATCTAGATGCATACAATGATGTGTCTTGTTTTTCCCTGTATCCCTGAAGTAATATTTATTTTATAAAATAAACACTACTTGAGTGATTATAAAGATTCTGTCTTTTCTGTAAAAAAAAAAAGTGGCATGTATATTTAATTTTTTTCAGTTCAGTGAAGAATATGTATTAAGTTAGCAGATTTTCTTAGTATGATGCCAAGTATGCTTCTGTTCTTGTATCAAGGGGAGGGAAGGAGGCAGGAAGGGATTTATAATAATGTGGGGAAAGGGACAAATTATGATGACATGAAAAATGTTATAATTGCTTTAAAAATAACAATTAAAAAAATGAAGTCTTGGCAGGGCCTGGAATTACAGGCCATTTCAGCTCAAAACATGTCAAGTGAGATCCCAGAGTGTCCTATTTATCTGTAATTATCTATAGCTGTAGTGGTCATCTAGAAGGGGTGATCTATGCCCAGTGTTTGTGTTAGAAATCTGTACATAATAGGAAGCAACCCCAACAAAGGTTTTAAAAATATATTTTTGGCTTGTGTCCTATGGCTCCTGCTTTATCCTTGAGAAACCTCAAGGCTGATACAAAGAAAGAACAAGTATCGCTTTCTATTCTGCATATTCACTTTCCTGCCCAGAAGACAGCTAGAGACTTAGGGACCAATTAATGAACAATGGAGAGGCAGCTTGATGAAAAACTTCTTTATTGCCGGCTTGAAAGTGAGATATCTGACTGCACTGTTCCAGTTTGACAACTGAAGATTTAAAGGGCCTGAAGGTCAGTGCATTGAGCATGTGGAAAGAGGGAGAGAGGTGGAAACAAACATAAATAGAATGGTAACTGAGATGGTCCATTGTTGTTATTAGGAGGACTTCAGTTCCACAGACCCAAAGGATCAGGAGGAGCGAGGAATCTTTGGCTTTTCAGATGTTGATGAGTTATTATTTCCCATGTCATGATAGCCATGCAACAAAATGCAACAGAATCAGAAAAACAGTGATACTTTTGGGGAGGATCAAGTAAAAAACACAAAATACATCATGCAAGCTTTCAAAACTCAATTGGCTTCTTCATCAGGCAAAAGATTTTATAAAAAATCATACAGATAGAGTCACAGGCTTACATTTTGTATCAGTAGACATGAAAGAGAGTTTTTAAAAAATGATATACCGGTAGTTCTTCTCCTGTGTGGTTTTTAAAAAAAACATTTTTGCCTGATGAAGATGCTTTCCTGTCTTGGAGACTAGCCGGGCCAAAGTACTAAGCAAAGCCCATTAGAGTTTAGACAGTCACAGATCCAATTGCGTACAGAAGCTACCAGCCAGTTACACTTCTCACAGTCCAGGCAGTCCAAGTCAGTAGAGTAGAGCAAGAAAGCCAGGGTGATCAATTCATGATGCTGGGTCCAAGGAAATGCAAGCCAAAATCAAGAGAGGAGAGTGTTGCTTCCTCCCAAATCAATTGTCAACAATGACCTCCCAAGGGAGTTTCTGGATTATTTATGGGCTGGCAGCCTCGCACCACTGTTGTCTGATTAATAAGCATTTCCTTTATAAATGCTCTGGTCATCTCAAACCATCGTTCTCACATCTTCACTCCACTGCACTAGGTCTCTGTGTTGTGAATGCCATAGGGTGTCACTGTCTGTCTCAAGCACTGGGATGTCCTCCTGTCCTTCTGTTTCCCTGTCTGTATCATAGTCTAAAGAATTATAGACCATAGAATTATGCTGGCAAAATAGTGCTGGAGGAGCTAGAAATTCCTAGGGAGAACATTTTAATCAAATGCACAAAAGTGAAAGCTGCAAATGTGGAGAGCCAACTGTATATCCCCACAGTAGAAGTTCAGCATTTCTGTTAGGTGTAGAAGTTTTGTGTTCAATTCAAGGTTATGAAAGTAGATTTGAAGCTGAGGTGCCATGATCTACAGATATCCATTGTGAATTGTCCGTGGATGTGCATGTGCATTTAGTTGTCCCTTTGGTGTCTTGGTTCAGTTGTACAAGATTGCCATTCCACACAAAGGTTTTATTAAAGATAATGCTTAACTGCATGGAGATGTTTATCCCCTGCAGTCCCACTGTGGAATCTCAGCAGGTATCTGTGGAAAAGATGTGGTATAAAAAGACTGAGTGGTCATTATCATGACTATTTAATTGGCTGTAACTTTGGTGATTTTTATCGGATCACTTTGGAGTCTGGCATGATTGCAGGCCTCATAAAGTAGATCATAGTAATCATGTTTGCAATTATCTGTTCAACAGGTGTAATTTTAAAAATATTTTTATTGAGCATGCTGTGTTCTGGCTTGAAAAATATTGAATGTTTCAATGGCTGTTTAATTGCTCACAATTCACCTCTAATCCAGCCAGTCGTCTTCCTTTTGTGTCTTCTTCTGTAACACATGGTCAAGAAAAATCCACATCAAGTTGTGTATCTGAACATTAGCAGAGGCTAAGATGGTAAATATTTCCTTATTTCATTCTCAGAAATGAGAATTAAACATTTCAGGAGTTTTGTCCCAAATGGTGTGATTAACAGAGTTTGGGGGTACATTTCCCCACACAGATACATAGGGAAATGTAGCACATAAGATACCAACAATATTCAACCCCACTATGTGGGAGAGTATGTGTGTTTGTGTGTGTTGGCTAAATTGAAGGATGAATGGGAACTCAAAATTAAAATTATCATTGCTCTGAGAAGAGTTTTGTTCCTTCCAAACTGATTGTTTTTGGAACTTTGGTCTCTCTCTGTGTATATATATATATATATATATATACATGGTTAAGCAGGGGAGGAAACATATTTTACATCTTCTATTTCCTCGGAAGACTTTCTCCCCTCTGCTATTTCTGTCCCTGGCAGTAATACCTGAGAGATTTATGTCCTGCAGGGTGATATTGAATTTGCTTCAGTAGACAGAAATTGTCTGTCCACCTTTACACATCACAAGTGCTAAAGAGCTTTCAGAAATCTTTCTCTGTGTGTGTTTTGGATAAGCTGATAATCTCTTTCTGTTCACAACCTTTTGGCTTTCCTTTTTCTTCTGGAGGATAGGGTGGAGCAACTTGGATAGTTCCCTTGAGGTTTGGACTAAAACCCAGAGTGGATTCACTGCCCCTCTAACATTGAATGTCATTAGCTGCCACCACCACAGCCCTTGACCACCCTTTCTCATGTGGTCAACCTCCAGAATTATTTGGCAATTCACATGGCTCCAGGGTTATATCTGCACTACTCAGTTACAGCACTTTGACACCATTTTAAATTAAATTTATATTTAATTTCCATGGCTCCATCTAATAGGAGTTATAGTTTCTTGAGGGATTTAGTCTCCTCTTTAGATTTCTCTAGTCCCATTATTCAGAACAGTACACTTGGTCTTGTGATCTTCAGACCTTGTCCTTTCTTGTCTGTTTTCACTTTTGACCTTACCTGTTCAGACCTTGAGCTTCCTTTGGATTTTGGAACTTGTTCTTTCCTATGTTGCTCACTGGGATGATGGGAATTGTCAATGGAAGATTTTGTCCTCAGGTCCAAGATAACTGAAAGACTGAGGCTTCAACTGCACTACAGAAATAGTGCACTTGTACATCACTTTCACTGCCATGGCTCAATGCTATGGAATCCTGAGATTTTATACTTTATTTTGAGCACTAAAGCTCTCTAATGAAGGCCCAGGCACACAATGGAAATAAACCGGGGTGAAACTGGTTTATTTCTGTGAAGTTCACCCATGCCCCGACTGCACTCGGTGCAGTTTGCGTGAGGGGAGGGTGACTGAAAAGCTCATCTAAACCAGTGCACTTGGCACTAGATTTCTTATTGGTTATTTTTTTAAGAGCCGCTACAATAATCATCTTCAGTAGTGTGACCACATTACCAAATCAATTCTGATCACACTGCATCATTCCCAGAAACTGAGATGCTTCCATTTTCAATCAATACAGTGGAAAATGTGAATGACAACAGGATTGAAACGGCATGGAAAGATTTGATCCTGGTAAACACAATGGGAACATCAAACCGATTCTCTATCAATCCTGAATCAGTGTGGCAGGGCAAATTTCTTCATTCAAAATAATAAGAGTGAATAACCCCAAAGAAAGCTAAAGGTCTCACAAAAGTTCAAATCTCAGGATTCCATAGCATTAAACTATGGCTGTTAAGATGTTGCCAGAGTGTATTATTTCTGCTGTGCAGATGCAGCCTATATCTCCCTATATGAGCTTTCCTAAGCTTGAGGAGGTTCATGGGAGGCAGGGCATATATCAAACAAACAATCAGTGGTGGTCCCTGGAATGATGCCAGTCCATGAATCATCAGACATTGGTCCATAGGGAGTTTCTAGGAAAGAAAGAAAGAAAGAAAGAAAGAAAGAAAGGCCAGTAGATACAAATATTGGACCAGTCCCTGGCACATTGAGGGTGGGGTGGGGTAAATCTGGTACCCACTTGAGAAGCATTGTTCTAAAGAAAATGTAATAAGTTCAAATCCTAAATCACTTTGGCAGATGGTGTGCCAACCAGAATCTCTCAGGCCAACTTGAAAGTAGTGTCCAGAATAATCTGTGAAGGATTTTTTCAGAAGAACGGACATTTGGGGAAGGAGTTAAAGGGAGAAGAAGATCACCTTTGCAGCTACAGAGCAGTGAGTTTTTCTGACACAGCAGACATGATGTTCCAGGCATAATCTTTCAACTGAGCCATAATTAGTTAAATGAAGTGAAGGATGCTCCTGGTAGCCTTTTTTCATGCTGTTGCTTCCTGGTTTCCAAATCAAGTTGTGTGGCAAAGAAGTAAAATTGTATCACTTAATTTTTCTGTGTGTAGATTTGGAGAATCTCAGAGGGGAGATAGAAGAAAATTTAAAGCACTTAGGAAGATGTCTTATACTGAGTCAATCAAATCACAGGTCCATCGGCACCAATGTTTGACTGACAGTTTGTTCTCTACATTCTCCAACTTTATTTAGCATGGCTATCTACCTGTCTCAATAGGTGCTTCTCCACTGCAGGATTATTATAGTTTGATCATGCTACTTTAACCATCGTGGTTCCACCCTACAGGATCCTGAAAGTATCCTTCTGGATGTCCTGGTGATCTTCCAGAAATGCCAGAAATTATGTCATTATTGCATGTCTGGTTATAGCCATATAGCCAGATGCTTCTCAGCTGCCCTTCACTCTCCACCAGCCACTAAATGGCTGTGTTGGGGAGGGGAGCAACATGAAATAAGATGGGTATTATGGGAGAGAGACAAGAGATCTGGTAAAGTTCAGCTTGGCAGAAGCCTACACTCTATCTTCTGAAGACAGGATCTCAGTCAATAATTTCCCAACAAGCCAAACCTACACTTCTTCACATGTGGATCTGTCTCCTACAAACTGGAGTGGTGGCCACTTGCTTATGGTACCCAAAGGTCAGAGATTTAATCAGGTTCTTTTTGCAGGAAGAGCATGAGTTCTGTGACTGAGCTGCGACTAGTCATTTCCATGACCATGTGCCCAGTGATGCCTATCTACCATGTTGCACTTTGAAGAATGTGAGAAAGATATTTTCTTTTGTCCTTCTTGGACAATCTGATGTTACTCCAGGCTTGATTGTACCTTCTTAAGCCTCTGGCGATACCCTTCCTTGTTGACCATTCCTCTTCATGAAAATCTAGCATGGCCAAAGTTAAAGTCTAGTTTCTGCTATGGAGACTGATGACTTGTATGTTCCTGTCTTACATTGTCTTTAATCCCTGAGATGGAGTGGGTGGTCTTGATGGTGACCCCTCCAAATGTGGGAGCATGAAATTGGGGGGCTGTAGCTTTCATGCTCTGATGTGGTCTTCTGAGAATCATCTGATTGGCTTTTGTAGGGGGAGACATCTGGTTGGTTGCTCTAGAGGAATAAGTTGACTTCTGCTCTTTATGTCCCTTTGTGCTTGTGTGGACTATTTTGTGAAATTGCTATTATGTTCTGTGCTCCACAAGACCTAATGCAATGTGACACCAATGTGATGATCATCTGCCATGCTTTTATCTCTTTTGTTTGTACGGATTGATTTTTATGTGTAGTTTCCTGAAAATTCTACCTACTTTCCGTTGTTTATCTTGATCTTCTGTATTATTGCTGCTGGACACACTGCTGAAATATAAGCTGGAATTAATTTGATTGATAACTAGTATAGTTTCATTTAACCAACAGTTAAATGTTGGTTGAACAGTTAGTCAATGTGTTGGTAAATCCAACTAATTCAATGGGTCTCCTGTAGTTGGGACTAACATTAAAATCTTGGTCATAGTGTTGAAAATAATCTTTCTAGGGTAGCATTCAGCAACATATTTGTAGTCCCATTTGTGTGCGATAATCCTTTCAATCTATGATATTTCTGCGGCAGTTGACTGCTCTGCAAAAGAAACAAGCTCCACTGAAATTAACGTGCCTCTTTTGCAAATAGTGGGAACTTCCAAGGACTACAGCAAGCTCATGGTGCCATAATCCCATTAGTCTATGTAAACATAGCAGGTTGGATACTATTATTATTGCACAGTTCTTCAAAATTGTGACGGTGCTGCTTCTGTCCAGGTCTCTGTCTCCCATACAGTGGCCTTCACAGTCCTGCTTCTGTGCCCCAACCCCTTCCCAGCATGCCTTTTTTTCTGCATTTATGTTTATTTTTATTTATTCTTAATGCCCCTGCCCGATCATGGCAATCCATTAGGTTAAAAAGATAAAAGAAGAGAAATTTGGGGGGGGGGGGAGTAAAACAGCTTGTTTGGGAATAATGAGGCACAAGCGGAAGAGTAGGAAAGGAGCAGAATCATGCCCACTTGCACCACCTGACTGCCTGCATACTGGAAGTTTTGGGAGGAACTTATCACACTCTCTCAATAGAGAAAAAACTGTGTTATTGGGTAACATTGTTGGGTTTTGTCCATCAATGAAAAGGAGTACTCCAGCAGCAGTTGGATTACAGACCAGCTAGTGCACAAACACAGTATCACAGTATCATGTGATAAGGCATATCTACAGACACTGGTATTTTGCTCCAATTCCACTTTTCAAGCCTGGTGTGATAAAATCCCAATAACCCTCTGGCTCTCCAGAATTCCCCTTCATTGCTGTCGCTGTCAAGGAGCACAGTATATATGTATTTATTTATTTGCTTGCTTCCTTTATATGCCACTTTCCTCCCAGGCCAAGACCCAAGGCAATTTCCATACAAACACATCAAGAGCATTTACCAAAAAGTTTAAGACCAATAATATATATATATATATATATATATATTACAAACACTATAAAACTAATTAAAAATCATAGAAAAAAGTTAAAAACAGATTATGCTACAGGCTACCAGAGGAGATCCATCATATTACCAGCTTGGACAGCTTTAAAAAAGGCAAAAGGAACGCACAATAGTATATAGTATGGTATATAATGTTCAGGAATACATTTGTTATTTTTCTGTACTGTAGTCTACCACTGTTCACTGTTCATGACATTTCACAAGGTTTAGCTCTTTTCCACACTTATTGTAACCATGCTTTTTTGCCTCCCAGGGCAAAATATGCAATCATGTTCTTTCCCGAAACATATTCCGCACTCTCCCAAGACCAGCTAAGCACTTCTAAAAGAAGCACAAAGGCTCTTGTGGCGTCCCTTCAGCTTCTAAAAACAGATCTTTGCCCTTGATTGGCAGCTCTTGAGTTGATAGCATACACATCAGGTTAATGTTATTGTTCTTGGCTAACGAGATGAGCTGAGGCTGTCTGATTAGCTTGTGATGGGAGTTAATGACCTGAAATATCTTCAGCACTTGTTGATCAGTTGTCAAAGTTTCACAGGTTTCTGTATTTGTGCCTGTTTGAATAAAAGCAGAGCAGGATCCAGAGTAACCTAAGATTTGTTAGGGCATGCTATTTTCTGGGCGAGATGCATTATGTTGACAGATAAATACTGTGTCCAGTTGTGGGCACCACAATTCAAAAAGGATGTTGAGAAACTGGAGCGTGTCCAAAGGAGGGCAACTAAGATGGTGAAGGGTCTGGAAACCATGCCTTATGAGGAATGACTTAGGGAGCTGGGGATATTTAGCCTGGAGAAGAGAAGGTTAAAAGGTGATATGATAGTCCTGTTTAAATATTTGAAGGGATGTCACATTGAGGAGGGAGCAAGCTGTTCTGCTGCTCCAGGAACAGGACCCGGAACAATGGATGCAAGCTCCAGGAAAAGAGATTCCATATCAACTTTAGGAGGAACATCTTGATAGTAAGGGCTGTTCAACAGTGGAACACACTCCCTCAGAGTGTGGCAGATTCTCATTCCTTGAAGGTCTTTAAGCAGAGGCTGGATGGCCATCTGTTGGGGATGCTTTGATTGAGAGTTCCTGCATGGCAGGAGGTTGAACTGGATGGCCATTGTGGTCTCTTCCAACTCTGTGATTCTATGATTCTAAGTTCAATGGGTTTTCCACATTCACTGGGGTTAGGGATACAGGAACACATGACACTGGAAAAACTGCAAATTAAAGAAACACTATTTTTTTCAAAAACCTGAGAGAACACTTCTCTTGAAAACTCTAAGTCCTCCAATGGCCAGCTCTCTGGTCAACATCCAGCAGAAGTTGACCATTGCATCGTGCTGGAGGACCTGTAGATTGTAAACTACTTAGAGAGTGCTCAGTTCACTGATAAGCAATATAGAAATGTACATGCTATTGCAGTTACTACAAATGCCTAGAGAAGTGTTTTCTCTAGGAATCTAGGTCCTTCAGTGTGACTGCATGATCCAACAGATTCATGCTGGAAGATCCAGAGATTCATACAGAGAACACATTAATTAAATCTGAAATTAATCAAAGCTGTAAAAGTCAAAAGCACAAATGTGAAGGGCCGACTGTAGAGAGAAAGAGTAAGAAAAGTATCCCAGGGATTGTGATGCAGTAGGGGAGCAGGTCTGTTCTTGGGAGATCTTCCCTGCTTTTTGTTTTGTTTTGTTTTGTTGTGTGTCTGTGTGTCTGTGTGTCTGTGCATGTGTGTGTAAGATTTTATTAGAAAATACACTGGGATAGAGTTCTGCTCTTTAGTGAGAACTTCATCTATCCTTCTGTCTTTCCTTCTCTTTACCTCTTCCCTAGGGCAAGGTGATGAATGCTAACTTCAGAAATGGTTCAGAACCCTGGATAGTCCTTCAACATTTTTGCTAAACCCTGGAGCATATTATGATGTCCAGTGATGAGTGATCATGGGGACTGAAGTCTAAAATACTGCCCCCCCCCCAAAAAAAACCCCACCAACTTAAGACATACTTGACTGGACAGTCTTGCTGGTTTGGATGGAGTTAAGTCCAATAGACAAGATCCCCATCTCCTAGACACTTTCAGAAGCATTGAAATGATTTTAAAAATATTTAAAATAGGACTAGAAGCACCAGAAGATTCAGCATTTAATAGACATGTGTGAAATATTCATAGATTCCAATCCACCTTTTGAGAAAATTATAACACTTTTTGAAGCTCTTAAACCAGTGAAGTAAACTGCTAGTATTTAAAAATAAAAGTGGTAAAGGGTATTGATATAGCAGAGGAAGAGAAAGTAAAACAAACAAAAGAACACACTCCTCAGTCATCTAACTCAGCTCGTTTCTTATTATCCACTTGAGTAGAGTCTCACCTTTCAGAACATCTGCAGAACTCCTTCCAGAATGTAACATTGGAGAGTTACTAACTTACATAGGAAGTTTGGACACCTGGTTTACAAGGGAGAAATGAAATCAGGCTCTGTACTCTATCTATTTATTGGAACTTGAAGCCTAAGGAAGTCAGAATCCTGCCTAAGTCAAAAGTTGATGTGGTTGATGTGGTTCCATGTCCAGCCATCTCCCTCTGATTTACATGATCAAAGATGCCAAGCAAAATTTTAATTGAAAGCCTCATGAGTTTAGACTTGTATGCCAAAAAATCTATCCATCTAAGAATAATTGGCTAGTGTGGAAAAGGGATTCATTTGGTAAGTGGAACACAGCTTCCTTTCCTTTTTTGTGGGCTTGAGATCCATGCTCTTGAATATTCATAGAGGGGTAACCTCTATTATTTTCAATGAGGCGCGGTCCCGCAGTGCATGTCCGATGCACACTCATGAGCACACACCCCATTCAAGTGTATGGGGCTTGAATATCTGTGAGTCTCCATTTTCACGGGGTGCATGTATCCAGAACAGATCCCCACAAAAATGGAGAGCTGACTGTAGTGTAGTAACTAACTAACTGGGATGAATTGCTACTAAGCCCAGTTAGTAGTTTCAACCAGAGTTTATGTACTGAATGTAAGCATTGATTCACCATATTTATATGGACTAATAGGTCTGTAAGGCCTTATTTTAATCTCTATTGCTTTGGAAGGGAGAGAGCAAGCTATGGAAGGGTTTTGTGGAACAGTGTAAGAGAGACATTTGGCAACTTTCAGTATTCCCAGATGTGTACGCTTTGAATATAACAGCTGGCATCCTGTTAGGTATTTATATGTTCCTAAGCTGACTTATGATCATGTAAATGTGGATCGTGATATTGCACAATGCTTATTTTTTTTCAAGATGGGAGCAGAGACATATGTCTCTGGGTCTACAATGGAAATGGAGCCAACAGGGAAGCTGGTGTAAAACATGCCTGATGCATTAACACAATGGGACACATTACACTTTGGGATGCATTGTGCATCATCAAGGTTCATTACCATGCATCGTCAAAGTTCATTACCATCATGACAGTGGCATAGCTCCATCATTGTAAAATCATGTGATGTAGCCTCTGATTTAGGATCTCAGCCACTGTATGATTTGCAACTGTGTTTTACCGGTATTGGTGATGATAAAGTGGGCTGACTATTGAGATTGTACTCATTCACTTCCAGGAATAGACTTACTCAAGAGAGGTATATGTATGGAGTGTCAGACTTCACTTCCAGATTCAACTATTTTTGGTGCTTCATGAGAATGCCAAAGCACTGGCAACCAGTGTGATATTGCAGTCCACAAAAAGAAGCAAGGTTATAGACCCAGGTTAAAAAATGTACGGCATGCTAATAATAGCTCCTCAGAGTAGTTTTATCAGCATGTGTATTTAATTTGTCTTGAATTATTTCAGACTCAACACTAATGCATGTATTAATAATAATGACAATGACATTCTTTATTTAAACCACTTGCACATTGGTGTGTGTGTGTGTTCCTTCATTTCCATTATACAATTGATTCATTATTGCAGGAAGAGTGTCGCCAAAGTCATTTTAAAAAAGAAAGAACGGCTCTAAAACAAACCCTGATTTAAAGAATAATTATTAACGACTGAATAGTTGTATCTCTCAGGGTTGTTTCTAAGGAGGGTGTTTAATGGCATGAAGCTTAAAGAAGCAATCAAGAAAATCTAATATCTTCTTTTTTTCTTTTTCTTTTTTGCTGGGTAGTCATAAGCTTGTTACTATTTTGGTTGGAAGAATATTAATTATGCATCTCCTGCTTATCAGAAAATTGTTCTCTGTGTGCCCACGCAGAGTCCCTCCCCCCCCCCCCCCAGAAAGTTGAGTTTTTAATGCTACAATGCCATGTGTATTCATCCATTCCATCTTGGGGATATGTTTATGCAGAAATAAGTTTCCACACCCATGTTACTTGCTGGTTTAGGATCTTTATGCACATTGTTCCAGTCCATAATCCTCAGGTTTTCTCCATCTTCATAGTCTCCAGTTGGTTCCACTACAATGTCCATTATCCCTAGTGTTTGCACGCATGCACATGTGCACACGGGGATTCTTTTTTTTTTTTTTCAATAGCATAGAATTGGTTTGTAATGGCTTGAATTTTGTTGATTTATTCTTCACATTTAAGTTTCTCTCCAATATGGTATAAGGCTGGAGTGGGAAACATCATGAGGGACAGGGTCCCCCAGCTCTCCCTGAAAGCCACACACCTCACAGAAGATTGAAATATCCCTGCAGTCCTTCTTAAAATGTCCACCAGAAGTGATGTAATTTCCTCTTTCCATTTTGAGAAGGATGGCGGTAGCAATGGAGGTATCTGGGGCACTCAGGTGTACTGAGGTGCTTGTGGGAGTGGGAGAGTGTATGCCATGCCCAACCTGGCTGGAGACTCGGGAGAGCACTCTGAGCCTGAGCCTGAGCCTGAGCCTGGCCCTAGCTCTATCCTGACAGCTCCATCAGAGGCTGTGGCTTTAGAAGACAACCAGGAGCCAAACCAAACCTCCTGGCAGCAGGGCCTTGTAGTACTGTGGAAATGGAGGAGGATCACGTACCTACTTTCAGCCAGAGAAGATCAGAAATGGCATGCTTCCAGTGCTCAAGGAGGCTTTATGAAAAATGCCAGCTCATTAAAACCACCTGCACTAATGAGGACTGATGATAAAAAGCTTGGGAAGGATGTCAGAGCTTTCATCAGAAGTTATCTGAGTTTTCTGGAGAAAGTGCCTTACTTTCTGATTTCTCAGCTTGATTCTTTGGACTACAGACCGATCTGACCATGTTGCTCTTCTGGAATCCTTGACCTGGACTGCCAGACTTCACTCTTAGCCTGACCGTTTGGCTTATACTTGGACTGATTATTATTATTATTATTATTATTATTATTATTAGCTTTATTTATAAAGTGCCATAAATGTACACAGGGCTGTACAAAAACAAAATAAAATCAAGGATATGTAAAAAGCCTGCCTATGGCGTACAGTCTAGAGGTTAAAAGAACAAGTTAGAAAGATCATAAGAAAACAAGTTAAAACAGCAGATATCAAATATTGAATCAAGCATCAAAACAACCAGATCACAATCACAGACTCCCTGGGAATGCTTCCCTAAACAATATCGTCTTTAACTTGGTTTTGAAACTGGTTTCGATTACTGATTTCGTCTGCCCTTTGCCTGTGAGTCTGTCTTGCAAGACTTACCTTGCACAACAAATTCTGTGTGGAGTCTTTTTGTCTTTGTTTGGACTAGTTATCAGCTGTTATCTCCTTTCCCGGATAGTGTTACAGAAATACTGTATTACAAATTTAAGAAAGGAAGTAAAATTCCACTGGGGAGGGTAGAATTCTTATTTTGGAGTCAGTGTTGTCAACCTTCCCCCCCCCCCCCCTGCTACACCCCTGTCTAAACACCACATTACCCCTTCCCCTTTGAGTGCATCCACACTGCAAAAGTAAAGCAGTTTGACACCATTTTAACTGTTATGGCTCCATTATCTGGAATCTTGGATTCTGTAATTTGGTGAGGTATTTAGCCTGGTCTATTAGAGAACTCTGGAGTCCCATTGTCCTTTGCCCAATTGTAGCTGATCTTGGACAGGAGTCCTGGTGGCGCAGTGGTTGTGAGTTCAATCCTAGGGCTCCAGGATTGACTCAGCCTTCCATCCTTTCGTAGGTCAGTAAAATGAGTACCCAGCTTGTTGGGAGCAATTGGCTTACAGGTTGAGTTCACCAATAACTGGTATAAAAATGTACATGCTATTGCTATTGGATGAGTCAAGGGCTTCATCTACACTGCCAAAGTATTGCTTTTTGATACCACTTTAACTGCTACAGTTCAGTGCTATGGAATTCTGGGTTGAGCAGTTTTGTGAGATATCGAGCCTTCTCTGTCAGTGAGCTCTGGTGCCCCATCAGACTACAAATCCCACAGTCCCATAGCATTGTGCCATGGAAGTTAAAGTGGTGTCAATGTGCTCTATTTTTACAGTGTGGCAGCAGCTCACCTTTCTCTTTTTTACCTTGTGTCTTTTCACTGAAGGTTTCAGTGGAGGCATTTTCTCTTCACACCGCCAGAGATAAGTTTCAGTGAAATGAGTGAAAAGGAATGTTAGGAGAGCTTGGTGTAATTCACAAGGTGAGTTTATAAAAAAGGATGCTGCTATATTCCTGAGGACATTTCATCAGGTTGTTTTGTGGCAATGGGGAGGGGGATATCTCTGTCTTTTTGCAGCAACCCAGTCACATTCTGAGAAGGGGGGAATTATTTCAGATAGCTGAAAACGGAATATGGAGGGGAATATCAGATGGAGAATAGAGAGTGGGATATGTAAATGAGGATGGGAGAGGTGAGATAGACTCTCTGAAGTTAATTATTTGGGAGATAAGGGGATGACTTCCAAGGGCAGCTGTTGAGGCAGTAGTTGCAAGAAGTGTTCAGGTACAAGGCGGATAAAACCATCAGAGCCTCTCAGTGATGGCTCAGTAATATTTTCAAATACTTAGGTTCTTAGAGGCGCCCTTCTTGGAAACCTATCCAGACAATACAAGTTGAGTATTCCTTATCCAAAATGCTTGGGAGCAGACATGTTTTGCATTTTGATCCCCCCCCCCCCAGATTTTGGAATATAGTGCTTGGTATCTGCTGGTGTTTGGTTTCAGGATTATTATTATTATTATTTATATGCCGCCCAATCAACTGGGAATCCGGGCGGCTTACAACAGAGGGGATTATCTCTCTCTCTGGCTTTTCTTTGCTAACAAAGATTCAGGAAGGACTCAGCCCATGCTTACTGCAAGCGTATTGATGACTAAAAAAGCGGATCCGAGATAAACAAGTCTGGTTACAGAAAGCACAGCAGAAAGTCTCCTTGGATGATGTTACCAAGTTGTGGTTCTTTCTGTGTTGTTGTTTCTCTTCAAGACTCATTCAGCGTGAGTTCTCAAACGAGGCTGCAGCATTGTGGATAGTGCGTCTCCATGCCTCCCGATGTGAGGCCAGGGCAGACCATTGTTGGTGATCAATTTGGCCAAACTTGAGATGTTGTTTCAGGGAGTCCTTGTATCTCTTCTTTGGGCGCCCCTCTTACGCTGACCCGTGGCGAGTTCACCGTACAGTACTATTTTGGGGAGTTGGTGATCCTCCATCCTAGAAACATCCCCTGTCCAGCACAGCTGCATTTTCAATAGCATGGCCTCAATGCTTGTGATCTCTGCTTGTTCCAGGACAGCAACATTCGTCACATAGTCAGTCCAGTGTATGTTTAGGATTGTGCATAGACAGCGCTGATGCAAGTGTTCGAGGAGTCGTAGATGTTGGTGATAGGTGACCCATGTTTCAGACCCATAGAGGAGAATGGACAATACAATGGCTCTGTACACACTGATTTTGGTGCTTTGCCTCAGGTGTTTGTTAATCCAGACTCTTTTGTGAAGCCTTCCAAATGCACCATATGCCTTTGCTAATCTGTGATCTATCTCTTTGTCAATCTTGGCATCTGAGGAGATGATACTTCCCAGGTAGGTGAACTGCTGAACAGACTTAAGTACAGATTTGCCTATGGTGACATGGGGGTGATGGTGCTCTTCCTGTGGAGCAGGCTGGTAGAGAACTTCTGTTTTCTTCAGGCTGACTTCCAGCCCAAACAGCTCTGCAGCTGTTGCAAAGGAGGATGTTAGGCGCTGCAGAGCTGCTTCTGTATGGGCAACAAGGGCAGCATTGTCAGCGAAAAGCAGCTCACAGACTAGATAGTTTAGAGTCTTTGTGCGAGCTTTCAGATGGCTTAAGTTAAACAAGCTACCATCTGTACGGTAACGTATATAGATGCCGTCTTCTTCTTTGAGATCTGCTGTAGCCCTTTGGAGCATCATGCTGAATAAGATTGTAAATAGTGAGAACACAACCTTGTTTCACACCATTATTATATTATGTTATTATAATAGAAAGGGCTCTAAGAGAGCATCACCATATCTGACTTGACCGTGCTGGCCCTCATGTAGCAAGATAATCATTTTGAGGAATTTGGGGGGACATCCTAGTCGTTCCAGGATCTGCCACAGACCTTTTCTACTCACATTGTCGAAGGCTTTGGTAAGGTCGACAAATGTTACATAGAGGGGATTATACACACAATAGTAATATACATGAATTAAAAAACAAATGGCAATGCATTAAGTAATAACAATAAAATCAGATAGCAATTAACAATAACAATAATTAACAAAATACATAATTATAGCAACAAAATACATAGTAATTTTAGTAACAGTAAAATTAGCAAAGCAAAATACATAACCATTAACAAAGCAAAAATACATAACAGTTATAACAACAACAAAAATATATAGTAATTATAACAAAAAATAAAATTAACAGAGCAAAGTACATAACAATTAACATACAAAAACAAGTAAGGAGAAAATAATCCCCATTCTCAACCCCCCATCCCAATCGTAGAAACAATGTGAACTACCCAATCTTAAAAAAAAAAAGAGGGGGGGGAGACAAAACTTCTCCTTAAGTCCAGGAGCCAAGGCATGGGAGGGGCCCTGGTGGAAGTAGGGCAAACAAAAACTCTCTCAGCTGGTCTTCACTGGCAGATGTTGGAAAGGAGGGAAAGAGGGCCATTCCTCCTCCTTAAGTCCAAGAGCCAAGGCATGGGAGAAGCCCAGGTAGAAGCAGGGCAAACAAACACTCTCTCTGCCGGTCTTCACTGGCAGTTGTTGGAAAGGAGGGAAAGAGGGCCATTCCTCCTCCTTAAGTCCAGGAGCCAAGGCATGGGAGGAGCCCTGGTGGAAGTAGGGCAAACAAACACTCTCTCAGCCGGCCTTCACTTCAGTACTAAAGTCTGTGGATGCTTATATCCCATCATATACAATGGTGTAGAAAAAGTTGTTTGTTATTTAAAATGGCAAAACAAAACAAAACAAAACAAAAGGTTTGCTTTTGGGATAAATAGAATCATAGAGTTGGAAGAGATCACTAGGGGCATCCAGTTGTATGGCATCATTCTGCCATATAGGATGATACAATCCAAGAACTGCCAACAGATGGCCACCCAGCTTCAGATTTAAAAAAAACTCAAAGAAGGAGACTCCACCACACTCGGTTCCCAATGTTAAATAGCTCTTACCATCAAGATGTTTTTCCCAGTGTTGAGTTGGAATCCCTTTTCCTGTAATTTGAATCTATTGCTCTGTTTCCTAGTCTCTGGAGCAGCAGAAAACAAGCTTGTTCCATCCTCAGCATGACATCCTTTCAAATATTTAAACAGGGCTGTCATATCATCTCTTAACTATTTCTTCTCCAGGCTAAACATACACAGCTACAGAAGCTGTTCCTTATATGGTTTTGAGACCTTTCACCATTTTGGTCACCTTCCACTGGACATGCTCCATCATGTCAACATCCTTTTTCATCCTTTTTCATATTCATGCTATGGATGGTTGAATCTTTGGATTCAGAATATGTGGATATGGAGGGCTCAAATTGTTGCAAGCCCTTACTTTTAGCAGGAAAGTAAAAAAGAACTTGGGATGGATTTCTGGGTTAATAGTTAGCACTTATTTAACAGATTTTAGAGGAGTTCATTCATCTCCAGAAGAAAGCTGCCTAGCATCTTGGCATCTCCTAATTTCTTATTTTCTTCCAAACATTCCTGTTTTCCTGTGGATGATGATCATGATAATTTGTTTTATTTACTATCATTCCTCCCAAAGGAAGCCAGGGTGGCACACAATATAATAAAAATGCACCATTTTTACATTATTAAAAACATGAACCAAACAACAGAACTAATAGCATACACCCAATCTTAAAGAAGTAAAGTCTCAGAAACAGTTTGTGTTTCAAAAGCCTGGATAAGCAAATATGTTTTTAGTTCTTGTGTCAAATGTGATTCCATGGGGGAAACCCACTTCCTTGTAGAGGAAGCCCCTCAATTGAAGTGTCATCATCAAGAAAACCATATATTGCATCTTTAAATCAAAGGCTAAGTTTTTGTCCCCAAATGCACCCTTTGGGGCCATGTAGAGTATATTGCCTAGACTGAAGGCAGTAATAGTACTGCTCAATTCTGGTTTGATCAGACCTCATCTGGCATACTATGTCCAGTTCTGAGCACCACCATTGAAGAAGGAGGGTAACCCAAATGGTGAAGAGTCTGGAAACCACCAAGCCCTATGAGGTACAGCAGAAGGGACCTGGGTATGTTTAGCCTTGAGAAGAGGAGGTTGAGAGGTGACATAACAGTCATGTTTAAATATTTCAAAGGATGTCATATTGAGGTTGGAGTAAGTTTGTTTTATGCTGTTCCAGAGACTAGGAGATGGAGCAATGGATTCAAATTACAGGAAAAGAGGTCTCACCTAAACATTTGGAAGAATTTCTGGATGGTAAGAGCGATTCAACAGTGGATAATGTTGCCTCATAGTATGATGGATTCTTCTTCTTTGGAGGTTTTTAAACAGAGGTCAGGTGGTCGTCTTTCAGGAATGCTTTGAAGGTGCATTCCTCTTTGGCAGAATGCAGTTGGACTGGCTGGCACTTGGGGTCTCTTCCAGCTCTATTACCTTATTCCTGGGAGAGATATTTTTTTGTTGCTGTTGTTTTGTTTTTTTGGAGGAAAGGCCTTTCCAGGGACTAAACCTGTGGTGGATTTGATGAAAATGCTCTAGTAACTTTAGTATTTTTTGGTTTGGATTAGGCTGCAGATCTCTCGTGGTCTGTCCCTTTTATCAATGCAGTGTGGGGATTGGGTCATCCTTCCCTACCCTTCTATCAAACAAGATCATACAAGCCTGCAATAAGCAGTCCTCTCCCATAGAAGTTTCCAGTCAGTTTGGAAGATTGCTTTGGCTTCTCACACTACCTTTAGTAGTCTAGAGGTGAGTCAGTGTGGCATAGTAGTTTGAGTGTTGAACTACAACTATGGAAATCAGGTTCGATCCCCTGCTTGGCCATGAAACCCATTGGCTGACTTTGAGTAATTCACACTCTCTCAGTCATAGGGGAAAGCAATGACAAAACTTTTCTGAACAAGTCTCGCCAAGAACACCCATGCTTGGTTTGCCTTAGGGTTGTAATTGGTTAGAAACAACTTGAAGGCACACAACAACAAACAAATAGTAGTTTAGACTTCGCAAAGGCTGAGGCATATGTTAGAAGATTCTGAAGTTAAAAGGGTATTCCTGTGATACGCAAAAAGAGTTAGCTCATCAGTTTCTTCCCTCTGCCCTTCTTCACTTTGGTTGTGGGATGCTTTGTTCTCTGAGAATGTTTAAGAGGCAAGTAACTCTGGTTTTGCAAGATAAATTCTGGAATAAAATTAATTAGTCAAGACTGGCTTTGCATGGATAATTCGGGCTGAGTTCCAGTGCTGGCAAACAAGCAGGCAAACAAACAAAACTTAGAATCATAGAATCATAGAGTTGGAAGAGACCACAAGGGCCATCCAGTCCAACCCCCTGCCATGCAGGAACTCCCAGTCAAAGCATCCCCGACATCTTTTTCTTTTCTTTTTTCAGTTTTAGTGTGTGTTTAAAACCTTCTCCAACTTGGTGCCCTAGTGTTGGTCTGCAGCTCCGAAATGAATCATGTTTTTTTAAAACAAAACAGAGATGTTGTAGCATCTGTAGACTCATCCTAAAAAGGGTGGGGTGATCATAAAGGATGAAGAATATGAGAGATCTTTCCCTTCTTTTCAGTAGGGCAAGAGTAAGCAAAGTGTATCTCCCAAAGGTTGTTATTCTATAGCTCCCAACTTTCTTGATCATTGGTCATTTGCAGTTTACAGTTGCTGGGACTTGTAGTCCAACCACACCTGGAGAGCTTCCTCCTCCTCCTCCTCCTCCTCCTCCTCCTCCTCCTTCTTCTTATATTACCTCTGTTGTAGACCATTTTTTGGCATATTTAGCACACTTATCTGCAAAACTGGATATTATTTATTTTAAAAGATTGAGTCATTAATTGACTGTTTGATATCTGTTCAGTTCCAAATCATTGTTGTTGTGTGCCTTCAAATTGTTTCCAATTATGGCAACCCTAAGGTGATCTTATTATGGGGGTTTGTTGACAAGATTTGTTCCTATTTGTTGTTTTGCCTTTGCCTCCCTCTGAGGATGAGAGTGTGTGACTTGACCAAGGTCACCCTGTGGGTTTCCATGGCCAAGCAGGGATTCAAACCCTAATCTGCATGTATCCTAGTCAAACACTCAAGCCACAACACCAAGCTAGGCCAAATCATAAGAATATTAAAAAGATCTCTGGTGGTCATATCAAAGACCGTTTAATTCTAGAATCCTTTCTGTAACCACTGGTGGCTTTCATGCTGGTGGAGTGGTATATACTCTTAAATTTGAATGTGCTGTCTGATGTGCTGAACCTATTTTGCAGATAGGGTTCACAAACTTGCTGTCCCTTTAACATTCAGAATAAAACGTTGAGTGATTTCATAATGTCACTGACATAGATGCCACTATTCCTTAATACAAACATCATTCTGAATCCCTGCTATGAGTAGGAGAAATGAGGTGGAGGTGGAAGTCCTGTACTTGCCACTGAGGTGTTACTTTCTCTCTGGCCATAAATTGCATGCAGAGCTTCACTGTTTGCCATGGAATTGAGGACACTTGCAGTTTAACTTATGATTCTTCCACAGTAAAATTATCTCGCCTTGGAGGTCATCCAGGGACAAAGTACTAAGCAATGTCTGTTAGAGATGAGACAGTAGCAGTCCCAGACATGTGCTGAAGCTTACCAGCTAGTTACACTTCTCAGCATCCAGGCAATACAGGTCAGTATGAAACAGCAAGAAAGCCAAGGTGTCAGTCCAAGGGAGTGTTTCCATTAGTATGGTCAATTTACTATGGAGGATGAAGACTTGTACTTCTGAAGATCCTTCAGAAATACAAGGGAAAAATCAAGAGAGGAGAGTTTTTCTTCCTTCTGCACAGCCACTGGTGCCATGGTGGTGAACCTATGTCACGCGTACCCTTTCCGGCATGTGAAGCCATCTCTGAGGGCACATGAAGACAGTTGAAGACAAGGAAGGACAGGGGAAGAGGAGAAAAAGGTGCACCCTCTTGTGCTCCTGAGAAATCCAACCCCTGGAAATCCCAACCCTTGGAAGTCCCCCCAGCACTGGATGACACCTGGTGTGGGAATGCCATTGAGTTAGGCAGTCGGTCTCTAAAAGGTTCACTATCACTACACTCGTGGGACAGAGGGAAGGGCCTGTATTGGAGACATAAATCTTTGTTTATTTCATTCTCACATGCAAGCCCCAAACATTTCAAAAGTCATATCCCTACTAGGTGACGCTTGGTGGAAATTTTCTCTTCATTTGTCTGTTTGTTGCTGTTTACACTTTTAGAAATTTTCAAAAATCTTTGTGAAAAATATGTTCCAAAAAAATCCAGTTACTTTTTCAAACCACCATCATTTATCACCACATTGTTTTTGCACAAAAGACATTTTTCAAAGAACTTTAATGACACACACACACACCCTTCCTCCTCCTGCTGCTCTCTCTCTTACACACACATAATCCAAAATGCAGAAAACCCTTCACTTTCACAGATAGATGAAATATCTTACAATAACTGATTTACCAAACAAAACAAAATAAGGTGCAACGATGTGTCATGCCACCCTTTCTCTTTTTCTTTGAGGATGGTTAAAATTGTGGATATTCCTTATAACCTTGTTTGCATTCAAATGGTCAACTCAAGCACTGTCATTTCTCTGAATTGCTCAGAAAATGGGAGTAGTATAGAAAATATGTGGGATGTGTTTCCCAAAGTCTTTTTATTTAAAGCATTTAGAATGCAATCCTGTCATGTGTGTCTCTATCCTTGTGTGAATTTAATTGGGGCAGGCTTGGAAAGGAAGAAACAGGTGTTTTCATTGCGAAGAATGATCTCTAGTTTCCATCTGCTTTTCTCTGTGCAGAAAGAAAAACCTGTGGTCCCAGTATTTTTTCTCTGTGGGTGGGTGAGAAAGAAATTGTAGAGCAGGAAGATGATTTTGACTATAGAGGAGGAACAATCACTCTGGAGAAAAGTTTAAGCCTTTACCTGTGAGTGTTTCAGTACAGCTCAGAAAGAGGAAAAACTGGGAAGAATTCAATGAAAGCCATCAAAGAAAAAGAACATGAATCTCAGGATGCTGAAAAGATGGAATTGTTTTAGTTTAAAAGTCCAACATATTTTCTTCTATGGATACTTTTTCATGGTCTAAAACCCCAAACCAAATTAAACTAACAACTCCAGGTTTTATTCACATGCTTTTTCATTTGTCAGTAAATGATTTTGGGATTCCAGAAATTTCTGCCATTTTCATTTTGTGTGTCATGAAGAATCCGTGAAGAGATCCCACAAACAAAAATACATCTGGATTTTTAGCTAATATAAGAACTGAGCATCTAGAACAGTGTTTCCTTTTCTCTAACAGTGAAGTTCAATCTACATCCATTGACACAAGGCTGAAGAAAATTTATAGAAAAGGTTTCTGTCTACTATTCAGAACTTGATTCAATTAACATCCCTAGCATAATCTCATATTTCTAATAATGGGGGCTGTTATCCTATTCAGTAGTTATGAAGTTGGAAGCTGGAATCACCAAGCATGATCCCCAAAACCTACCTTTGCATCTTGGAAAGTTCCAAACTGTGAAGATTCTTGTCAGTCCAGGATTCTTCTCATCAGGGTTTCTTGATGCTAGAAAAACATGAATTTAAATTATTAAAATAATATTTTTGAATATCCCTTCCATCTCTTTACAAATGTAATTTTGAAGGCAGCACTTTTATCCTGAGGTTGCATCCCTTTGCCCTGGGGACTGGAGAAAAGGGTTCAGGGACCGGGACTCAAAGGCAGACCCTGAGATTTGGGAACTTTACCTTCAGGATATGAGGCATGACTTATACATTTGGATATAGATATATCTGAATGAAGAGCATTGAAATCTGCCTTTGGTGTATGCCTTCTGCATTTCTGTGCATAACAGGGGTGGAAAACGTCATTTGTTTTAAGAATAACCCATACCCAAGGGGACTTCTCTCTGTCTGACATATTCCCCAATAACTCCCCCTCATTTTCCAATACACACTCCCTTGTCTTTTTTTTTCTTGCAAAGGATGGATGGAAAACCCCCTCTGGAAATATTTATCCACTATGCGCCATCCACCTGGTGCTCCATTAAAGAGGTATAAGTAGATCTTAATCTTTGCTGTCTTTAGAGTTCAATATGACCTTTTCACATGAGTGAAACAAAAATTATAAGAAAACTGAAAAATTAAAAAATTAAAAACACAGAAGCTGTTTATTTGTGTTTAATTAAGGATGGAATTAGGGATACTGTACAGTAATTTTTGGAAGGCTACTTCTATTATGTGTAACATCCTCTTGTTGTTTCTCATCCTTTCTTTCTCTTCCTTTCTTGTTCCTTGCTTTCAAATATGAATTGCAAAGCCCTGAAGGGTTTAGCCATCTGGACCGATGAAGTGGGAAGCCTCATATGCCCAGCGGAAGGAAGAAGAAAAGTAGTACAATTGCTCTTTGTGAGCCAAGCTGACACTATTGTCTGTTCTCCGGAGAAACACCTTCCTTTGTTGTTGCTTTATGTGCAGATCATTTTCCACTTCTGGAGTTTATCCATTCTTTCTGCAAGTTGAGAGGAAAGAACCTTTGGAGACAAGGAGATTTAGCTTGTGCATGTAGAATTAGTATGACCTTCTCCATGAATCGAGAGATAGAGGAGCATAGGTCTGTCTAGGCTAGCCCTGTCCTTCTCTGACATTGCCAGTAGAGTTCCCAGATCTCAGGACCTAGCCCTTCTTCTCAGGTCCTCAGGACAAGGGGAGGAATCTCAGGGAAAGAGTGTGGTTTTGAAAACTATCTATGCATATATTTTCTTCATTACTTAGACATGATGTCTTTGAGAAGGAAAAAGCTACTTGGGTAATTAACAGTCCAGATGTCTTCACTCAGTATCACTTAGGGATCACTCAGTAGCTAGAAAACCAGAGGGATATGTAAAAGGGTGGTCGGGGTCCTTTTCCATGTGTCTGAAAAGGAGGGTAAAGTTTCTGAGATGGCTTGGACATCTTTCCCACCAAGTCGATGATAGCAGTTGCTTCTAGTGGCTGATGAGTCTTTGCCTTATTTTGGATGAGCATTGAGAACAGCTGAGGCAGCACTGTCTAGTGTGGATGGGCCCCATATAATACCCCCCCCCATAAACTTTGCAGGGAGTCCAGACAACACATGACCCAGTCCCTGAGTCTGGTTAGTCCAGCACCAAAGCTGGAGTATCTCTATTTATTTATTTAATCATTTGTGTGTGATTGTGTGTGTTGTGTACCTTCAAGTTGTTTCTGACTTATGGTAACCCTAAGCCAAACCTATCAGAGGGTTTTCTTGGAAAGGTTTGTTCAGAAGAGGCTAGGGTGAAAGCATGTGACTTGTCCAGTGGGTTTCATGGCTGAGCGGCAAGTCCAACCCTGATCTACAGAGTTGTAGTCCAACCCTCAAACCAGTATGCCATGCTGGCTGTTAAATTTTCCCCACCCCCAACACATTAAAAATACTTGCTCTTTGCTCTGTTGTGACATTGAGCATGTTCATGTACACATGCCTCCCTGTCTCCTGGTGCCATATTCAAGGTCAGAATGAGATGCCCAGCCATGTTATCTACACTGGGCACCTCATTTTGACCTTATATGAGAGATTTGCCACCATGGTAGATGAGCTAGATGGCATAACAAGATGTTCATGTGAATAGCCACCCACCATGGGTAATGTGGGAACTCTGGGCCAGAATATTGCAGACTAGTCCTGGAGTATTCAGGCTAGTGCAGACACCACCTGAGTTGCAAATGTACTGAGGTGCTGCTGTTCTAGAGGGAGTCCTGAGACTGTGGCTGATGCTTAAGGATATCATCAGGGCCTGTCCCTTGTAACATAACACTTGTAACCTCACATGGGCCAGAATATCCCAGGCTGGTCCTGGAGTATTCTGACTAGTACAGATACCACTCGACTTGCAAATGTACTCAGCTGCTGCTGTCCCAGAGGGAGTCATGAGACATCATTGGGGCTGCCCTTGTAACATAGCCCTTGTAACCTCACCTTGTTTCTTTGTGGGGGGCTACACTAGGCTTTGCTCCTCTTCCCCAAATGGAAGTGAACATGCAATCACTTCCAATTTGGGAGAAGTGAACAGATACGACCTATGGGGTCCTGCTTGTGTGTGGGGTGGGGGTGGCATGATTGTGTACCTCATACCCTGGCTTTCCATCCCTATGTTACAGCAAGGCAGCTGTAGTGAAATAGATGATATCTGTACTGCTCGGAAGGGACCATCTTTGGAGCAAAACATTGTGGGAGATTATCTGCATGGCCCCACAGTGCCTCAGTGAACACACAGGAAAACAGTGTTCAGGATGGAGCAAACAGCATAGGGAGAAGTCTGAGCAAAGTATGGGGGGGGGGAGTAGCCAACAGAAGGAGAGGATTCCTTTGGAATGGAACCCTATGGATTTCTATGGATTTGTAGTCTGGTGAAGCTCTGGAGCTTTCTGGCTAACAATTCCAGCCACCTCTCTCTACTCTGCAACTCCCAGCATTCCATAGGACAAAAACATGGCAGTTAAAGCAGAATCATAGTGCTATAAATCTGTACTGTGAATTAGCCCCTTAACTTGAACTCGGCCATATTCTTAGTACAGTTGGCTCTTTGTATCTACTAGGGTTTGGTTGCAGGACTCCATGTGGATAACAAAATCCATGGATGCTTCAGTCCCATTAAATACAGTGATGTAGTGAAATAGTGCCCCTTATATGAAATAGCAAAATGGTGGTTAACTTTTTTGGAATTTGTATCTTTTGGAATATTTTCAAACCATGGATGCTTGAATCCATGGTTAAAGAATCCATGGATATAGAGGGCCAACTGTATTTACCAACTCTGTTTCTCTCTCTCTCTCTTCCTATTTCTTTAAAACATCTATCCAGTGGAAGCTAATGAGATGATGAATTGGCTCTGACTTTAATCCAGACTTTAAAGGTTGTTGATGCTTATTCCTAAAATAAATTCAGTGCCTCGGTTAGTTCTTTAGAAATTCAGATTAAAATCCAGAGCAGAAGGATAGAAGACACCAGCAACCATGGATTCTCTTCTCATTCCAACAGCAGTGACAAAATGTTCTCCAAGCTAAATAGCAACTACGAATATTATCATAAATAATTAAAAGCAAAGTCATTTGACAACAAAGAGAGCTGACTATATTTGTGATGCATTGCTTTTGTTCAATTTTCTTCCTTTTTCTTTTTCTTTGTGTTTTGTTTCCTAGATATGTTTCTCAACTCAGTGTGTGTGTGTGTGTGTGTGTTCGGTAATTCACAATGGTTCTCTCCGGCTTTATTACAAATTAATGAGATTCTCACTGCATTACATAATTAAGTACTGTGGCATTCAGAGCTGCATAATGAACTCTTCCCCCAAAAGCACATAGATCTAGTTGGCACCTCTTATGAATTCATCACAGGAGACAGCTTAGCGATCCAAGCAGCAGGCTGGGGATGCTCAAATGCCACAGGTTCTATTCCTGAAAGGCCCAGAGGAACAAATAAATTGGGCACCATGCAGTTTAATATGCAAGGCAACCATTCTCAAGAGAGCTTTTGATAGCCAAGCTGGGAAAGGAGCTTTGGCAAGGTAGTGTGGGGAGACTCCATGAGAAGCACATTTGGGAACATGAAAAATTAGTCTGACGGTACTATAGTTCAGTCACAAGGATTCTGTGCAGTCTAGTGAACCCCACAGGGAATCCTGAATGTATGACTGTTAGGACATTACTCTCGATGCATCCTGAGTTGTGAAAGGAGGAGTTCCACTCTTTTTATCTACACTGCCTTCAAACCACAGCTGAGGTCTAAGGCAGAATCTCAGAGATACTGTGCAATGAAACCAACCTCTGATCAGATATATTGGAGAAACTAGTAGCAGTCCTGATGGGAATGTGGGGCTTCAGAGACTGAGTGGTTCATGGGTTCCCCTCTCTCACCCTACAAAATATTGGAAGCAACCTCTACGTATAAAACTCATGTCCCCCCACCACCACTTTCTTCCCAGGATCAAGAACTCTTCAAGTAGGTCCTTGCAGTCCCTCAAAAGTGTTGTTATTACCTTCAAGTTGGCCTTGATTCCTAGTGACATCAACAGCCCTACTCAGGTCTTGCAAAGTCATGGCTGTGGCTTCATTGATTGAATCAATGCTCCTGTAGTGCAGAACACCACTTTTCCTACTATCTTCTACTTTACCATGCATTTCATCCTATCCAATGTGTCACATCATCTCATGAGATGTCCAAAGTACAACAGTCTCTGTTTAATCCTTTTGCCTTCTAGGAAGAGTTCAAGCTTGATTTGCTCTTGGGTGAATTGTTTTGTCTTTTTAGGAGTCCTTTGTATCCCTAAGACTCTCCAACACCATCACATTTCAAATGAGTTGATTTTCTTCTTGTCCAGCTTTCACGCCCATACATAGACATCAGAAATACTGTGGCATGATGGAAATGGATCTGTTGAAACTGAAATCTGAGCATAAGATGAAATGGAAGGGAGACTACCAAGAGAGACATGGTAGCAAATTGGGGTAAATTGGCAAATATGGGACCAAATTCACATGTGTAAATACAGAATAAGGTTCAAATGATCTGAAATAAAAGACAATTATTTTGTTGATACTAAGTAATGAAACCTATAAGGTAATTAATTCTTTGAAATTAGAAGAAGGGAGGAAAAAGGAAAAAGAAATACATTGTTGATTATGTAAACATATAGTTTTAAGCCTGAGGGGTTGAGAAAAAGAATTCATTGAAAAATTAACATTACAAAACAAAAGATCTCAAAAGAGAAGGAAAGTAATTGGAGGAATGGATGGCTAAAGCAAGGGAAGTAAAGTAATAATAATAAAAATAGATTTTATTTATATCCCGCCTCTCTGATCAACAATGGAGGCAAGGTACAACAAGTTAAAAGAAAGTTACATTACAGTTACAGGGATAAGACTTCAGTACACAAACTGGGGAGAAGCTGGAGCAACTAGAAAAAAGCTATAGGAGTCAGGGAATTTAACCACTGTCTGGGAAGGCTTGCCGGAAAAGATACAACATGTATTGATAGTGATATTAGTTATAATAGAAAGGGGGGGTGTTATTATCTTTATATATATCCTTTTGTTAACTCTTATTGTAGCTTTTGTAATTGGAAAAATAATACACACACACACACACACACACACACATACAGTAGAGTCTCGGTTATCCAACATAATCTGGACCAGCTAATAGTTGGATAGCTGAAAATGTTGGATAATCCGGAAGGTTCAAGAAAAGCCTTAAAATCACTATGAATTGCAAATGTAACAGTAAAAGTAAATGTAAAGAAATCACTGATCAGCATTGTTGCGTACAGTATAAACAGTTCAGTTCTCTGAAAATTTAAAGAAATCACAGAAAATTTAAAGAAATCACAGCCGCCACGACGTTGGATAATCCGGAATGTTGGATAACCAAAGGACGGATAATCGAGACTCTACTGTGTATAAGAAATACTGTGGTATGGATAAGTCTGAGATTGGTATTTGATTACATATCTTTACACTTGTAAAACTAGCTATTTCCTTCATGCTGCATGCTGTACTGCATGCTGAAGTGCTATTTAGATTTTACAGATGTCAACCTGCAGAGAGGGAACTAGGCATGCCCACTTTACTCCTGACTTTACAAGTTAAGGTTGAAGTTCTAGAGGCTATTTGGTTGAACTTCCTTCAGACCTCCCTTCAGAACTTGTCACTGCCTCTATGAAACAGCTTAGAATCATAAAATGTTAGATTTGGAAGGAGCCCAATGGACCATCAAGTCCAACCCACCACTCAATGCATGAAATCCAGCTAGAGCATCCCCAGCAGGTAGCTGTCTGGCCTCTTTCTGAAGATTTTCAGAGAAAGAGATCCCACCACCTTTTTAGGTAAAATAATTCCATCTTTCCCATTTTGAAGAATTTCCTTCTGTGCTTTAACCAGCCAAGATTAGACTGACAAGCGTCTCCCAGACAACATTTTCGTTGGCCACCCCTACACTGTGGAATGACCTGTCAGGAGAGATTAGACAACTGAACACTCTGTCTGAACTTAAAACAGCATTGAAGACCTATTTCTTCTGGAAAGCATACCCAGCTGATTTTAAACTATGAATTTTAAACTGATGTGTGTGTGTGTGTGTGTGTAAAATTTTAATTTGGATAATTTTAATTTGGCCTGTGTTTATGTGTATTAAATTAATATGATAAAATTATTTATATGTATTAATCTATGTTGTACCCCACCTCAAGCCTTGGAAAGAGGCTAGTAAGGAAAATCATCATCATCATCATCATCATCATCATCATCATCATCATCCATCTGTTTTACACAAGTTGCAGTGGGGGAAAACTAGGCTTTGCCTTGTACATCAGATAAATATTCTAGGGAAACCAAATCCTTATTTGTTTATGCAGTGTCATATAGTAATTTGTGATAATGATTTATGGGTCAAGTTCATAAAGACTGCACAGTCATAGCTACAGAATCCTCTCAGTATTTTTTTCTGCTTGATGTTATTGTATGCCAGTAATCCTATTTCACTGGAATATCCCAGGCTGAAATTGCTCCATTATGGTTCCTTCTTTTTGATGCTCAAATTATCTCCGGCAATTTCCCTCCACAGTTTTGGACTATACATGGCATAGAAATAGATGACATCACAGTGATCACTGAAATACAATCTTTGAGGTGAACATAAAGGCTTCTGTTAGGTCAAAGCAATGAAGAAATTGCAAGTGAGGCGATGGAACTGAAATATCTGTTAAAATAAAAAGGAATGTAGAGTTATCAAGCAAAAAATGGGATGTTCTTCCTCAGCCAGAACCATCTAGAAATTGTGATAGAAGCAAATGGTATGGAGAGGTTGCTTATTGTTTGGAAGAAAGGGAAATCAGGGCCAGTCCTACCATTAGACAGAGTGAGACAATGTATCAGATGGCAAACGATGGAAGACAGCAATAAGGAAAATGAAAAGAGTATTCCCAATTATTAATTCCCCAGTAAAAAAAAAAAGGAAAGATTGTTAGGGAAAATAATAGAGCAGAAAGATATTTCCCCCCACAATAATCTGGTATTTGACATCACAAAGGGTTGTGCAGGAATTATTTTGTGGACAAAAACCTGTGGGGAAGGGTGTTGTACAAAAAAACAGTTTCTGCACAGAAAGCAGTTTTTACTTAAGAAAATGCATGTTTTTTCTTTGCAAAATATTTCCTGCACAACATTTGTGGATGTTAGAATATGTTGAGGAATATTCCTTTTCTCAGGAAGCTGGGAGAAAAAGACTTTGTTTTTTGTGGGTTTTTCGACTCCGTAGCCATGTTCTAGAAGAGTTTATTCCTGACATTTTGCCCGCATCTGTGGCTGGCATCTTCAAAGAAGCTGAATACACTGTCTGAACTTAAAATAGTATTAAAGACCTACGGTATCTCTTCTGGCCGGCTTACCCAATTGATTTTAAACAATGAATTTTCAGAGCATTCTCTGAAGATGCCAGCCCCAGATGCTGGTGAAACATCAGGAATAAACTCTTCTAGAACATGGCCACATAGCCCCAAAACCAATAAAAAAATCTATTGATGCCAGCCATGAAAGCTTTTGACTTCACACAGGACTTTAATTATTTGTCTTTGCATACAAGGACTTAATAGTCAAGGCTTCATATTGGACTGGATTCAAATGGCAAGAGATTCCACCTAAATTTTAGAAAGAACCTTCTGATGGTAAGAGCTGCTTGATGGGTGGAATAAGTGGTCTCAGAATGTGGTTGAGTCTCCTTGTTTGGAGGTTTTTAAGGTTGGTTGGACATCTTTCAGGAGTGCTTTACTTGTTTATTCACACTCGATGAGGTGGGTTTAGATGATTCTTGTGATCCCTTCTAACTCTAAGCTATATTATTTACTTCCTTGGGTAACAATAGCAGCTCCTCAGCCAGTCCTCTCAAGCTTCCAGCCATTCCCTTTTCACCACCTCTGGATTCCTTAAAAAAGGGATAGGCAAATCTCAGGGGACAGCAACCATCTTATGCCCATCATAATGCCCTCCATGGAGTGTACTGGTGTATCTAGGTTCCCTGAAGTGATGTTGTTTCACTTCCAATTTCTATTTGGGGGTGGTTTTCAGTTTTGTTTTGTTTTTATACTTGCTGGAATGGAAAGGTCTTCACCTGCCATTGAAAAAACAAGGGAGCAATCCAAACTTCCCTATGGAGGGAATTCCAAAGTGCTGGAGAAGCATTCCCACCAAACATGTCCATGAAGGCAATGGGGTTGAGTGAAGAGCCTCCCCTGGAGACCTTAAAGCTCAGGCAGGCTTGCGTGGGAAAGTATGCTCCTTCAAATAGCTTGCACCTGATCCATGTAGGACTTTATAGGGCACCACCAAAATTGTGTCTGGAAACAGACCAAGAACCAGTGTAATTGTTGCAACAATGGAGTTGTGGGCTTTCTGTAACCAGAATCTGTTAGATCCTTTTAGGTCTTGATTAAAATCCATAGCTAATTTGCCAGACCATCAAAATGGAAGTCACCAGCTGCTATTGACTGTGGGACAAGTTAGTCACAATTATGTTAACTGATGACGCATGTATTTTGTAGTTCTAGCCTTGATAAGCTTCTGCTCTGTTGTTGTTGCTGTTATTGTGTGTTTTTATGTCATTTCTGATTTATGGCAACCCTAAGGTCAACCTATCACTGGTTTTTTTGGTAAGATTTGTTCAGAGGACGTTTGCCATTGCCTTTCTTTGACACTGAAGGTGTGTGACTTGCCCTATGCTATCCAGTAGATTTCCATGGCCAAGTGGGGATTCAAACCCTTGTATCTCAGTGTCCTAGTCCAGCACTGGAACCACTACACCACACTGCTCCTCCAAACTTGTGCTCTGCTGATCATATAAAGCATGCATTTTTAAAAAACCATACTTTTGTAATTTCAAGATCAAACCCCAAACAGCTTCTGAATCTTGAATGTTTACCTTCAGCGTTTAGACTTTCATCAGCATGTACTTGTTTTCTTAAGCTTTTGTGATCATCAGGGTTTCAAATAAAACTTCTTATATTCTCAGAAATAGCCTGCACATTTCACAACTTCTGACAAACATCACCCAAACTGGTGTTTCAGGCTGCCACAACACTGCAGAATTAATGCAGTTTGATACTGCTTTAACTGTCATTGATCCATGGAATCCTGAGTTTTGCACCCTGATGTGGCACAAGAATGCTCTGAAGAGAAGGCTAAATATCTCACAAAACTACAAATCCCAGAATTCCACAGCATTGTGCCATGGCAATTAGAGCAGTACCAAACTGCATTAATTCTGCAGTGTAGATGCAGCCTCAGATGGACTTTGGAGTTACCTGCAAAAACATGATGTGGGACTTTGAAGAAAATGAAGATCTTCAAAATTACCAAGAGTTAAAGAGCTAAAGAATGAGCCTTACTCACCTTAGTTTTTCCAACAACTCCTTCTATGTCTTATCCTTTTATTTTATTTTTCAGAGTGATATGTTGGATGTTAACCAGATCATCAAGGACCTGGCCTCTATGGTGTATGAGCAAGGCGAGACAGTAGGTAAGTACTACCGCCAGCATTTTTTGTTTGTTTGTTTTCTATAACTCCATGGTTAGCCATATTGGAGGCTTAGCTTGCACAAGGAGACAAGAGCATTAACCTGTGTCTGGATTCTACAGACTTGGAGGGGAGGGAACAGGGAAGGATGCCATAAAATTGAACATTTACATTGAAAACTAGTATGCTTCCTGACATGCTAGAATTTACTTGTTTTTTCTTCCATCCCTCCTCTTCCTTCCTTCCTTCTCTTTGCTAAGCTACATAGGGAGCAATTTTGCCTTCCCCTTGTCTGTTTTTAGACCTAGAAGAAAGTAGAAGTAAATTAGATCATCAGATTTACTTTGTCAGAAAGGAAGGATGGAAAAATGCTTCTCAATGTAGCAACCTTAGCATGCTTATATACTCTGTAGTTGCTGGTTTATGTCTCTCTAAGTGTATGAGGCTTAGCATGTATCCATGTCACCTCTGCACCCTCTATCTTCCTCAGTTAGTCTGCAGTTAGTCTAAGTTTATTTGTCTTCTGTTTTGTAGTGTGCAGTTCTCTTGTGCACCACTATGTTTGAGGAGCACGTTACCAAACTTGTCACCATGAGATGTTATAAAATCCTTAGTATTTGTAGTAAACCTGACGTGTATTGTCACTATAGAAATACTATAGTTTGACACCATCTTGATTGCTGTAGCTCCATCCTGTGCAGAACTGGGGCTTGTAGTTTTACAAGATCTTTAGCCTTTCTGCCAAAGAGTGCTGGTGCCTCACAAAACAACAAATCCCAGAATTCTGGAGCCATGGATGGAGCCAAGCTGCATTATTTGTACAATGTAGATACACCCCTATTTCTTATGTTTTAGAAAAACAACTGTGGCTGCTTTATTTTCTGTGATAAACCCTGTGTGTGAGATAGTGATATGGAACAGCTTGTTGCTCACCTGCTTCTTGGGAATACTCATTTCTCTGCTTTTGAGATATACTAGAGTTTTTCACATTTCTGAACACTCCTGAGGTTAATGGGATGGCTAAATCTCCCCTTGCCTTTTGGGCCTTCTGGAGAATATTTTGAGTTAAGGACATACAGGACAATGTTGCCCTACCTTAGCAGTTTTAGGCCACATTTTAGGGAATATTTTGAGTTAATGTTTAGTTCAAACAACATCAGGAGGTAGGGTGGACATGGAAAGAGCAGTATTGCCTTCTGAGGTCTTTAAGGGAAGCAACATACACCACCTCCCAACCTGTAGCAAGTGTCCAGATCTGAGTATTGCGACCAAATCTGGTATGGTTGAAATAAAATTGAAATCTTTGGTTGGTTGGACAAACAACTAGAACCAGCTGTTGCTAGAGTTCAAATCATGTATCAGTGAGGTATGTGTGCTTCCTTCCCATCACTTGTGGTTTATTGAAGCACAGTAGAATGAAGGAAAGCATGAAGAAAGAGGAAATTAAACAATTGCTGTTCATTCAGAGGGGTGGGTTATAAATTGTTGTTGTTGTTGTTGTTGTTGTTGTTGTTGTTGTTACAAGGAGAATGAAATCTGGAAGATAAATAGGAGAAGAGGTGGCAATAGATGTCAGCTGATGCCCATCTACCAATTAGATGTGGTCCATGGGTTATGTGTTCTTGGCCACCATAATTCATGCCATCTTCCAAGATTGCCAGGTGTGCCCTGCACCTCCTGGAACTTGTGCATGGAATATCCTTTTTTGCCAGATGTCTTTTTCTTCAAGTCATGAGGCTCAGCCTCCGTGAATTTCTCATGCAAATTCAAAGGGAGGTTAATGTGAAATGACAGCTAAGGGAAAGAAGTCCCACATGCCTTACCATTCTCCTTGTGTTTCTGTGCTCCGGAGAGGAAAACAAACCAAGGAGTGTCTTCACATTAATTGAGACAATTTTCCAACTCAATGGAGGCATTTAAGCAAATATTTGTCTTCCAATAATTCAATGTGCTTTGGGATATAAAGGTACTTTGTCGGAGGGAGCTCATGGCTCCAGGAGCTGTGAGCATGGAGGAGGTTTCTGGTGCTCAGATATACAGATACTGTAGAAAATAATTTTGTTGAGGTTGCAGTTCTTGACTAGGTAATTGCTGTACTCTCAAAGACTCACCTTAAGCAAAGCTCACCATTTTTGAAATATGCATATTTCAAAGTTGTGTGTTTTGGAGAACTGCAATAGCCCTATTCAGGTCTGAGGATGCAGAGATTATTTGAAGATAATTAAAAAATAGTAAAAATAAAAAAGTAGGGAGCATTGAGAGTTGGAAAAATCAGATGCAGAGAATCCTAGAGCTAGTTTATACATAAGCGTGTATGACGTGAATTTTTTGCAGATTTTCGCACATTCACATCACTGCTTAATTGACTTCACTTTTCTGTGGAAATTCACATCTGTTTGCCCCATCACCACCAAAAATGCACAAACATGTGAATTCATGCAAAGTGGATGGATATCCACCCACACATTCAATAATGTGCATCCTCACATATAAGCATGGATACTATGGTAAAAACTTCAAATCCTTTTTCAGCAGAGTTTATGTAGTCCTCTCCCACTGCAGAAAAGCACAGATTCCTCTGGATTGAATCCAGCCTGATTACAGTCTACTTGATTCAAATGAAGAGTATTTTATTCATGTAGATAAGCCCCCAGATGTGTAAAAGTCTTCACAGTTGGAGATTTATTCTGTCCCAAAAATGAAATGTTTCCTGTGCAGAAAATGTCATTATTTGCGCAGAAAGCAACATTTGCTAGCATCTGGTATTGCAGTTAAGGATTTATAACCTGGAGTTGTGGATCTGTAGCTACTCTGTTTTCAGCGAGTTTAGATATTCTTGCTCTCTGAAAAATGAAGAGAAGGTTAAGAGGTGACATGATAGACATGTTTAAGTATTCGAAGGGATGTCATACTGAATTGGAATAAGCTTGTTTTCTGCAGCTTTAGAGATGAGGACACATGAAAACTAGAGGAAAAGAGATTCCACCTCAACATTAGGAAGCACTTCCTGACAATAAGAGCTATTCAACAGTGGACTATACTGCCACTGAGTGTGGTGAGTCTCCTTCTTTGGAGGTTTTTAAAGCAGGGACTGGATGGTCAACTGTCACATGGAGTGCTTTGATAGCATCTTCCTACATGGCGGAATGGACTTGAACTGGATGGTCCTTGGGTTCTCTTCCAGATCTATGATTCTGTGCAGTGCCACCCTAGCCTACTTTAAGAGCTAGCAGCCAGATCAGATGAAGGATGTCTGCTCAGCTTCCAATTGGGGGGACAAAGTGGGTGACATTTCCAACCCCCTCCTGTCAATGAACAAGTCCAGGCAATAAGAAGCAGAAGCCCTATCATACATCCTTGTCACAGCTTCACTCACTGGCAGGGGGAGTTGAAACATCCTCCTCCTTGTACCCTGAGTGGCAGTTGAACAGACCTCCTTTGCCAAATGGGCTACTGGCTCTTAAGGTGGTTGTGAACAGTAGGTGTTATTTAGCTATGTACAATTAACTAAGCAGCCAATGTAGAATATTGGTGACTGTCTGCACAGGGATGCAGTGGCCCAGCAGTTAAGATGCTGATGACTGCAAGATCAACGGGTCAGAAGTTCGAGGCCCAAGTGCTGTGTGACAGAGTGAGCTGCCATCAGTGGTCCCAGCTTCTGCTAACCTAGCATTTCAAAAGCATGTAAAAGTGCAAGCAGATAAAAACAGAGGCTGGGTTGCCATCTATCAGGGATGCTTTGATTGTGAGTTTCTGCATGGCAGGGGGTTGGACTGAGTGGCCCTTGTGAGCTTTTCCAACTCTATGATTCTATGATTCACCAAACTATAAATACCAGTCATCTGTAGGATACAGTCATGGCAGTCAAACTACTTTGATTCTGCAGTATGGGTACTCTTCAGGCTTACATCATCTAAAAAGAAAATAAGTCAAATAGGCCAGGATCCTGTTGGAGAGTTACAGATGCATAAAGACCATACCTGTGATGCTATTACGCATCCTGTCCCAATCCCCCCTTAGTGAGTAACAGCTGCTAAGATCTATATGAATCTATTCCCCTGTTCTTGGGGAAGGAGCTGACTGACATCCCCAGCCCTTCCTCTGAGTGATCTCCAGTGTGACAGGCAGAAGCAAGATTCCCCCTGCAGTTCCCCCTTTTGTTGGAGATCACTCACGTGGGTGCAATGGGACTGTCAGCCAGATGCTTCCTGATCAAAAAGAGAACAGCCCCCCCCAATCAATCACAATGCTCGATACCCAGTAAATGGACATTGGGAGGATTTTGAAATTCTTCCAATCCCTCATTTAAAGTAAGGGCTGTGTCTGGACTTTTATATTCCTCCAATGCCCCAAACACAGTTTGGGGAACCAGCCAAAGGCTGATTGCTACACAGTTGATAGCCAGAAACTAATGAGCAATCCCAGTCACAGAGTAGCTTACAGTTCAGCACTTACTTTATTTTTGCAAATGCAAGCCTTAAATCCCAAACACAGTTCAGGAATTTCCAAGTCAGGTTAATGGCATCCAGATCCACCAAACACAGTCCAAGTCAAACACAGAGTTCAGGCACACAATAGAGAACCAAGTAAATCAGGTAATCTCTGTCAACTCCTGGAAAGCAGGGCTGGAAATTTATAGCTCAGTGGCTCAATGCAGCTTCTGCTTAATCAACTGCTGCTTCCTATAAATCCTCTGAGATCTCCTGAAACCCTCCTTTTGTTGCTTCCACTTGAAAAAGGTAGATAGAGATTAGTGGTCTTCTATATCTGAATGGGCCAGACTTTCTGCCAGAGCTGAGGTTGCACTCTGTGTCTGAGACTTGTAGCTCTGGAATCTCCTCCTACTCTAGTCAGCTGCAGGTCCTTGCAGGTCCACTACTTCAGTTTCTGAGAGAGTCCATGTCCATGTTCTGAAACAGACCTGACACCTAGTCCCGCATTTAAAGTAGGGGCTACCTAAGGACTGTGAATATGGGACAGTTATGAGCGTATAACTCAGGGTTAGGCATCTGTAACAAACTCTGGGTTAGGCATCTGCCCAAAAGGATTCTGGCCATGATCTTTAGGGATGCATCTGTTCCATGAATGCCACTCCCCCAATGAATGCTCTCTCTGTGTCAAAATATATACCACCTTTGGCTCTCAGCATTGTTTGAAGTTGAAGTTGAAGTCTTTGATGGATGTGAAGGAAAACTGAGACAGCGTCAGAGGCAACTTGATTGTGTTATTGCTCGGTATCCCCCTTTTGCTGAGAATTGAGATTCTCAAATTTGCTCAGGCTTAAGGGAGGCATATCAGATGTGAATGCCTGGAGCTGCATGACAACATACATCAGTTATTTCTGTGACCCTTGTCACTGTGTCCCTTATGGCTAGATTTATTTTCTGAGGAATTACCCATGCAGTGCAAGAGCCCCCGATACTGACTTGTGTGAGTGGTGGAAGCTGTTCAAAAGAGGATTTTTAAAAAAGTTTCTAAAACAGCATCATTCTTCATCTTCCCAACCCCCTATTCCCAGTGAAGTCTGTCTTTATGCACAACACATTTTTCAGCTAGCAATGTTTGGCAGCATGTTTCCTTCTGACAAGTCCTTCTTTGATCAAAATAAGTCCGCTGATGCAAGTTATATCTGGGGTTAATGTTTGAGAGGGACCAGACTTTGCTTCATTTGATACTTCAGCTAAAATGAGGGCAAAAGAAAGAGGGTATGAAATGAAGTCACAGAAGCATTATAGAATGCTGCTTACAGTTGGAAAGATTACACTAATCCCAGGGACATTTCATGAACAATGTCTGCTACAGCAATTCTTTAGCAGAATTTAGCAAAATTGGTGCTAAAGGGAGGCAAATAGATTGTGATGCTTCAAGGATTCTGCAACACAGAAAGGTGGGTCAGACCATGCTCCAACTAGGTCAGTACTAACTACAGAGACTGGCAGATGTTCTCCAGAGTTTCAGCTAGAGGTTTTTCTCATCAGAGCTATGAAAGTTGGCCGATTCTGCTTGGGACTTGCCTCTTTGCAAATAGTCATTGTTGTTGTGTGCCTTCAAGTCATTTCTGAGTTCTCATGGGTTTTTCTAGGGCCGAGAGCGTAACTTGACCAAAATAATCCAGTGGGTTTCCATGGGTGAATGAAGAATCAAACTCTGCTCTTCAGGGTCGTAGTCTAATTCTCAAACCATTACACCATGCTGGATCTCACAAATAGCCATACCTTTGAGCAAAGCTGAATTGAGTACATTTGCAACATTAATATTCACCAAGGGGCTGCCATGACTCTACAATGAGTAAGCATACATTGCACAGTGGTGGAGTGACTGATGTTCCATGGTCAAATGTTGAATTGACACCAATAAACTTTGGGGCATTCCCAGATGTGCATCTAAATAACAGCTAGGAGGTCCTGGGACACAGCAGGAGTGCCTAGTGGTCATCAGTAATGCCTGATGCACATCAGAGCACACTTGCCACAATCTGGATGCTCATCTTCACAATTCACTGACAGGGTTTTGTTGCATTTATGTAGTGTTGCTAGAGATTCATAAACCCATGAAGTGTACACTGCGAGTTGGCCATTGGGTGTTACTTTTAGTAAGTAATTCTCCAAATAAGAGGAATAAGGAGGTTGTATTAAAGCAAACATTTACGGATGGTGCAAGAACCCACAAAGTAAGGATGTTTGGACCACAGATGAACTGTCCCATTTATTCTAATGTAAAACATGGACACTTTGATGAACTCTTTGGTGTTTACTTATGGAAGTTTCCCTTAACTTCCACCCCAAGTAAACATAACATTCCTGCTAGTTGCCCTGCCCCCATGGGGCCATTCTGGCACATATCTGTTTACACAGCATGATGATGCCTCTGTGGCGCCGCACCCAAATGGCACAGTGCGGAAGGGGCATCATAACGCCATGCCACGGTGCTTATGATGCCCCTTCCAGGGAGCTGCTTTGGGCAGCTTCTTTTTGCTCCCTCGAACGAGCAGATCAGTGCTTCTGCATGTGGTTGCTGTGGTACCGGTCCGGGGTAAAAAGGGGAGGCTGCATGCTGCCCATCTGTATAGCTCCTATGTTATAGCAATAGCAAATGCATTTCTATGCTGCTTATCAGTGAACTAGCATTCCTTAAGAGATTTACAGTGTGCAAGCCAATTACCCCCAACAAACTGGATACTCATTTTACTGCCCTACAAAAGGATGGAAGGCTAAGTGAACCATGGAGCTCTCCTCTAGGATCAAACTTATAATGATGTGGCTGCAGTAGTAACGTAGTTGTGGCTAAAGAATGGTGACAAAGATGGTAAAAGGAAACCAAAGAGTATGAAACACAGCTACAAGAGTTAGGTATGTTTAGTGTGGGGAAGACAATATCTAGGGGACATCTACACTGTAGAAATAATCTACACTGTAGAAGAGCTCTGGTGGCACAGTGGTTAAATGCCTGTACTGCAGCCACCCACTCACAAACAATAGGTTTGCGAGTTCAAAAGGGCTCAAGTTCAACTCAGGCTTGCATTCTTCTGAAGTCGCTAAAATAAGTACCCAGATTGTTGGGGGCAATTAGCTTACACTTTGTAAACCGCTTCAGGGGTGCTTAAGTACACTGATGAACAGTATAGAAATGTACTTGCTATTGCTATTGCTAAATAATGCAGTTTGACACCACTGTAACTGTATGGTACCATCGTACAGAATCCTGGAATTTGTAGTTTTGTGAGGCACCTGCACTCTTTGACAGAGGAGTCTAAAGACCTTGTAAAACTACAACACTGAATGTGGTGTCAAACTGCATTCTTTCTCCAGTGTAGATGCACCCTGAGAGGGGAGAGCCATCCTAAAAAAATCAGAAGGGCTGTCATGTGGAAGAAGGAGCAAGCTTGTTTTCTGCTGCTCTACAAAGTAAGACCTGAATCAGTGGGTTCCAGTTATGAGAAAGGAGATTCTGAATAAACATTAGGACAAGCTTCTCTTGATGCTAAGGGGTGTTCAATTGTGGAGTCAATGTCTTGGAAACTCTTGGACTCTCTTTCATTGGAGGTCTTTAAAGAATTTAGAGAATATCTATTCTGTAAGGTGTTCATGTGGGTAAAACAGAGAAGTAGAAATTTCAGGCTTTCAGAAGATGGTGGGATTCAGAGGTCAAACAGCACTGTTGTTGAATAATAACAGTAAAATAAAAGATTGCCATAAGGGGGATAACCACTTCTTATACCATTCTTTTTTCATGAGGGAGATGACATGGGAATTTATCAGACAGGAGGAATTTCTCTCTATTTCGAATGGAGCCAATTCTAGCAAATTTACGTGAATTTTAATTGCATTCGGAATGCATTCAGAATGACTTCCCATTGCCCGAAAATGACTTTCCATTGCCCGAAATTGCGTGAGATACTCTAATGCGCAATAACGTAAAACCCATGATTGTGTTCAGAACGACTTCCCTTTTGCCCAAAATTGCATGAGATACACTCATACGCAATAACGTGAAACCTCATGATTGTGTTTGGATTGCCATTGGATTATACTTCCAATTTCCATCATCTGATAAACTCCATGGGAACCTGAAACAAACCATAACCATTCTGTACTTAGAGCCACCATATAAGCTAGTTACCACTGCAGTCCTAAAACTGCTCCCAATGGTTGTTATAACTGGAATTTAATTTTTTTAAAAAAAGACTATTTATGTTCCTGTTTTTGAAAAGTTGCTTTTATTCCCCTAAAACAATTATTTACTCTCATTTTTTTTAAAAAAATTGAATGCTACAAACCTGTAGTATGAAACATACCTAAGCAATCTAAGAAAAATAAATAAAAATGAACACAGAGATGCTAGCATTTTTAAAAACAATATTGACAGAAAGAAGATGGAATAAAACACCCTGCTCCTTTTCCCAGTTGGATTGCTGCTGTTTGTTTTGTTATGTGCCTTCAAACTGACTGACTTGTGGCAAACTTATCAAAAGGTTTTCTTAGCAAACTTGATTTTGCTCAGGTTTGCCATTGCCTTTTTCTCAGGCTGAGAGAGTGTGACTTGCTTAAGGTGCCCAGTGTGTTTCTATAGTTGAATAAGCATTTGAACTCTGGTCTTCCAGAGTTATAGTTTAACACTCAAACCACTATGCCTTGCAGACTTCTGTTGTTGTAGTTTTTGTTTTGTGCTTCCAAGACATTTTTGATCATCAGATTTTCTTGACAAGTTTCTTCAGAGAGGGTTTGTCATTGCCATCCTCTGAGGCTGAGAGTGTGTGGCTTGCCCGAGGTCACCCAGTGGGTTTTTATGCTGAAGCAGGGATTTGAACCCTCATCTCCAGAACCACACTGCTATTTAAAAAAAATGTCATTTCAATCTCACATTGAAACACAATGCTTTTGTTTCATGCCAAAGATATAATGGAAATCAGAACTGCAAAAGTTGATTCATACTGCAAATCTCAATACGTATATTGTTTTCTGTAATCTTGCCTGGAAAAATCTGATAATCATAAAAGAAATACAATTAAAAATGCTATCATACTTTCCAAAGCAGCACATGCTGAAGCCTAACAGTGACTACACTCAAATTGATTCTCAGAATAACAGTGCTAGCATCCTCTTAGCATGCAGAGAGATGAAAACATGATTTTAGAAAGCAACTGTGTTGACATTAACTGTGATTTTCAAGAAACCTCACATGTTGTTACTCATTGTTAACCACTACGAGTGTAAGAATATTTGGTATTTATGCTAGCAGAGTACAGCAAGCAAGCGTTCAGTACAGAAGAATGGAAAATCATTCATTGTTTGAGAAAGCCATTCTAAGTTAATGCAAAGTGCTAGAATGCAGTTTCAGAAAATGCTGCAACTGACTTCCTTGTTTGTAAGTCTGCTGTAACAGCCATAATAGAAAGACCATTTCAAGCCCTTGGGGTGCTGCTAGGGAATGAGGCAGCAGCCAGTTTTAGTTTTACATTTGAGAAAAGAGAACTGAGGTTGTGACTCAGTGAAGATCTCAGAAAGTGATTTCAGCTCTCTTCTCTTATTAGCTATTGAACTGTGGCTGGAATGGCCCTGGGTGTATCCACACTGCAGAAACAATACAGTTTGACACCACTTTAACTGCCCTCGTTCTGTCCTACAGTATCAAGACTGGTGGTTTTGTGAGCACAAGCATTCTTTGGCAGAGAAGGCTAAAGACCTTGCAAAACTACAGATCCCAGGATTCCATAGGATAGCACTACAACTCCTAAGTGGTGTCAAATTGTATTATTTCTACAGTGTAGCTGAGCCCCCAATGACCTCCGCACTCTCTCCACCATTCAGTAAATGAGCTATGACAGCCCTTCCAAACCTTTCAAGTTGCCTTGGGCACAGGGAGAGTGAACACTGTGCAAGGAGGTAGCGAATACCTCTTTGTACAATATTTGCAAAATAAATGTGCACAACCCCAAGTTACACAAATATACATTAGCAACAGGATTCCCACCATTCTATTTTATGAGCATGTTGTTCTTTTTATTTGTCTTCATAATTGCTTGTTGATTCTCTATCCGGTAAGCCACTCTGATTGCAAGTTGGAGAATATATAAATTAATTAAATTAAATTAATTAAATTGTGGGATTTGCTTGTCACGCTGCACCATGTAATTACCTTCTATTATCTTAATTTACAGATAGCATTGAAGCCAATATCGAGACCGCATCTTCGAACGTAGACTCTGCCAATGAGCAACTGGCAAAGGCCAGTCAACACCAAGTAAGCTGATAATACTTTTTTTAAAAAAAATATAGAGAATTAATCCTGCATTATTCCATTCAGGAAAACATACTACAGTGGTCCCCCGGGTTACGAAATTAATTCGTTCCGGCTACGTTTTCGTAAGCCGAAAATTTCGTAACCCGGGGCCTATTTCCCATAGGAAATAGGCAATCCGTTCCCAGGGCCTGGCGGGGGCCTCCTGGCTGAGGAAAGGAAGGTCCGATCCGGCGGATCGGGCCTTCCTTTCGTCAGCCGCGGGGGCCTCCTGGCTGGGGAAGGGAAGGTTCCCTTCCCCAGCCAGGCTGGGCCTCCGGGCCTGACGCAGAAGGAGGCCCGATCCCGCCGGGTCGGGCCTCCTTTCGATGGGCGCGAAGGCCCAGGCCGGCTTCCGAAGCCGGCCTGGGCCTCCGCGCCTGACACGGAAAGAGGCCGGGCCTCCTTTCGATGGGCGCGAAGGCCCAGGCCGGCTTCCGAAGCCGGCCTGGGCCTCCGCGCCTGACACGGAAAGAGGCCGGGCCTCCTTTCGATGGGCGCGAAGGCCCAGGCCGGCTTCCGAAGCCGGCCTGGGCCTCCGCGCCTGACACGGAAAGAGGCCGGGCCTCCTTTCGATGGGCGCGAAGGCCCAGGCCGGCTTCCGAAGCCGGCCTGGGCCTCCGCGCCTGACACGGAAGGAGGCCGGGCCTCCTTTCGATGGGCCTCCGCGCCTGACACGGAAGGAGGCCGGGCCTCCTTTCGATGGGCGCGAAGGCCCAGGCCGGCTTCCGAAGCCGGCCTGGGCCTTCGCGCCCAACGAAAGGAGGCCCGACCCGGCGGGATCGGGCCTCCTTCCGCGTCAGGCCTAGCCTCGGAGAGAAAGGGACGCCGTTTCGTCCCTTTTCCTCCGAGGCCAGGCTTCGGAGGAAAAGGGACGAAACGGCGTCCCTTTTTCTCTGAGGCTAGGCCTCTGAGAAAAAGGGACGAAACGGCGTCCCTTTTTCTCGGAGGCTAGGCCTCTGAGGAAAAGGGACGAAACGGGGTCCCTTTTTCTCGGAGGCTAGGCCTCTGAGGAAAAGGGACGAAACGGGGTCCCTTTTTCTCGGAGGCTAGGCCTCTGAGGAAAAGGGACGAAACGGGGTCCCTTTTTCTCGGAGGCTAGGCCTCTGAGGAAAAGGGACGAAACGGGGTCCCTTTTTCTCGGAGGCTAGGCCTCTGAGGAAAAGGGACGAAACGGGGTCCCTTTTTCTCGGAGGCTAGGCCTCTGAGGAAAAGGGACGAAACGGCGTCCCTTTTTCTCGGAGGCTAGGCCTCGGAGGAAAAGGGACGAAACGGGGTCCCTTTTTCTCGGAGGCTAGGCCTCTGAGGAAAAGGGACGAAACGGCGTCCCTTTTTCTCGGAGGCTAGGCCTCTGAGGAAAAGGGACGAAACGGGGTCCCTTTTTCTCGGAGGCTAGGCCTCTGAGGAAAAGGGACGAAACGGGGTCCCTTTTTCTCGGAGGCTAGGCCTCGGAGGAAAAGGGACGAAACGGGGTCCCTTTTTCTCGGAGGCTAGGCCTCTGAGGAAAAGGGACGAAACGGGGTCCCTTTTTCTCGGAGGCTAGGCCTCTGAGGAAAAGGGACGAAACGGGGTCCCTTTTTCTCGGAGGCTAGGCCTCTGAGGAAAAGGGACGAAACGGCGTCCCTTTTTCTCGGAGGCTAGGCCTCTGAGGAAAAGGGACGAAACGGGGTCCCTTTTTCTCGGAGGCTAGGCCTCTGAGGAAAAGGGACGAAACGGGGTCCCTTTTTCTCGGAGGCTAGGCCTCTGAGGAAAAGGGACGAAACGGGGTCCCTTTTTCTCGGAGGCTAGGCCTCTGAGGAAAAGGGACGAAACGGCGTCCCTTTTTCTCGGAGGCTAGGCCTCTGAGGAAAAGGGACGAAACGGGGTCCCTTTTTCTCGGAGGCTAGGCCTCTGAGGAAAAGGGACGAAACGGGGTCCCTTTTTCTCGGAGGCTAGGCCTCTGAGGAAAAGGGACGAAACGGGGTCCCTTTTTCTCGGAGGCTAGGCCTCTGAGGAAAAGGGACGAAACGGCGTCCCTTTTTCTCGGAGGCTAGGCCTCTGAGGAAAAGGGACGAAACGGCGTCCCTTTTTCTCGGAGGCTAGGCCTCTGAGGAAAAGGGACGAAACGGCGTCCCTTTTTCTCGGAGGCTAGGCCTCGGAGGAAAAGGGACGAAACGGCGTCCCTTTTTCTCGGAGGCTAGGCCTCGGAGGAAAAGGGACGAAACGGGGTCCCTTTTTCTCGGAGGCTAGGCCTCGGAGGAAAAGGGACGAAACGGGGTCCCTTTTTCTCGGAGGCTAGGCCTCGGAGGAAAAGGGACGAAACGGGGTCCCTTTTTCTCGGAGGCTAGGCCTCGGAGGAAAAGGGACGAAACGGGGTCCCTTTTTCTCGGAGGCTAGGCCTCGGAGGAAAAGGGACGAAACGGGGTCCCTTTTTCTCGGAGGCTAGGCCTCTGAGGAAAAGGGACGAAACGGCGTCCCTTTTTCTCGGAGGCTAGGCCTCTGAGGAAAAGGGACGAAACGGGGTCCCTTTTTCTCGGAGGCTAGGCCTCGGAGGAAAAGGGACGAAACGGGACGTCCCTTTTTTTCGGATCCCGGGGGATCCTTCGGATCCCGGGGGATACTGAAGCGGTCCCGCCGGTTTCGGATCCCGGGGTTTTCTTAACCCGGGGGATTCGTATCCCGGGGGACCACTGTATTTAAAATAACTGAGGCAACTAGAATCTGGCATGGTACCAATAATTCTTTGGCAGTTTTTGGAAATGATTTGAAGAGTATTCTTAAAATGAGATCTTAACCTCTCTTTTTCCCCCTTATGATTTAAATGACTTCAGTCTTGGCAGCTTGCATTAAATTCATCATTTTGAGATCTGCATATTAAACAGACTTTTCCCACTAGAAAATGAAGCAATTAGCTACTGTTGTTCTTTGAAAGATTGCATTAAAACACATCCTTTATGTCTGGATGGGTTTTTCTTTTCTTTTCCTTTTCTTCTTGCACATTTTAACTAGGCAGCTGATTGAAAAGATCATGTCATCAGTAGATGCAACACTGTTGAGAAACAGGATTTAAGGTGCAGTCTTTTAAAACATATAATAGATCTAGTTGCACTGAAACAAGAAGGAAGCCTAGAGGAAATACATGCAGTCCTCTAAACTTGTTTGAAACAATCTGTAACACCAAATAAGCACTGCTTTATGGCAGTGGTTGTCAGAACATTGTAGATACAAAATGACTGAGAACTTCTGAATGTTCTTACTGAGACTCTTATGTCTCCAGCCTGCCATGATATTGTTGAATTGTTGGAGGTGGGATGTATAAAATATATATCCTGCCTTTTCTCCAAATATGAGACCAAGGGTGGATCACAATAATCTAATCCAACATGATCCTTTCACATGTTAGTAGGAGTTTCTGGAACATTGTAGTATGTAGTAGCATGTCTGGCATCAAGGACTGGCATCAATAGGCACCTGCCACAACTGGTATCTAGCAAGAGAATGAAGAGGTCTTTCTTCCTTGCATAAAATTAGGAAAAATAAAAAGGCCATGCTGGTGAATGAAGGGTCCAGATTTATTGAAAGAAATGCACTTACATCCCACATGCTGAAATACTATAATCTGAACAGAATGGGAGCCCCAAATGAATGGTTCTTACATGCTGATATAGTTTCCAGGAGGTTTAAAGAGCCCACGCTGTGCACCTTCTGAGATTATTTTCGCAAAGCTGTGCATTTCAAATGGATACTTTGAATATCTATCAGGTCAGGTACTAGACTGACCAGCCAATGTTTTCTTCTGTGTGAGTAATTCATTCTGTCAGGAAGTCCATATCTTCCTCTGTTCCAATGAAAAAGAAGATATGCTGGCTATAACTTTCACTGTCTATGGGGATGGGCATCATTCTCACCCCTGTCTCTTTAGATTGAGGAATTGAAGGTCCTTGCCACTTGTTAGCTAATCTGGATTCTGTCTGGGGTACTGTTATCTCCTTCTGGCCACCTGGGTGTGTAATTCATAATGTTGGCTAAAATTTGACAGCCAGAGTGAGCATCAATGCTCCACTAAAGCATTCTTAAGTATTGGTGTCTCTCATTATTTGTATGGGGAAATGAGCAGGCTCTTTTCATTATCTTTTAGGCTATTTATTAAATATATTGATAGATACATAAACATTTACATTCCCATTAGTGAAAAAGGCAGACATGTGATTGTCAGAGTGCATTGCTTTTCCCATCTGTTGTATTACATTGCATTGCATATAAGGCATCATGCATTAATTACATTATAGTATATGGCAAGTAAGATGTTACACTTTCATAAGGACTGTACCTTTATCTTTCTTCTTCTCTTTAACTAGGTTTTCAATAGTTAATACACAGAAGCAGTGGCATTATTAGGGTTGTTGTCAACCAGAGCAGTAACTCATGGTGTCACCCCCTCATTGACCTCCTTCCATATCACACCATGCAGAATCCTTATTAATGTTTTGTGCACCAGTGTTATGCCTAAATTGTAATTCCCATTTATCTCTGAAAGCAATGGTAATAATTCTAACAAAACATTAGCAAAATTAAAATTATACCTTTAAATTACAATATCATATGTTCAGAACAAATATATTTACATATACATAGTTTCATATGGTCCAGTTCCTTAAGCTTCATAGACTTCCCTTTCAAGAGAAGGGCAATGATCTTATTTTCAGAATATCTCAAAACAAGAGATTGGGGAAAAAATTACATTTTGGATTATAGTATATCTCTCCAAATCTTCTAGCCAACATGGACTCCTTTACCTCAAACCAGGAAGCAGCAGCGGAGAGTAAGCTAAAGCTGATGCACATGCAATTGCACTTGCTTATATTTATCTCTATTAGTCATGAGCCAACCTGTCTTCCTGTACATTTGCCTACTGAAAATTTGATTGCCAAGTACCATCGAAGGAGATCTGTCCTGTAGTTTATACCACAAACTAGTTGATGGGGATCATATTACAACAAAGCAGGCATTGTGGCAAAGTAGTTCAGCAGGTTTTTTTTTTTAAACAAAATTATGGTTTACATCTCACCTTTGCTGTGAACTCAGTGGACAGTTTTAGTGGGGAATTCTCTCTTTCCATCTGTCAGTTGTACACCTAAAGTACACAGGTGATTTAATTAACCCCTTTTGCAGGGCTACTGGATAAGGACTACAACAAGTTGGTAGACATTGGTGGTCAGAATCATGTTAGTGTCTTGTGTATACGCATGCACACACACACACACACACACACACACGATTCCCACATGGAAGCAGTTGGACATTTTTGTCTGATGGTGAATGTCCTCATTGAAGTCAAAGTTTCAGAAGTGGAATTGTACCAATATTTCCATTGTGCATGCAGATGGATTGCACTGGGTTGTGCGTTTAGTGACACATTGTTATTCAACATAAAGGTTATGCAGGATAATCTCATTCAATGATTTCAGCAATGTAACTCCAGTGCAGATTCTCAGCCGGTCTGTACAAGGAACCCTATATACATAAAAAGTGCTGTAAATGCTAAGAAAATAGTAATAATTCATAGTATTACATATTGTGAGGCCTTGACAGGCAGGGATAGCCCTGATTATGGGAGAAAGGGAGATTGTAATCCATGTTAATGAAGTACAAGCTGCACAGGTCTTCCTGTGCATTGTTAACAACAAAGAAGGCACACTGCAATATTATTTCTGTGAGCGGCATGTGATGGCAATAAACCATATTGCTTTAATTTCCATTTAGGAATGGCTAGGAGCAGGTGGCCCCAATAAAATGTGCATTCTTGTTTTATTTTGTTTTGTTCTCGGACGGCTGAGTACAAAAGCCTGCTTGTGATTACAGGTACATGGAGAACTGTCGGTTAGCAAGGCAGTGTCTGTGCACCTGCAGTTTTTATTTTTTCCATAATGCAAACCTTTTTCAAAACAGCTGCTTCCTCCAGAATGAGAAGCACTAGACCAGTCTGCAGTGGTTCAGCTGATAAATGAAGCAAATGAATGGGAGAGTGATTTATCATCTGCAAGGTCTAAGCTGTCTTGTTCATTCTAACTCCTCTCTTTCTATATATGTGTGAGTGTATGTGTGTGTGTATATATTATTTTATTGTTAGCTTCAAAAACTGCCCTTTCCTCCCTTGGTAATGGGTCTGTAATAAAAAAAATGGATCAGGGGTTGTTTGAGGCTTTCAGATGTCAAACGCATAGTCGCTTCTAAGCATGAAGGTTCAGTCTTGCAAGGAATGCCCCACCACATCTGGCCAGCTGTGGTTTTTTGTTCCACTTACCATGGGCAGGGGATTCTTCATCACTTGGTTTTTCAGAGAGTTCTGTTTGCAATAACAAGTGTCAAGAAAACAAAGTGTGGCTCTGATCATTGAGGGAAAGAAAACCTGACCTTCTAGGAACAGGTGCCCTTGATTCACTTGGAAAAATTTAAAAGCCAAGAATTGTATTCTTTAACTCCCTGATCTACTGGTGAGATTTGCATGATGGAAAAATAGTAGAATAAACCCATTCTTTATAAAAAAAAGAACCCATTTTTATTTGGAATGTTGATTATTCGGAGGTGGTGTTCTGTGCCTTCTAAGTTGGATCTGAATTATGCCAATACTATCTTATGGTTTTCTTGGCAAGATTTATTCAGAGGAGGTTTGTCATTGCCTCCCTCTCATCTGGAGAGTATGTGACCTTGGTCAAGGTCACCCAGTGGGTTTCCATTCCTAAACTAGGATTTCAAGCTTGGTCCTCCAGAGTCCTAGTGCAGCACTCAGACAACTGTATTACACTGGCTCCTAGGACATCTTATTCCAAGTTGACTCCCAACTTTTATGGCAAGATTTATTCAGAGGAGGTGTGGCATTGCCTTCCACATAGGCTGAGAGAGGCTGCCATTCTGTTGAGGACATAAGGATGTGCATGTTTTCCCTTACACATGTGCACAGTGGGCCCTTGGTATCCACTGGGGTTTGGTTCAGGGATCCACCATAAATATCGAAATCTATGGATACGCAAGTCCCGTTATATATAAAGGCATAGTAAAATAGTATCCATTAAATAATATGGGTTTAGTACTTGGATTTTATTTTATGGTTAGGAATATTTTCAAACTATAGATGGTTGAATCCATGGATGCAGAATCCATGGATATAGAGAACTGATTGTATGTCATTTTTGTGGTGCTCAGGTGCTGCTGGGAGGAGCTCTGATGGCAATGGGAGCTCTGGTGACACAGTGGTTAAGTGCCTGTACTGCAGGCACAAAGTTGTGAGTTCAATCCCAGGGGCTCCAAGGTCCACTCAGCCTTATATCCTTCCACAGGTCGCTAAAATGAGTACCCAGCTTGTTGGAGGAAATTATCTTACACATTGTAAACTGCTTAGTTCACTGTTAAGTGATATAGAAATGTACTTGCTATTGCTACTGTTATATAGTATTCTTCCAGCCACTGAAAAACTACTGAAACCTCTGTCATGGCCATTCACTGTTTTGCGTGGACTGTGCAGGATTGCAGAAATGTCTCCGTGTAGCCAGATGCAGAATTCTGGCATCAGTGCCAAGGGCTGCAGGGTCCTCAAAATATCTCAGCAATGTAATATTTTCATGTCTTTGGTTACGGGGCTGTAGCCAGACAATATAAATCATGCCTGGCCCCTACATATCTAACAATATCTGTGTGCAGGAAGAGGCATCAAAGGCTATATGTTAAGTCAGGGGCAGTGTATAGGTTCACTTGTGGTCCTACTGTGCTACACTGAGCCACACAAGACCCAGACATGAAACTATTACAACAGTGCTGAGATTTCTTGAGGACCTTGCAGATCTCAGTGTTCTGGTGTCTTGTTGAAGGTCACCTAGTGGGTTTATATAGTTAAGCAGGGACTTGACGCTTGGTCTCCCAGAGTCCTAATCCCAAACTTAGTCCACTACATCATGCTGATTCTTCTAGGTATCCATTATATAAAACAATATTATACCACTATTTTGCATTCCCTATGGTAGATTCTTTAAGAAAAGCATGTCCACCTCTTTGGTTCCAATATTTTTTTTTTTGATATTTTGATATCCAATTTATCTTTTTTGATGGGGAGAGGGTAAATCATACCACCCATATACCAAAAAGATTTGATCTGTAAGTCTTGTGGCACTGAGGCTTTTTCCCACCATTTATTAAGTATTCACTGCATAATGGCTCAAGGCACAACTTGGTTGGCAGAGTTCACTGTTGTTGTTTTTGTTTTTTTGGGTTGTTTGTTTGTTTGTTTGTTAAACACACACACATTGCCGAATTTGCTCTGGCAGCTAAAAAAATTAAAAGTCAAGCACCAGAAAATTGCCAGGATAAATAAAATAATCTCTTACTTTTCACACTTGCTTGTGTCTGTGTGGGGGAGAGGAGTCATGTTCTTTCTGCACCAATTTTGCATTTATATTTTAATATATTCTGTATATATTTTAATATATTCTGTATTTTATTTCTCTATACCTAACTATGATGACCCATGCTCACACCTTCCTTCCAACAAGCTTCTGGCATCAGACATGATAGTCATCATCCCCACCAAGAGCATCTGGTGGCTTCTGTAGCAGTGGGCCATTGCATCAGCTTTGGGTTTTATTCCAGATTTTAATAGCCACAGTTCTGAAGCTATTTTTGCAGAGAGGATTCAGTACTTTGGATTATTAAAGGGGACTAAAAAAATGGAAGACCGTACCTGATGAATCAATGATCCAACTTTATTTAGAGAAGGAAAAGTGGTGAAGAAAGGTGGCAGAAAGAAAATCAGCTCATTTGAAATCTGGTGCTAGAGGTACCATGGACTGCAAAAAAGACAGATCAATGTGCCTTAGAACAAATCAAGGCTGAACTCTCTCTAGAAGACAAAATGACTACACTAAGATTATCATACTTTGAACATACCTTGAGAAGAGAGCATTCATTTGAAAATACAATTCTTGGTAAGGTGGAAGACAGTAGGAAAAGGGGAAGAGTGTATTATGAGTGGATAGACTCAACAAGGAATCCACATCCCTGGTTTTGCAGGACTGGAGCAGGACTGTTTGATAACAGGGTGAATTGGAGGTCTGTCATTCATAGGATGACCATAAATTGAAAGTCAACCTGATGGTAATTAACAACAAGAACAATCTTTCTACTAATATGGGAACCAAGGTAACTTAAAGCGTAGAATTAAAACAAGGTTGGAGACATCGCTGGGTGTAAATGTCTCCAAGATATAATCAGAATATTCTTGCCCCATTCACTTGCTACATAAGGCATTTGGAGTGGCAAGGGTCCATCTAATTTTGCTCATGCTGCACCTGGCATTGGATGTAACTTCTCATTGCCATGCAGTGTCTCTTTCAAATGGATTCTGTTGGACAGCTCTAATGCAACTGCTGGACCAAGCCACTTAAAGGGAGCTCATTTCTTTTATAATTGATAGAAAAACTGAAGCAAATAAAACTAAGCAGCAGAAGCAATACCAAAGAATCCTGTGTAACCCAGAAGAGAGAAATGGCCCAAGGTTGCCAAATGCTGAGTGTCACAGCTGTGAAGCCCAGAGCTGTCCCACTTTGGGCTGTTGCCTTGTCAGATCTTATCAACTAAAATCCATTTGGGCACAGCTAGCTAGACAGCCTCAAGTGGGAAAATCCAAGGGTTCTTGGATACTAGATGTTTTGTATGGGTGTCTCCATTCCCACCTATCTCCTTCCCAGTTGGGTATCTGTAGTCAGTAGGAATGGTTTCTGTGAAAGATCCTTCTTAAATTAGTAAAGTGGTACTTTAAGAATTCAGTTCTTTCACTGATTTGACACAGTCTTTGACCCCTGGAACTAAGAACTAATATTGTTTAGGTAACTACAAATATAAATTGTTCAGAATCCTACAGAAGCCAGAGTCCTGTTGGTATCTTATACATACATAAAGGCCTCTCTCAAAGTAGTAATAGAGAACACTAATATTAGGTTCAAGCCTGTGGAAACTGAGTGAACACTGCACATGGAAGCAAATGTCCCTTGTATATGCATGCATATAAAACTCAATGCATTGTAAATTCTGCATATAGATATGCCTTAATATTATGATTCAGCCTGTGATTGCCTAATGTCACCATTCACTTAGGAGATGTAGCAAAAATCATTGTGTAACTCTATGGACTTTATCACATGGGGAAAAATCAATATAATAATAATAATAATAATAATAATGATATTTATTTCTAGTCCGCCCCTCTGAACAAGCAATCGGGGTGGATTACAACAAGGATTAAAACAATATCAAGTAAAATATCCCATCTTTTCCCTTACCACCCCCTCTTAAAAAGAGATTAAATCACAATTGAATTAAAACAGTAACTAGAGGTTCTTAGTTCTCTAAGGTAAAAATAAATGCAATGGAATGCTGGGATTTGTAGCTTTGTGGGAAAGTCAGTTTTCTCTGTCAGGGAGCTGTGGTTCCATAACAAACTGCAAATCCCACAATTCCATAGCATTAAGCCATGGTGATTAAAGTGGTGTCAAAATGCATTTATTTCTGCACTGCAGATGCAGCCTAAGTTACTGTATCAGCTATTTAGCTTCTTAACTAAGTAGTTCATGCAGAATGCTAGCTGTTGTTATTATTCACACCTTAGAAGGGCAACACAGCTGATCCTCTCTCCACACACACACACACACACACACACGTGCTATTGGTTCCTTTTTTCCCCCTGCCATCGCAGCAGTTCTATGTTGGCATTCCCTCTTGCAAATAATCCAAGTTGGTAGGTCGTTATTTCTAGACATCCTCTTTCACTTTCTCTCCCTGCAACCCAGGAATGAGAGCACTGATGAGATGCACAAAGGTTCTTGCAGATTTAGGAATTCTTTCCCTTTTAATGCATGGGGGAAATTATTTCAATAATAATAATGTCAGACCTGACCCCTCCGTTGTTTGGCTGTGGGCCCATTCCAGAGTTCCGTTTGACAACAGATATTAACCTCCCCTGAACCAAATTTCGGATAACGATGACTTCAGCATAGATGGGAAGGCTAAGCTAGCTTTCAGCATAACTACATTTAATTGTTGCTTAGAGAAGTACTGTATGGTTTATTACATAATCCGTCTGCCTGCAGTTTCACAGAGGCAATAAGCCTCCAGGGAGAGAGCCACAGACTTCCTCCTTGGTTGTCTGCCTTTCAACTCTTCATGGGGTGATGGCTGAGATCTTGCCTCGGGGCTGAGTCCCATAAATTTTCATGTTTGCAGTTACACATTAATCCTATGCAACATTGTGTTGCAACATCATGCAATTGAACCAAGTCAGAGAAGCTGATATGCCACCTGTGGCATGTGCAATCATAATTCTAGCTGTGAAGTCAAGGGCTTCCATGGCCATCATTCATTCTTTTTCGTGAGTTTTTCAGGCTATATGGCCATGTTCTAGAAGAGTTTATTCCTGATGTTTCACCGGCATCTGTGGCTGGCATCTTCAGAGAATGTTGGCATAGAAGAGAGTTGGGCACACACATACACATACTGTGTGACCCTGGGTAGGGTGGAGTGATCTCCATGTTAATCCTTGTCTAATTTGGATGAGCCATATGCAACTAAAGTTTGTGGAAGCAGAGTTGCAGATTACCCATGAAATGTACAAGGATGATCATGTGTATTGCACATAGATGTCTGTTCTATAAGGATGAGTGCAATCTGTTGTATATTTGGGCCAAACTTGTCCATGGCTGTGTATTCCACATTCATAACTAGCATACAGTTCTCCTGTCATTGACTCCAATTTATGGTAAATTTTGCCTAAAGACATAGATGGCATTCGAATTTATGGCTGCGTATGACACCAAAATTATTGCAGTCAATGACACCACCACACACATGCTCCACAGATATCATGACTGAGCACATGGAGTTCATGGAACTGATCCTCTAGTCTTTGGTACATTACTGGGAATATTCTTTTATTCCCACTTCTTCATAAGCATAGAACTTAGTTGTGAACAAAGAAAATCTCCAGCATCAGCAGGAATGAAAAACTGCTGATTCTTTTAATTCTCGAGCACATCAGATTAAATTATCAGAATCTAGATTTCATTAGAAAGTCTGCAAAGGCTCTTAACAAGTCAGCGCTCCCTGCAAGGCGAAGGTCTTTGCAAATGTGGATTTGTTGATTCTGTTTGTATGGATTCTCACTTCCGTGACATTATGTCTCTTTCCCTGAAGTAGCTGAGAGAAACCCAAGTTTAATAACAATTGTATATATTTGCACTTGGTAAAGGGAAGGTATTATGTATTTAAAAATGAAAATGGCTTCTCCATTTTTGTATACCCTTCTCCCCAATTCCTCTAAGCGAAAATTCATTCCCCCACCCCATCCTTCCGCTTCCAAAATTCTGGCCCTATATAACCTCTTATTATGTGTTTAAAATTAATGCAAAGCAGGAGAAAAAATAACCTTGGGCAAAGATTTAAATCAATCTGTTCCGCACTGAATAAATACAAGGGAGATGGATATCTCAGAGGCATTGTGGAGGAAAGAGGGACAAAAAAGAAGAAATCTCTGGCTTCTTTATACAATGTGGAAAGGGGGAAAGTGAAGGCACTTAGATCCAGTGACCTGTTGAATTTGAGGTCACATTTTCGATTTGTAACCATGGGGTGGCAACACAGAGCTTTAACTGCTTTAACCGTCAGCATAAATGGCTGTAGCAAGGATCAACCTATAGCCTATAAAGAATGTAATTATTTATCAGTCTTGAGCAAAGCTTGGGAAATTAATTTAATGACTGATCCTCCCAGGATCCCCAGGATCTTGCTGGATGGAGGCGTCTGGGCATTGTAGTTGAAAAATTACTTTTCCAAGCTCAGGCACAGAGGAGCCTCAAAATGTATCCCATTACTCTGGTGAACCTTTAGTAGCATGAGAGGCATTGAGCACTATTCCTGCAGTAGCCAGGTTGGCCAAACAACAAAATACAATAACACCCCAAATCCACAAAACAGTGCAACCTTTATCAGGCCAACCAAAATGCACAAAATATATGCATACTTTTTTGTTGACTGAAGAAAGGTATCACTGTTTTGTGGATTTTGGATGTTACTGTACTTTGGGCAGTGTTGTTATTATCTGTTAGTAGGTGAAGTCTACCCAGTATTTCCTAGGTTTATTATTTCATTTCATTTCTTCCACAGTGGGACACAAAGCAGCTACAAGACAGAGTCAATTAAATACATCTTCACTATGTATGTATGTGTATATATATATATATATATAGTTTGAGATACCTCAAGGGCCATTCAGTCCAACCCCCTGCCATGCAGGAACTCAAAATCAAAGTACCCCTGAGAAATGGCTATCCAGTCTCTGTTTAAAGACCTCCAAAGAAGGAGACTCCACCACTTTCCGAGGGAGTGTGTTCCACTTTCGAACAGCCCTTACTGTCAGGAAGTTCCTCCTAATGTTGAGGTGGACTTTCTTTTCCTGTAGCTTGCATCCATTGCTCTGTGTTCTAGTCTCTGAAGCAGCAGAAAATAAGCTTGTTCCATCCTCAATGTGACACCCCTTCAAATTATCACACTAGAGGGCAAACAGGATTTAAACAGGAATTAAACAGGAATTAAACAGGAAATGTCCTATGTTAAACATAAGGCATATTAAATGCCCTATGTTAAACATAAGGCATTTCCTGTTTAATTCCTGTTTAATTCCTGTTTAAATCCTGTTTGCCCTCTAGTGTGATAAACCTCCATAATCTCTTAACCTTCTCTTCTCCAAGCTAAACATCCCCAGCTCCCTAAGTCTCTCCTTATAGGCATTTTAAAATATATAGTGATTAAAATCACTGTATAAAACAGTACTGAAGCATTTAAAACTATGTAAAAGTTTAAATAGATAACTAAAACATCTCAATAGGAAGCTTTCCTCCTTACCCATTAAAAGCCTACATAAACAAAATGTCTTTTGCCGGGCTATGAAAGGAAAGCAGAGAGAAGGGAACCTTAGCCTCCTGTGGAAGAGAGTTCCAGAGATTGGGAGTAACCACCGAGAAAGCTCTTACCAAGCAAGGCTGAGATGGTGGCATCACCAAGAGAAAAGTCTTCCCCTGGTGACCTTAATGCTCTGGCAGGTACATATGGAGAGATACAGACTTTCAGTTAGTTGGGGCCAAAGCCAAATAGGGCTTTATAAGTCATGTCCAGCATATTTAAGTCCCCACAAGAGGGCTGTGGAGTCTTCTGTTTTCCCATCCCCCCCCCCTTTTTTAACCTCAGAGAGCTTGAGAGCATTGGTGGCGCAGTGGTTAAATGCCTGTACCGCAGCCACCCAAAACCATAAGGTTGCAAGTTCAAGACCAGCAAAAGGGCTCAAGCTCGACTCAGGCTTGCATCCTTCCGAGGTCGCTAAAATGAGTACCCAGATTGTTGCGGTCAAGTAGCTTACAGTTGTAAACTGCTTAGACACTTCTTAGGCGGTGTGAAGCGGTATATAATGAAGCTGTTTGTTTGTTTGTACCTAAGAGAGATATCTCCCATTTTTTGCCCCTTTTTATCCTCAAGAATATTATCATCAATGCCTTAGCCCTCTTTTTTCTTCTGTATTTCCCCCCATGCTTCAGGAATTTTAGCAACAGAGCCTTCTCTCCTATTCTAGCTGCATTATACTCAGTCAGCAGTGCCTGGATTTGAATCTGATACCACTAAAGGAGTGGATGGGGGCCTGCTGTTTTTTTCCTCCAACCTTGTTAGCAGAAGTATCTCAAACAGCCCTCTTCTGTTATTGTTGTTGTTGTGTGCCTTCGTGCCATTTCCAACGTGTGGCAACCCTAAAGCGAGCCTATAGCAGCATTTCCTTGGAAGAATTTGTGCAGGGGGAGTTTTCCATGGACTTCCTTTGAGGCTGAGAGAGTGTGATTTGGTGAAGGGTGTTCCAGTGGGTTTCCATGGCTGAGTGAAGATTCGAACCCTGGTCTCCAGAGTTGTCATCCAGTGCTCTAGCCACTATGCCTCTCTTCTCTCCTGTTTTCCTAACCCTCTTTTTAGCAGCAGTCCCTTAGCCCTCTCCAGTTTTCTGCTTTTTTCCCCCCACCTGAGCCACAATGCTCAGAGAGCACACTCTTGTTTTCTATCAATAGTGGAGTCTCCTTCTTTGGAAATTTTTAAACTGAGGCTGAATGACCATCAGTCACAGGGATTGCTTTGATTGTGTTTTTCTGAATGGCAAAACTGAAATTCCAAACATTTTTGGAAAAAAAAAAAGCTAACTTAAATTTAAAGGCAGTAATTTTAATTATTAAAAGTAATTGGGAGTAATGTTTACTTGTTAATTACCATCTTAAAATAAAAAGTCATTTGCATCAAAATTCATCTTCTTGTGCAGGATAAAGGGTGGGTGAGAATATCATTTGTACTGCAGAAATAATCCAGTTTGACCTCACTTTAACTACTATGACTTGATGCTCTGGCATTCTAGGGATTGTCGTTTTGTGAGACATGTAGCCTTCTCTATAAGAGAGCTCTAGTGCCACAACAAACTACAATTTCCAGCATTCCCAAGCACTGAGCCGTGGCAATTAAAAGTGGTGTCAAACTGGATTATTTCTGAAGTGCAGATGCAGCCTAAGAAATGCAACAGGAAATAGACAGACAGACACACACACACACACACACACACATATATTTATTTGCATCCCTAACAAGTCTTTTTGCTTCTGATCCATTTTTGGAAGGTCTACCTAGATCTTGGAAAAGTTACTTTTCCAACTCATAGACTCACCCAGCCAGCATGTGGTCCAGAAGAAGTAACCTTTTTCCTAGTGACTTTTCCAAACCGTGATGCATGCATGTTTGGGAGTGCCTGGAAACACCAAATCAGTCCTTTTGTTTTGTGACTATACATATGATCCCTGTGGCCTACACATTTGCGTAACTGCTGTATCGATTAGATGCCATGTTGTGTTATGGCAACGGACGCATACGTCCTCTTGGAAAAGCTCAGGAAGTTTAATCAATAGAGCTGTACTTTAGTCACTGTTGCTGTCAGGCTGGAGATGAAAGAATGTAAAGTTGGGCAAGGAAGTCAATTTGCCAGCCCACAAGTCCCAAGTGCCATGCATTCAAAACCAAAGGAAGGGAACAGTTAATGGACTCACCACTGCAGCATCTTTGGAGATTCCTCCAACCAATAGTGGTCAGGACTCAGGAGCAATGCGCAGGAAGCAAATCTGGAAAAAAGATGCTCATAATGATGTGAGCTGCAAAGTTTCTGACACTCTACAAAAAGCCATGAGACTTCTTTCTCATATAAATAGGGCTACAGCAAATCAAGGGACTTCTGTCTAGGGCTGCATATGTTGTTGTTGTTGTTGTTGTTGTTGTTGTTGTGTGCCTTCAACTCATTTCCAACTTATGGCAACCCTAAGAGAGAGCTTACATAGGGTTTTCTTGGCAAGATTTGTTCCGAGGGGTTTGTAATGGCTTTCCTCTGAGGCTGAGAGAGTGTTACCTTCCCTGTTTCACCTAGTGGAATTGCTTGCTCATGTCAGGATTTGAAACCTGGTGTCCCAGAGTTTTACTCAAACACTCAAACCAGTACTCAGAAACTGGCCCATGCATCTGCATCTGCATTGCAGAAATAATGTAGTTTGATACTGCTTTAGTTGTCACATCCAGTTGGAATTGTGGTGCCCAGAAATGGATGCGGGATTCTAGGTGAGGCATGACCAAAGCAGAATCGAGTGGCACTATTACTTCCCTTGATCTGGACTAGTGATTCCCAAACTCTGGCCTTCCAGGTACTTTGGACTTCAGCTTCCAAAATCCCAGACCACTGATCAAGATGGCTTCTGGGATCTGGAGTCCAAAACACCTGGAAGACTAGAATTAGGAAATTACTGATCTAGACACTATACTTCTGTTGATGCAGCCTAGAATCATATTGGCTTTTTAGCTGCCACATCACACTGTTGACTCATGTTCAGCCTGTGGTTTGCTAAGATTCCCATATCTCTTTTGCATGTACAGTCGACCCTCTATTTCATGGGGGATCTGTTCCGGACCACCACCACCCTGTGAAAACGGAGACTTGCACGTATTCAAGTCCCATAGGCTTGAATGGGGCATGCCCATTGACGATAACAGAGGTCATCCCTCCGTGAGTAATCAAGAAAAATGGATCCCAAGTTCACAAGAAAGGAGGTCAGCTATTTTCAAGCCAGGGGTCAGCTATCCCATATCTCAGCCTTCCATTTTTTTTCCTGCCTAATTGTAGTACCTGACATTTCTTCCTGTTGAAATTCATTTTGTTAGTTTTGGCCCAGCTCTCCAGTCTGAAGTCATTTTGAATCTATATCCTCTGGGGTATTATCTACTGTTCCTAATTTGGTATAATCTGAAAATTTGATAAGCATGTCCTCTATTCCATCATCCAAGTCATTGATAAAGGTGTTGAATAGCATTGGTCCAAGGACAGAACAACATTTCACCAGTATTCTGGCAAGAATCCCAGCAGACAATGTAGATGTTGGTATGCATTGATATGGAAGAAGGAAATCTTTAAGATAACTGAGTCCAAAATGTGAAGAGTTTTCAAGGATAGAATCTGACCATCTAAGATTTCTGTTTAAGCAAACACGAGCCGAGAGCCCATTGTCGTTACTGATTACAGAAAATTCTTTGAATCAATAAGATTTGCCTATTGACTCAGCATTCAACAGTGGATTGAATGGATCTTTTCTAGTTGGGACTAACCAACAGGATGCCAGATGGATAAACAGAAAGGCAAAAAGAAGACTGGGGGACTGTACAGACAGTCTCTAAAGGATGGTCGATGCTGCCCCTTTCCTAGCAGGATCAGGGCTGCAGCAACCGCACAACGTGGCTCTGATCCAGTCTTTCCAGGGTGTAAAAAGGAGCCACAAAAAGCAGTTCCTTTTTGCACCCTGGTAAGGGTGTGATAGCCACGGCGCCATGGCTATATGGCACTTCTTTGGTGCTGAGTTGTCTGGACACAACACTGGAGGAACACCATGACACCGCACACCATGTGGAATTGTGGGCAGCATCATGGCACCTGGGGGCGGAGTCGGGGAGTGCGTTTTTTTTGGACGCAATGACCCAACACTGCACCCAGGCCGACCTTAATGAACAATCATTATTGGTAATTGGTGATATAGTGGTTTGAGTGTTGGACTATGACTTCAGTAACCAGGGTTCAAATTCCTATTTTGGCCATGGAAATCTCTGGGCAAAGCACACTCTACCAGCCTCAAAGTCCCACCAACTTAGAACACATCTTGCCAAGAAAACGCTATGATAGATTCACCTTAGGGTCACTATTAGTTGGGAATGTCTTGAAGGCATGTATCATCAAATTCAGTGACTGTGCACAATGTCTTTCCATAAAAATTTTAATTGGAGACTCTTGATAAGTTTTGTGTGTGAAAGAGCTCTTGATGAGTCAAGTCCAGCTCCTTTCCTCCCTTCATCATACATTTGACATTTGTTTTATTTGGTCATGTTGTAGGCAAGATGTCTGGCTTTCCTCCTACATTTTTAACACCTAGGTCTCTACATAAGTAGAGACATGCTTCAGGGTGTTCTGTTTTGCTCTTGAATTGAATCAGGCCAAGCTGATCCAATCCAAACCTGGAAGAGATTAATCAATCCATTAGCTCCATTGTTTGGGGTTTAAGCAAACTATAGGCAGAATCACATGACAACGCTTCTAGTTTGTCATCCAATAAATTAAATTTAAATTGAATGTGGAATGCGGAGAATTCTGTTGAGAAATCTGAGGAATCTTGAACAAAAGCAAAAATTATTTTGCTAAGCCTAGCAGATGCAAAACAATATTTATTTATTTATTTATTTATTTAAGCATTATGTTTGCATTTATTTATTTTTGGATTTAATATGGAGCAGGGGCTGGTGGTGGAGATTGTCCCACACAGTTGGGAAGAATGGGTTCCCATGGAGTTGATGTCTGTCAGGTTTGGGAGTCTTGGAAATTTGATCTATTCGGCGGACCTGCAGTAGAGTAGCTCCAGTTATTCTGAATGCAGAACCAATACTTCTCTCTCTTTCTTTCATTCTCTTTGCATGCATGCCCAATTTTCATGCGCATTTATGTATTTAACATCTCAGAGCTCCAAACTGCTCCAGCTGGGATTGAAAAGTGCTCTAAAGTGTCAATCCTGATGTCTTTCCTAAATGTGCAAAAAAATCGGTGATAATTAATTCCATCTGTCCATCTTTGTATTTAAAAAAAACTGCACACAACTCCTCTTGCAGCTTGAAGAGCTGTTGAGATATGAATGTTTCCAAATCTGTCAGTGTCTGACAGCTCTCAAGGCTCCTCCACAAACAGGGAAGATGGCTTTGCCTTTGACATCTCTCTCTTAACATCTCCTTCTTTGCATGTGCCAAAGACAAGGGAGGCATGGTTATTTAATTCTCTTGCATTGATCGCCCTGTTCAATTGGTGTTTTGATGGAGTGATCGTCTGTACTGATTGGCTTCTCCTCATGAGATGGATAGTTGCAGGAACAAAAGGTTATAGTTCCTCTTGAGATCCTGAAAGAACATCTGTTAATGATACCTATTATATCTGTTTCCCTGCTAATGACAGCTAGAGGGGTTTTGAGCCAAATAAGTTAGGGTATTGTGTATAATCATCTTTTGCTTTTCTGTTGCAGTTTTCAAAGGATACCCTGTTTCCCCCCAAATGAGACATACCCATAAAATAAGCCCTAGCAGGATTTCTAAGCATTTGTGCAATACAAGCCATATCCCGAAAATAAGACATAATGATAGGCCCGGCGGGAACAGAAGGGGGCGGGAAGGGAGCAGAAAGATTGGGGTCAATGGTTCTAAAAGAAATGAATTTGCAAGAAATTCAGGATGGAATTCCGGGTTTGGAGAGTTATGATGATATTCCAGAAGAAGAAGACTTAACTATATTTGAATAAATGTAGATTGTTGTACCATGCTTGATAAAAATAAGACATCCCCTGAAAATAAGCCATAGTGTGTCTTCTTCAGGAAAAAATAAGTGAAGCATTCCCCAGGTGGGACCTTTATAGTCTGACAATATAAAGAGCCATGGAAATAGAAAACTTGTAAGGTATGGTGATGAGGTGACAAGTTCACTTCATTTCATTCCATGCATCTGATGTAGCAGACCAAATCTAAGAAAGATAATGCAGTTGGTCTCAAAGGTGCTACGAGATCCCTTTAAATATTGATGTTCCAGGCTAACCTAGCTATGTCTCTGAATTATAATGCTAGTTGTTTTATTTATTTTTATGAGGGGCAATGTGGTGTAGGGGGTTGAATGTTGGACTGTGACTCTGGATATCAGTGTTCAATTCCTCACTTAGCCATGGAAACCCACTGGGTGACTTTGGGCAAGTCACATACAGTGGTCCCCCGGGTTACGAATCCCCCGGGGTACGAAAACCCCGGGGTACGAAAGAGCCGGGGCAGCAAAAACGGCCCTGGCTTACAATTAAAACCCCGGGTTATGATAGAAAAAACTGTACGGCCCCTTTAAATTTGCTGCGCGGTCCGGCAAATAAAGCGGTCCCCCGGGTTACGAATATTTCCGGGTTACGAAAGGTAATCCGGAACGGATTACTTTCGTAACCCGGGGGACCACTGTACTTTCAGCCTCAGAGGAAGAGAAAGCTCCTGTAAAGAAATTTTGCCAAGAAAACTCCATGATAGGTTTGCCTTGCAGTTGCTAGAAATAACTTGAAGGCACATAACAACAATAACAAAATTATTTTGGTGCCACCTTTCTCCCAAAATTGGGACTCAAGGCATCTTACAATCAAACAACAATACAGATCCTTTTCACATGTAGTTCTGCTGATCCAAGTATCTCCCATCCTGCACCTGGCATTTGGTTTTTCTCACCTAAATGTAGAATTTTGCATTTGTCCTTGTCAAACTTCAATTTAGTAATAATCCTAAAGACTTTGGGATTATTGTTGATTGTATCACACCACTGGTGCACTGTCACACTGTGCCAGCAGTGTGATACTGCAGCAAAGGCAAATGTTACCTTAGCCTGCATTAACAGAAGCAAAATTTTCAAGTCAGAATATATTTTGTCAGGCCACATCCAGTGTACCGAGTTCAGTTCTGGGTGCCTCATTTTAGGAAGGATATAGACAAGTTAGAGGGGCTTCAGAGCAGGAAAACAAGGATGAAAAGAGACATGGAGAACAAAGCATATGAGAAAGAGTTGAAGGAACTGGGCATGTTTATCTTGGTGAAGAGAACATTGAGGGGTGATATGGTTACACTCTTCAAATATTTCAAGGGCTGTCACAAAGAGGAGATGGCAGGTTGGTTCCCGCTGCCCCAGAGGGCAGGACCATGTCTAATGGTTTCAAGGAGGTTAGATATTAATAGAATATTAGAAGGAACCTCTTGACAGTAAGAGGAATTTGGCAATGCAACCAATTTGTTTAGAGAAGTGGTGGGGTCTCCTTCTCTGGAGGTCTACAAAAAGAGGCTGGAGATGCTGGGAAAGCTCTAGTTGGGTATCTGCATTGAACTTGATGGCCTATGGATCCCCTGCCAACTCTGTGATTCTATGATGCTTGGCTTAGGCTTCTGAGGAGGCTTCTATCTGATTGGACTTTGAGACAGGGTTGTGAATTAGGTAGATCCATGATCTGATCCTTCAAAGCTCTTCTGTTTCTTTTAGCTGCAAAGGTTCAGCATGCAAAAGTTGCAGTATCCAAATCAAACTTACTTGTAATGGAAAGTCCTCAAGTGACTCCATCGATTTCACCTTGTGCTGGGCTTTGACGAACATGCAACTAAATAGAGCATAAATTCAGAGAAGCAAATTGGAATGAATAACTTCATTTGTTATCACTGACGCACAAAGGTTCCACTTTCCAAAATGTATTTGTATAGGTGTGATGTGTCACTTTAATTAATAGCACCTCATTAATTAACATGAGTTGTGGTATTGGGAGATAGTTAACAATAATCTAAATGTGTGGCATACACACCTAAACCAATTAAAAATTATGGAGGTCTCTAATTTCCTTGGAGGAAATATCTGCAGTTCTCCTTATGTAAAATCAGAGAGTTTTCTAGAATTTCCAGAGCTTTCTGAAACTACGTTTTCCTGAATTCTCTAAATCCCTATGGGCAGCTTTCAGATTCTCAGCCTTATTCTCTTTGTCAGATCAAGAAGCCTTCTCCATAAAGGACTCATAAAACTGGGGGAAAGTCTTATACAGGTTGAATCTCCCTTATCTTGGAATGAGAAGTATTTGGGATTTGAGGGGGCTGGTTTATTTTTGGGGAGGTGGGGGGTGTGTGGAATATTTACATGTACATAATGGAATATCTTGGAGATAGGACCCAAGTCTAAACATGAAATTCATTATGCTTGGTCTACGCCTTATACACATAGTCTAAAAGAAATTTTATACATGTGATTTTTTAATAAGTTTGGACATGAAACAAAGTTTGTGTACACTGAAACATCAGAAAGCAAAGTGTCACTATTGCATTTTATTTTATTTTCATTTCAAAGATTTATATCCCACCTTTCTCCGACAAAGGAATTCAAGGCAATTTTGGATTTTGGAATTCCGGATAAGGGAGATTCAACCTAAGCTTACTTTTTTTCTTTTCACTTTTGGATTTGTTTGGAACAATACAGAATAGATGTGTTCCACTCCCGTCTATCTCGTAAACTCCTGAGCTAAATGTGTTCAGGATATCCCAGAGACAAATGAAATGTTTTTAATGGCCCTGGACCTTCTCACTCTTGTTCTAAACAGTAGACTTCACCTGGATCTTCTAGTAAGTTTGTTTTGTTTTGTTTTTTTTAAAGGTATGAGTGAAGCAAGTATGGTATAGTTGTCTCAGTATTGGACTAGGAGTGCATCTAACTATAGAAATAAAACAGTTTGATGCCACTTTAAATACTGTAACCCAGACCCTGGAATCCTGGTATCTGCAGTTTTGCTAGTCCTTCAGCCTTCTCTTCCAAAGAGTGCTGGTTCCTTACAGAATCCCAGGATTCTGTAGGATAGAGCCATGGGAGTTAAAGTGGTATCAAACTGCATTGTGTCTACAGTGTAGTTGCACACTAAGACTCCAGAAAAAAAAAGGCTTTGAAACCACTCTGAACAATGGAAACCTACTTGGTGATCTTTATAGTGGAAATTCTGTTCTGTTGCACCTGTGTGTACCTATTTAGGGTGCTAAGATTTGTCTCCAAGGTTTCTCGCTGGACTAATGAGTAGCACATACAAAAAAAATCTATAATCAATCCCTGCAGTGTTACTTCTTTGGATGCATGCAACTTTTGGGACATTAGATATTTGTTAAAATTTACATATAATTTCTTGTATTATTTATATTTATGCACAAATGCAATAGCAACACAACAAAATTTGCAATATTTGTTTATGATTAGCCCCATAGAACACAGAAGAGGTAGATAAATGCTTCTATTCTGTGTTGCAAGTAATCACAAAGTCATTTTTACTGGACTCAAATGCATAAGTAACCTTTGAAGAAATCTATTTTGGAGTTTGGCACTGCAAAGGAAGCTGTTATGCATTTTTTTTTTAAAAAAAAAAATAAAGTTACAGTCCAGTTTTAAAAATGTAACATTCTGCAACATCCGTGCGTAGGTATCAAGAGATTATCCATTTAATAGAGCTAAACACCTGGCTGTTTAATAGAGGTCACCAGCCAAATCAGGTGGAAATAGCTTAGGCCGGCATATGAAGGTGCAGCCGAATTAGAACGGACTGCGTCCTTACTTTGGCCACGAATGTGTGGAAAATGGAACTAAATTAAGTTGCCTCAGCCCTTTCACCACCACAAACTGATATAAATTGGTTTCATTAAAAATCCCTAACATATTTTAAAGCAGCAGTCCTAACCTATTACATTTTGTGCCACTGCCGAAAGCTACTGGCTTGGTGGCATTTTATGTAGAAAATGAACAAGGGACAAATAGAATTTTATTGCTTTCTAAATGAAAAGCCAGGGAAGTCTGAGAATAAAATTGATTTTCACACCCAGGAAAAGAAAGTTCTCTCCCCCTCCTCTGCCTCTTTTCTTATCACTTGCTCTGAACCACTCCTTCCTTCTGCTGGCTTTCTGCTTACTTTGCAAACCAGGCCTGGAATCCTATTGGGTTAGTATAAACTAGAGTAGAGCCACTGCATCAATTGCTGAATGGTAAAACACTATATAGATAAATCCCTTTGGTTCAATGGGTCTACTTCAGTTGGTACTAAGAATAGCATTGGCAAAGACTTTTCATTGTCTCTGCTATGCAGCTGTGAAAAAAAAAAGAATTTATTATGCTTCTACTTTTCTGTCTTCAGCATACCATCCAGCAGAGCTTTTCCAAGTAGTGACGAACTATTGGGATCAGGCTCAAAGAAGCCAGGATCAAAACCTTCAGTTGCCTACTGTGATAAATTTTCCAAGAATTTTTAGCTGAAAGTTCATGTTCATATGTTCATATTCATCCAGAACTTGATGCTATAGTTATTGCAGAGTCTGGGATGTGTCCAGAGCACCACTGGATCAATTTTCTTGGGATCAGCTTAGGATGTTGCATCCTGATGATGTAGACAAGACACTTGACTGTCCCACCAAATGTAGTCTTCACCCTTGCCCATTTTGACACTTAAGATCTAGCAGATGTGGACTGATCAGATGGGTCTAAGTGGTAAATACCTCACTACATCAGGGGAAGGTGCCTGCTGCTTCAATAACAACAACAACAATAACAACATTTCTGTATCCCGCTTTTCTGCCTTGTCAATAAAAGCGGCTTCCATGGAGGCTATAGTGCACCCTTTTCTGAAGAGAACCTCCCTGGAACCAGAGATATGTGAGCACTACTGCCCTATCACTAATATAGCAATAGCAATAGTATTTACACATTTCTATACAGCTTCATAGTGTACTCAGTACTTTCTAAGTGGTTTCCATTCTGTAACCCAATTGCCCCCAACAAGCTGGGTACTCATTTTACCAACTTACGAAAGGATGGAAGGCTGAATCAACCTTGGACCCCTCTTCTAGGATCGAAGTCACAACCTTGTGGCAGCAATGTTGACATTTAACCACTGTGCCACCAGGGCTCCCTATATCATATTTCAGCAAGGTGTTTCAACATATAATGACCAGGCAGCTTCATAAGTTCTTGGAGGAAACAGATTATCTGGACCCATTTCACTCTGGTTTCAGGCCGGGATACAATATCAAGGCTGGTTTGGTTGCTCTGACTGACAGGTTGCTCCGGGGTGGTGTCTGCACAAGCCAAAATATTCTGGGAGCAGCCCGGAGTATTCTGGCCCCAGAGCTGCCACAACATCTTCCATTACCAGGTGCTGTTACAAGGCAGGGCTGCTGTTTGCACATCCAGTATGGCCAACACCTGGGCAAGTTGCTCACTCTGAGGTCATAGCAAGATGGCCAGCCATGTGATCAAAGTTGGGCCTCCCATTCAGCCTCTGAGCAACTGACTTGCTGCAGCAGAACTGGTCAAGAGGCACAACACTGTAAACAGCTATCTGGTGTTGCAATGGGGGGGGGGGGGGGGAGGGTACCAGATCTTCCAGGAAAATACAGAGTAAAAAGTGATTTTAAACCATTATTAAAGGGAGTATGTGTTAAAACCCCGGGCTTGGTGCTGAACATACCAGGTATTGTCTGGAACACACTCCCTCGGAGTGTGGTGGAGTCTCCTTCCTTAGAGGTCTTTAAGCAGAGGCTGGATGGCCATCTGTCAGGGATGCTTTGATGGAGAGTTCCTGCATGGCAGGGGTTTGGACTGGATGGCCCTTGTGGTCTCTTCCAGCTCTGTGATTCTGTGATTCTATGGACTGTTTTCACCAGAACCAGGATGAGTATGCATCCAGGCCGTACATCTAATAATAATAATAATAATAATAATAATAATAATATGTTTTATTTCTAGCTTGCCCCTCTGAACGAGCGATGGGGTGGGGTACAAAAAAAGAATAACAATTAACAAAGCAAAAATACAAAGCAGTTATAGCAACAACAAAAATACATAGTAATTATAATAATAATAAAAAAAATTAACAAAGCAAAATACATAACAATTTACATATCAAAACAAGTAAAAAGATTCCCCACCAAGGGATAAGAGAGATGTCATTTTGTTTGGTCCATGCAGACAGGGTCCAGGAGAAGGAGAAGAGGAGTGCTGCCCTGTTGATCCTCCTCTCAGCAGTTTTTGATTCTATTGATCAGGATACCTTACTGAACTTCTTCTCATAGGAGGCACTGTTTTACAGTGGTTCTCCCCCTATCTACATGGTTGATTCGAGAAAATGGCATTGGAGAACACTTGCTTAGCCCCATGGCTGGCTTGCTTTGCTTCGAGGTTGAATCCTGTTTCCCTTGCCATTCAAAATAATAATAATAATAATAATAATAATAATAATAGGTTTTTATGGAGCTTTTGGGCTATGTGGCCATGTTCTAGAAGAGTTCCTTTCCTTTCTAGAACATGGCCACATAGCCCGAAAGCTCCACAAAAAACCATGGATGCTGGCCATTAAAGCCTTCGACTCCACAATAATAATAATAATAATAATAATAATAATATTTATTTCTATTCCGCTTAATCTCAAGGAATCCAACAGTTTACAACAATTAAAACAGGATACAGATTAAAAAGAGTTACATAAAAATTCCAAAGTCCTCAACCCCCCCTCCCCCCCGATATAAAAACATAATAGAACATTTAAAAAGGATTAAATCTAAGAATAATTAAAACATTAATATATAATAAAAATTAAAATGCTATAAAATTTTAGGCAGAGTCCAGATGGATTAAGGAAAGGTAAAGGATAGTGAGAGAAAGGGAGGGAGGGAGGGGACAGGTCATTAGGAGTTTGAGATTTGGATGCCATAGTATACTAATGACACTCAGCTCTACTTCTTGTCAAGAGAGTTGGCTGGGGCTGTGAAGTGCTTGAACAGTGCCTGGATGCAGTAATGGGCTGTAAACGGTGAATAAAGTGATGCTGAATCCCACTAAGACAGAGGCTCTGTGGATTGGAGGTTCTTGAATCTGGCAGTTGGATAGATTACCTGTCCTGGATGGGATTGCATTACCTCTGAAAGAGCCAGGGAGTTACTCCTAGATTCACCCTCATCACTAGGGGCCTACACAGACTTGGTGGCTCACAGTGATTGGGGTCAACGTTGACTAGTTTGCCAGCGACTAATAGTCCAACTGTAGTAATCCATGAACAGATATTCTTGATTAGACTACTGCAATGAACTCTTTGTGGGGCTTCCCTTGGAGACAACTCAAAAACTATAGCTAGTGCAAAATGCAGCAGCTACATTTCACCGTAGAATTGCATTTGGATATCATGTAATACCAGTTCTGATGGAATTGCACTGACTGTCAATACATTTCTGTTCTGAATTCAAGGTGCTGGCAATAACTGTTAAAGCTTGAAATGGCTTGGGATCTCGCCATTTTAGCCATACTTGATTCTCTGTCTAACTGCCTCCCTGATATCTGAGATCCACTGGGGGGTTCCTCCTCCGTATTGTGGGACGACATGGGAGAATTCATTTTCTGAGGTGGCATCCAAGTTATGGAATTCCCTTCCCCAGAGAAATTATTAGTGCCAAATTGAGTTTATCTAGATTGCACATGTTTCATGGTTATATTATTGAAGATTGTTTTAATCAGTTTTAAATTGTCATTTTTTATTGGGAACTATATATCCTTTAAAACCTGTGCAATTATTATTATTATTATTATTATTATTATTATTTTATTGTAAGCCACCCCTTGATCTTTAGCTATATGGTGGGATATGAATATTTCAATTAATAAATAAATTTAGAATTAAATGCATGCCTTTCATCCTCTCCCACTCTGTACCTTCCAACTGTCCAGAGCTGGCAGGGACAATCCCAATTAATTCTCATCTCCCACTTTTTCAGTTGCCTTTGAAATGTTCCTCTCTGCTCCTCCCACTTACTTCATTTGTTCCTCTCTGCTCCTCCCAGCTTACTTCATTTGCCACAAACTTGAATTAAAAATGCAAAGGTGGCTTGCACTTAATTGATTCAGCACAGGGTACAGGGGAGGAGACGGCAGTGTCTTGCTCTTCCCAGGAGACTTGGGCAAAAGCAAACAGCTAGATGTGGAGAGAGTCAGTCAAGGAATCCATGGCGCTGTTTGCAAGACCTCAGCAGGGCTGTTGACAACAGGATGATGGAAGTCTCTCATTCACAGGATTGCCGTAAGCTGAAATTCAACTTCACAGCAGTTAACAACAATTTCTACCTCTTCCGCCCAAGGATATTTTCAGCAGGAATATCATATAATGACCGCAATCAGTTTCCTTGTCCTTTATCTGTAAGGCAGCATCAAGGAGAATGGAGCTTCTGCTCATCCTTTAGCTCCTTGACTGTGTTGACAAGGAAGTTTATTCTGCATGAGTGTCTAACTATTGAATTTGCAGGCTGTGTAATTACTCTCGCCAATATCTTCTCTGAAATTCTATTCAGCCTATTGTAAATATAAGACAGCAAGAAGCTACACTTGTCATTCCTTCCTACGCATCTCACCCCCCCCTTATAATAACTGATGTCTTTGAGATTAGTCATCATGAAATCATTTGAATCAGCATGAAGCTATTTATTTTTTTATTTTTTTTATCCAAGGGAATGAGCATAAAGAGCAATTGTTATAAGAGCCTTCAGTGGATTAGATATTAAATAGCTACCTTTACGATCCAAATGCCACTGATTGCAGTGATTATACAAGTAGGGTGCATTGATTTAAAATATTTATATTCCTTCTCATCCTGTGTTTTTAGGTGTCTTGGCAATCAAGGTTAAAATCACAATGTAACCTTAGTAGTAGTAGTAGTAATAATAATAATAATAATAATAATAATAATAATAATATCAAGCATAAGCATCTAAAACAGCAGTTAAGGCTTGCTCAATTAGAAAAGACTCATTGGCCTGATCTACACAGGCACAAAGCGGCGCGATAAGGACTAGAAAGCCCGCCTTTAGGGTTAGGGAGGGCGCAGCTTTCACACCCTCCCTAACCCTAAAACGTATGGACACTGCCATTTTAAAATGGCAGCATCCATACGGACGCACTTTGAGAGTGCCATCATGTGCGCAGCTGCTAGACGCGCTGCACACAGGATAATGCCTTTGTGCCATGGGAGGGCGCAAATTGCACCCTTTCCATGGCGCAAAAAAGGAGCTCCAAACAGAGCTCCTTTTTAGCATCGGGTCTTTGCCGCGGCTTTTAGATAGCCGTGGCAAAGACACTGGGAGAAAGGGGCGGCAGCGGCGGCGGCCCCTTCCTCCCTTTGGCCCTGCCTCCTCAAGTGGGGTGCAGTGGGTGCCCAAGGTGCCTGCTGCACCCCGCTTAGAGGCCGTGGGGAACCAGCAGTTTGCCTTTGCCTTCTTCTGAGGCTGAAAGATGAAAGGGTGTGACATGCCCTAGGTCACCCTGTGGGTTCCCTTGGTCTAGCAGGTATTCAAACCCAAGTCTCCAGAGTCATAGTTCAACATTAGGAGGAACTTCCTGATATTAAGATCTGCTCGACAGTGGGACACACTCATAGAATCATAGAGTTCAAAGAGACTCCAAGGGCCATCCAGTCCAACGCCAATCGACACATCCCTGAAGATGGCCATCCAGCCTCTGTTTGAAGACCTCCAAGGAAGGAGGAAGTGGAATTGGAATAGCAGAGTCTGAGAAGTGGGGAGTGTGTCTGACTGATGACCCTAGAAACTTTCCTGGGTCACATGGTCTAGGACACCACAGTTTTTATGACCATACATTTCTATGGTTAGAAAGAGCAAATGTGGAGAGGTTAGATGGGAAAGCAGAAGTGTTTTGCATTCAGGAAATTCTGTCCTATCTAAATTGCAGTTGCTCTAATAGCAAGATGCTGGTCATGGTAATGCTGGATTTTTCCAGCACCTTCCTCTGAGGCTGAGAGGAAGATCTTCTAGTAGAATTCAATGGCTGAGTAGAGATCAGTCCTAGTCCAAGCTAGTCCAATACTCAAACCACGATACCACACTAGCTCTCTTTTTCTATATGGTACCATCCTGAAATTTATTCTGAAATCTATGATGGAATTGTTTTCAAGGCTTTCCTTCAGGAAGCCGTTCCACATCATAAGGCCACCATTAAGAGTTGTTTTCTCCTGGTTGGGTTTGGTTTGACCTTTTATGGTGGTGAAACATGAAGCCATTCATATCCTAATTGGCTGGGAGTGGAGAAATTGTCTTGGCTGTTGTTTTTCTTCCCTTGTTGTTGGCTTGGCTTTCACTTTTACCATGTCCTACTATCCATCAACATTATTAATTACAAAACAAAAGAAAACTAGAAAAATCAAGAGGGAGCGGTACTCCTGTGATCATGCAGTAATACTGCTTTGGATGCCCTCATGGGAGAAGAGCAGGGTATAAATCCCAATAAATAAATAAATAATCATAGAATCATAGAGTTGGAAGAGACCACAAGGACCATCCAGTCCAACCCCCTGCCGTGCAGGAACTCCCAATCAAAGCATCCCCGACAGATGGCCGTCCATCCTCTTGATTCATACATTGTTGGTCATCACTTGTGGAAAGAAAGTGATAGTGATCAAGCATCACATATTAGTGATCCAGCATCACAGAAGGCAGGATCAGAGAAGCATCATTCTATGTTCACATAGCGAGACACACAGTGGTAACATCAGTGAAGAGATCTGCTGGGTCATCCAGGGATCTCTGCACTTCTGCAATCATTGGTTGTCTGCCTATGGAGAGGCAGCCAGATGGTTTTCCAATCCTTCCTTCTCGTGAATCACAGAATAGCCATGTAGGACAGTTTTATGGTGAGGGCGGGCATATGGCTCAGCATAACATAAAACCACATGGAGACATTTAAACTACATTGAGGGGTTGATGGGCTGAGGCAGCTGTCCTGGAAATGGGAGGAAAATCCATGAAAATAGCAGAATCCCTAAATATGTTACAGCACTGTGCATGGTGATCCTTCCCTTTCTTTAAAGCCAGTGGAAGAGGCTGACCAGTGATGGTGTCCTTCCTCCACCGTTACCCTTCTCCTGCATCTAACTCCTTCTCTTCCATTGTTCAGCTGGAGTGAAGAAGACAGCTTTCTCTGCTTCTTGCCTTCTTTCTAAAAGTGCTCAGGGGCGCAACTACAGCTAGCTTTTCAAATCCACAGATTCTTTATCCACTGATTAAACCATCCATGGCTTGGAAAGTTCACACACACATATACACACATATTCCAAAAAGCAAACTTTGATTTTGCCATTTTATATAAGAGACATCATTTTATTATGCCATTGTATTTAATGGGACTTGAGTATCCATCAATTTTGGTATCTACAAGTGTCCTGGAATGAAAGCCCTACGCATACCAAGGGCTCCCTGTACTGTACTACACAGATCTTCTGTTTGTTCATTTGAGTCAAAGATTCATCAATTGCATTCTAAAAAGTGCTACAGAAAACGTCTCATGTGGCATCACAAGAAGAGGCAGCAAGGAAGTAGGTGAATGAATTGAAGAAGCGGCTTAATGTTGTTTAATTGAGCTACAGCTGGAGATGATTTTGTTTGTTTGTTGCTTCAGCCTCACTCATTTCCTTGCATTTCTGCTAATTCCTCCTGTGAGGGTAGCTGTATATATTTTGAAGGAAATTGATAGAAGAGCAGGGAAGGATTTTTTTTTTTTAAAAAAAAAATTGGCAGTTGGACAGAGAGAATTCTGCAGTGTTAAGGAGAGTTGTGTGGATACCACAGGCTACCAAAAACAACAACAACAACAACAACAAATGGATTTGTGCAAGAGCAAATCGAATCTAATTCTCCTTAGGAAGCCAAAATAATTAAACAAAAGCTGTCATAGTTATGCCATGAGAAGATGCGACTCATTAGAAAAGACAATTATGTTTGGTAAACTGGAAGGCAATAGACTCAATCAAGGAAACCGTAGCCCTAAGTTGGCAAGATCTGAGCAGTGCTGTTGATAATGGAGTAACCTGGAGGTTTCTCATTCGTAGAGTCCCCCTAAGTCAAAGTTAAACTGGATGCAGTTAACAAAAGCAAAGTGTGGCCCACCAGATGTTGTTGGATTGTCTTCCTTCCCATTGGCTATTCCGACTAGGGCTGATAGGAGTTAGAGTCCATCCACATCTGAGGTGATGCTGTCTGCTCAAACCTATTTTAATGCCACTCATTCATGGAGGAAGAACCGAATCAAGTAGTTGCTGTAGGTAGAATGGTTAGGTCTGTCAAAAAAGCCTAGTATGGCAGTAGTGGTGGCTAGGCATCAGAAGAATATTTGAAAATATTTGAAAAATGGTTTAAAAACATATTTCTCAGCTTTTGAAAAAAACTAGATGAAAGAGTCATGGACTGATGAAGATCTTTCCAGTTTGAGACTTATTCTGCAAAAATAACCATATATGGTTGTTTTGCACAGAGAAGAGCATGTGGAACAGCATTTAGAACCAATTGTTTTCTGCACAGAAGATGCTGTTTTCTACCGAAAAGTATCACACGAAAATTTTGCACAAAATGAGCTTTGCACTACAAATAGTCATCAAAACCTGCAGTTTCCATAGACCTTCTTATGTCAAGAAGCAAAACAAAGAAATAATTTCAACTCTAGTGAGGGGAACCTTTTCCTCTTGCAATGCTACTACCCCAGAAAGCAGTACAACAGTTTGAGTACATTTTTTATTAATTTTAGTATTTTTAACATTACAATTTTTAAAGTGTTGCATTTGTAATTTTTATTTATTTATTTGGTACAGTTTTAAAAGAGCCAGCAGTTTGAGTATTGGATTGTGACATTGGAGACCTGGGTTCAATTCCCTGCTTGGCAATGATACCCTTTGTGTAACCTTGGGTGAGTCACATGCTCTCAGCCTCAGGGAAAGGCAATGGCAAACCTTCCCCTAAACAAATTGTGCCAAGAAAGCTGCATGGTAGGGTCACTATAAGTTGGAAATGACTTGAAAGTACGCAATGCACACCCAGTTTTTAATCTGTATCATTATTAATATGTTGTAAACCTCTTTGAGTTCCATTATTGAGGAAAAGACAAGATAAATGAATAAAAATAAAACACACCATCCCCATTGATTCATTGGATCTGCCTTAGTTGGGATTAGCAATAAGATTCAAGACAGTAGCTGAGTACTAAATAAGATGTATGGAGTGTAATTTTACAATCTCATAGTTATGTGATGGTTTTGCCGCACCTTCTTTTGTGTTTAATACTGACATTGTACCTGTGTCTGTGTCTTGTCCCATTGTTCATGTGGAGATGTGCAGTATCTGTTTCCTCAATCCTCATGAAGAAAGCATTAAACTTAATGTGCTAGTGAATAGTTAGTTATTCACCATCCAAGAAAATACAACTGTTTGTGAAGTGGTTGCATTTGTAAAACACTAGAATTCAAAGATGTAGCTGTGTTAGTCTGGAAAATCAGTCTGCAAAGGGATCTTGTAGCACCTTTGAGACTAACTGGAAGAAGTTGGTTGCATAAGCTTTTGTAGACTTGTGCCATAGAATCATAGAATCATAGAGTTGGAAGAGACCACAAGGGCCATCCAGTCCAACCCCCTGCCATGCAGGAACTCCAAGTCAAAGCATCCCTGACAGATGGCCATCCAGCCTCTGCTTAAAGACCCCTAAGGAAGGAGACTCCACTACACTCCGAGGGAGTGTGTTCCACTGTCGAACAGCCCTTACTGTCAGGAAGTTCCTCCTAATGTTGAGGTGGAATCTCTTTTCCTGCAGTTTGCATCCATTGTTCCGCGTTCTAGTCTCTGCAGCAGCAGAAAACAAGCTTGCTCCCTCCTCAATATGACATCCCTTCAAATATTTAAAGTTCCTCCGCTACATTACTTACACAACTGTGAGCAAAATACACCCGTTGTACAATGACAAGCCTCGAGAATTTCACAATTTGATATGGACAACCCAGTTACTCTGTCATCTCACTTTTTTCAGCTGCTTTTAAAATGTCCCAGTTACTCTCTCCTCTCACTTTGTCCTCAACTTACTACAACTGCTACTAACTGGGTTCAATGTGCAAAAGCAGTTTACACTCAACAGACTCAGAAAAGAGGAGTGGTGGAACCTCAGGCAAATGAAAATTGATGTAGCCTCTCCCAGCTTGCGTGTTCTTTATTAAAAGTTCCCCCCCCCCCTTGACCACACTTTGAAGTTTCTTGGACACACATGTTCCAGATTTTACCTGTGAAATGTTGGAGTGTGTACAATGAGCCAACAAGTACAATTGCACCCATTAAGACAATTTACATGTGAGTATTTATTTAGTAGTTTAAATATTTATAGCCCACCCTATGCCCAAGGATCCCAGGGCAGCTTACAGTAAAATCAATTTAGCATAGATGCAAACAATAACAATAATTTTAAAGGACTAAAAGCATATTATGCCATTTAACACTTAAAGATGAACCAATTTAAAGCTGATTAAAACAGTTTAAAATAATTTAAGCCTCAACAGATGTTCAAATTGGATAAAATCAATTAGGCCCAAAGAAAAAGACACATTAGAGACCATTTGCTGGCCATTCTTTTTTCCCCTCATATAAAGAAATATCCCTTCATTGACCACCATCCTCACCATTTAAATATGGGGACGGGGGGTGGGGGAGGAATCAATTTTGTAGGTACGTTTATTACATATAAAGTGAAGAAAGACTAGAAGCAAAGAATGAATTAAGTTAAGGACAGTGTAAGGTGAATAGTGAAATGTGAGGGGGGCATAATCTGTCACACAGATATAAGAACAAATATAGAGTTGGGTCAAACAGTAAAGAACAGATTTAGAGATGGAATAAGCAATTTATTTTAAACAAGACTTAGGCTGTGTCCGCACTGTGAAAATAATCTGGTTTGGCACTGCTTTAGCTGCCAGAGCTCAATGCTATGGAATACTGGGGATTGTAGTTTGTTGTGGCAGCAGAGCTTTGCTCAAATCGGTTTATTTCTGCAGTGTGGATGCAGCCATTGTTAAAAGAGGGTCAACAAAACTAAGAAGGAGAATCCAACAAAGACTGGGTGGGAAGTGTAAAATAAGGTCAAATAAATTAAGATTGAATGCTGCAATCGGGAAAGGTAAGCCGCTCTTCTAACCCCATGCGATAGGGTCCCAGGCCAGCCACAGAGTTCAGGAACACATTGGGGAGCCAGATAGGTCAGATATTCTCCCACAACTCCTGGATGGCAGAGCTAGGAATTTTTAGATCAGGAGCTCAACGCAGCTGCTGCTTAATTAATTGCTGCTTCCTATAAATCCTCTGAGACTTTCTCAAGCCCTTCCTTTGTTGTCTCCACTCAACAAAGGTAGGTAGGGGTAAGTGATCTTCTGTATCTGAATGGCAGGAATCTTTGCCAGAGCTGGCACTGCATTCTGGTCAGTCTGTGAGATGTGGGTCTCTGGGACCTCTTTGTTCTCTGGTTCAGCAGCAGGTCTCAACATGTCCACTGCTTCAGACACTTGAGTCAGAGTCCATGTACATGTTCTTGAAGCAGGACATGATAGAGTTTTCCATAGATGGGACATCATAGCAGAGAAGACCAACAGGATACTGACCAGGATTTTGTACCTGACATGCAGAAAGGCTAGGACAAAGATGCAAGTGGGATTCAGAGGAATGCTACCAAATCAAAACTAAGAATTTCCCACATCCTTAGTCGCAAGGGAAATGGAAGCGGAAAAAAAGCCAAGCTGAAGTTTCCTTTTTTCAGAATTTTTTTCTTCAGAGGAAGGTTGAAAGCAGTGAAACTCTCTGGCAGTGCATCAATCCAGCCTGCCACCTAGTCGGCTTGACACCCGGCTTCCTCTAATGAATACATTTCTTGCCTTGCTGCACGCTTTTCCGCCTGCATTTGACATCTTATGATTAATATGCCTTGTCTTTTATAAACAAACCTAATGCAAAGCCAATAATGCAAGTCGCCTGCCTTTATTGCCAAACCAGCTTCATTCTGGGATATATTTATAAAGGAAGAGAGATGAATGCTCACTCGAGCTGAGGAGATAGAGACTGGAATGAATTTATGAGATGAAAAAAGGCACAGGGAGGTGAGGAGAATGAGTCATTAGAAGGCCTCGGCCCCACTCCTGCCTCCATTTTGGCATGTGTGTGTTTTTGTGTATGCTATTATAGTAATAAAATATGTACCAAATAAAGAGGGGAGCAAAATGAGGGCATTGACTCCCCTTCAGTCTTGCAGAGGATGAATTTTTTTAAAAAAAATCATTCATACCTAGAACTCTTCTATTTCATGCCTTTACATTCCTTTGGAAAATTTGCCCACCTCTTTTCTAAATGTTCCACTGATTTTTCCCCCCTAAGTTACTGCAATACTAGAACCGTGGTGTTATTGTTGTTGTGTGCCTTCAAATCATTTCCAGGTTATGGCAACCTTAAGGCCCTCTTATCATGGTCCTTTCTTGGCAGAATTTGCTCAGAGGAGATTTGGCTTTGCCATCCTCTGAGGCTAAGAGACTGTGACTTGTTCAGAGTCACCCAGTGGATTTACATGGCTAAGTCCAAATTTGAACCCTTGTCTCCAGAATCCTAGTCCAACACTCAAACTACTGTGCTGGGCCAAATTTGTGGTGGGGGACTGAAGGAAAATTTCCTTGAGGTTCAGAATTTCTTATTCATCATCAAAAGGGAGGGCATTTTGGAGTTCCTCATGGACCCCTGTACAGATGGGTGAAATGTAGGACATGTCTGGGAAAAGAAGGATGTCTAGTCAAAAAAAAAAAAAAAAAAAAAAAAAAAAAGACCCCTTGCTCTCTGCTGTTGATAGATCCCTAACAGATCTGCCCTATCGGAGCTGTCTGCCTTGATCTGACTTGATGAGACAGTTCTTATATAGGAGAAACAAAAACAAAAATCAGTGCCTGCCCTCTCAAAACCAGAGAGCTTTTCCAATGCGAAGTCGGCAATAATGCCTGGATTAAGGCCATGTTTAACAGAAACTGCTTATCATGCAATGCATTTCAGTGCTATCTTTAGGAGACTAAACCTGTAATATCTTTTGGGGAAATGATGTTGCCATGTGATCCCTTTGAAGAATCTGCACCTTTGTGTTAGGGCCGCCCCCCTCTCCAGTTGAGGGACAAGAGCTTAGTGAGGAACATTTGCTGAAGAGTTTGATTGCCTTTCTTTCCCCCTTCTTTGCCAAAGTTCCCCCCCCCCCCAAATCTTCTAAAAATACATGTTGAGTCACATAAATACAGTGCAAGTTAGGAAAACAGCAGAGGATATTTATTTGAGGCATAAAGAAGCATGCTGTTGAAAAGTTTTATCTACAATTCAATATTTTTTATTATTTCTTACATTGTTCCTGATATGGGTCATCCACACTTACAAAACAGTCCCTATACTGTTGTGTGTGTGGGCACAGGGGAGATGAAGAGATGGGGCACAATGTCCCATTGTGAATTGGTTGTGGTATCAATGGGCATCATGGGAACTAAGATATGAAAGTTGCATCATATCTCAATGACCAAGACCTTATCACATTCATCCCCCCCCCCCCATTATGGAGACGAGAATGGGACTCTTGGGGGCATGTGTGAACAGATTTTATCACACACCCAAGCGTCCACAAAAAGGTCCTGTTCCGGCATCTGTACCCAAGCTGTCCCTTTTCATTGCCGAGGAGTGTTAAATGTCCTGGTTGGAAGACTTCTGTCCGGCCAAAATGGCTCCCACCAGCACTGAACGGGGATGGCTTGGGTACGGGTGCCGGAACAGGACCTTTTTGTGGATGCTTGGGTGAGCGATAAAATCAGTTACTCCTCGGTTGTGCCCACTCCTAAGCGTCCTGTTCCTGTCTCCATAACAGGGACAAAAGTGAATGTGATAAGGTCCCAGGTCATCACTTTCACTTCTGTCTGAAAATGGACTGGCACCCAGTGAAGCTGTTGCAACAAGGGAGTTGTGTGCTTCCTGTAGTCAACCCAAGTTAGCAATTTGGCTGCAGCTCTTTGGGCCAACTGAAGTTTCTGAGCACTTTTCAAAGGCAGCCCTATGTAGAGAGCATTACAGTATGGGAAGGCAGCTTTGAAAGAACTAAAAAAGATCCTGAAGAGTAAAGATATACAACTGAGCATGAAAGTTAGAATTGGCCAAGTCATGGTATTCCTCATCACCATGTATGGATGTGAGTGCTGGACAATGATGAAAGTGGATAGGTAGAAAATCAATTCATTTGAGATATGGCACTGGAGAAGAGTGCTGAGGATACCATGGATGGACAAAAAGACAAACAAAGGGATCCTTGGACAGATCAAGCCTGAACTTCTTCTGGATGCCAAAAGGTTCAAATGGAAGCTGTTGTACTTTGGCTGCATCATGAAAAGGCGCAACTCACTGGAAAAGACAATAATGCTAGGAAAGGTGGAGAGATGTAGAAAGAGAGGGAGACCACCTGCTAGATAGATAGACTTTTATTAGGGATGTCGTGGGCACGAATTTACAGGAACAAAACAGAACAGTGGAGGAGAGGGAGTCTTGGAGATGTCTCATCCACAGGGTCACCATGAGTCAAGATCAACAAAGGCTGTCAACAACTACTTCAATAAATCCAGGAACAAGCACAGTTGACACACTAGTTTTAACTGTGCAAATGTACTCCTATCCAAACCTGGGCTTCCAGACTCAGGGCTAAATCCAGAAGTACCCTTGTACTGGAAATCTGTGTTTCCTGGAGAAGTGTTACCCCATCTAACACAGTCTGAATTCCAATTCAGAAGTCAGGAATGGGATGGCACCCATGACTTAAGGCTGCTCCTCACACTGCAGAATTAATGCAGCTCAACACTGCTTTAACTGTCATGCTCCCCCCCATGGAATCTTGGGATTTGTAGTTTGTTGTGGCACCACAAATGGAAGATGTCTCAAGAAGCCAGGATGGATGACTAAGGAACTTTCAACTGAGCTAAGTTTTAAACAGAACATGTATAAGAAATGGAAAAATGGAGAAATCACGAAAGAGGAATTCAAACAAATAGCCAGCACATGTAGGGGTAAAGTCAGAAAAGCTAAAGCGCAGAATGAACTCAGGCTTGCTAGAGAGGTTAAGAACAATAAAAAGGGCTTTTTTGGATATGTCCGCAGCAAAAGGAAGAAGAAGGAAACAGTGGGGCCACTGCGTGCAGAAGATGGCAAAATGCTAACAGGGGACAGAGAAAAGGCAGAATTACTCAACACCTTCTTTGCTTCAGTCTTCTCAGAAAAGGCAAAGGGTGCTCAACCTAAGGATAATGGAACAGGAGACAGAATAGAGGAAATTCAGCACAGAATAAGTAAAGAGGTAGTACAGGAATACCTGGTTAACCTAAATGAATATAAATCTCCAGGACCAGATGAACTACATCCAAGGGTATTAAAAGAACTGGCAAAGGTGATATCGGAGCCATTGGCAATAATCTTTGAGAACTCCTGGAGAACAGGAGAAGTCCCAGCAGACTGGAGGAGGGCAAACGTTGTCCCCATCTTCAAAAAGGGAAAAAAAGAGGATCCCAACAATTATCGTCCAGTTAGTCTGACATCAATTCCAGGAAAGATTCTAGAGCAGATCATTAAGCAGAGAGTCTGTGAACATTTAGAAGCCAATGCCATAATCACAAAAAGCCAACATGGGTTTCAGAAAAAGAAGTCATGCCAAACGAACCTGATCTCTTTTTTTGATAAAATTACCAGCTTGGTAGATGAAGGGAATGCTGTGGATATAGTATACCTCGATTTCAGTAAGGCCTTTGACAAGGTTCCCCATGACATTCTTGCAAACAAGCTTGCAAAATGTGGGATAGACAAGTTAACTGTTACATGGATTTGTAATTGGTTGACTGGCCGAACTCAAAGGGTGCTCAACAATGGCTCCTTTTCATCCTGGAGAGAAGTGACCAGTGGGGTCCCACAGGGTTCTGTCCTGGGCCCAGTGCTATTCAACATCTTTATTAACGATTTGGATGACAGAATTGGGGGCATACTTATCAAATTTGCAGATGACACTAAACTGGGAGGAGTAGCTAATACCCCAGAGGACAGGATCAAAATTCAAAATGACCTGAATAGACTAGAAAGCTGGGCCAGCGCTAACAAAATGAAATTTAACACAGAGAAATGTAAGGTTCTGCACCTAGGGCGGAAAAATGAAATGCACAGATATAGGATGGGGGACACCTGGCTGAATGAGACCACATGTGAAAGGGATCTAGGAGTCCAAGTAGACCATAAGCTGAACATGAGTCAACAGTGTGATGCGGCAGCTAAAAAAGCCAATGCAATTTTAGGCTGCATCAATAGAAGTATAGTTTCTAGATCAAGGGAAGTTATAGTGCCACTCTATTCTGCTTTGGTCAGGCCCCACCTGGAATACTGTGTCCAGTTCTGGGCACCACATTTCAAAAAAGATGTGGAGAAACTGGAGCATGTCCAAAGGAGGGCAACTAAGATGGTGAAGGGTCTGGAAACCTTGCCCTATGAAGAACGCCTTAGGGAGCTGGGGATGTTTAGCCTGGAGAAGAGAAGGTTAAGAGGTGATATGATAGCCCTGTTTAAATATTTGAAGGGATGTCATATTGAGGAGGGAGCAAGCTTGTTTTCTGCTGCTGCAGAGACTAGAACGCGGAACAATGGATGCAAACTGCAGGAAAAGAGATTCCACCTCAACATTAGGAGGAACTTCCTGACAGTAAGGGCTGTTCGACAGTGGAACACACTCCCTCGGAGTGTAGTGGAGTCTCCTTCCTTAGGGGTCTTTAAGCAGAGGCTGGATGGCCATCTGTCAGGGATGCTTTGACTTGGAGTTCCTGCATGGCAGGGGGTTGGACTGGATGGCCCTTGTGGTCTCTTCCAACTCTATGATTCTATGATTCTATGATTCTATGATTCTATGATTCACAGCACTTCAACAGAAACTTTTAAATATTTAACAAAACTAGCATTGTAGCATTGATCCATAGCATCTAAAGCAGTGTCAAACTGCATTATTTCTGCAGTGAAGATGCCACCTGAGATATGAATTCTTCCCTCAATATTGTTCTCTACTTTTCTTTTTGTGACCCCCCCCCCAACTGCATCAATTCACACCCTCAAACACTTTCAGAGCTGAGGACAGAGCTGCCTTTCTGATCCCATTGTCCCTGTCTCATCTCTCTCCAAAAACAGCCCTTTTTCTCTCCAGATAATGCTGCCTTTAATGTGTGAATATTTAAATCCCTTAACCGTATGATTTAACTCTCTGCCATTCTAGGGCCTCTGTCAGCCCAGAGGACTCAGTTTGCAATGAACTATTGTTGTAGGTGGGCGGTTTGTCATGTAGAGCTAATGTTAATGGGCAGTTTACATCTGGCCTGTCTCAGCAGCCGAAAATGGAGCGCATTATTAAACTTCTCATTTTATTAAGATTAAATGCCATGTTTGTTTACCTCACTGGAGAAATGGTTGAAGATTGCATTCTTATTCACATGCTCTCTCTCTGTTTCTCTCTCTCTCTTTCTCACACACACACACTCTTTATATTCAAAGCCTTATTCTGTTGTTCAGAATTCATGAGGATTTACATGTGTATGGAGTATTGGGGAGAGACAGGCTGGACCTTCTCTGCACATGGCAGTCCTATTTCTTCAAGCTTTGACGTACTTCAGTTGATCTAGAATAGAGTGCCCACAAATTCTATGCTGCAAACAGACCCCAATCTTGGGGTGCCTAAGCCCTCTACCCTCAAATCCACCTGAACGTTTTTTAAAAAGGGGAAAAAGGCAAATATTTCCAAAAAATTGCACACAAAAATTTCACCCCATTCCTCAACCTTATCCATAGAACCTACACATCCCTTATTTTTTTGGTTCCATCTCCAAGCCAAAATTATGACCAAATTTGAGACGCTGAGTTGCATTTGACTAGAATGTGGAAGAAAATTAGGGTGCGTACTTATGAAAGTATGTCCTGGTTCATACTTTTTTTTCCTGACTTCACCAATGGGATAACATACCCCATCATCCTGTCTTGCCACACATATGCTCAAGCACAACTATTAAGCAGGACATGGCCATGCATGGACCATAATCCTGAGAATAGCTTTCTGTGAATAACACAGTGAAGACCATTGCTTTGCTATAAGCAGTAGCTCTAACCTCTTTCTGTGACTTTATGTGGCATGTCTTGTTCTTTTGGTTTCTAAACTTTGGCTTGGTCTTCAGGTTATTCTCATTGGTGATCCCCTTGCTCAGACAATGTCTTTGTGCTTAAACCCTGGACTGCTTTGAGCATGATTGTGTTTTTGTTGCCTCCCTATGTATGACCTTGCCTGGAGCAGCTTGGATTCTTCCCTGTCTGTTCTCATGAGCTATAAATGCACAGCTTGATGATTTGGTCCCTTAAAACAGGATAGTAGTGTGGGTTTTATTTTCTCTTACTCTGTCCCTACTTTCCCCACATCATTTTTTTTTCAATGAGTCACGTTTTCTCATGAAATATCCAAAATACAGTAGGCTCAATTCAGCCTGAACTAGATGTGGATTAATAGATAAGGTTGAAAGGGTGAGACAGGGGCAATTTTGAAATGGGATGTGTTTGAGGCTGAGGATACTCATTGACATTGCCTGTTTTTTCTGTTAAAAGAAAAGCTAATCACAAGTTGATTTAATAAGGCACACAGACATGAAAACACCAACCATCCCTATGCATCATTGCTTGGAAGAATCATGTCTTTGGACTACAACTTCCATAATGTTCCAGCCAACCTGCCCAGTGGCCATGCTGTGTAGAAATTTGTGTGATTTATATGTGTGAACATTTCTTTAGTGGTTGGACATTTTCCTCTCCTGATGAATGCTCACATGCAGTTCAAGTTTGTGGAAGTGGTGTCATTGGGCTTGGGGGCACATGTGCATTTGTTTGGTTTCTTGATTCAGTTGTGCATCATTGCTATTTAACACAAAGGTTGTAGAAAAGAAATGTGTAACTCAACATAAAGATAATGATTTTGCTACACAACCTTGATTCAGGATCTCTGCCTTCAGAGTTTATTGCATGTATTATTACACTGGCTTACCTCTATCCAGTTTAAGGGTAAATTCAGATGGCATCCTGATCTTATCACACAGTTTTTACTGCCAAAATTACCGCCCGAATACAGCCCAGGTTCATCCCACTTGCAGAGCTGCTCCAGCAGCCATTTTCTTAAATCAGAAAACTCCTGGATTTGAAAAGAGCTGGGAAGAGTGGCTCTGCAAGCGGAGATGGCCCCGGGATGTATTTGGGTGGCAATTTTGGTGGTAAAAAGTGTGTGATAAGATCAGGGTGCCACCTGAATTAACCATTAAGCCAATAGAGGTAAGCCAGTTTAATAATACATGTGATAAACTCCTTAGTAATACAAGAACAATTCCTTCCACCCCTATAACTTCTGTGTTCCCACCCAAGCAAAACCTGCTAAACTCATTTGAAAATTGTACGTTTGTCAATGTTAGGTGCCAAGTCTAAACACTAAAACTGCCCTTGATCAGAATACCCTAAAAAGTTAGGAAATTCAGGATGCTGCCAATGGATTCTGTTCAGATTCTTTCTACTGCTGGATGCAAATGTCCAGATATCTTGGGTACTGCTGATGTACCAGTGTGTCCGTTTGGATTAGTAGGAAGTATTTTATCCCTTCTCCTCTTTGCATCTATAAATATTCTTCACTCCATATCTCCTTATGCCTTGAAATATGCTTATCTCCATCCCTTTTTTCCCCCTAAGTAAAAAATTAGCAGCACCCAACCCTCCATGCAAATTATTTCCTCATTTTTTTTAATCACGGCATGTCGAATGAAGCCCTTTATCTAGTTCATCCTTTTTTGATGCTATAAATGCAAATGAGACTTTAATGTTCCCATCTTCCAACAACGGAGACTTGAAAACCTGTTTAAAATGAGCAATGGATAGGAATCTGCAGGAGTTTGTGTAGGAGATTTAGACTGAGAGAGTGTGAGAGAGAGATGTGGGGGGAAGAGATGTTGGTAAGGCATTGTATATATCATTTGGATGGACGGATCGATAAAGATGTCATAACATTACAAGGAAAGTACACTCAAAAGTTTCCTGTCCTGTGACATAGGGGAGGCTTGCTATGATTTAACTAGATTTAATTGAGAGTTAGGATCTATATGTAGCCATACTATGACCATTCCCATCTAACTGGTATACCATTTGGATCCTAAAAGATGTATTTCCCAAAAGCACTGCTGACATTCCAGGAAAGCAAAGGAGTCTCAACCTTTTGGCACCAGGCCCCATATTACATTATTTGAAATATAAATGTTGCTTTCTCATATTTCTCAGATGAAGTGTAAGCCAAAAGCTGTTTCCTCCAAGGTGCTTCAACAGCAATGGAAAACAAATGGCTGCATGAGCAGAGAGAATTCTCTTTAAAATAAAATGTCTCCTAAATCCTGGCCACTGGTTTATGTTCAGAGAACAGGACAAAAATAGGAAAAGTTACCTTTTCTGACTACATCTCCCTGTTGAAGGACAGGGTGAAGTGATCATGTGGTCTGGATGGACATGAGGAATTTTTCCAAGCATTGAAATAAAGGTCCCCTTAGGCTGGCCTTCTGCTTCCCTGGCCTATAAAAATCTCGTTGTGGGTATATGCTTAGTTTTCTTTTCAGGGTATTTGTCCTAACTACAGTGGACCTATGGAATCAATGGAGTTTATCACAAGACGGAAATTGGAAGTATCCAATGGCAATCTGAATGCAATCATGGGGTTTCATGTCATTGCGTGAAAGTTGATCACACACATTTTCGGGCAAAGAGAAGTCCTTCCGAACGCAATCGTGGGGTTTCACATTATTGCATAAGAAATTATCACACACAATTTCAGGCACTGGGAGGCAATTTCGGGCAGTTCCAAACGCGATGCGGTGTCAATACGCAATCGCATAAATTTGCTGAACTAACGAATTCACACAATTCCAAACTGGCCCCACTTTTACTTCTTTTGAAATTGAGAGAAATTCCTCCTGTGTGATAAAGTCCAATGGGAAGGATAAATCAGCATGTATGTAAGTTCCACAGGTTGAACAGATCTACTCTAGAAAAAATATTTCTAGACTTATGACTTTTGGCGACCCTAAAGCAACTCTATCATAGGTTTTTTCTGTGTGACTTGCCCAGTCAGTTTTCATGACCAAATGGGGAATCAAACCCTGATCTCCAGAGTCAAAGTCCAATGCTCAAACTAATGCACCACACTGGTGCCAGACTGAATATAGTGTTACCAAATAATGTGAGTGGTTAATGTAGTCAAGAATTAATTGAGTGCATCAATTTTGTAAACAAAACAACAGGATGGTTTTAGAATTGTGGGAGCAGACCATCACAAAAGTCTTTCCCAAAAGTTCTGTAGAAATACTCCAGAGTGGTGCCCTACTTTCCAATTGAACCATAGGGAATTCACTCTGCACTATTAAGAGAATTCATGACCATGACAAAGAGAAAAATAGACTAGTCTGATGCGCTTTTCCAAACAAGGCAAAACATGCCCTCTTATCCCAAACATCTGACATCTACATACTCTACTTTGAGGCCGTGTATGTATTCCTCATTTACTTTGCAGACAGTTTTGTTGGCCAGAAAGTAGAATGGACAACAAGGGGATCCACCGTTTTAGATCTGATCCTAGCCAACAGGGATGACCTGGTTAGTGGGGTGGAAGTGACAGAATCCTTAGGTGGGAGTGACCATGTTCTTCTGCGGTTTGTTATACTGTGGAAGGGAAAGCCAAACATAGCCAGACACACATTCTAGACTTTATGAGAAGTTTTTTGTGGGTTTTTCAGTCTATGTGGCCATGTTCTAGAAGTGTTTATTCCTGATGTTTCACCAGCATCTGTGGCTGGCATCAAAAAAGCCCTAAAGACGCATCTCTTCCTGCAAGCCTTCCCAGAAGAATACCTCCCGGCCCTGAAATGTATCCCTTGAGCTTTTCCATTTCTCTCTCCTGCATTATTTAACCCTTATACAGCCAAGGTCTCCAGGCTGGAACATTTGTTGCTGTTTTTAGCTTACTTTTATATGCTCTTTCATTGATTTTAATGTTGTTATGATTTAATCTTGTTTTAAGGGGGGGGGAGTTGGGTGATGGGATGGTATATTTTAATTGTACTGTTTTTTAACCCTGTTGTAACCTGCCTTGATTGCACGCTCAGAGGGGTGGGCTAGAAATTTTTTATTATTATTATTATTATTATTATTATTCTCTGAAGATGCCAGCCACATATACTAGTGAAATATCGAGAATAAACTCTTCTAGAACATGGCTACATAGCCCAAAAACCCACAAAAAACTATGGATGCCAGCCATGAAAGCCTTCGACTTTATGAGAAGTGATTTCAATAAACTTAAAGTGGTGATCCCTTGGTCAAGAATACTAATAGAGCAGGGAGTTAGAATCATAGAATCATAGAGTTGGAAGAGACCTCAAGGGCCACCCAGTCCAACCCCCTGACATGCAGGAACTCCCAATCAAAGCATCCCCAACAGATGGCCATCCAGCCTCTATTTAAAGACTACCAAGGAAGGAGACTCCACCACACTCCGGGGAGTGTGTTCCACTGTCGAACAGCCCTTACTGTCAGGCAGTTTATTCTTGATATTTCGCCAGCATATGTGGCTGGCATCTTCAGGGAATGATGCCAGCCACAGATACTGGCAAAACATCAGGAGTTCATGAGGGACAGGAGTTTCTAAAGAGTGACATATTGAAGGTGCAATTTCAAACAGTTCTAGTGAGGAGGAAAAACAGGAGTTGTCTCAAGAAACCAAGATGGAAGAATAAAAAACTTCCAACTGAGCTCAAATTGAAAAGGGACATACCGAATAAATGGAAAAGAGGGGAAATCTCCAAGGATTTGGGTTTGGTCTGTCAGTCAACTACAAATCCACCTAACAGTTGCATTGTCTAGTTCACATTTTACTAGCTTTTTGCAACAGTGTGTGTGTGTATCTATAGATCTCTGGCCAGACTCCTATTGGATGACACACAGGGATGTTACACTGGTGTGTGTGTTTTTAAGGTTGCTGTGGAAGGAGGTGCAGTATTGAGTACCTCCTTTACACAGTGACCCAAGGCACAACTCCCTGCTCTGGTTCATCCATAGGCTGCTGTGTGAAAGTGATGGTGGTGGGCAGCCAGATACCCTCCAGATGCATTTCTGCAGCTGGACACATGAGGAAAACATCACTCCCAATCCAACATTCCACACCAGTGTATTGGTGGTGCAATGGCACATTGCTTTACTTCTGATTTCATTTTCAACTGCTTTGTGGCCCCAAATTAGTATTATTTTGTGGGGTTTAGGGGAACAGAGGGAAAAGCACAGTGAAAGAACCACAACAAGCCTCTAACTACCTGAGTGACAATTTAATTGCTGACAGTAAACTCAAGCTTCCACATCATTTGCACTGATGTTTAATTTTGCTCTGATTAATTTCAAGGTCAAAAAATTGTTCTATAAAAATTAAACTGAATTTAGGGGTTTTACTCACATGTCAGGGGGTAGAGAAGCTAGAAAAGTCACCCTGGTGGGGGCACAACAGTGGGTCTAGGAAGCACATGTGTCCCGTATTTTCCCCATCCCAATTCTGTCCAGTTATTTATGCAAGAATGTAGGAGCAGACAAGCAAACACACATTTTTGAGTGTTCATTTATTTGTTTAAATTGTTTTCGCTCCACTTTCCCATTTATTGACATTTACTAGGCAGCTTATCATTTGAAAACTCAATGACATTAAAACAATTAAAAATCAACATGGCATTAAAAACTGTCAGGGATGTGTAATACAGTCTTTTTGAGAGTTCAAAAAAAAATCTCAACAGGATTTGTAAGCAGTTACAAAGAATGTGTACAGATCTCTGAAGGTCTTCCTCTTCACACAGCAACCACCACCACCACCATCACTACACCATCCAACTTTGCAAGCAAGAAATCATTTTCCATTGATTTCAGAAAATAGGCGTAAAGAGCTTGTAGATCCAAATATGACAGGTGGAGAAAGTAACCTGCCTCTTAGAAACACTGGAAGAAGAGGGCCTTCACCTGCTCTCTCTGTGCCAGTTTTGGGGGGCTGTGTACACTCTTCATATCACAGCACAATGAATAGATTCCATGTTAGTAGTGTGGTGAATTTGTGCATGGTTTAAGTTCAGACCTTAAAGGAATAAATCTAAATTGCTGAACATTATCCTGGTCCTGATGGAAAATCTGTACTCAGGACCAAGAGTCTGCTGTTAGAACGGAATACAGAGAAATTGAATGGTTCCCAATTGGCACCCTACTTGTTCAACTCGTATGCAAAAGTCATCATCATCATCATCATCATCATCATCATCATCATCCAAAAAGAAGGTTTAGACTCAAAGGAAGGAGGAGTGAAGATTAGAGGAAGAAATATCAACAATCTAAGATATGCAGACACCATACTACCAGCAAAAACCACCACCACCAACAACAACAACAACAACAACAGCAACAATAACAACAAAATTGTGTGTGGAAAAAAGCCAGGTGTTTTCTTCCACACAACAATTCCTTCGCAACTCTTTGGGATGTTTTAATTCTGGGAGAAAGTGATCACAGCTTCTCTGTTATACTTCTTTCTAAAGCTTTTCCAGCTTTAGAAAATGTAGCTTTTTAAAATATGGAAATAAATAATTGCAAATATTCTTTCCATGCCTAGACAACACATATAAATTTAGGAGCACAAGAGAGTTAAAAGGGGGGAAATGATATGTCTGTACTTTGTGGTCCATTCAGTGCTTGATGGTTTAAGTTGATCAACTTTCCTAGAGGCTGAACTCCTTCATTGGAGGCCTTGAAACAAATGGTCACTCGTCAGGTATGCTTTAATTGTGGATTTCCTACATCAGCAAGGATTTGGACTGGATGACCTCTAGGGTACTTTCCAACTATATAGTTTTGTAAGTCTACTTGTGGAGAGAAAGGACTGGACATGGAAGACTATAAAGGTAAAAGAAAGCACTGTTTCCACTGTTTGAGGTCTAAGCACAACTCATGTGAATAAGACTCAAACAGAGTTTTCTGATGTTAAGAGCTATATGACAGTGGAACATGCTGCCATGGAGAGTGTTGTAGTCTTCTTAGTAGGGGATTTTTAAAAAGAGGCTCTGTTTTGGGTGCTTTGATGGTGTCTTCTTCAATGGCAGAATGTGGTTGACTGGATGGTCCTTGGGGTCTCTTCCAACTCTTGGATTTTAGATTCTAGAAGCAAAGATAATGTTGCATTGATTGCCCTCCCCTTTCTGCCTTTCTTAAAAACCATTTTAAAATATCAGAACAGTTTAAAGAAAATAAGATGTAATATTAATATAGGTTGTTAGGTTGATGTCACACATGTGAACTACTCGAACATGGATGGACATTTTCATCCAATGCATCAGAGTGTTAGGTATCCGCTGACTTTGGCTCAGAAATCCAAACTTAAGTGTAAAAAAAAAAGCAAGTTTTATTCAAAAACCAGAGCAGTTCACAGTATGGCGATATTGTTAGGACATTCAGTGACACAGTATATCAAAAGCACAAAGGATTTCCAATCACGTATGAAGTCACATTGTACGTGGATTCGCATGCGAATTTTGTTGTATGTTCTGTAACATTATTTGTTACATGTTCCATAGCAGAATTAATGCATAACTCCATGTGTGGAGACTTATGCTGTGCCACCTTTGGTGGAGCATGTCAACCAGAAGAGCAGGATCTCAGCCGATGCTGTTGAGAAGCAGAAGTGGCACTTGGTGTTGATAGATTGGGCCCTTTCAATGAAATTAAAATTTCCAGTATGTTCAGAAAATACAATAAATGCACATTGAATCATTGTTGCCTGTTCTTCTTATATGCCTTCAAGTCATTTCTGACTTATGGCAACCCGAAAGCAAATGTATTACTGGGTTTTCTTTAGAGAGGTTTGCCATGGTCCTCCACTGACTGAAGCTCAGAGAATATGGATGCATCTATGCTTCAGAAATAATGCAGTTAGACAGCACTTGAAATGCCATAGCACCATACTACAGAATCCTGGGATTTGTAGTTTTGTGAGACACCAGCACTTTTTGGCAAAGAGGAACCCCAAATTCCAGGATCCCATAGGATGCAGCTGTAGCACTTAAAGTGGTGTCAAACCTCATGATTATAACAGTGTAGATGCACCCTATGACACCCGTTAACACTGAATCCTACTCCTCACCACAGTCCTAACCGAACTACTAACCCTTTGTGTATTGGTAAACCAATGGGTTTAGAAATCCTTTCCCCATCCTTTCTCAATGCAAGTTTTAATTTTTTGTTGTTGATGTTTGTGGTTTCCTTTATTTTTAATTTTAATGTTTTAATTGTGGGACTTGAGTGCTAAATATGCATTTCATCTGACTAGCCCCAGTCACCATCCCAGAAGCCATACTTGGGATGCAACCAATTCCTGACCTGTCTTCAAGGGCAGTATATGCAGAATATATTGCAGTAAATGCCAATGAGATGTCTCTCTTTTGCTAAACTCTGGGATGTCAGGGTGTTAACCTATCTTTTCTCCCAAACACTGGGGAAATAAAACATTCTCTTGTTTTTTCTCTCTGGCATGCTTAGTCATTCTTAAACACTATTTAAATTAATCAAACTTAGCAGTGAGTGTCTCTTGCTCAAGTAAAACCATCATACATATTTGGAAGGAAGGAAGGCGGAAAATACATTAAGCATTTTCTATTTAACGGAACATAAAAGGTGTTCAAATGTAAAGCATGATCACTCATTCATATCCTGTTTTGTTAAAAATGTGCAGTTCCTTGCAGGAAAATAAATACATTAATAATCTAATTTTTGCTTTTAGTGTTCCTAACTTGTCTGTGAAAAAAAAAATGTGATAAAGGCAAAACAGGAGGGGTCAGGTTAGGTAAGGTGGGGTTAGTCCCAATAGGTGACATTTTTGCACTCTGGGTATCGTTTATAAAAATTTAGGCTCAAGAAAGTGAAGTATCTGTTTAGATCTGAGGAGGTAGAATGAGGAGATATTAGTAAAAGAAGGCTCTTAGCCTGGTTTGCCATTTTCTAGGTATTTATTTTTTCATTCTTTCATTGCTCAGGAGCAGGAGCCTTCTTTAAATAGCCGTCCTGCTGTTTAGGGCCTTCAGCTTCTTTAAAAAAAATTTTTTGGACTACAACTCTTAGAAATTCCTCAACTAATGTGTCCAGTAAGGATTCTAGGAGCTACAATCCAAAAGTAATCTTTCCAAGTTCTGTGGCGAGCCAGTATCCTGAAAGCTGGCTCTCAGTAGAATTTGCCTTTTCTCTATTGACATATTTCACCTTTTGGTTAACCTGTCTGTGTCTATCACATTATTACTTTATTGATCTATGCTCCAGAACAGTAGAAACAGCAGACAGTGGCCTGAATCCTGTTGTTAATCCCAAATGGAGTAGACCCTTGTATTTATGGCATTTACCTATGCATCAACTCGCTATGCAACTGTTGTTTCAAGGCATCTATTCTAGCACTTGTGAGCAGTGCAAGATAATATTTCAAGATGGTGTGGGGTTGCACATTTTTATGGGTTATTTATTTTTGGACCTTTTCATGAAAATTTTGTTTCTGCAGAAAATCATGCCAGTATTCTCTATCACAAGGGAGAAAAGAGAAACTGGGACGTTTCGAAAGCAGCTGAAATGTGAGATGACAATCAATTGGGATTGGTCATGCCAAAATGGAAGCTGTTTCCCCATCCTCCCAAGCAACCTCTCCTATCCTCACCCTCCCCAAAAGAAAAACTTTGACAGAAATGTTATTCATGCACACTCTGAACACTGTCATAATGGACCTCCTTTTCCATGCAGCTGATGCCCATTAAAATCGATGTGATGAGGAGTCATGACCATGGCAATAATGTCACAATCATAACCAAGTAACCATTTGTGAATATGGAACTGTTACCTAGATTTATTTATCTGTAACTGTTCCATCTTCATTGTCACTACATAGTCATGATTGTGACACTATTGCCACAATTGTAACCCACCCACCCCCAACTTACTTTATTTATTTACTTGATTTCTATTATCCCACTTTTCTCCCAATTGGGAACTCAAAGTGGCTTTTCCCAGGCATCAGGGAAAAGGAGGTCCATTCTGGCAGGAAACATCATGGGTGAATGACATTTCCATCAGGTTTGGGGAGGTCAGACCAGGTGAGATTAGAGAATTCGGGCCCTTATATTTGGTGCAGTGTGCAACTTTTTGGGTAAAAATACTGAGCAACAGCATACTAACCAAGAGTAAATCAGTCTTAGTTGATTTATTTCACTTTTTGGTTACCCCTCCCCCACTTTTAGCTCACCAAAGAATGAAAAACATACACAACCCAGGGCAGTGTTGCTGATGTCTCCCTCTCACACGCACTACATCTCCCACTCAGCTGGCTGCCACAGAGGCATGTGCCTCTTCTAGGCCTGTCTCAAGTGCCTGGCGCGTGGAGCAGAAAGAAGCCATCAGGTCAGATCAGAATCATGTCTCGCCTTCTCTGTCGTCTCTCCATTCCATTTTCTGTGGCCTCCTTTTTAAAAAACCAATACTGCATCTGTCGCCACCCATAAACTCACATGTTAGCTTTCCTCTGGTGCACAGGGCTGCTTTGATTTGATTATTGTTATTATTTTAATCATGGCTCTGTGCCTGTCTGTGCTTTTCTCTGGAGAAGTCACCCTAATTTTCTCTGTAGGCATTCAACGAGAAAAGAACAAAAAGACAGGCCCTGTCTCTGGCCCATTTGGCATGCTGTGTGGATGGAGGTGCTAGACAGGAAGGGAAGGGCCCCAGAGTGCATTTGGGATGGGCAGAGCATTTGAAGAAGGAGTTTCTGACTGACGGCTTTTGTTATGCTTTACCTTGAACCGTCCTCTCACTACAGTTCTGCTCAGATCAAATTGCCCTCCATACCTTGAGAAAGGTCATAGGAAGACAAGCCTTTCTCTGAAATACAGGATGCCCACAAACAGACTGTGCAGATCGCCCCTAAGGGGTGGCCTGCAGCCACCTCCAGCTGCGCCAGACCTGGAAAGGGTGCAATAGCTGCAACTCCACAGCTTTAAGGCACATTCCTTTGGCTCTATGTCATGTGGATGCAGCATCAGAGGAGCACCGTGACACCGCGCATTGTGTGGAGTGGCGTGTGGTGTCACACCACCATGGGGGAGGAGTTAGGGCATGTGTCGTATGGACACCATGCCGTGACTCCACTTCCAGGCTGGCCTTAATGACTGGACTGCATAGCCCCATGGTTTTCAAGGACAACCTACACCTCCTTCTCCACTCCTCTGAAGCAGGTACGAGAGATAAGGCAACCATAAGCCTAGACAGAGACATTGCGTTGACCAGGAAATCAGAGCACATACTGGGAGTAACTCTCTTCCAATTATATTAAAGTTTCATTCATGAACTTAAGGTGGTTATATGATAATGGGGTTATCCCAATATCTGAGTGGAGGTAGCCTTCTTTCCAGGTAACAAAGGAGTAAATGATGTGAAGAGGTTAAGCTAGAATTTAATGGGGCTTAGCAGCACAGAGGTGATGAGAGAGCAATTGCCCAATGAGATATTCCATTGGGCAGAAGTGCAAAGCTTTGAGATCTTCCTCAGAAGAGGTTATAAAAAGACTGAGAAAGGACCATGCAGTGAACTCTAAGAGAACTGTAACAAAGGGATGCTCAGAGGCTCCTATCCCACCTGGGCAAGCTGTTTGAGGCAAGAACAGGAGAAAGGAGTCTTCAGGCCACTAGCTACCCCGTGAATATCAAGGACTACAAATCCCATCTGATCTGTGAGGAGAATGTATTAGCTAGTGGCATCAGGGACTTTTATTATTTTTCTGTCTTGGCTGAAATGATCTAATCTGTTTATAACGTGTAAGTCTTAAGTGCACCTGAAGGAAAGGTGGTCCTTCACATAATGAGCTGTTCTTTTGCAACAGGGATATTTTTTTTTATTTAGAATAAAACCTCTTACTTTAAGAGTACTTCTGTCTTTCACACTACTCTTTCATGTGCCTTTTCTTACTCTCATCCCTCACCAAGGTTGTGGGGAGGGAGGAACATTTCTTCAGCACCAGAGAGGGAAAGTATAAGTGGAATCCCAGCAATATCCCCTTGTGATGCTATGCAAGGGAATTCAAATCAAAGGGTGATGGCAACTAAGATAGATGCTCTCTGGAGTTCCCATTCAGCTCAGCAGAAACAGAAAGAGAGGACCTCAAAAGTACTACAAGGAGAAGTGTTTCATCTTAATGACACAATGGCCAGACAGCTCTTGATATCTTAATCTTACACATGTGCAAGTTCTGTGATGGAAACGATCAGACATTTTTGTTCAATACAGAGCAGCCAATTGTAAACCAGTTACCACCAACAGCCTGGGTACTCATTTTACTGAACTATGAAAGGATGGAAGGCTGAGCCAACCTTAGAGCCCTGGCATTGAACTCACAACCTTGTGGCTGTAGTACTGATATTTAACTACTGTGCCACCAGGGCACTGAGCCACCAGGTTTACACTGGGGAGGCAGAGGCTGCTCCTACATCCCTGGGAAGTCTAGGTTATCTGACTCTAGTCCTCCAGATATTTTGGATTTCAGCTCCCAGAGGTCCCAGCCAGTATGTCCAATGCTCAGGAATTCAAGGCATTGAAGTCCCATATGCCCCCAAATTATGGCAAAGCAATATGGAAGACAGTTGGGCTTCATCAGGGTGTAATGGGATCTCAGCCCATGTTTCTGATGCAAAATTAAAGGAATCAAACCCAGCTTCAGGGCTTTCACGTGGATTGTATTTATAGAATCGGCCCCCATTTGTAAATTGTAATGTCATACCAAGTTTCCCATCGATGTGCCTTTTGCATGAAAAAGAGACAGAGTGGGTCTCTGGAGAGGAAAAAATCTAATAACTTTGCAGTGCAATATTTGTGGGCTGTAATCCAACAACTCATTTAAAACTCATGATGAAAATGTAACTGAAGAAGAGCAACTAAATCTGCCTGTGAAGAGCTCACTTTATTACTATATATAAAAAGGGATGAGGAAAATCCAAGAGCAAATTATTTGTCTAAGTCTTCCTCTCTTTTTTTCCCCTTTTTTTGTTCTTTCAAAGTGAATTCTGTACTCTTGAAGGTCTTTTTTTTTTTTTTTGGAAACTGCAGAGTTTTTGCCAAACTCAAAGATGACATCTGTGTGGGCATCTTTGGGGGGGGGGGGAGAAAGTAAATAGCACCATCGTGTTTGGGACATGTGGTGGTTGTGAGATAGGCCAACTAAATCCTAAGCAGAGGAGGCATTTGTCTTTCTTTGGGCATTTTAATTAATTCAGCTAGAAGAAAAGGGGAAAGGAAGCAGTGAGGGTGCATTTTAATAAGGTCAACTGCTTTTTTTCTAGATCACTGTTACTCAAAGTGGTGAGTAAGTAGTTCTTTGGATTGCTGTTGGCTCACAAGCCAATAGCTGGTGGCCCTGGGCAGGTTTCTGGGGGCAGGAGAGATACAATTGTAGCAAATAGCTACAACTATAGTACTGGTCTCTGACAGGCTAAAAGGGAAATTGCTGGGTCCTCTCATAGGATAGCTTAAGATGTCTTGTTCTAGATTATGAATACAACACAATTGATGCACTTGATTATGGGTTGGATCGAGATTCATTCACACTTAAGAGTAAAATCATATTGCTGGAAGAGATTGCAAGGGCCATCAGCTAAAGCACTTCTGAGAGCTGGTCATCCAACCTCTAAAAGATGGTGGTGGAATCTCTTTTCTCTGGGTCCTATTAAGTGGAGCTGCAGAAAACAAACTGGCTCCATCTTCAATATGACATCCCTTCAGATATTTAAACAGGGCTATCATGTCAACTCTTAACCTTCTCTTCCCTGGGCTAAACATACTCAGTTCCCTAAACTGATTCTCATAAGAAACAGTATACTGACTATTTATCATTTTGGTTATCCTTATCTGCACATGCTCCAGCTTGTCCGCATCATTCTTGCACTGTGGTGCCCAGAACACAGTGTTCCAGGTGAGATCTGGCCAATGCAGACACAATTAGCTCCCTCAGTCTTGAGGGTAAAAGTGGTTTGACACGGCAATTGATTATCTTGGAAGGGGGTAGATTCTCCTTTGAAATGGAAATTGGATGACTACCTCAGTTTGTTACTTTAGATGTGAATTTATTGCACTGAGGTTCTTTGCTGTCCTTTGCAACTCTTATTCTTCTTAATTACCACCAAGTCAACTTCAGCTTATGGCAGCCTTAGGAATAAGAGACCTCTGAGTCACCATATTATCATTGGCATTGCTAAGGTCCTGCACATTCAGGGTTATGGATTCTTTGATTGAGTCTATTCACCTTGAAATTTTATAATTCTATATTTCCAAAAGATGGTGGTAATAGCCTCCCCATCACCAACAGTTTTCTGTCCAGTAGGGGCTTGTGGCTGTGATTTGAAACAGCTGGGGAAATCTAAGTAATGCCCAAGATAGAGTCAGTACTTTGGATGGTTCCTTGAAAGTTTCAGCCAAATCCTGAAAATTAGTAGTTTGTTGTGGCACCAGAGCTCTCTGCCACAGAAGGCTAAATATCTCACAAAATTACCAGTCCCAGGATCCCGTAGCACTGAGCCAGGGCAATTAGAGCAGTGTCAAACTGCATTAATTTTGCAATGCAGATGCAGCCCAAGTTTCTAGTTCTAAAACAAACTGTGGAAAGATGTTTGTTTAAGTTTTAAGATGACTGGAAAAATGAACACACTACACAGGGTACAATATTTACTAATGTAAATTAGCTATAAACTGCATTTCTACAGAAAATTATATCTGCAGTTTTACCACTTCCAAAATTCCTTTTTCAAGTCAAATCAGGGAGAAAAGCGGCTTCCAGAGCTTTGATTAATAACAACAGTGAAGATTCTGTGTCGGAAAATGCCAAGAGATTAAATTGCCCGAAGTCACCTGCTGTCCTCTATCTAATAGAGATCTGGGTAATCTTGCTTATATAAGATAATAGAATAATTGAGGCTTAGAGTTATTGGGATTGAGTGTAACAAATTATACTAATTCGTGCAAAGACAAGACTGATGTGGGTGGGGTGCTAATTCTGTCGGCCAGATATGTTGGCATTCACATCATTACAAGTGACCTCTCCAGTAAGGAATCCAACAGTGAAGAAAGGAAGATGTATTAAAAACTCAACAAAGTGCTCTGCATGAAAAATAAGAAGAGAGGTGCAGAGAGGCAGAGGTCATGATTTTTAGCCAACAAGTTTGCTGCCATATTATCTGCCCTATATTTTCAGTAGGATGCACCCAATCTGGTTACTAGCTTGGCTTCCCAACCTACTTGCATCTGATGCTTCCAATCTCTCCATGACCTTGCCTATTGGTCGGTATGCCCATATTTGTGAATGTCATTACTACCATGTCAGTTGGCATCCTGTTAGTGACTTACAATGCAGTTACTCCACCTTACACCATCATGTGTCACTGTTCTGGTTATTATGATCAGAATTCTCTACTGACTTCTCACATTGATAAGAATCCCGAAACCCAAATAACCACAGGAACCTTTCCATGGCCATTTAGTGACTGGTGAGGAGCAAGGAACATCAAAGAAGGATCTTGTTATGTACCTATAACTTGACACAGAACCCCTCAGAGGACCACCACAGCTGAAAGGTACTAAAAGCAGCTAAGAGATGGGTTTGGAAGTGTGTTAAAGGGGAAACATAGCATGTGAAATTTGTACATGATTCTCCATGATGGAGTATTTTGGTTGTTTTCTCCCTTTAAGATACCCCAAGGACAGCAATGTTCAGAACATGCTCTATTTGTCTGTCAAATATGCTCTTTCAATTGATGCCCCCTTATGCAGTGGCAGTTCTTGGGTCCCATGTCAGTGGGATGGCAAATCTGTGCCAGGTTTTAGACTGAATTCAAAGGTAATGTCCTAAGTGCTGAACTTACTTTGGAGAGAAGGTTCACTACCTTGGACAGTTCCTGTGAAGACTGGAGGAGATCCACCACACAAGTGATATGAGTCTAATCTGCACAGCAGAAATAATGCCATTTGACACTGATTTAAATGCCTCTGCTCAATGCTATGGGATTTTGAAAGTCATAATTTCATGAGATATTTAGCCTTCCCTGTCAGAATGCTCTGATGCCTCAACAAACTACAAATCTCAGAATTCCATAGCATGGAGCCACGGTAATAAGAGCAGTATCAAACTGCATTATTTCTGCAGTAGAGCTAAAACCATGGAAGCCACCACTGATTTCAATCAGGCTCCATTTCTGTCTCACTTTCTCAAAATCATGCTTTGAAACTGAACTCTTTCACAGAGCCTTTGGTTTACCTGGCAGTAAGATACACTAAACCTAATGGAATTTTCTTTCTGTGTTTACTTAAGGATGTAAATTTTGGCTTTCTTGACTCTTGTGTACAAAACTGAATAATGTCAAATGTTTCTTTCCCCTGTGGGTAAAATTACTAGAGCATTTTCTTACATCTTGATTATGCCTTTTATATTACAGGACTTTTTTTGTGAAACTTTATTTGCACAAAAATGTGAGAGATTGTTCATAGTTCTGCATATGTGCAAAAACTTCCCCATGAGCGAAGAATTTCACCACTGTTGACCATTTTCTAAACCGGGCTTCTCATCAAACACAAATAATGTGCAACTGAATTAGTTAATTAATATGCCACCTACACCATATTGAATATTTGTGACTCAGTTTGGAAATCTCCTCCTTCTCTTGATCCTTTGGAGAAATGCTCCAGTTACAATTAGTATGATATGAGAGCCTGGATGACCACTACTGGTAACACAGTTATCCATGCAATGCTAATTGCAGATCTGAAAAGTGTAAAGTACTGATGAACCATCATTGTTTTCTGTATCGGAAGGAGATTTAAACCTTTTGGTCTGGGCAAAGGCAAATCCCCTCTGGACAAATCATAGACTTAAGTCTTCTTCCTCAGATGTATGGAATGAATTGGTGCCCAGGAAGGACCTTTATAATCAGACTATATAAATAGCTATAGAAATGCAAAACATGTGGGTATGGTGATGAAGTGATATGTTCAGTATTAACTATGGCCATTGAGGGACAAAGGCAGGTGGAAAGATGTTGTTGCCTGAGGACAGGGTGAGAAGATGACCATCTGAATGGCAGAGGGAGATTTTGAATTTTGTGTGTGTAGGTTAAGAAATGGAAGGAGTGTTAACCAGTGTACCAGCAAGTCATTGTTTCTCTTCAACCCACTGTTGAATATCTGTCTAGTCCAATATTATGTCAACTTAGTGGTCAATAAGTTACCTATGAAAAAGAGCCCTGGTGACGTAGTGGCTAAATGCCAGTACTGAAGCAACAGTGTTGTGAGTTCAATCCTAGAGGGCTCTGGGTTGACTCAGCCTTCCATCCCTTTGTAGTTAGTAAAATGAGTTCTCACCTTGTTGGAGGCAATTGGCTTACACACTGTAAACCACTTAGAGGTTTCTGAATTCATTATGAAGCAGTATAGAAATGAAAATTCTATTGCTATTGCTATTGCTATAGAAAGCTCAAAAGCATGGCATGAATGTGACTGGGTGTAACTGGGTGATCTCTAGACATACTCCCTCTGATACTGGAGGAGATATATAGCCATCCTGAGTAGTAGTTATTGGTGATACCACCACCATAACTTCCTCCAGTCCCCTTTCAGAGCCATCCATTGTGTAAGACATCTCTAAATCTTGTGGGAGTGAGTTCCACAGTTCAACTATGTATTGTATAAAGAAGTCCTTCCTTTGATTTTTTCAAACCCCCCCATTGTTTCACTTCTGTGGATAATCCAGGGTTATAATGTTACGAGAAAGAGAGGCAAGCTTCTCCCCATCTACTTTCTCCAAATCATACAATAACAATAGCAAGTACATTTCTATACTGCTTATCAGTGAACTACCACTCCTTAAGCAGTGTACAATGTGTAAGCCAATTTTCCCTAACAAGTTGGTACTCATTTTACTGACCTACCAAATGATGGAAGGCTGAGTGGACCTTGGAGCCCTTCCTGGGATCAAACTCACAACGTTGTGGCTGCAGTACAGATATTTAACCACTGTGCCACCAGGGCTCCCTGGTACAGAAATCTACACACCTCTCTCCCATCTCCTTTTGCTAGCAACCCACATTTGTACTTTGGATATTGTGTTTGTGCAAAATACATGGTTTCCTGTGCATATATAGTGCCTTCTCATCAAAAATCTCACACCTTTACTGTACAAGCCCTACAACTTTTTCTCTATGGAAAAGGCATGTGTATTTTGTAGAAAGGAATGTGCTTGACAAATGTCTGGAAGTGTGACTAATCTCACATCCAGCTTACTTATTTTTCTGGAGTGCTGAGGCACCTTTTCTTCATCATGGATGAGAAATTAAGGGATATTCTTTACCTCCCTATTTGTACACAGCCATGACAATTTACTCTACAAGCTTCTGGGAGGTGACAGGCCCTGTGCGCTACTACCGCTGAAACCCTAGAGAGGAAAAGGCAGAAAAAGAGCAAAATAGGAATTAAGCAAAGAAAGGGGGAGCTGCAAAGTGAGATATAGAGAGACACAGAGGGATGAGAGCATGTTATGAGGCTCAAGAGGGAAAGGAAGGGGATTCAGAGACATGTGTGATGTAGGGAAATATAGCTATAACTGAGAGATGCAGCGAAACCTGTAAAGCAAGGAAAGAGAGAAAGGGTATCACACAACGCCTACAGAAAGGACTACATTGATGCAGAAAGAGGAAGAATACCCAGGAATGACATAACTAGCAATTACAGCTATGTCAAACTGTATTATTTCTGCAGTGCAAATGCAGCTAACATGGTGAACTTTTTGAACTGCTGTGCTGTTTATCCACACACACCCAGTAAAACTGAGGGCTAAGGGTTTTGGAGGATGCTTTGGGAACCACGGGACCACAGACCAACCCTTTCTATAACACAAGGAAAAGAGGGAATAAAAGGATAAATGGAAGAAGACAGAGAAGCAGAAATGCAGGAACAGAATCATAGAGTTGGAAGACACCTCAAGGGTCATCCAGTCCAAGCCCCTGCCATTCAGGAATATACAATCAAAGCACTCACAACAGATGGCTATCCAGCCTCTGTTTTAAAAAAAAGGAGGCGAAAAATAGGTAGCAGCTGGAGACCGTCGAGGCCCATTGTGGCACAGAGAAGAGGTGCTAAAAGAAGAGGATGACAGAGGAGGGAATACAGGATGAACATAGGAAGATGTTTTATACTGAGCCAGCTTGTCCTGAGCCACTAGGCTTGTATTGTCAACTATGACTGACAAAAGTGGCTTTCAGGGTTTCTGGCTGGACTGTTTGCTGTTGATTCCTGGACTCCCTTGGTGGTGGTCTAACCACCCAATATTCATCAGGCCCACCTAGTTTCCCAAGTCAAACAAGATAAAGCCTCCTTCGAGCAGTATAGAGGCCACTGGAAATGTACAATTGGTGGATTCCATACTGTAGCTGTTACATTAGAAATGTGAGAGTTTGCCTTACACTGAATAATTTCATTGGTCCAGCATAAGTCCAGCACTGTCAGCTCTGACCAGCAGCTGTTTTAGTGAAGAATTTCAAGCAAGGTTCTTCCCTAGCCCTACAGGTCAATCCCGGGTGTTCTCTGATGGTCATCCATCTGAGGGTGCTTTACTTCCCTGATGGAAGCAGCTGAACAATTCAGTCTGATGCATAATGGGCACATTCAGTTAAAAACTGCAAAAGCCATCAAGTTCAAGGTTGATGTGTACGTACATTTGGTAGTACATTCAGTTGCACCTTTAGTGTCCTGGTTCAGTTGTGCATTCTCCCATTCAACGTAAGGTTTGTGTAGCACAACTGATGTGTAATTCTGAATGTAGGGATTTACACTACACGAGCCCAATGGCCTTGTGGTACATCTACACTGCAGAAATAATACAGTTTCACACAACTTTAAATGCTGTAGCTTTTAGAACCCTGGGATTTGTAGCTTTACAAGATCAATTAGTCTTCTCTACCAAAGAGTGCTGGGGGCTCAGCAAACTACAAATCCCAGGATTCTGTTGGGTGGAGTCATGGCACTTAAGTGGTGTCAAACTGCATTATTTCTTCAGTATAGATGCACCCTCAGATAGATGACCATCAGGGAACACTTGGGCTTGACAAGTAGGGCTAGGAAAGAATTCTGCTTAAAATTCTTGAGTAAAATAGCTGCCTGCTGCTTTCCAGGTCTGGCTTCCAAAATGAGATAAGATTGGTGTAGCAGTATTTGCAGGTGGTTTCCCATCCAGGTATGAACTATGCTTGGTCCTGCTCAGATTCTGAGATCGGGAAAGATAGGGTGTATTCACAAGAGTATGGCCATAGACTAAAGACCTATGGATGGAAACAGAGTATTTATTCTCTTCTTTATCCATCCGAAAGAGCTTTCAGTGGTTGGCTAGCCATGTGCTGCCAAGAAAGAAGCTGAAAGAGCCTCCGTTGTACTTCTCTTGGCCCTCCCACGTGCTCCCAGGTGGAAAATTGCCGACAAGGTTTAGAGGGGAAGATAAGGCGATGCGAGAGGGAGGACTGAAGGAAACAGGCTTAAGCCCGCAGCCTCCTTGCCTCCCTGCCTGCCTCTTCCATTCAGCGTGCCAATCTGCGAGGCGAGGCGTAACATCTCAGACATGAAGGAGTTTAGGAGGCGAACCCCCTTGTGTTTTTCACCCATCATCTCATGGATTCTTTACATCCGCAAAGGGATTTGCAGCCCTTTCTTGTCATCCTCCCATCCCTTCCTTGTGTGCGCAACCTGTCTTTTGAGCCGTATTGGGGCCTCCCGCCCGGCTCTAAGCCCTGTCAAACAGTGACAGCATCATGTACTACCAGCATCTGTGAAAGGAGTCTGAGCTTCTAAATGCCTTACCGTTTCTGCACACCAATGAGGTTCTCATTGTCACAGGGGGTTGGCGGGGCCCTTTGTGTAATCGGCATGCAAACTCTCTTCCGCCACTCGCCGCTTGTGAGCTGGGTTGAGAGTGACAGAATTCATTATGCAACCGAAACAGGCGGATGGGCCTTTCAAGAGCAAGAGACTGGGAGTATGAAGATAGTGGGACAGGAGCTTAAAAAATGTCAATCTAACCCTCTATCTATACGACTGAAAATAACCCATCTTCCTATCTTTATTTCCCCTTATTATCATCCTGCCCTGCCGTGGAACCGTCTAATTGGGGCGGGGGGGGAGCACTCAATTGCAAGGGGAAATATTCCTTAATTTCGCATAAGAAGTCTGTTTTGCTACTATGGATGATAGGTTGCTTGTGCTTTTCTTTTTCCAGAAGAGCATGGGGCAAATTCAGGAGACTATGATGCTATGTATGGTTGTGAAAGCAAGATAGTGGAGAAAGCTGATGGGAAGAAAATCAGCTCCTTTGTTCTGTGGGTATCATGGACTGCTAAAATAGAGTTTTAAGGATATCACGGACTGCTAAAAAGTTTAATAAAGGAGTTCTAGTGCAAATCAAACCCAAAAATGACAACTAAGGTGATCTTACTTTGGCCATATCATGAGACAATGTGTTTAATTGGAAAAGATTATATAGCCAGCCCTCTGTATCCATGGATTATGTATCCTTGGATTAAACAAACTATCACTTGAAAATACCCCCCCTCCAAAAAGAGAAGTCCCAAAATATTGATTTTGCCATAATAAAAAAACTGAACACTAAAGTTAGGATTGGCCAAGGCACTGGATCCCATGTCACTGGGGTGGCAAATTTGTGCTTCATTTTAGATTCTATCATATGGAGTGGTAAGAGTTTGAGTTTGTTCTGGCACAGAGCTTTTTGACAGAGAAGGCTAAATATACTAAAACTACAAATCCCAGAATTCCTTAGGATGGAGCCATGCCAGTTAAAGCAATGTCAAACTGCATTAATTCTGCAGAGTAGATACATAAACACTTTTAGCTGCATAAATGAGTAGTAGTATATCCTGGTCCAACCCTCTCTCCCCCTTATTCTGATTTACCAGGCAGCAGCCACTTCACGGTCTGTTTTTCTGTCTAGTGGGACATAGCAGATTGGTGCTCCCTCCTCCTCCTCTGATCTCCAGTGCAAGGAGGAATTGCAGCAAGGATCATTCTTTTCACGGTTGTACTGAAAATTCCTCACAGAACAGGAGTGGAAACACTGGTCTGCAGCATCCAAATCACCAGGAGAAAAGACCTTGTCACTCACATTAGCTGCTGCCCAGTGTCAAGTCCAGCAAGACACCAAGTTCCAAAATTCAGTCTTTAGAGTTAAAGCTCAGTAAACCTTTATTTAGTAACTACAGATCCAGTCCATAAACATTCATTGTCAAAACTAAACAGCAAGCATTAACTTTACCTACATAAACTGTGCACAATTTCAGTTCCATTGTGATGTTACCTAAATTGCAAGGAGTCCCAAGAAAACACCCTCAGATTGTTTTCAATGGGGGAATTAATTTAGCTCAATAATTTAGCAGTGGGAGGGCCAGGGTAACTCTGGCCAGAACACAAACCTATTTTACCAGTTCCAAAACTGAAACCACAGAGGGCAGGTTCTAAATTAGTTTAGATTATTCATAAAAGGGGGAATTAACACTCACAAAAATGGCTTTTCCAGGAGTTAAGTGACTTTTCCAGGAGGGAATGAGATATGCAAGAAAGATTGGGCAATTGGCATGAATGTCCTCAAACAAAAAGAGGTTCATTCTCAGGTCCAGCACCCACCTTCACTTCCCTTAGTGAAAGGTTTATGCTAATTCCAATCTTGGGTGATCCCATCTTGGCTAAGTGCCTTGGCTTCCCCCATGCTGAGCCAACTAGATTTCCTAGTATGGTATGGCTGGTTCCCTCTTTCAACTACCTGCCTGAAACATCCCTTTTTAATTTTAATGTGATATAAAATGATGAGGGGTGACTGGGGGCTGGGGTAACAGTGAGCTCTTATTGCTTGCAATCAATGAACACATTTGCCCCTTATGTTCTCTTCCCACCGCTTCTTTGTTGTTACAGTTAGATTCTTTTCACAGGAGTAACCATGAACAGGCTACACTCATACCTGCCATCTCTCCAGTACTATCCAACCACCTGTGTCTGAGATCACCTTGTCCCTGCAGTAGCCATTTCTACTGTATTACCATTGCACCAACATCCCAACATTTTATGGCAGGAAAAGTACATTTGCAGCTCCTGTACCCAATAAGCCAAAATTGGGGGGGCTTTTATGATTTTATGATCACATATTCCTTACTCTGTTGGATATGTAGGGATAAAGAATACAAATCTGTTGCAAATGAATAACTCTAGGTTATACATTCAAAATTGCCATTGTGAATTCCAGCTCACATGTCTGGACTTTTATAGGTAAATATCTTGATCATGCCATGCCTCCATTAACAGGAGGGCAGAAAGAACCACAGAAACAAGGCAATGACAGCTCCTGCACATCTCCAGATTTGTCCCAACATGGAAACTAAGACAGGTGACATCTGCCAGGTGTCCTCATGGTGAGTTGTTAAATAGCTACTTGGCAGGGAAAATATCAGGGAGACATGCCCTGTTTGGCGAAATCTGTCTCTGCCTGCCCACCCACCTCTTATTGTGCAGACAGCGATTCTTGCTTGTCAGAGAGATTCCCAATTCAAAGGTTATGGACATCTTCCTCCTGTCTAATTTTTATTCTGTCAGGTAAGTCAGTTGCTTTCCTGTCTCTCCCTGCAGGTGCTTAGCTCTCTAAAGGTTGCTTTTGACCATCATTTATTGTATTTAAGGATGCATCCCTGAAACAGCAATAAACAATGTGCCAGTCAGTGCTATAAATCATGCTCCCAGTTGCTTGTGCTTTAACTGCAGAGTATGTGCACAGGATTTTGGATTGCTACTCATGGTTTTAAGTATTTCTGGACAGAGAGAAGCACTGTAGCTTGGCCAGTTTGACAGGCATGGATGGGTATGCCAGTCTCATTTATGTGAAAGGTTTGCCATACCTTTCCCAGAAAAAGTTATTTTTCTGATCGCAACTCCCAGAAGACCTCAAGTCAGGTTGATCGATTGCCTTGATGGTGGGAGGATCCTCAGAACCTTATTCCAAAAAAAGCCAAAACAAAACCTTTCTCAAGTCATGAACTTTAAAGGATACAGAAGGGAGATAAATTTAGTGTGGTGTAGTGGTTTGAGTTAGAGGTTAGAATCATGTAAGCCATTGTATTCCCTGTTACCATGTATGAATGTGAGAGCTGGGCAGGTAAGAAAGCAGATGAGAAGAAAATCAATTCATTTCAGGATGTGATGCTGGAGAAAAGCTAAGGATAATGTGGACAGTCAAAATGACAAACAAATGGGTCCTTGAATAGATCAAGCCAGAAATCTCCCTGGAAGCCAAGATTATTAAAGTGAAGCTGTTGTATTTTGGGCACATCACAAGAAGGCATGACTGATTTGGGGGGGGGGGGGGAACAGTAATTCTAGGAAAGGTGGGGGAGGGGATGTAGAAAGAGAAGACCACATATCACAAGGTTCTGGAAACTGCCCTATGAGGAATGCCTTAGAGAGCTGGGTATGTTTAGCCTGGAGAAGAGAAGGTTAAGAGGTGATATGACAGCCCTGTTTAAATATTTGAAGGGATGTCATATTGAGGAGGGAGCATGCTTGTTTTCTGCTGCTCCAGAGACTAGAGCACGAAACAATGGATGCAAACTGCAGGAAAAGAGATTCCACCTAGACATTAAGAGGAACTTCCTGACAGTAAGGGCTGTTCAACAGTGGAACACACTCCCTCGGAGGGTGGTTGAGTCTCCTTCCTTAGAGGTCTTTAAGCAGAGGCTGGATGGCCATCTGTAGGGGATGCTTTGATTTGTATGGCCCTTGTGATCTCTTCCAACTCTATGATTCTATGATTCTATTCTATGATTCTATGCTACATGGATGAACTCTAGTAAGGAGGTCACGGATATGAGTTTATAGGAGCTAGGTAGACAAGTGGAGGACAAGGTGATGTCTCATCCATGGGTTACCATGAGTCAAGGTAAACATAAGAGTGGTTAACATGAACAACAACAACAACAAGGCCTTTGACAAAGTTCCTCGTGACATTCTTGCAAACAAGCTTGCAAAATGTGAGCTAGACAAGGTAACCATTACATGGATAGGTAACTGGTTGCCTGGCCGCACCCAAAGGGTGCTCAATAATGGTTCCTTTTCATCCTGGAGAAAAGTGACCAGTGGGGTCCCACAGGGTTCTGTCCTGGGCCCAGTGCTATTCAATATCTTTATTAATGACTTAGATGACAGTATTGCAGATGACACCAAATTAGGAGGAGTAGCTAACACCCCAGAGGAACTTCCTGGCAGGAAGGGCTGTTTGACAGTGGAACATACTCCCTTGGAGAGTGGTGGAGTCTCCTTCTTTGGAGGTCTTTAAACAGAGACTGCATGGCCATCTGTCGGTGATGCTTTGATTGGAAGTTCCTGCATGGCAGGGGGTTGGGATGGATGGCCCTTGTGGTCTCTTCCAACTCTAAGATTCTATGATTTTATGATTCTATGAAAAACAACACAACAAAGTGGTTTGAGCATTGGACTACAACTCTGGAGATCAGGGTTCAGGCTGTGGAAGCCCACTGAATGGCCTTGGGCAAGTCACATATTCTCAGCCCCAGAAAATCCTGTAACAGGGTCACCCTAGGTTCATCATAAGTCATAGCTCCTCAGCTGTCCAGCTGCCCAGAGATACCTGTGTTGGTGGGGCTGCCAAGGTATGTTTTGGGGGTGGTTGCACGGGGAGACATAGCTATGGGGGCACAGATATGTGAAATCCATCTCCTGATGCATCTCTGATTGAATTCAGAAGGTTCCAGGCATTACCAATTCAAAAAGATCAGAGAGGAGGTGATGTGAAAAATTATTACCTGTGACAATTGAGAGCACTCCCCATCAGTGAAGACAATTGAGCTAGATGGCCAAATAGTTCAATCTAGCAGATGGCAGCTTTCTGTATTCCTGGGAGACATAACGAATGAGAACCTTCATTGGGGAAATTGGTGTTTCCCAGGGTGTATCCATACTATACAATTAAAACAGTTTGTTACCACTTTAACTGCTATGGTTCCATCCTATGGAATCCTATGATTTGTAGTTGCATGAACTATTCAGAATTCTCTGCTAGAGAGCTCTGGTGCCTTACCAAACTACAAGGATTCTGTGGAGTTTATCACATGGGAGGAATTTCTCCCAATTGCAAATGGAGCCAATTCGCAATTACGTGAATTTGCTAGTTTAGCAAATTTACATGAAATCTGATTGTGTTCAGAATACATTCAGAATGACTTCCCATTTCCCGAAAATGACTCCCCATTGCCCAAAATTGTGTGAGATACTCTAATACGCAATTATGTGAAATCCCATGATTGCATTTGGAATGACTTCCCTTTTGCCCTAAGTTGCATGAGATACACTCATTTTCAATAATGTGAAGCCCCATGATTGTGTTCGGATTGCCTTTGCATTATACCTCCAAATTCCATCGTATGATAAACTCCTGTAAGATACATGGCAGATGAAGTGGTATTTGACTAGTATAATTCAGCAGTGTGGATACTACTTTAGTTCAAATGTTAGGCAAAGGTTGTCCCCTCTAGGGCTGTCTTTGTGTGTGGCAGCCTTCTCCAATCTGCCCTCCTGATGTGTTTGACTACCATTCCCATAACCCCCGCCCCAGCAAGGATAGCTGCCTTGAATCCCACTTTTGCAGTGATAATAGCTCCTTTGGGTGAACAGATTGGGTTGGAAAGGGAATATAAATTCTTAATGTCTGTGTATATAAGGAAGCATACATAAAAGGGAAACTGTTCTCTTGCTTTTAGAGCTAATATATTCCCCTTGTAGCAACATTTCCTTGGTAAGCATCTTTGAGGTTACACACTGAGCCATGCTTCTGATATTCTCCTTTTTCTTTGTGGGCTTGTCCGTTTTATAATACTTATGTTTGTCATCCACCTAAAACAACAACCACAGCAATACCAGAATGGCATCAGAGACAGTGGAATAGATGAAATAAACACAATTTGGGCACGTCCTTCTAAAGTGGAGCTATGTGTGTATGTGTGTTTGTGTGTGTGTATTCTCCCTCTGAATAATTGATCTGAAATGCAGTCCCAACGTATACAAATAGCTGTATCTAAAATGCCATGTTTTGTGAATACATTTACATACAAAATGTGTTTTTGATAAATCCGTCCAGAAATAATGAGGCTTTTAGCCAAAGAATGCACAATATCCAGGCAGGTTCACTTTGTCTCTTTCCATTTAAGACTCTATTTCTTGATTTTGAGGGTAACTCTGCCTTTTCGTTTATCTCCATCTCTATCAGCATCCAACTTTGGGTACAGAGTTCTGAAAGGAATCATAAGGACATGGTTCTGCAACATGTTTTCCCACTTGTTGGATGCCTCCCTCCCATCTTTAACTTATAGAATGATTCTTCATATGGAGACCTACAAAGATTAGGGTTACTCTTGGTTGCCCTAGTGCAGGATGGGCCCCAAGGCCATTTCTATGATCCCGAGACACTTTTCCAGGATCATCAGACACTGTTTTTCAAAATTAAAATGAAAGAGTTGCCCCTGTTGACTGCCAGTACCTTGTAGGGGGCATAGAGATTGCCCCCAGACCATTGTAGGCCCAGGAAAGGCCTTTTCTAACAGCTAGTGACCTGGAAGTTGTAGTACCCTAACATCTGGAGGTTCACAAGGTTACCCATCCAAGGTTTAAAGTGTGTCATATTGCATACCTTTCTAAATGTTACATGAAATCTTCACCTTGAGTCCTTTGGTTATGGAGATGGGAAAGGCCAGATATACAGAGTGTTAAAGAAAGGAAAACAGAGGAAAATGCAGTGTGACACCACTTTCACTGCCAAAGCTCCATCCTACAGATTTGTAGTTCTGTGAGACACCAGCACTCTTTGGCAGAAAAGGGCTAAAGACTTTGTAGAGCTACAAATCCCAGGATTCCATAGGATGGAGCTACATCGTTTAACATAGTGTCAAACTGCATTATTTCTGCATTGTAGATGTATCACATGGCCATTAGACTTGTGTAGTATAAATCTCCACATTCAGAATTGCACATCAGTTGTGCTACCCAAGGCTTACATTGAATAGCAGTGTGGCACAACTGAACCAGGATACCAAAGGTAAAACCGAATGCACAACTAAATATGTGTGCACACTAATGTTGCCTCCACACAACCTTGAATTGAATGGCTTCTGCAATTTTGGACTGAATGTGCCCATTCTGCATCAGACCAAATTGTTTAGCTGCTTCCATTGGGGAAGTAAAACACCAAGAGGATCCTCTGCCATGTGTATTTCGAACCATAAATGAACAAAATGCCATTAGTATTTGAAAAATGCCATAGAATTACACTTCATTAAAATCCAATAGCAGTAGGATATTGCTGGCAGTCTGCCCTGTGCAGAGCTACAAAGTCTAAGCCACTCTCAAGAAATATCCAGAAACCAGGGCTCCTGAGTCCCACCATCTGGATCATTTTCCTGAGTGAAGAAATAATTGAAGCAGTTTCTGTGCAAGAAGAATGCAAATTGGCAAGACAAGAAGGGAGGGGGGGTATGATCTATGGATGCTTGCCCAGGCTGTTCACACTGCCTCGATGCCCTACTTTGGCATCAACAGTAACAAATGGAGCAACGTCGCAGCAATGGCAGCCCCTCTGTATTATTCATATCGCCTCCAAATTGCTCGGAGCAGGAGGGAACAGATGTTGCAGCGGAGTGGGGATGGCAGAAGGTGGCCAGGGGTTTGGTCTTTTAACAAGGCAATTTCCCTTTTCCAAGCCATTTCATTGCCAACAAATGTTGACTTTCCGGAGGCAATATTCTAACCTGGATTCTTAAGGTTTCAGTTTGACCTGGCCCAATGTCTATTGCTTCCCAGTAACTCCTTTTTCTATTCCTTGATCAGGGGCAGGGCATGAAGTCTTCAAGCATGAAAGGTCTGGTCTGGTCTGGTCTGGTTTGATTCATACCAACTCTGCCAACTGTTGAATGCCTCCCAGCTATTGTTCCCCAGCATGTGATGTGATATTTCATGCTATGGAAGCATCTGGCCATTATATATAGCAGAAATGGACAAACCAATCCCTCATGATGCCTTGAACGAAGTAGCCTACAAAAGCTTACTCTACAAATTTCTTTCTCCCAGAGAGTCTCAAAGGTGCTACCAAGATCCCTTTGTATGTCGATACAGGCTGTATCTGAACTGCAGAATTAATGCAATTTGACATTGCTTTAACTGCCATGGCTCAATGCTATATAATTTTGGGATTGGTAGTTTTGTGAGATATTTGGCCTTTCTGTCAGAGAACTTGGGTGCCACAAATCCCAGGATTCCATAGGATGGAGTCATGACAGTTAAAGCAGTGCCAAACTGCATTAATTCTGCAGTTTGGCTGCAGCCACAGACTGATACAGCTATGTCTTTGAAAACCATCCTCTGTCAGTTGGACCACTTTTAACTACATCATCACTGAGCAACCCACTGTCAGGGCAGAAAGATGTGATGCCAGCTTCCAAGCTGCTCAGGAGTCAGGAGAGTAACTTCTTATAATGACAGAGAAAGCTTCCTCTGCACCCCCCCCCCCCGCCCCACACACACACTAAGCACTATTACACATCACTTCAAAAAAGTCTCTTATAATAGAATAATGGACTGTTACACTAAGGAAAAGTAGCAACAGAATTCTGGCCTAATGCTCAAGGTTGGAAGGACAAATACTCATCATCCATCATTCAGTGGTCAGAGAATCTTACTGCTTTATCTATGCATGAATATGTATTCTGCACACATCAACTCCCAGAAGATAGTTTTAGCGACTCATAGTCAGCTTAATGTATATACCTAACCGATGATCATATTCTACGCATTACTCTATCTTCTACTTTTCCCTCTTTCTTTCACTTTTTGTCCTATTCTATCTACCTCACACACTTATGGGAGGCATTTTTAAAACTGTTTTTTTTTTTAACACTAACATATTCTGATCTGAAGTATGCTTTATAAAAAAAGGTCTCAGCCCAGCAGTAAAAACAGAACTGTCAAGTTTGAGGGCTGCTATGTATGGTTAGGCTTGGCTCAGTTGGCCCCAAGTAGGGATGGCAAATGGTTTCAACTCAGGTTTATTTTCACTTCTCCCACCCATCCTACTCCAGTATAATACAGCAATAGCAACAGCAAGTACATTTCTATACCACTTATCACTATACTTAAGCACTGTGGAGTTGAAAGCTTTCATGGCTGGCATCCATAGTTTTTTGTGGGGCTTTCGGGCTCTGTGGCCATGTTCTAGAAGAGTTCCTTTATGACATCCTCCCACCGTGAGGACTGCCATTAGCAACAGAACAATACATTTTCAAATTACTCCTTCCTTCCCAGGGTCACACAAGATATATATATCCAATCCTTTTCCAGTCTATTATTCTCTGAAGATGCTAGCCACAGATGCTGGCGAAACGTCAGAAAGGAATTTTTCTAGAACATGGCCACATAGCCTGAAAGCCCCATAAAAAAACACTTAAACACTCCTTAATCAGTTTACAATGTGTAAACCAATTGTCCCCAACAAGCTGGGTACTCATTTTAGCAACCTACAGAATGTTGCAAGATTGAGTGGATTCTGGAACCAGGTCTGGGATCAAACTCACAACCTTGTGGCTGTAAATGGCTGCAGTACAGGCTTTTAACCACTGCACATATATGTGTGTTTTCATATTGATTTCTCTTGATATATGCACTTTGTTTCATATACACATTTCCCACAACTTTTTTTTTAATTTGCCATCAGTCTGGCTTTCATTTATGGTTGCTCTCTGAACATAAGACTTCCAAGACGCCCACTAAGTTCTTGCAAAGGGCCGTGGCTTTTTTAATTGAGCCTATCCATCTGTAAAAGAGTTTGTTTTTTGCTTCTGCTTTTCCTAGTCTTTTCCATCAAGCGATGTTATCTCATCTACTGATGTATTCAAAGTACAATAGCCTCCGCTTTAGTCATTTTGGCTTTGGTGAGAGTTCAGGCTTGGTTTGCTCTTGATCTGTCTTTCTAGCTGTCTATTCTATCTGTAAGAAGATTATATTTATCACAATATAATACCTTTTTTATACATAATTTTTCCTAACACACATATTATTCTGTGATTTTGCCTAATATTCACATTTTGTGTGTTCTTTGTATTTGAACTTCATTGCAAAACTTTGAAGAACTTCATTACAAAACCCAGACTATGCTTTAGTATGGAGACTGGAATGGGAAGTGTGACATTGGCATTACACTGTGACCCAAACACAACTCCCCCCATCCTTAGTTATCTTTTTTTTTTATACGAAACATTTACAGTCTTCCCTTCCTCCAATATCAGCTCAAACGAGACCTCAGGAAATAATTAAAAACATTTGTGGAGCACTAAAAACAATGGGAAAACAGAAACAGAAGTCAATAGAACACTTGATAAATTATGAAATAAAAGCCATCCAAAATGTAAAGACTGCCCAATAATCCCTGGCTTGCATTAGTTAGACTAAGCTAAAGCTGCTGCCAGATTTCCCTTAAAATAAAATCATACAGTTGACAGGGTCCCCCAAGGCCACTGAGTCTGATGCTCCTCTCAATGCAGGAAATCCAGCTGGAGCATCCCCAGCAGATATGGGATGGGAATCATAGACTTGGAAGGGGTCCTATGGGCCATCGGGTTCAAGCTCTGCTCAAGGAAGCAAATCAAGCTACATCTTCCCCAGCAGGTAGCTGTCTAGTCTCTTTTTGAAGTCATCCAGAGAAGGGGACCCCACCACCTCTCTAGGCAATTTGTTCCATTGCCGAACTGCTCTCACTGTCAAGAAGTCCCTTCTAATGTTCAATCAAAATCTATCCGCCTGTAATTTCAAACCATTAGATCTAGTCCTATCATCAGGGGTGGCAGAGAACATATCTGTGCCCTCTTCTCTGTTGAGAGCCCTTCAGATATCTAAAGACTACAATCATGTAACCTCTCAGTCTCCTCTTCACTATGCTTAAAAATTCCAACTCCTTCAGCCTTTCTTCATATGTTTTGTTCTCCATACCTCTTATCATTCTGGTTGTCCTTCTCTGAACCTGCTCCAGCTTGTCTTTCCAAAAATGAAATGCCCAGTAGTCCAGGTGAGGCTTGGCTAGTGCAGAATATATTGGAATTGTTATTCCTCTTGTCTTCAAAATGATAGTTTCATTAATGCAGGTTAAAATATTATTTCCATTGTTTGCTACAGAATCACACTGCCAGACCTGGGCTCAGTTTTTAATGGTTCCACTCAGGTAAAACGTTGGTAGGACTATTGAGGAAAATTAAAATAATTTGGTTGGTTACTTAGAACAAGAGTAGAACCACTGAGCCAATTGCCAAATGATGAGCTTAAAACATAGGTAAAGCCTATTGATTCAATGAGTCTACTCTAGTCAGGGCTAACAATAGGGTTTAAACTACTATAAATGGAAAGGAACAAAATGAATCAACACCATCTGCCTTTTGAGACTGAGCATGCTTTGGAGTGTTTCATTCTCCTCACATTTTTCACAGTGGTGAGGTCTTGGCTCCGTTTCACCATAGGCCATCCAATGAACTCAGTTCAAATCTAACAGTCTTTGCTATCCTGTGATTGAGTTGGGTCTTCTGCCAAGTTGCATGCTAACCTCTCTCAACTCCCAGTTGCATGCTAACCTCGCTCAAAGCTCTTTCCCTGAGAAATCTGGATCCTCTTTCTGTTTCTGGCATGAGAGGGTGTGAGAGAGTTGTCCTGTCATGTCATGTCAACACTCGGTGCAAAACACTCAGATCTCAGAGACTGTGGGAAAGGGCCCCCTTCCACCCCACCCCTTTGAACCAGGGGCAGTGCCAGCTCTCTTACTCAGCATGCCTACAGCAATCTACCAGCCTTGCCATGCCATCAGCTGTCAAACAACGCAGTCCAATAAAGCCATTCATTATTCTTAAATGACAGCAGCACATTGAAGCAAGCTGATCACTGCTGACAGTGGGAATCCAATTAACCTGAATTACTATCTTGATTGTGGCCCAATTAATGTCAGCTGCCAAGTGTCAGAAGTGAAAGCCCAGCTAATAGATTTGTTTAATTAATTCATTGCAGAGGGAAGTCTCACTGGGGACGTCCCAGCACCTCCACCTTTGCAGCTTTTATTAGTGTTTTCCTTCTTCGTCAACTTTTAGTTTTCTTCATGGAGGACTAGACATCTCTGTAGAGTATTGATTCTTTCCAAAGAAGTGGAAGAAGAATCATATACTCACAGAATCATAGAGTTGGAAGGGACTGCAGGGGCCTTATTGTCTAGCCCTCTATTATGCAGAAATACATCATGAAAGCACTCCAGACAGATGGCCATCCAGTCTTTATTTAAAAACCTCCAAATAAGAAGACTCCACCACCTTCCAAAGCAGTGTATTCCACTGTCAAACAGCTCATCAAGAAGTTTTTGCTAATGTTTAGATGGAATCTCTTTTCCTGTAATTTGAATCCATTGTTAAGCACTCCTGACAGATGGCTCCAACCCTCTGAGGCAGTCTGTTTGGCTCTCAAACAGCTCTTACTGTCAAGAATTTCTTCCTCACATTTTGGTCAGGGATGGGCAAAGAGTGGGCCATGGACCGCATGTGGATTTCTGCTGGACTTTTTATTTTCCCTTGCATTTTTCCTTGGGAAAAGAAGCCCCATGGTGGTCTCCTTGGTGGCCTCTTTCTTTTCTTTCTTTCTTTTTTAAATCCATTGGATTTGTGTTCTGGTATCTGAAGCAGCAGAAAACAAGTTTGATCCATCTTCTACAAAGTTTGAAGGAGCTTCTTTAGGTATGCAACGATGGTGGAGAATAATAGGATTTGTTACCGAACACATGTGAAGAGCATCATCGGGTTAGGAAAGACTGCTACAGTGGAATGCTTAAATCTGGGATAGGATTTTTCTATTTTCCTTACTTTCATTATTTCCAAGATTATGAACCATAATAAGCCACCCACCCACCTTGGTAATGTAAGCAGGTACTCAGTGTGCCTTGGATATTGAAATTCATGAGGTCTTTAGTGGAGTATTCTACGTGCCTCTCCAAATCCCATGATTCCTTCATCATAAGGATAAGGATGTCACACTGGTAAAAATGTTCTAAAACTGATATAACTGTGCCATACATATACACCTCTTGTTCAGCTGGAATTGTGAAATCATGAGATTCAAGACAAAACAAGCCAAGAGAGGAGTAAAATGGGGGAAATCCACCCATTCTGACTAAGAGGCCATAACTGGTTTTCTCCCCTTGCATCAAATGTCAAGGACTAGGGAGGTGGAGTGCAGTTTCAAGGCAAGATTTTGTTCTGCTTTTATAGCTTTATAATTGCATTGTTTTGTATTGCAAATTCAGAAAGCATGTAAACAAATTTAATAACCTGTAGTAAAGGTAGGAGGAGATTAGAATTAATTTATCCTGAATTATTTTTTTATTTCAATGTGTATGTCAGAATTCAAAACAGTCAACTTACTAGGTGGAAACAATTCAGAAGAGGCATAACAAATATGGTTCTCTCCCTCTTACCCTCTTAAGAGGTTATTCTTCCTCTCAAATATGCTAAAACTGATATATGTACTTTGATCTTTGTCAGTGGTGGGCAACTATAGTGGAATCAAGGGACAATATTCTCCTCCTGGGACCCTTCAGAATAAAATTAGAATTGCAATACTTCCCTAGGTTCTTGTGATGAAGTTTTTTCTTTCTTTCTTATTTTGATATATGGCTTGGGAAAGGGAAAACTTGGGGTGAAAGTTTCAAATGGCCTAGGAAGGAAATGCCTTTTTAAAAATCACTTGGACATCATCTACATGTTTTGCAGAGAAAGACAGCTAAATGGATCATGTAAGCATAGATCAGGATAGGCAAAGTGCAATGCTAGTGCTCCATGGTTTTCCCTAGACTTTTGGAGTCTCTTTACTCCTTCTTATTCTCCAGATTATTGTTTTTTTTTCTGACAAAAAGAAAAAGAAAAAAGAGAAGTAAGTCCCAAGGAGTGGCAATTCATCTTTGAAATATGTTGCAGGTCTCCCCTTACAGACCAAGTTCGCAACCAATTTTTAAAAGGAATTTCCTTCCTGGGCTTGTTAGGGTCTCTTAATTTCAAACAAGGTAAGAGACTTCATTACAAGAAGCCAAGACTTTTATTGTCTTGTCTTCCTGCTGGTAAAAGTCATTGACAACTGTTTTGCAAAGGCTATTTGCAGTTTCACCCTTATCCTATGCAAAATTTGCATGCATTTTTGCTAGTATTTTTGAGTAGAAAAACAATGTTTTCTTCCCAGGAAACAGCATTTTCTGCACAGAAAGTAGTATTTTTGTGCAGATTTTTTTTTCCTATGCAAAAAAGATCAGGACTCTAGGACTTATTTTGCACATGAATTGCATTCTTTGTTTGGCATAAAAATGTCTGAAATGTGCTTAGCATAAGTTCCCAAACTGTAAAGATTATCATTAGTCCAGGATTCTCATCAGTTCAGGAACACATTTTTGGAAATGCTTTCCAGTATTCTAACCATCCCTACAAAAACCCAAGGGGGTTTAATAGGTTTAGAGGGGTACATCTCATTCTGAAAATTAAGTACTGGCCACATCCTACCTATAGAGAAAATATCACAAAGGCCAAATCTCAGGGAATCATCATCATTGTCATCATCAACATCATTATAAATGTGTATTGTGCACTTATCAACAGCAAAGGTCAATTCGCTGCCCAAAATGAGTTTGAGACATAAAGAGAAGATGCAGAAGGAAAAGACATTGTGAAGGCAATGAGTCTCTGACATATGTTATAAAATATTTATGTAGAAGGGTAAAATATGATATGCCTCTCTGGAGGGGAACAGGCTTTATGCATTACTTTTTATTAAAGGAAAAAGGTTGAAAATATGGGTGGGATCCAGACTGATGATTACACAGATCATGCCAAGATCCAGTAGAGTCTCCATTGTGGAGGAAGAGGGGTTATTTTTGCCAAATCTGCTTTCCACCTGAATCCTACTGAGTCAACTTTCATGCTGGTCCTGAGCATCATTCATCTTTATGAGACAGATGTTTAGGATATACAGTGGGCTGTAGAGGGTCAGAGTGGTTAACCTGAATCATAAAATTCTACAGTTGGAAGAGACCCTAAGAGTCATCCAGTCCAAACCCTGCCATGCAGGAACACACAATCAAAACACCCTCAACAGATGGCCATCCAGCCTCTGTTTAAAACCTCCAAAGTATGAGACTCCATACCCTAAGTGTATTCCATTGCTGAATAGCTCTTACTGTCACAAAGTTCTTCCTAATGTTTAGGTTGGAAGCTCCTTTCCTGTAGTTTGAATCCATTGCTACATGTCCTAGTCTCTAGAGCTGCAGAAAACAAGCTTACTCTATCCTCAACGTGGCTTCTTTACAAATATTTAAACATTGCTATCATTTTCTTCTCCAGTCTAAACATCCCAAGCTCCTTAAGCTACTCCCCATAGGGCATGGTTTCCAGACCTTTCACGATGTTGGTTTCCCTCTTTTGGACACGCCTGCTCCAGATTGAAGCACAATGTCTGTTCCAAGGTTGCACTTTATAAGAGCTATACAAGTTGTTCAAATGTTTTGGTCACAGGATTCAGCACCTTAAATAGCTCACCACCAGCAACCACTCCCTTGTTCTCTTCCTCCAGTAAGAGCTGAATTCAGCTAATCTCTCTTCCAGAATCAGTACACTGTGATGGGTGACATACCTCCCAAATTGTGGAAATATGTCTGGACTTGTCAGGCTCATTGTCAATCACACCTGCATGCCCACAATGTGTTTTCTGGCTTCTCAATCATGGCAGTCTTCATTTTATTTACATATTGGCAAGTGAATTGGTTGCCAAACACAAGCAAATGGATTTGAAATGAGGGTGAATATTGCTGTAATTGTTGCTGCTATTACAAGGTCAGCTCAGTGGTTGTGATCTCCAGGAATGATCTGAAACCTTCCCATTTATTTCCACAAATATTTCTGAACAACTGCATGCTCGGGTCATTTATCTGCAAAAACAGACTTTTGACCTGAAAAGATTTGTGTCTCCTGGGTGCCTTGTTTTGCTTCACATGTAAAACAATATGTTGTGCAACAATGAAATACACAAATTGGGCTATTTTGCATCATTTCATGCTACTTCTTATAGGTTTTGATTTAATAACACTGAGCTATTATTTCACCCAATTCAGTCAAACAAGCAAAGAGTGTGTTATTATGCATCAGTCCCATTCAGAAGCACATTTTGAATCTTTTTGTCATACATTTGGCTTTAACTGCATGATATCATTCATATTAGGGATGTAAATCTTCATGTTCTTCATCCCTACAGGCGATTCAAACTCTGCAATGCACTCCCCATTGGAAGAGAACACAGAAGATTTCTGTGCTTAAAAACCTATTCTAACTTTGGGAAATATTCTTCTTTGTAAGAGTGAACTTTTTCTATGCTGAAAATTTGGTAATCACTTTTTGTGCAGAAACTATGCTTTCTGAGCAAGAATGCTATGGCTCTCTGGGCAGAAAATAATTTTCTATGCAAAAAAACGTAATTTTCTGCTCAGGGAAAAACAACAATATCCATATTTCAGTGCAATGCTTTTCAGAATGTGAAGCATCTCCCAAAAGACTCCTGGCTCCCTGCGTTCCTTCCAATCAGGTTTCTTGCATGGGGGGGGGGGGAAGAATCTTACTCAGGAAATGAGTGGAAAATGAATATTCTTTGCATCCCTTATCCCTATTAAGTCACCAACACCTCGGCATGGATCCACCAAAATATGGTATTCACAGACCAGTTGCTTGTCTGAAACATTTATCTGCACTTGTCAATGTCAAGTTTTGTTCTGGGATCAGAAGAAAGCATTTTTGCACACAGCAAAGAGATCATTTGTCTCCATCCCCACATTTGCCATTATGCATGACAACTCAAGCTGTGCACGTAGATGATAAATCAAGGGACCGTTCACCATGAGGAAGAAGTTCCATTAAGCACATGAAAAGGCAACTGGTTAGCACAAGAAGGATGGTAGCATGCCACCAGCTCAGATTTATTACTGAAATCCATCTTAAAATCCAAGCATGGGTTTGTGATGAAACAATGCCCATCCTGCAGATGCGGCTTCTCTCTCTTACTCCTGTCCCCTGTGCGATGACTTGGTTGTTGTGATGGTCGTAAAGTTGGCCACAGAGACAGATTCTGTGTCCTGCTCAAAGTCTTAATGAAAAGCTTTGTGTCTTTTGCATCTAACAGCCATGACAGCTCCATACACATAAATCTGAATTCCACGTGAGAGATGTTATGTATTCATCACAGTAATTCTGTTGGGCTGTCATATACTTAACTTTCTTTTTGAGATCTTCGTTTAGTGCTAGCTTCTTTATGTCATTAGAGTTTCTCTTTAACTCTAATCCGCTTATTTTGGTAATCACTTTGGGTCGGTGTGTCCTCATTTTTCTCCCTTCCTTCAAGTTAGTAGATAAATGGAATGTCTTGTTGAGATGAAGGAGGAAAAGTTTCCTTTCCAACTAGCTCACACACTCAAAACTTAATTGCCTGTATCCTGAGATCACCCTAAGGCCTGAAGAACAGACAGCGTTTTCTTTTTTTAAAAAAAGCTTATAGGGATGATCGGGTAATTCTGATATGTACATTGGCTGGCCTTTGTTGGAAACTGTATTGTGGGATCAAATTGACTTTTGTACAGTATAGCAAAAATCCTGTAACAGAGTAGTTTAGTTTTTTGTGGAGCTTTCGGGCTATGTGGCCATGTTCTAGAAGAGTTCCTTTCTGATGTTTTGCCAGCATCTGTGGCTGGCATCTTCAGAGAATGATAGCCTGGAAAAGGGTTGGATATACAGTATATATCCTGTGTGACCCTGGGAAGGAAGGAGTAATTTGCAAATGTATTGTTCTGTTGCTAATGACAGACCTCAGGGTGGGAGGATATGCAAACAAGGATTAATGTCAGTTTAGCTTTCAAGTAGTTTTATTCTATAGTCATTGCAACAAGAAGGTAGATCTAAATCAGAGTCAGTCCCACCCACAGTTACATATATAGGCCAATATCCTACATTGTGCTTGCATGCTGTAACTCCATCTCTTGTATTTACATAGTAGTTCTGCTACTTAACCTTTCTCCTGAATGCTAACATTGTGCAACCAATTGTGATAAACTAGAAAATTGGGGTGAAACTAATGGAATGTAATTCAAGAGAGACAAATGCAAATTTCTGCTTTTAGACTACAAAATGTATAGGGTGGGGAATACTTGCCTTAGCAGCAGTACATGTGAAAAGGATCATAAGATTATTGTTGATCATAATCTCAATAAGACCTAGCAGTGTGATGCTGGAACAAAGAAGGAAAATAATATTTTAGCCTACAATGCTAGAACCATAGTTTCCAAGACAAGGGCACCTCATTTTAAGAAGAATATACAGTACAGTTGACCCTCCGTATCTACAATTTTTTTTTATCCATGGATTCAAAAATCCATGGCTTGAAAAGTTTCCAAAAATATATATATCATGAATTCCAAAAAGCAAACTTTGACTTTGGTATCTTATGCAAGGGGCACCATTTTACTATACCATTGTATGCACTGGGACTTGAGCATCCATATTTTTTTGTATGGTGGGAGGGGGGATTGCGGCTGGAACTAACCCACACAAATATGAAGGTATACACTGTAGACAAGTTAGATCAGGTTCAGAGATTGACAACAAGAATGATAATAAATATGGAGAACAAAACATACAAGGAACGGTTGGAGGAGTTGGACTTTTTAAGCTTGGTGAAAAGAAGACTAAAGGGTGACATGATGGCAGTCTTTAAATATCTAGAGGGCTGTCACAGAGAAGAGGCTGCTAGTATGTTTTCTGATGTCCCAAAGGGTAGGACCAGGACTACCAGTTTGAAGTTAAAGAAAGACAGATTTTCAGTGAACATTAGTAGGATGTTCTTGATGATAAGAGCTTTTTAGCAATTGAACCAATTACCTGGAGAGATGTTGGAGTCTCTTTCTCTGGAACTTTTTCAAACAGATGCTAGATGCTAGATGTCCTTGCTGACTTTCCTACATAGAGCTGGGAGTGAATTTGATGACCACCGTTAACCCTTCTGATTCTGTGTTTCTATGCTTATCTGCCAAAAAGCCTGCTTATTGTTCCATTATGCAATGGGGAATGCACAGTGTCTGTTTCTGCCATACCAGTAAATTGAGTGGTAAATTGAAGTACCATACAAGAATGCAGAATTTCATAGCTGGAATCGGTTGGTTGGTCCCAACTAGACCCATTCAGTCAGTTAAATGAATCAGTAATGAGGCAAATCCAACCAATTCATTGGCTCTATTCTAGTCTTACTCTTCAGCTGCATCTGAACTGCATAAATAATACACTTTGATGCAACTTTAACTTCCATGGCTCAGTGCTTTGGAATTCTGGGATCTGTAATTTGGTGACACACCAGAGCTCTCTGATAAAGGAGGCTAAATATCTCACAAAATCCCAGAATGCTATACTGTTGAGCCATGGCAGTTACAGTGATGCCAAACTGTATTAGTTTGGTAGTGCAGACAAGGCTTTACTTAGCTGCCTGTCTGAGAGTCCTAAATTACTGTCCTCAAACTGTAAATTCCAGGATTCCACCAGATGGAACCAAGGCAATTAAAATATAGTCATAGTGCTATAACTGTGTAGTGTGAAAAGATCCTAAGTCAGAAGTACAAATTTTCCTCCACTAGCAGATACTATAAGGAAACACGAGAACAAACTGGGTTAAGAAAAAGTGGAGTTTTTCCACAAATTAAAGGAACTTGGGAACTTTTTAAAGGAACCCTTTTCCCTGCTGGGAGCAGGACTTTGGACAGCAAGACTGAAATGAACAAGCGTTCAGTGAATTACTAATGAACTTATAGGTTTGTCAAAAATATGCACTGATTATGGCATATATATATATATATATATATAGACTGACATGCAGCAGCTCCTGTTTGAAACTCTGCTGGACTCTAGCCTTCATTGGAAGCCTTTTTATCTGCCTGAATATCATTTTAAGGAAACTGGCATGATTTAAATAAGTGCTCTTCATTCAAGACAAAAAGAGAGAGAGAGAGAGAGTAGTTCATATCATTATTGGCCTTTCCTAGCAGCACTGCTGGAGCAGTGGTATTTGATAGGAAATTTGTTATTACATTTTTAAAGGAAGCTTTCTTTTAAAGGTCAACTGATTTGGACCACACGTTATAATTTGTACATCTTTTCAAAGGTCATGTTGCCCAGTTTCAGTACCACTTCTCAGCTTTATCAGAACTGAGAGGATACTACATGACCAGTAGATGTTATCCAACAGAAGGGGGATCTTCACTTCAGTTCGGTTGGAAGGTCAGAAAAGGACAAAGAGAAGGAACCATCATGTCATGCAGTTGCTCATTTTATTTTATTTTATTTTATTTTTTGGTCATCACAAGCCCACCAACAGAAAAAGAGTGTGGAGAGCAAATGGCTAAATTTCTTAGCACCATTGATTGAAGAAGATCCTACAAGTTTCACCTTACAGAGGTGATGGGAAAGATGCTGATAGTTTCAGGGGGTAGCTAAGGATGTCCTTATATGTTCAAAGATGGAGCAGAAACACATACACCATAGATTCATAGTCAGAGCCTGCATGGTGTAGAAGTTTTAGTGTTGGATTAGGAGTTCAGGAGACTAGGGTTTGAATCTCCACTCAGCATTGAAAAGCCACTGGATGATCTTGGCCAAGTCATACATGTGCAACCTCAGGAGAAGACAATGGCAAATCTTCTTTAAATAAATTGTGCCAAGAAACTGTAGAATTGAATGTCTTATGTCAGAGTTAATAATATAATAGTTGATTTATAGGCACATAACACTGGTCATAGATATCATTTCTGTGGTATCTGGGTTCTGTTTTTCACATCTTGATGGAAAAAAACTGGTGTCATGACACATTATGGGAATGATTGACATTCTGGGATTTCTTTTTTGCTTCAAAATTTGCTTGTGCCAAACATTGGGGGAGGGAGGTGCAATAAACTGGTGTTTCTGTGAAGAAAGCTTCATATTTTTCAAAACATATACAGTTGTCCATGCAAAAAGTAATGGCTGGCATTCTGTATTGCACTTAGAGATTCATAACCTAGCATTATGGATCCATAACTGGTCTGTATTTTAACATATCTGGGGATAGCTGTGTTGGCCAACAGCAAAGTATAATAACATCCAAAACCGTTGTGACAACCAAAGTGCACAATGTATCATATTTTTTGTTCATTTTGGTTGGCTCACTATTTTGTGAATTTTGGGTTTTATTGTACTGGTGTGTACAGTAGATTGACCACATTCACTGGGGTTAGGGTCACAGGACACCCCTGAAAGTGGAAAACATGCCAATTAAAAAAAACTTTTCTTAATCCTGAGAAAACACCTTTCAAGGAATCTCTAGGTCCTTCAGTGCAACTCTGTGGTCAACATCATCTGAAAATTGACCATAGAATTGCACTAGAGGAGCTACAAATGCCTAGAAAAGTGTTTTTTCTCTCGCTCTCTATGGTCTACTTCCAGCAAAGTAATGCTGGAAGACCCAGAGATTCCTAGAGAGAACATATTACTGAAATCTATGAATAATTAAATCTGCAAAAATCAAAGCCACAAATGTAGAGATCTGTATGCATTTGTCTTTTGCCTGCAAATCAAGATGTATTTCTTTTAAATGGCACATATATGGTGTTATCTGATTATTATTTTTTCATTTCTCTAAAGTGGCAAAGGCATCTCTTAGGTTGCACTAGATGCCGGATCTGGCTACACAACCTAGTAATTAACAAATCTTACCAGCTGGAAAAAAAAAAAGCTTTATCGTGATTTCTTTTCTTTATCCATTTTAGCGACGAGCCAGGAGGATGAAGTGTTGTCTCATCTCTGCTGGGCTGGCAGTTCTTCTGGTCTTCATCATAATTATCACTGTTTCAGTCAAGAAGTAAATCCACCTGGTTTTCACAGGTAAGCCTTTTTTTCTGGTTCCTACTATACATTACTGATGTTAAAGCTAAGGAAATGGGACCACTTCAGAGAATACCAGCAGAGCATAGTCTGAGCTGGAGTGGGGGGTGGGTGGGTGGGGGTAATGGGATGAACTTCACCATCTCCAAAAGCAGAGAAGCTGAACATTTGTTGGTTAATGTGCAAGCAACATCAGGGATAGTCTGAGAGCAACTTGTAGTACTTAAGATGAAAGGGGCTACAACTGTACAGATTCCACTATACAGTATGGTTACCCCCATCAGTGGCATCTGGTGGTTTCCATGCCATTGGGGCAATGAATCAGCTCTGTGTTGAAACTGTGGACTGTGGACAAACCCCCATCTGAACAATTTTTGCCATGACAATCCTCTGATAGGGTCACCATAAATTGGAGTAAACCAGTGGATCCAGCATTGTGCAGTGGCTTAAGTGTTAGACAGGGACTGTAGGAAGCCAAAGTTCAGATCCCTACTCAGCCATGGAAACCTACAGGGTGCCCTTGGGCACATCACACTCTCTCCGCCTCAGATGAAGGCAAGGGCACCCCCCCCCCCCCCCGATCAAATCCCACCTTGGTAAGGTCAGCTTTGGATCACTATAAGCTGAAATTGACTTGACAGTCCCTTGGATAGCTCCTTTAAAATTCAAACTGAAATTTAGAGTCCCAAGATCATTCTAGTCCAAATGTGGCAGTAGAAATGAAGATAAATGAAATTCTTTCCTTCCATCTCTAGTTGTATCTTTGTGTTTTCTGGTGGCTGTTTGCTCCATCTTGATCCTGGGTTAAGTGCCTGGGTTTTTTGCTAAATGCCATTTTGGGCCTTCAGCCAGTCTAAAGGGAGCCTGGCTTCTTCTCCTTTTCGTGCCAAAGAATGCAAGGTTGAAATTGAACCAACTGGCTACAAAGGCAAGGTGAAATAGGCTCCTGCCGAGTTTTCCCTTCCCTAGAAATAATTTGTCTGAAATACAGCTGAGCCAGCTGTCATCCCCTTAGTTTCTAAAGCAGAAAATGCACCACTGATTCTTCAGCTCAGTGAGCACAGAGGAGCCAGCTGTGTCTTGTACTGAGACACCCTTGCTGATGCTTTGCAAAAACCCTTCTGGAAGTATGTCATTTCCTTCCCTGGAGCAGCTTTAAAGATCAAGGAGAGATATTTGGAGAAACTCCTGGAGATGTTTGATCCACCTCCCTCATTCTTTGTGGAGCAAACCAGACAGGCATTTCAAGCTTGAATTGGAAATGGATGGCAAGGAAATCTTCTTATTACCAAGATGGTCAACTGTTTCCTGAGTAATTGGCAACATGTCGAGGTCTTTATTCCTTCAGATCCACTTTCACCTTCCTTTGGTAGAATTCACTGAATTCAAATAGCTATTACTTCCATACTGTCACAATTCCAATCAGTCTAGTGAATATAAAACAAGGATGCTTGAGAAATTTGATATTTGCACATTCAGATATGACCTGACCTGTTTTACACTCATCAGACTGACTAGAATTGTGAAGGTATGAAAGTAATTCATGCACTTTGTGTGGTGCTACAGTTGTATAGCTTAAGGTAACATTTTCTTTCTCTCTGGGTTCATGCAGTTTGACACTTTAACTGCCATTGCTCCATCCTACAGAATTCTGGGATTTGTAGTTTTGTGATACTCTCTGTCAGAGAAAGCTTAAATACCTTGTAAAACCGCAAATCCCAGGATTACATAGGATGGAACTTCAGAATTTAAAGTGGTGTTAAACAATTTTTACAGTGTAGATATGCACTCTCTTTCTTTGTTCTAAACATTTTCAGGTAAATGGTTAATAATTTAATGCACAAATGCTTAGCTAAGATATAGAGCTGAGGAAGCCTAGTCCAGGAAACAGGAGGTTGAGTTAGGCATTGTGTAGCATACAACACTGGGATTGTGGAGTATAAACCTATGCAAGTAGAGCTTGTTCATTCATCAAGTTCTTCATTGATTGTTCTGTAAAACCCTTGTGGTCGAATGGCAGCATTGTGCAACCGAACATATATAGGAATATGCAACCAAAGGTATAATTGAATGCTAATCTCATGTTTGTGGGCATTTCGATGCACAGCAGCACCACATGTAGAATTCTATTTCTGCAACTTTGAATAGGAGAGGCAGTTTAACTTTTCAATAAGTTGCAGCACTCTTGAACTTTCTAACATCATCCTTTTTTCCCCCAAAATCAGAATTAGACTTCTGGACACCTGAAATGTTCTGTTTTGTATTTTGCTATTTTTGGCAGGCTGTAGCCAAAATCCTGTTGGTGTCTCATACATGTATCCCACTCCTAGAAATGTTAATTTCTTTGATGTCATGGAAATGGTGTTGCACATGCAGTGCCCATGTACAAACAGAGACACATTCTCAGTTGATGCATATTCAGCTGCTGAAATTGGTGGTTTTATTCCTTTAGTTTCACTTGCACTTCATTGTACATTTGCTTTACTTTCCATCACACATCCTGTTTACTTTCTATCGTACATGTTCTTCTATTTGACAACATGCATGCTGTTGTGTATCCCATTGCACAATGTGCCCATTCAATGTAGGGACCACATATCTCAGTCAATGTATAACTCCACATGCAGTAATTTACACTGATATCATGTTTCGTGATGGCAAGTGCTCTGGAGAATGCACTTGTATATCAAGAGAAGAATCAAGAGAGGCCTGTGGATCAAGAGCCCAGGGACAAACATAGACATAGATAAGCACGATCCATACAATCCATGGTTTGAGCATGGAAGCCTGTCCAAGAAAGGTCTAAAGCCAAGAAGAGAATCAGTGAAGCGAATAGTCAAAGAAGCAAACCGATAGTCATATGAAGGACAGGAAACGTAACGCAATGACAGGTAGAGATACTGGATCTGTTTTGTTGTTGTGTGCCTTCAAGTCATTTCCAACTTGCGAGTGTGGCTTGCCCAATGTCACCCAGTAGGTTTTCAAGACTGAGAAGGGATCTGAACCCTGGTCTGCAGAATCATAGTCCAACACTCAACCCACTACACCATTTCACCACACTGTGAATTTGTATTCAGATGTACACACAGCTGGCCTAATTTTCTCAACATTACCTTTTAAAAGCACACCAAGCTTCTGTTGTTGTTGTTGTTGTTATGGCTGCTTTAATCTCTATTATTTAAAGCGTGCAATATGTCTGACTCCTGGTTTTCAGGATTTTCCTAGGATGGTCCAGGCTCTGCTTCCAAGGCCAGGTTTCTCTGCCTTCAAAGCAGCAGTACCAGACATCTCTACTTCTTGACTGGGTTCTCCTCTTCCCTTTCCTCATCAGAGGAGGCCTCCCCCAGGTTGGACACAACAAACCTAGGATCCTAGCCCATGTTCCCAGAAGTTCCCATGCACAGAAAATTGTACCCATCCAGACCTTCCGCAATTGCCTTCCCCTGGAAAAAAACAGGCCAATATGCTGGCCTAGGACCAGGTGGCTTTGTACAATACAGTATGATTGAGGGAAAGGTGGCTTGTTTTGATTGAAAGAAATAGCCTCAAAGAATCCTCAAACTGCTTTTGATTAAGAACATTTGTCATTGTTTCGACATGTCCCCATTTGAAATCTTCAGCACGGCTGACCATGCTGGCTTTCTGAATGCCTTCCTTGTACAGGGAACAGAAAATCCTGCTTCCATCCATGTGGTACCTTCCTTAGGCTGGCAGAACCTTCCTCTCTCCCTCCCTCTTTTGCCCCAAGAATGGATGCTAATGCATCGTTGTAGCCACGGCAATTCCCCGTCTATGAGGAAATGTTGAATGAAGCCATAACTCAGTCTAACGAATGTTGTAAATAAGGGCAAAACACAGCCAGCTTGGTTCCGTAGAATGGCTCTTGCTTCCCAAATTGATGCCATGGGGACAGTTTTGCTTATTGGCTCTCAGTTTTTACCACCAGCCCGTACGTCGTTCAGTGGTTGAAAGCGCCAGCTAGATTGCAGGTCTGTTTTCCCCTCCAGAACTACAGGGACTTCATCATATTTACCAGCTGCCAGTCCCTGGCTTGGCCCCTGAGCTGAGCTTGCTTATGAACCCCCTTCCTTTTCTAAGAAGGGGAACCTGCAATCCATCTTTGCAATTACTCCTGCTCTAAAATCTCAAATCATTCCCAGGCTTTTAAAGAAACCTTTTTTTCACCTCCATCAATATCTTTTTAAAGGCCTCATAGAGCCACTACAAGACAAGTCTCCAAGAACCTTTTGAATGGAGGAGGGAGGGAAGAAAAGCATGCCCTGTAGGTTACATATAGCCCCTGAACCTGACTCTATAGCTTTTAAAATTCACAAGCAATCTTCCAATTCCCCCAAACCACCTCCCTTCAAACAATTAGCATGATCTTTGGATAATTTTCCACCTGAGAAACATCAGATTATGCAAAGCCAACTGCCACATTTCCCATCTTCTGGAATTTCTTAGGACATCTTTCCCTGGAGAGCTTTTATTTCAGCCATAAATCAGCTTGAAATGACACCCAGAAGTGATGTGGTCTTACTTCCAGTGCACTTGGACTGATCATTGCAACCCCCAGAATGGCATGGATATGACCCTTGCCCCCAGCATGGTGATCCCACATGTGACTATTGAACTATGTCCCCAGCATCGTGATCCCACTGTCCTACAGTTTTTGTGGCAAGACAGAAATGGACTTATTACTCTGAAAGTCTCTTTGATATGAAGAACTTCCAGTGAGATTCCTGAAGGGGGTAACTTTCTTTAGATAATCCCCACTTAGTTTCTCACATTGATGTTACTGGTGTAACAGGAAATTTGTCACAATATACTTCTGGGACATTTTGACTATTGTCTGATTGATTATTTTGGCATTGTTCACAGCACTGTATCACATTCCCCAATCCCTTTGTATTAATGGACTGTATTCCCTATTAATGCAAACTATTAGTCAAGTGTACTTAACTAAGTAACTCTCCTGGCCCCACCCACACAAACTTGACAGAAACATCATCCCTGCTCCATTATTCACATGTGCTCTGTGGCAATAGTGTCACAATCTTGGCTGAGTAGCAATCATAAATATGAAACAGTTGACTACATTTACTCATCCACTGTTGTTGTGTGCCTCCAAGTCATTTCCAACTTATGGCAAACCTGTCATGGGGTTTTCTTTGCAGGATTCATTCAGAGGGAGGTTGCTTTTGCCTTTCCCTTCGTGTGAAGGTGAGGCTGAGACAATATGGCTTGCCCAAGGTCATCTAGTGAGTTTCCATGGTTGAGCGGGAATTCAAACCCTGTTCTCCAGAGTTGTAGTCCAGTGCTCAAAACCACTAAACCATGTTGGCTCTCTTCACTCATCCATACATATTTCATATTCACAATCCCTTTTTAAGTATACTTAACTAAGTTGCTAATAATAAATACAGGCCATTAATACAAAGGGATTGTGTTCTAGCATGGAGAACATAATACACAACTGTGAACAATGACACGTAGACAATAATCAAAATGCCCCAGAAATATACTGTGCTACTTAACTAAGTAGCGGATAGAGAATACGGGTCACCATTACTAGTATTGATAGAATTGGTATTGCACATAGATGCATTCTCCACAGGCAGAGACTGAAATGATGCACAATAAATAAAAATGCATGTTGTTGTTAATTGCTGTCAAATCAATTTCAATGTATGGTGACTTTGTGAATGAGACACCCCCCCCCCCCCCACAGTTCCCCTGCTTAGGTCTTGTAGAGGCAGGAGCTCCCACTAAAAGCTTTAGTGGATATTTGTTAAAAATGTCCACTAAAGCTTCCTTGATAGAACCAGTCCACTCATAATGTGGCCTCTTCCTCTTTTCTTACTGTCTTCCACTTTGATGATCACTATCATCTTTTCCAATGTGTCATGCCAAATCATGCTAAGTCGAAAGAGCGATAGCCTCCGTTTAATCAGTTTGGCTAATAGGAAAAGTTCAGATTTGAATTACTCCAGGGCTAATTTATTTCTCTTTTTGACAGTCCATGATATCAGTAGAACTCTTCTCCAGCATCACATTGGCAATAACGGGGACAAGCAGCCCTCTGTAGGGGATCCAGAATTTTGATGTCCCTCTTGAAAATAACTTGTCCCATTTCTTAGCAGGCTATAACACAGTGAAAACCAAGGCTTGAATACCTGAATACTTGAAAGTTGGTTACTTTTAACTAGAGTAAGAACCACAGAATCAATTGTTTAATAATAATAATAATAATAATAATAATAATAAAGTTTTATTTCTAGCCTGCCCCTCTGAATGAGCAATCGGGGTGGGGTACTAAAGAGAGTTAAAACAACAGCAGTTTAAAATATCCGATCCCATACCTACCTCCCCCCCCCAAAAAAAGGTTAAATCAAACAAGTTAAAACATAGTGTAAAATAAACAATATCAACAGTGTCAAACTGAAAGTCCTTGAGCTGTGTGGGTGGGCAAAGGCTGGATCACTCTACAACCAGAGTTTGGAGCCGAGAAGTATCAGGGATTTTCCGGGAAGGCCTGCCAGAAGAGATGCGTCTTTAGGGCTTTTTTAAAGCCATCAATGGATGAAATAAGATGCATCTCATCCAGCAGGTCATTCCATAGCTTAGGGCGACCGCTGAAAAGGCCCTCTGGGAGGTCTGTACCAACCTAGGTTTAATAGGTTGTAGCAGGTTCCTCCCAGAGGAACGGAGTGTGCGGAGGGTTCATACAGGAAGAGGTGGTCCTTAAGAAAGGATGGACCCAAGCCCTGTAGGGCTTTATAGGTTAAAACCAACACCTTGTACTGTGCCCAGAAACTAACCAGCAGCCACCGGAGAGACTTAAGTACAGGTGTCATATGTTCTCTCCTGGATGTACCAGTAATAAGTCTGACTGCCATATTCTTAACCATTTGTAGTTTCCGAGTTTAAGCACAAGGATAGCCCCAAGTAGAGCTCATTACAGTAGTCCAAACGTGAGGTTACAAGTGCATGTATCAAAGTTTCAAGATCCCTCATGTACAGGAAAGGGCGCAGCTGGCATATCAGCCAAAGCTAATAACAGGCTCTCCTGACTGTCGCATTCACCTGACTGGTCATGTGAAGCGACAGGTCAAGAAGTACCCCCAGACTGCGAACAGAGTCCTTCGCGGAGAATGTGACTCCATCGAGGACTGGAGTTTGTATTCCCAAACCTGGTTTCAGGCCTGTAACTGTGAGTACCTCCATATTATCTGGATTGAGTTTCAATTTGTTTTCCCTCATCCAATCCATTACCGCCACAAGGCAGTGATTGAGAGGAGAGATGCCATCTGAGGTCTGAGCAGACGATCTTGTCATGGAGAGGTATATCTGAGTGTCATCGGCGTACTGAAGACACTGAGCTCCATGCCTCCAAATGATCACACCAAGCGGCTTCATATAGATATTAAACAGCATCAGGGACAGGATGGTGCCCTGAGGGACGCCACAATTAAGCTCGATCTTTGAACAGCCCTGGTGGCGCAGTGGTTAAATGCCTGTACTGCAGCCACTCACTCAAAACCATAAGGTGGCGAGTTCAAGACCAGCAAAGGGCTGAAGCTTGACTCAGGCTTGCATCCTTCCGAGGTCGCTAAAATGAGTACCCAGATTGTTGGGGGCAAATAGCTTACAATTGTAAATGAAGCTGTTTGTTTAACAAATTGTAAGCCGCTCTGATAGTCTTGGCTGAAGAGCGGGGTATAAATAAAAAAAAATAAAAAAAAAGAGCAACTGTCCCCGAGCCTCACCCTTTGGGATCTGCCGGAGAGAAATGACTGGAACCACAGAAGTGCGGTGCCACCAATCCCCAACTTTCTCAGCCAATCCAAAAGGATGGAATGGTCTATGGTGTCAAAGGCCGCTGATAGATCCAAGAGCATGAGCAGGGTCACACTACCCCTGTCGATGCTCAAGCGGAGGTCATCCATCAGAGCAACCATGGCAGTCTCAACTCCATATCCTGCCCTGAAGCTGGTTTGAAATGGATCAAGATAATCGATTTCATCCAAGACAGCTTGGAGTTGGGAGGCAACAACACTCTCAATCACCTTACTGAGAAAGGGTAGCAAGGACACTGGTCTCTAGATGATGCTGTCCAGGGGATCAAGGGAAGGTTTCTTCAGAAGAGGCTTGACCACTGCCTCCTTCAGGTACAATGGAACAATACCTTCCCTGAGGGATGCATTGATCACCTCCTGAAGGAATGTTCTCAATGTGTCCCCTTCCTGGATGACCAGCCAAGATGGACATGGATCAAGGGAGCAAGTCGTCTTCCTAGTACTACCAAGGAGCTTGTCCACATCATCAGTACTCACTGATTGAAACTCATCCAGTAAGCTGACAGCAGCGGAGTGGATGGACACCTAATAATAATAATAATAATAATAATAATAATAATCTTTATTTCTAGCCCGCTCCTCTGTGAGTACAATCGGAGCGGGGTACAACAAGATTAAAACATACAAATTAAAACACTTCATTGACCCATTCCCAGCCACCCACCCCTTAAAAATAAATTAAATTAGCAATAGTTTAAAATCAACAACATTAAAAACATGATTCATCCTCCATAGTTCTTACATTGAGGAAAAAATAACACCAGGCAAGGGGTCAATTTATAGGTCCCATTCGGAGCTGGGATCTAAGAGGTGTCAGGGAAGGCCTGCCGGAAGAGATGCGTCTTCAGAGCTTTTTTAAAGCAATCAAGAGATGTTATAAGGCGCATCTCATCCGGCAGACCATTCCAAAGTTTGGGAGCGGTCGCGGAAAAAGTCCTCTGGGAGGTCTGCGACAGCCTAGTTTTCACCAGCTGTAGCAGGTTCCTCCCAGAGGATCGGAGTGTGCGGGGGGGGGGGGTTCATACGGGGAGAGGCGGTCCCTGAGATAAGGTGGACCCAAGCCATGTAGGGCTTTAAAGGTTAAAACCAACACCTTGTACTGCGCCCGGAAACTAATTGGCAGCCAGTGGAGAGCCTTGAGCACAGGTGTTATGTGCTCTCTCCTTGATGTTCCACCTCGCTTACGGACTCTGAACAAATATTGGTGTCCAAGTCAGCTCTGATCCAAGAGATTTTATCTGCAAAGTGAGTGTTAAACGCCTCGCCTCAGGCTGCCGTAGGCTCCAGTAGGGGGGTTGACGCAGGGGGAACCTGCATCAGCTCCCCCACCACCTTGAACAACTCTGCTGGGCAGGACTCTGCAGACGCAATGTGTGCAGAGCAGAGGGATCTCCGTGCTGCACGCAGAGCCTCCCAATAGGTGCAAAGGTGCAACCTATGGCGAGTTCTGTCAGATGGTAGGCGAGTCTTTCACCATTCACACTCTAGTCATTGTCCAGCCCATTTCATTTCCCTGAGCTCTTCCATATACCAAGGTTTCCAATTGGGAGTGGGCTGGAATGGACGCTCAGGGGTGATTGTGTTGATAGCCCTGGTGACATCGGTGTTCCAAGTGTCAACCAGGGTTTCAACAGAATCACTGGCATTCCCAACCAACAGACCCTCTAGGGCTTTCTGGAAACCGATTGTTTCCATAAGCCTTCAAGGGTGGACCATTCTAATTGGTACGCAACCCGGGGGGGGGGCGAAAAGTGGCCTTTAATTCCAACTTGATCAGGAAATGATTTGTCCATGACAGTGTGGAGGTCTTGGTTACCTCCGCCCATGGATACTCCTATTCCATACTAAAAAACCCGTCGAGTGTATGACCTGCACTATGAGTGGGCCCGTTGACCAATTGGGAAAGGTCCATGCCTGTCATGGAATCCATGAACTCCCGAGTTGCTCCAGATAACTCAAACAAGCTGGTTTCAAGAGGAATGTTGAAATTGCCCACGACTAAAAGTCTGGTGTGAATGGTGTGTCAGTATATAGATACATCACATTCAATGGATCTACTTTGATTGAGACCTATAGTAGGATTTAGGACTACACCCTTGGCATGGAGATCCAATAAGCACACAGTTGGAACTTAAATTTCTACCACAATACCTAGAACATCATCTAAAGAATTGAAGTATTCTTTCCTCCAGGTGTGCAACAGGCTTGGAGGGTGGGCTTGTTGATACAGCTGTGTTCTTCCCCAACAACATTCTGTCTCTGTGCATGGCAGAAATAGGAGCAGCCTCTGTCCCTAGAATGAGGTTGCATCTTCTTTACCCAGTACAAAGTCAACCAGAACAAACTGGAGCACAAACACACAGCTATCAGTGGTTGGGCAGGATACAGCTGAGCCCAGGAGCTCCCTAGTTGCTTTTGCACCTGGGCAATTATACCAGCATAGGTCACAGAAAAGCAGGGGGAAACCTGGCTACCCAGGCCCTTGTTTGGTTCCAAGACCCATCATAGATACCACTGGGGTTGGGTTCCAAGACCCCTCATGGATACCAAAATCTGTGGATGCTTAAGTCCTACTATGTTCACTGGCATAGTAAAATAATGCCCCATATAAAAGATACAGTACGGAGGGCTGAATACTTATAATATGGAGATCTCCAAGTCTGGCAAATGCAGAATGAATTGTTATTGTACTTTTAGGGTTGCCAGGTTCCAAGATTTCAGGGCCAAAGCCTGAGACCTGGCCATGGCCTCTAATATTGTTATAGGTGATGGGCCCTGATGATCTTATAAGGGGCAACTCCTGGTAATGCCAATAAGTATGATGCATGAAGCATCAACATAATTGTGCAGAGCATGCTGTGCAAATAAAAACACCAAGTCTAAGTAATGAGGGAAATGTATGCTGTTTTAAAATATATGTATTTTCTAGATGTAATTGGTTTAATCCATGGATAAAGAAACTATTGATATAATGAGCCAACTGCATAAACGTACACTACCTGAGAACAGGGGTGCCAAGTCTCCCCCCAAACATTCTTATACCACTGCTATTCCAGAGGGAGGCACAACAGTAGTTTCCAGAATCCCCCAACCAATAAGACTCCAGAATTTTCCAGGGGGAAAATTATTATTCTGGACTATAGTTCCCAGAATACCCCCCCCCCCCCGCCCCCAAAAGCCAACTTTTCCAAACTCTGCAACTTTCACTTCTCCTCCTCTATAGAATATAGGTTATTGCAGTGACAGAGGAACGGAAGCATCCTGTTAGTCTGCCAGACAACATGGCCACAGATGACACTGCCTCCTGGGATGCTGAGCATGGATAATGACATGGCTACACATTTTGCAGTCAGGTTCCCCTGAGACATCGCTTGCATCTGCACGAAGAACCAAAACGACCTCAGGGAAAATAACAGCTGGTGTGCTCCGAATTGCTGGTGTTTTTTCTTGTCCCCCACCTTGTTCTGATATTAAAGGTATTTCTCCAAATAACAAATAAGCACAATACTCACAGCTTGCCCTTTGACTCCTCATGCATTTCCTTTTGTAAGAGCAAAGGGAAATGCTGTGCTAGCATTTACTGCACTGTTTCTATTTCATTTTGCTCTTCCATGTCATCAGGTTATTTTTCCAATATATGCTCATAGATAGCAAAAAACACCTCTTACAGTTTAATGTTTTTTTCTCATTATTCTACTGTGCTTTGAGCACTTGAATGATGTTTATATGCATTTGACTACTCTGGTTTTAGACTAATTGAAACTACTGCAACCTATTGCTTGATTTCTGAGTGGCAGAATATATATATATATATATATATATATATACACATACATACATACACACACATATATGCATCCATACACAGTGGGCCCTTGTTATACGCTGGGGTTTTGGTTCCAGGACCCTCCGTGGATAACAAAATTTGTGGATGCTCAAGTCCCATTAAATATAATGGCACAACAAAATGGTGTCCCATATATAAAATGGAAAATCAAGGTTTGCTATTTGGAATTTATATTTTTGGGAATATTTTCAAGCTGTGTATGCTCCAATCCGTGGATAAAAAAATCCACGGATAAGGAGGGCCAACTTTGTGTGTGTGTGTGTGTGTGTGTGTGTGTGTGTATTTGTCAAAACTGGACTTGCTTGTTGACAGTGGGTACGATTCAATCACTTTCTGCCTTTCCAAGGCTGTTCAGGACACATAATTCTAAATCTTATACTTAATACAAACTAGAGTAGATCCATTGAATCAACTAGATTTACCTGTGTGTTAATTCATCATTCAATAATGGATTGAACGAGTCTATTCTGGTTGGGATTAATCAACTGGGTTAACAATCAGTTGAATGTTGCTATTTAAAGAATCCCTAACCTGCAACCTTCTGCCCAATGTCAAGTGAACAATGAGGAAGTTACTTTTTGCTTGTAAAGAAAAGTAACTTTTCCAAGCTCTGGCCATGTGTGGAATGTACCATGTCAGTCAAGGAATGGAGGGACCACTCTTCCCTCTCAAAGAAGGCAAGGAGGATGCTCCATATATACGGTTTTCTTATATATGGAGCCCACTTGCAAAATGCCTATTTTATATGTTAAATTATGCATGTAGTGCAAGCGTGTGAATTATGTGGGTTGTAGAACACTGATCCTTTAGTCTGGCTCTCCAGCCCTCTGTCTACCGGGGGAGAAACTGCTTAAAAATATAGAGAATTGGATCTTCAGAAGGCATGTTTGCTGTGAACTTTCTGCTTATGTACAACACTTCAGCCAAGATCATAGAATCATAAAGTTAGAAGAGGCCTCATGGGCCCTTCTCAAAGCAGGTTCTCCAGGTGTTCTGGACTTCAGCTCCCAGAAGCTTCAGCCATCTTGGCCACTGTTCTGGGGTTCTGAGAGCTGAAGTCCATAACACCCAGAAGGACAGAGTTTGGGAACAACTAAGCTAGAACATCCTAGCAGGATGCTGTCCAGCCTTTTTCTGAAGAGGTCTAGAGAAGGAGACCCCATGACTTCTAAAGGCAATGGGGTCCCTTTGCTGATCCACTCTCATTGTCAAGAAATTCCTTCTAATGTTCATTTTAAACTATTATACCCAGTCTTACTTTCTGAGGCAGCACTTTTGAGGTATTTAAAGAGGGCAGTCCTGTCACCCCTGAGTCTTCTCTTCACCAAGCTGAACATCCCACCTCCTTGAACCTTTCCTCATACATTTTGTTCTCTGTATCTCTTGTCATCCTTGTTGCCCTTCTCTGAGCCTGATCCAACCTTCTCAAAATGAGGTGCCCAGAAATGAATGGAGTACCCCAGGTGAGGCTTGACCAGTACAGAATATAGTAGGACAGAATATAGTCCTTTGACTTGGAAACAATATGTCTAGTGTCCTTGATTTTTAACCTCTTTCTTAATCTTATTTCTGCCTCCTCCCCCTTTTCTTCTTGTTAGTAACCCCTAAGCTTCATATTGCTTGACTGCAAACCCTCAGCCTTGTGACTTGGCTCATTTCAGTTAGTAGTTCCCCATCCTAAAACAACTACTCTGTTAGGTGCAAATTTGTATTTTGCATGTACGTACTGTTTGCCATTTATGAAGCTCTGCTATTCCACAATGCCATTATTGAGTGTATCTTGGTTGTTGTGTGTTCAATAAAGCCCACCTTTCAATTCTGTGTGAATGTGACTTACTGGTTCCATTTGCATAAGATGCACCACCACTGAGATCAGAAAAAATATCTTACAGGCATAACATATATCAGTTGATGTATGCACTCTGGGTACATGTTTCTTCATTTATTTGTTACTATCTGAAGTACACCCAGTGCTTTCCAACTCTACTCACAAATGGGTGCATGGAACCCCCATTTTTCCAGGTATATTTGTTTCTTTTGGCCTTGGTAATCTTACCAGGAATGCCTTAAAGAGCCTTCTCTACAGCAAAATCTACTTAAGCTAAATTATGACTCCTTGTTTTGATTCCAGTTCTGTAGAAACACACAATTTCCCTATCATTCCAATGTGGAAACTTTTTTTTATGCCTGGGGGTCTCAGGCAATTTGAAAAAAAGCCATCTCTTACTCTGTTGTTTTGGGAAAGCACATTTTAAAAAAAGAAGTGTGTGGTTTGATCACTAAATTGGGATCATGATGGAATCATAGGAGTGACAGGTTGGTGAGTGGTTATCTAGAGAAATTACCAGAAGGTGGGAAATTGGTGAAGAAAAAGGCATACTCCTGGCAAAGTTGCGTGGTTGTGCTAAAGATTTTCATACACAGTCACACTTATGCAGGACCTTACCCATGAAGATCCAGGAATGGACCAGCTACAGAACATTCCCAGGACTTCCCCATGCTGGAGCATTCCTTGATCTCCATGGGTTAAGTCCTGGAAAAGCGCAATGTGTCTGAAAATCTTCAGTGCAATCACACAACCTTGCTGGGAGTATGCCTTTTACTCCTGGCTTCTTGCCCCCATCTGATAATCTCCTTATGGTCAGGTGGTCAACTAGATTACCTGATCGTTCCCATCACAATTCCGCAAGGGAAGGAGAGCTCCCTTGTTTGTATCAGCATCCGGAAGAGGCAATGTAACATTTTAATATTTTAATTTTGGATTGGGTGTCTGTTTGCATCCATACCATTGCAGACATTCACAGCTGGCATTTCATCTCCCCTGCTCTACTGATTTATTTTATGAAAGCATATTTGATTCAGTAAATATGCACATGTGTGGCTGGAATCTGCCCCCCCCCCAATCCCCTACAGCTGCTGAAGTCATGTGACAGGACATAAACCGATATAGCAAACATGTGCACATACCCTTTAGCAGCAATGTGGCTATACAATGGGGGTCAGCTTTCCAAAATGATATTAGTTTGGATTAAAATTAGTGTGTCTGGCAGGAAAGAGGTCAAACCAGGGCAAGGATACTTTGCAGATCTTAGCAACAGTGCCCTAGCCTTCTCCTAGTTTTCTGCTTTTTTGCCTTGGGAATCATAACACTTGTGAGTGGGAGAGACTACTTCTCTATCTCAATTGCATCTTGCTCCAATTAGGTACTCCCAAACAGATCCAAAGGACGTCTTGTTTTCCAGATCCCTTTTTTTCTCTTTTTTTCCTTTTTCTTTTTCTTAACTCAGGAATCATATGCACAGTGTCACAGACATCCTATTCCCATTTTCTCACCCTTTTAAAAACCTTAACCGTACTAGCAGCCCTCCTGTTTTGTCAGTTTCTTCCTCAGGAATGTCAACAGTAGGGCCTTAGAGGGCCCTCTCCTGATCCCTAGACCTTCAAATATTATTTCCTGGTGAATTATAACAATCTCCCCTTTTGTTTCACGGAAACCTCCCATTGAGAATTTTGCCTTGAAACAAGCCAGTAGTTTGACCAGTCAAAAGCAACGTGTCAAATGTGAAAGCATCTGCCACAATCATAGAATCCTAGGGTTGGAAGAGACCCTAAGGGCCATCCAGTCCAACCCTTTGTTGTGCAAGAACTCTCAATCAAAGCAACCCTGAGAGGTGGTCATCCAGCCTCTGTTTAAAAACGTCCAAAGAAAGTGAATCCATCACTCACTGAGGCAGTTTATCCAATGGTTGAACTGCTCTTATTGTCAGAAAGTTCTTTCTAATATGAGATGGAATTTCTTTTCCTATAGTTTGTGTCCATTGCTCTGCTCCCTAGACTCTGAAGCAGCAGAAAACAAGTTTTCTCCATCATCGATGTGGCATCCCTTCAAATGTTTATACATGGCTATCATGTCACCGTTTAACCTTCTCTTCTCCAGGCTAAACATACCAGCTCCCTACGTCTGCCATCATAGGGCTTTATGGTTTTGAGACCTTTCACCATTTTGGTCACCTTCTCTGGACATACCCCAGCTTGCCAACAGCCTTCTTGAATTGTGGTGCCCAGAACTGGACACAATATTCCAAGTATCGTCTGAACAAAGAAGAATAGAGTGGTACTATTATTTCCCTTGATATAGACACTATACTCCTATTGATGCAGACTAGAATTGCATTGTTTTTCTGAGCTGCTGCATCACATTGCTGACTCATGTTTAACCTTTGGATCACAATCCATGAAGTGGATCAAAATCCAAAAGGAATCCTAGATCCCTTTCTCATATACTGCTGTCAAGCCAGGTGCCACCCATACTATATCTGTTCATTTCATGTTTAACTACTCTAGTGCAATATCCTACGTTTCTCTCTGATGAAATTAAATTTTGTTAGTCTTGGCTCAGTTTTAAGATCATTTTTAATTCTGATCCAGTCTTCAATGTCTTAATGAATTATAGTAAGCACCTATTTTTATTTTTAGGGAGCCTTCACCTATTTACAGTTTTGACTTTTTGACTTGAAAGTTAACATTCCAACGGGCAACCCAAAGCACCCTGTCAAATTTTGACACATATAGTACAATAACTTAGTGAGTTCTGTCAGCTGCAGTAGGTGCACAGGCACTATCTTTTATTATCCTAGATTTTGCCCATCCCCTATTGCAGTGGAAACAAGAGACTACTATAGCAAATTTTAGAAACCAAATGACCACAAACATTACTTCTGGTCTCACAAAAAATGATCAAGTGGTTGCAGCCCCAGGGATCCTCCATAACTGCAGATCCTGAAGGCTGTGGATATCAGAGAAACAGATGGACCTGCTCCTTGAAGCCTGAATTGTGTGCACCCTTACCATTGGAGCAAGCCATCTGGCTAAGAGTATGATGAATACAGGAGCTTCCTTAGATGGAGTCAGGTGTAACCAGCTCAGTTTTGTCTATTGTACTGGCAACACATCTTCAATGTCAAGCAAGGAAGAAATTGGGCCTGTCTTGACAGCAGGAAAAAAATCTCAAACTGCTATATGAAATATTTTTAAAGTGATGATATGAAGTACTGAACCTGGGATTTTCAGCATTCATAGCAGAGCATAGAAAGGTTAGCTGAAATCCTGCATCACACACATGTCATATGCTCCAACCCCTGAAACACACCTTAAAAGCCAGTCAGCTGTCCAGAATAAGGGAGATGTCGTCTTCTGGTGACTGGTGCACTGTGGAGTGGTGTGACCAGAACCCTCCTGCGAGTAAATGTGGCTGTGATAAAAGAATTTTGAGAAGTCCTGAGAGAGTGCCCTGATTCTGCTCCTTGCAGACTCACTTGTTGGTGGGAAGGCTGGCCACATCATCTTGGAGTGCTCCACTCACCAGCAGACCAGATCTTTATCACCCCAGACAAACATCATCATCATCATCATCATCATCATCATCATCAATTATTTTATTTATTTAGATTTCCCACCTCTCCCTGCCGGTCAAGGTGGGATTACGGCACAATTAAAAATACAAAGTCATAATAAAAAATTACAATAACCCCTAACCTTTCCACCATTAGAAAGTAATAAAAGTTCAACAGTTAAAAAGTTAAATTGATAGCATAATATAAATAATCAACAGCTTCATCAATCCAGATAGCTGACTGGCTTTTAAAGTGGGTTTCAGAGTCATTTCATCGAATCATAGAGTTGGAAGAGACCCCAAGGGCCATCCATTCCAGCCCCGTGCCATGCAGGAAGACACAATCAGAGCACTTTTGACTGATAGCTGTCCAGCATCTATTTAATATCTCCAAAGTAAGAGACTGCACCACCCTCCAGTGCATTTGGAAGTTCTTCCTAATGTTTTGATGGAATCTCATTTCCTTGTACCTTGAATCCATTAGTCCATGTCCTTGTCTCTGGTGCAACAGAAAACAAGGTTGCTCCATCTTCCATATAACATCCCTTCAAATATATATCCCTTCGATCCAATATAGGGAGAGGCAGGATAAAATAATAATTATATATATATATATATATATATATATATATAATTTAAACTTGGCTATCATGTCATCTCTTAAACTTCTCTTCTCTAGGTTAAATATACCCATCTCTCTAAGCCGCTCCTCATAGCACATGGTTTTCAGACCTTTCACTTTTTTGGTCATGCTCCAGCTTATAAATATCCTTCTTGAACTGTGGTATCGAGAACTGGGCACACTTTTCCAGGTGGGGTGTGATCACAGCAGAAAAGAGTGTTGCTGTTCTTCCCTCAGTGTAGACACTATATTCCTCTTGATGCAGCCTAAGATTATATTGGCTTTTTTAGCTGCTGCATCTCATTGTTGACTCCTGTTCAGCTTATGATCTATTAAGACTCCTAGACCACTTTCACATGTACTGCTGTCAAGTCAGTTGTCACCCGTCCTATATCTCTGCATTTCTTTTCTTTTCTATCTAAGTGTAGTACTTTACATTTCTAACTGTTGAAATTCGTTGTGTTAGGTTTGGCCCCACTCTCTAATCTGTTAAGATTTATAGCACTACTATTTGCAGTTGTGGGAATAGTACCATGATTGCAAATGAGAATACAAAGCCTTTACAATGTCATAAGTCTAACGTAAAAACATCGTAACTAACAGAATGTCAGCCATTAATTTTAGAATACAGCTTCCAGAATTTCCCGGCCAACGTGACCGGTGCCAGTGCTGGCTAAGAGATTCTCGGAACTGGAGTTTTAAATGCACAGCACCAAGGACATCTTCAACCAACATCTGCTAGTGTCCTTTGGACATCAGGCATTATGGTTGGTTTTCATCTGGCTATGCTTCTTTGATCCTTTGTGCTATCCACAAACAATGGAATGGCTGCAACATGCTTTGGTCATTGCAGAGCGAAGAAGGCAATTCAAAACTCAATAGCATCCCATCCTCATGATACACAAGCATAAGGTGGTCATTAAGACGATGCTGGGTGTGAACGTCTATAAGGTTAACTATTTCACATGCAGTTGCACTCTCTTGCATAGTGCATAACTATTTGTCAATGTCTTCACTGCACCCCTTGATTCACAGGGATTCCACTCTTCAGTCCCCATTGCACAATGAAAGAATAAGTAAGCACATTGGCATAGGAATCTTGTGGTTGTCCCATGTAGTTGCCCCACATCAGTTTGTAGTACAACCACTGCATAGCTGCATAAGTTCAAATTTACACAATCCAAATGTGTAGGATGTAGGATCTCAGCCAGTGTGTGTTGGAAATGTTGACCCTGCTGTTTGCAGTATGAAGAGGAAGGGCAGAGAAATTTTAAGGGAGAGTTTTTTCTTTCATGATCTCTTCCATAAGGACGAAGGACTGAGAACTGACAGCCAGTGCCTGGGGCTTGTTCCTCATTTTTTGCATTTCTGTTTGTAGGCCTGTCTTGGAAAAATGCCAGCTGGTTCAACAAGGGTCCCCTGAATAATAAATTGTATCACAGTGGATGAAATGCACTGCCTTCACATGGCTGCTACAAAGCAAAATCTTTCAGGATATTGCCCTTTGCCCGCTGCTGAACACTATGCATGATCTCTTCCTTTTGCCTGGGTCATATGAATTATGCACTGGGTCTTTTGACATTTCATTCACTGCATGAAATAAGGACTAGTTTGGGACAAGACAGTGATGGGCAATTGCATCAATTTCAGGGCCTAATTTTCTGTCCCTGAAATCCTTCTGGATCTGCATGGACTGCCAAAAAATGAGATATAGTGGCCAGAAGGCCACTTCTAGTTTTGAAAAAGATTATTTTTGAAATGTTAGCACAGTGCAGGATGCCCTCAAATATTTTAAAGTGGCAAATTTTACCCTCTTAGAAGATTTGAATAGAGCAAATTCACCTGTTTAAATGGGGTGTGGGCAGAAAAAGAGCAGCCCAGGATCTCCAGAATACATTGGGGTCTGCAGCCAGTCCCAGGCCATAAGTTTACCCACCCTGGGCTCAAGGGGATCATGCTCACTTTAACCATTAATGTGTCATGTCTGATATTTTATTTCTTAAGAAAATCTGTTCCATACTATTCAACTGTCCTAATTTGTTAGGAGCAGTCCCATTTAAACCTCTGTTGTCCCACTTTCTCAGCTGCTTTGTAAGCATGCAAAAGGAGAATTTCTCTCCCATTCCAACTTCCCTCTTCATCTTCTTCTTGCTGCAAACTAAATTAAAAGTGCAGAAGTAGCACTTACTCAACTTTGGGCTGAAGGATGAGTAAGTGGAGTCTTGTTCTTTGCTGTAGACACAGGCAAAAGCTAACTGCCTCTATTTGCTTCCTTCTCAATAGCTTTTACTGGATTAGCTCCATTGTGATAAGGGATGGATGCTTAAGAGTGATCATGTCCATGGCCTTGGTCATTTCCCCATTCCAAAGATCATCTAGGGCTTCGACAAGATCATCTTCCAAGGGTGCAGGAAACTATCCAATGAAATCCAACTGGATCCACAAGCTTCTTGTGGTGTTTCATCTTAATGGGTTCCCCCACTCCTGCAAAGGCTCTGAGTCCCAGTAAGACTAAACCTGACCACACACTGATCTGACCATGAAAACACAACAATGGAATGTGCCTCCATTTCCAGATCACCATCATCGTCCCTGTACAGAAAACAAGGTCTAGAGTGTGCCCAGCAGCATGAGTTGGGCAGATACCAGTTAGGACATTCACATGGTTGTCAGGGCAGACAAATAGTCTTGAACCACTACTGACAGGTAGCCTCAGCATGGATGTTGATGTCCCCCAGCATCACAAGCTGCAAGGACTCCAACACCACCAGCTGTTTATACGGTAGTGTTGTGTTTTGTCATTGATTTTTGATTATATATGTTTGATGTTCCACCCTTTGGTAAAAAGGGTATTATAAATAAACATCATAATTATTATGATTACTCCCCAAGAACACCTCATCTAGTTCAGGAAAGAAGGCTGTTAATCAATGGATGCATACTTAACAGTGGAAAAAAACAATGCTCCTGTACAAACATTCTATCTGTAAGAAAAAACCTCATTGCGGATTCTTCAAGTGTTTTTTACACATGGGACTCTTTCAGACATGGGAAATTGGAAGTATAATCCAAGGGCAATCCAAACACAATCATGGGGTTTCACGTTATTGCGAATTAAAGCTTCTCACGCAATTTCGGGCAAAAGGGAAGTCATTCCGAATGCAATCATGGGTTTCACGTTATTGCGAATTAAATCTTCTCACACAATTTCGGGCAAGGGGAGGTCATTTTCGGGTAATGGAAGTCAATCTGAACGCATTCTGAACGCAATGGGGATTCACATGAATTCGCTAAACTAGTGAATTCACCTGAATTTGCATTGACTCCATTCGAAGTTGGGAGAAATTCCTCCTGTGTGAAAGAGTCCATGAGCATGAATCCTGTTTGTCCAAATTAGAGTTAATCCATTGAAAGAAGTGTTGAATGGTGATTTGACACAAAGATGAAGCTCACTGATTTTAGGGAGGCTAGTTTGCTTTGGACTATAGTCTGGGTCAATGTGTGACAGACCAGGATCCTGTTACAGTCTTAGGTTTTTGTAAGTTTCCCTTCAGAAGTACTATGTGTCTGCACCATATGTGGGCTCGCCATAGGTCCTGCAGATAGTGAGACCTAATATGGTGAATGGGGCACACACTGCGCCACATGTCATGGGGGCACACCCAATTCAAATGAATGGGGCTTGATCATATGTGTGATTTGCCTTACGTGGGGGTCCAGAATGGATCCCCCATGTAAGGCAAGGGCGGACTGTAGTTGGACATTTTTCTCTAATACAAAATAGACCTTTTCAGTTCAAGGTTGTGGGAGTGGAAAGTGTTTATGTGTTGTCTCTGCACACAGATTAATATGAGTACATTCATGTGGCAAGTGGCTACACATGCACATTTGGTGTCGTGGGTCAGTTGTTCAATGTTGTCCCTAAACAAGGCTTGCATAGCAGAAATCAATCATAACTCCCTATATAGAGATAGGTGCTATACATCCCTGTTGTGGGATCGCAGCACTGAAGAACAAGCTTTCTCTGTTATCCTTTCCCATTTGCAATGTGTTCCCCATGGAGATGTGTCTAGGGATGTGCATATCTGTCAAGACCCCAGTTCAGGTCCAAGCACTTTTAGGGGTTGTTTTTTTGTTCTGAAGGATGAAGGCTGTCCTTTTTTTTAAGTGTAGATTTTTGTGTATATTTTCTATAAAATAGTACATATTGCTTGTATGTGTGCTCTTCATAGACTAAGATGGGGGTGGGAACTGTATCATCCTCCAGATGATGTTGCACTGCACCTCCCAGCAACCTGAGCTATCATGGTCAATGCTAAAGATTTCTGGGAATTATAGTTCAACAAAAGATGGAGGGTGACACAATACCTATCCATGAGCTAAAGCATGTCTTGGCTGTGGTTTGGCACACCTTTGAATTGCACACATTTTTCAGTGCACACTTTTCCAATGTGCATATTCAGTCAGATGTGTCCACAGAAATTTGCAAGTTCCTGAACATAAAGATTTGTGTCTGTTCCACACAGTGCAGTCAGCATATGTAGAAGATTTGCATAAGAGATCCATCTGAGCAGATTCCTGGCACAATCCTAGATGCAACTCACATCACCATTTAGGCACCAAGAAAACTACTTCTGTTTGGACAGGAATTTTAGGCGGCCAGTCTGTTTTATTATATTTTTAGTACCTTTAATTCTCTTTTATTACTGTTCTTAGTTGCTTTTATTGCATTCTGGGGTTGTATGACAATTTTAAAATATGTTTGTGTGTGTTTATTATCCATTGCTTTAATAGTTTTGGTGGAAGGAAACTTTATAGGTAATCTAATTAAAATGTATGATTTATTTGCTAGAAGGGGTGGTGTGTAGGGGTGGAATATTACCACTTGAAATGCAGAAATTTCCTGAGGTTAACAAGGAGTGTAAGAACATGGATGAATACAAAAATATTGAGTCATCAAAGTTCACACTCTTCGAAGGTTGTGCAGCCCAGACAGCTGTTTCAGCTATTGGGCTAGTTTTATTCCCTATAGCCACCCTTTCCCATTCCAAATTCCTCAGTATTTTTCTCTTTACCATGTAAACTATGCAGCCCTTTCTGAAATCCTTTTGGTGGTTTGTTGTTGTTGTTGTGTTCAGGTCATTAGGGAAACTCCAAGGGGAATCTCTCACAGGGTTTTCTTGGACAGATTTGTTCAGAGGAGGTTTGCCATTCTTTTAGGCTGACAGGTGTGACTTGCCCAGGTTCATCCAATGGGTTTCCATGGCTGCGTAGGAATTCAAACCCTAGTCTCCATGAGTGCTAGTCCAACACTGAAACCACTATACCACACTGGCTTTCTGTTGCTATCTTACACATGTGCAGATTTTCCTCCAGAAGTATTAGGGCATTATTTGTTCTTCGTTGTGGAATGTCTGCATTCAGTTCAAAGCAGTGGAGGCAGAATTGCATATATGATGCTATTGTGTATTCAGATGTGCATGCACATTCACTTCTGCATCTTGTTGCACATGCTAGCGTACATTCAGTTGCATGTGTGATATAAGTGCCCATACAGAAGGGATGCACATCTGATCATACTGTCAGAAGCCCATAGTCAGTTGCGCAATGCTGCCACTCAACGCAAGAGGTGCCTTGCACTATCAGTGTGTGGCTCCACATGCAGAGACTTATGTTATGACACCACACAGGAGGATATCAGTCTTTATATTTCATTCCTACTTTTAATTCTGAAGTTGGTTTTAAAAATCCGCAAATCACAGGCTGCTTACTTGCTGATTTTGGCTTTTGCCAGTGCTTGACATGAAGTCAGTCAACTCAGTTGGTGGATCCTGATCTGACACACTCTGAAGCCTTTATCCCATCAAAGCCTCACTGCAAAGGCCACCCGCCACTTTAGGCATTAGCATATGCCCACCAGCCACATTGATAAACCGAGAGAGTTCTCTTATCAGCACATAGTCCTCAAGGTTTGGACACAAGAGGAAGGGCACAACGTTAATGAAGTCAGCTCTAAGGCTGTGTTGATATCTAGTTAGTTTTCCAAAGGTTATATTTGCACTGGAATTTCTGTTTAAAGTATGCATGGTGCGTGCAAATAATCTCCCCTGTGACTACAACTATTGCCATCTTCTGGCATAAAGACTACATGTATCTTCAGATAATTTGAATAAAAATTTGCTCTTTTGTGCACAAAACCATTGTTGCATGAGTATAGAATGTGGGGAGAATAGAACTGGAAATAATTTAGATGGTCTACCAGATCATAAGCTAAGACATTGCTATTCAATGAGCACATGGTGCTTCTACAGATTAGAAATAATGCAGTTTCACACCACCTTAAGCGCTGTGGCTTCATCCTATGGAATTATGGGATTTTTAGTTTTACTACATCTTTAGCCTTCTCTGCCAAAGAGTGCTGGTGCCTGAAAAGAAAATGAGAGTTTTATTGAGAAAACAATGCAGAAAAATTCCTCTATTTTGGAACATTTCACTCCTGGGAAGAAATTGTGCAAGATTCTTGTTAGTCTATTATTCTTCCCAACAGGATTTCCCAACTGCTGGGAACCCCATTTCTCAACCTGGGAATGACAAATAATGACCATTATTTTCATACCTAGTATAAAGTTACACTCTGTCTCTTTGATGTAGAATCTTGGCTTTAACAGCTATAAAGAAACAGGGAAGAAATTCCCAGCTTCATTTTCGAGAGGCTTAAGAGGCTGGACTTCCTTTTTTTCACAGTGATAGTTTTCAGCAATATCTGCTGCCAGCTGTAGAGAAAAGGGGGAAAAAGCACACACATTAAAAATGAGTTCAGAGAAGGTCATTACTGTGGAGGTATTAAGCAAGTTCAGCTGTGTCCATCCTAGTGCACCATACTGTATTTCCACCCACACGCTCCGTCTTTTTTTCTTTCCTTTTCATTTTGTAATCAAATGTGAATTTTTGGTGCTTAAATGTTGTTTTATGCCTTGCACTCTTTTCATAAAAGCAGATAGCTCAGTGCAGCTAGAGCTGGCTCCACGTTAATGCAGCTGTTAATAACTGGATGCCAAGGCTTTCAGCCTCTGGGCTTTTAGAGTGGCGATTAATGCTAGTGGAAAGAGGTTTTCATACCAAAGGTTTGCACCATGTGGCAGAAAGCAGGGCACATATATTTGTCCTCCAACTATGCATGGTGCGTTATCACACCCAAAGAGTGAGCTTTTGCTATCTGCTGAGGTTTGGTTCCAGGACACCCCCCCCCATGGATTCCAAAATCCATGGATGCAATTAAATACAACGCCATGGTAAAATGATGTTCCTTATATAAAAAAAGAAAAAAAAATCAAGGTTTGCTCTTTGGAATTTTTATGTTTTAAAAATATTTTCAAGCTGTGGATGCTTATATCTGTGGATAAAGAATCTTTGGATACGGAGAGCTGACTGTACACACACACACAAGCATACACATCCCAGAGTGCCCAAATTCCAGGCCAAGGGCTGCATATGGTTCCCAGGGCCAATTTTATAGCTATCAGGCCCCGTGCGGGTCAAAAATTTTTTGCTCTGAAATTACCTCTGGGGCTGTGGCTGTGGCTGGGATTTCATATTGAGGATGAAGCAAGCTGGTTTTCTATGGCTCCAGAGAATAGGACCCAGAGCAATGGAAGTAAACTACAGGAAAAGAGATTCCAGCACAACTTCCTGAGAGTAAGAGATGTTACACAGTGGAACATAGTCCCTTGGAGAGTGGTGGAGTCTGCTTCTGGTCTTTAAATAGAGGCTGGATGGCCATCTGTCAGGGATGCTTTGATTGTGAGTTCCTGCACGTCAGGGGGGTTGAACTGGAGGGCTTTTGTGGTTTCTTCCAACTTTATGATTCCATGGAGAGCTAATGTACCTCCCTAATCTTTCACATTTCCCCACCTCTGATAGCAATAGCAATAGCAAGTGCATTTCTGTACTACTTATCAGTGCACATAAGCAGTTTACAATCCCTAAGCGTTTTACAATCTGTAAGTTAATTGCCCCCAACAAGCTGGGTACTCATTTTAGCAACCTCAGAAGGATGCAAGCCTGATATATGTGCACATATATTTGAAAGTATGTATGAAAGACATATGAGGGGGTATCCAAAAGTTTTAATGATCACCTTTTTTAAAAATTGACAGAAAGTTTGTTTTGATTTGTAGTTGTTAACTTATCTCTATGTAGTGACTATCTAGATTTATACATTTTTCCCAGTGTATCCTGACCCTTCAAATACCTGATATTGTAGAAGCCTGCAGATTGCGCCTGATGAGGATTTTACACTTTAGTCACTTCTGGCAGAGTCAGTCACAAAAATAAGGGACAATTCTCAGCAATGTGCACTTAGGGACCAATGATGACACCGACAAAATTTCATCAATATGCCATAATAACTTTTGGTACTTTACTATACCCCCACAAGGCGCAATCTGCAGACTTCTACAATATCAGGAATTTGGAGGGTCAAGATGTGCTGGGAAAAATGCATGAAGGTACACAGCAACAATCGTATATTAAGTATGCAACTCTTTAAAGGGCATTATAACAATGACACTGGTAAGTATAATACAAAAAATATTATTTAAATGGCATGGTATTGATGTTAGACATTACATGTGGAATTGTTGCAAGGCAGAGTCAGGATTTTACTCAAACTGCCAGACCAGTGATTCCCAAAATTTGGTCCTGATGTTTTGGACTTCAGTTTTTCAGAAGCCACAGCCAGCTTGGCCAACTGTCAGGAATACTGGGAGCTAAAGTCCAAAACATCCGTGTGATCAAAATTTGGGAATCCTTATGCTAGACCTTTCCCCAGTAGACTTTATTATTTTAGAATAAACATCTCCAGTATCTTCCATTTTCCAAGCTTTAGCACATGAGGCCACTGAGTTTGCAGGTCCTGAATCTAATAATTCCAACTAAAGTAGACCACTTTCCCTCTTGGTTACTAAATGGATTCAGATTGTAGTCTTCAGTGCATTTTTTGAGGTGCTGTGATTTCTTTCATTTCTTTACCCCTCTGGTGCTTCTCCAGACCTTGGAGGTCCTCCCAGCCTGGTATAACTTTCCTCCCTTATTATGCATGGTTTGAGCAATTTTGGCACATGGAGAGCTGTATTTGTAATTCCTGTGATGGCATTTCTGTGATAATGGTGGATACAAGAAAGAGATCAAATGGTTCCAATAAAATTGTTCACTATTTCTTATCTGTATGGAACAGATTGCAATATTTTGTTTTCTGTTTACATATTAAAGAGAAATTTACAAATAAATAAAAATATTCATCATCTGCTAATCTTGAAGTCCTGCAAAAACACTCAAGGGCTAAAAACGCCCTGGGAAGCAGATTCTGGGATTTCCATATCAGTGGCTAGTTAAGATGCCATATGGCCTAGGCAGGTTCTCAGAACAGCATTGTTCATGGGAATCAGTTATAAAATTAATACACAGATGGCATCTCCCCCGGTAAGACTAAACCACCCTTTCCCTACCTAGTGCCCTCCAGATATGGTAGGCTAGATATGTTAGGAGTTGTACCACCATTACATGGAATGCTCTGTTGTGATACCAGAGCCTTTGTGCCACCTGGTGTTGTGGCCACCATGGCCCTTTGCTCACTCTGAGGTAAGAACAAGGTGCCCAGCATTGATCACATAGCTGGACACCTGGTTCTGATCTCAGAGGGAGCTACTTGCCACAGGCAGTATCATGGTGGCACAGTGGGACATGGTATAAACAACTGCTTGGCATTGCAGTGGAGGAAGATCCAGGAAGATCCAGAACAAAAGGTGAGCTTTTTTTTTAAGCATTACAAGGGTGGTATAGAGTGGGTTTGGTGCTGAACTGACTGGACATCGTCTGGAACATTTCCAGCAGAACTGGGGTTTGGGCTGTGCATTGTCCAGACTTATCACCATGGGAATGGGGGAAGGACATTTTATTTGGCCCATGTAGACATGGCCTAGGTGTATCATTCCAGACTCAGATCTGTGGCTTCTATGATTGAGTTCATCCATTGGCCATGTGGTCTTCATCTTTTCCTACTACCTTCTACTTTGCTAGGCATTATCACCTTTTTCTAATGAGTCATGTCATCTCTCAAGCCAAAGTGGTGTAGTGTTTTGAGTGTTGGACTATGACTCTGGAGACCAGGGTTCAAATCCCAGCTCAGCAGTCTAAACTCACTGGGTGACCTTGGGCTAGTCACATGCTCTCAGTCACATGTTCTCAGCTAGTCACATGCTCTCAGCCTCAGGGGAAGGCAATGGCAAACTGCCTCTGAACAAATCTTGCCAAGAAAACCCTAAAACAGGTTCCCCTTAGGGTCGCTGCAAGTCAGAAACAACTTGAAGGCACACAAAAACAAACATGTCATATGTCCAAAGTTCAACAGCCTCAGTTTAATCAATGTGACTTAAAGGAAGGGTTCACATTTGATTTGCTACAGGACCCATTTATTCCTGTTTTTGCTTTCTGTAGAACTCTCCTTCAGCATCACAGTGGTAATGAGTGAAAGCATCTGTCTAAAGTATGATTGCCTCAGTTTCATCATTTTTGCTTCAACTGAGGCCTAGGTTGCTCTCAGATATCTCTACATTATATAAGGTTGGAATGCCAAGATCTAGCAAACAGTATTGGCTGAGAAATTAAAAGACAGTAGCTGGGAAACTAGGGAAACTTGAGAAGAAGGCTGTTGTTGTTTAAAAGATACATGATTCCTTTTCCCCTCAAATGTAAGGCAATGCACTCATGATCCCTAGCCTTTGGCACTTTAGAGGTTCACTTGCATGAATAAAACTGTGAAATGTTTTCTTAATTCATTTTATTGCTGTCTCAGTTCTCTCTCTAATATTTTCCATCCATCCATCAAGCCTTCACCGACTTCATTCTTGTGAATCACAAGCTGTTGTTTATTGCTTTTAACATTTTGCCACAACACTAATGCACATATGGCTGAACTCCTACACTGTGTTTGTGTTGTATAACTCTATATTCACTCTGTTTCCCAGTGGTTACACTAAACCATCCTTCTGCTGAATGTTAGTTTGTGTAACCAGTCATGTGTCTGCCAACATGCTTGCTTGTTGTCCACTTGTGCAACAAGAGATGTATCTTGGCTGTTTCTGTAAGCCCAATGACAAAAGGGGTATATTCAAGGAATTGAGGAACAGTTACACAGCAATTGTACCAGCATGTGCAACCCTGTGTATTAAATATAGTATGCCAACGAGTCTTGTAGCATTTTTGAAACTAGACATTGTGGGAGGGGGAGATTTTTATTCACTTTGGACAATGGCTTTGTTTTGTGTTCCCATACAGAACTGGAGTTCAAAAAGGAACTTTTAAGTGCTCTGCCTCTTCTTTCAGATACAGTATTTTAGTGTTACTTCTGAAAAATGTTGATGAGGCACCCTTACGTAAGACAGAGTCAACTGAAACTAGGCTTGGAAAATCGCTTCCCCCAGACCTCCTTTTTAAAGAGGATTGGGGAAATGATGGCACCGAATGAGCTCTAGGGATACTTCAAAGGAACCCAAGAGAGGAGGAGGGCAGCGGCATTTGCATTCTTAATATGATAGATCAGAAAGGATTTGGGAGGGATGAAAAAAAAAAATCCTCCAGAACTGCTTTTCAGCAGCATGGGACTTACAGCCTGCAAAACCCTGGGGGAAACTCAAGAAGACCTATGGGGATGTGTGCATTCAGGGAGGGCAGAAGTCTCATCTTACCTTTTCTGGATGCCAGTGGAAACTGGTGGCTTCCAGGTCAATTGAGTGGCATTAGAGCAGCTGTCCACAGAGCTGAATTGTACCACCCAAATGGTTCTCGAATTGTGGAATCAGACCCTCAGGGACGGCTCAAGAGTTGCTCACACCAAACATTTCTGTGGGGTATGAGGGGGTATGAGACTTTTCCCAGGGGTACAAGACTATCCCTAGGAGTATGAGGGGGGGGGCATGAGACCTGATCTTTCCTCTTCCTTTTTTCTTCCTCTTCTTCCTCCTCCACTTCCCTAATCTTTTTTGTCCTGAAGGAGAAGAGAAAGGCCAGGTGGGTGCTTTTCTGACTCTCTTTTCGTCCTCTCATGTTCATTCAAACACAGTCTCTCACACAAATTGTGTCTGCCACCCCCTTCCCCCCCCCCACACACAGAGTCATATTCTTCATTTTGTTTTTACGTACTCACATATGCACTTGTTTATGCTCGCATATACACAAGAGAATGTGTGGCTGTAGGAGAGAGAAAGAATAAATATGTGTGTGTGCGAAAGAAAGAAAGAAAGAAAGAAAGAAAGAAAGAAAGAGTTGATATATGTGAGCATTGGTTTATGTGAGCGTGGCTGCATGAGAGACAGTATGTGTAAAAGTTACAGACATCTTGAGTTAGGTATTACATTTGTTTACATAAAACTTTTCTAATTTGAATGATATTATTTCCTTATAATACATTAAAATATGAATATATATGAATATGCCAATGAAAATACACACACTAAACAAAATATTTTCATTCATATACAGTGGTCCCCCGGGTTACAAAAGTAATCCGTTCCGGATTACTTTTCATAACCCGGAAATTTTCGTAACCTGGGGGACCGCTTTATTTGCCGGACCGCGCGGCAAATTTAAAGGGGCTGCGCAGTTTTTCCTTTTGGATCCCGGGGTTTTATTCGTAAGCCGGGGCCGTTTTTGTGGGCCCGGCTCTTTCATACCCCAGGGTTTTTGTACCCCAGGGTATTCGTAACCCAGGGGACCACTGTATTACATTGAGCAGTGTGTGTGTGTGTGTGTGTGTGTGTGTGTGAGTGAGTGAATCCACATGTAAAATGTAAAGAGAGTCACAATAGTTAAAGGTTTCAGAACCCCTGGTTTATAGTAATAACTCAGTTAACAAAGTAGATTTATTCATCTGCATTATTTAACAGAAATGTTGGTACGGGGGCCGAAATAACATGAAAGGAGTAGGGGGAGGATTCTATACCACACATGCACACACCAAAAGAGCAATCGAACATGTTTCAGCAAACTTGTTATTCAAAACTAACAATGTGACATGTGAAATGAAACAACTAGGCCATGTAAGCCTTGCATAAGTAAACAAAAAACATTTTGGAACTTTTGGGGATCACTTGAAGGCTTCTGCCAATATGCACCCAGATATGAGTTTTTCTTTTCCCAGATTCCACTTTTCTTCTGTTTTATATTTTGGTGGCCAAACATACAAATCTATACATTAAAAATATGTTCTCAGGCTAATTCGCTGTACCCTTTTCACCTGTGTTTTGCTGTTCACGCAAGCTCAGTAAGGGATTTGTGAGCCAGAAGCTGTTTACCTTGTCAGTTGTAGGCAGGCACAAATGAATACAAGAGGCTTGGCTAAGATAGAAACCCATTATTACTTAGCTCAATCTATATTGCATTGTTCACTGCAAACAAGCTGCTATAATCAAACACTGAAAACTTGTATTTCTCCAAGCTGTCAAAAGTTATATTCTAGTATACCTGAGTAGAGTGGTTGATTCTTCAATACCTGTGCAGGGTTTTTGATGATAGAATGATTTGGAAGTCTCTCATTTATATGGTTGCCATAAGTCAAAGTCAATATGATGCCAGTTAACAACAACAGCAATGTATTCCTCATTGCTTCTGAGAGATGATGCCTCCATAAATATATCTGAACCCCCTGTTATTGCTTTTATTTTGTCTTAAGTCCTTGGGCAAAGTGGAGAGGGCTAGCCAACAGGAGCTCCTTAATTCCTATCCTTGTAATCCCCAGTGCCGCCTTCTCCACCTTTACCAGAGGGAAGCAAGAATATGAATAATCCAAAGTAAAACCACTTTTCTCTCCCTTCCCTCTGGAAAAGAAAGCTATCGCTGCATGTGCCAAGTAACCAAAAGCACTCTGAGGCTTAACAGAGGGTTTAAGAAAGTTTTGTTCTAAGTAAGAAAGATGACATCAGGTTTCTAGGTCTTGTGTCTTAGAGCATCCTTCCCCAGACATAGTTTAGAAAGTTGCAAAGTTGCAGAAACAGATTACATTCCAAAGATGCCTTGGGACTGACAACCAAAATCCCTGGTGCTCCCTAACTAAAAATTGTCTCTTGTCACTTTCAGAGAAGTAGACCTTCTGTTCTCACTATGCAAAGGGTTCTTGTAGCACTTTTGAGACAAACTGAAAGAAAGAAGCTGGTAGCACAAGCTTTCATAGACTTAAATGTAATTCCTTGGATGCATGGAGTGACCTTTATGAGCCCACTATGTGAGTGAATAGCAATAGAAATGCAAAACTTGTGGGCATCATGATGAGGTGACAAGTTCAGTTTTAATGATAACTATGTGAGTGGTGTAAGGAGTTATTGGAACATAATGTGATACCAGTTGGAAACCAGAAAGGAGATGTGATGAAATGACCAAGACTGCTATAATCTGTGTAGTGTGCCAGGAAACCATTGTCTCTGTTCAACCTTCTGTTGATGGACTGGAGTTTGTGGCTATCTTCCAATTTGCTGTTTTGCTTTCCAGTCTTCTTTTGTAGTTTTTTGTTCAAGGACCACTGTTCTGAGATTCACTATTCATACATTTTCTACCATACTCACTCTAGGCAACATCTTTCATCCTGCCTTTGTCCATTGTTAAAACTGAACTTATCACCTCATCCCCATACCCACAAGTTTTGCATTTCTGCTATTCACACACACAGCCTGCTTATAAAGGTCTGTTCCTAGAGACTTTACTCCATGCATCTGCAGAAAAGTAGACTTAAGTTTATGAAAGCTTATGCAGCCAACTTCTTTCTTTCTCTCAGTTACCATATAAACTCAACTATAAATCAAGAGTGGGTTTTAGAGCCAAAATTATGGATATTGATGTGACCCATGGATAAGTCAAAGGGAGTACCTAGGGGTATGTAACAATGGATCTAAAGAATGAAAGAAAGGAAAACAATGCCAAAGATCTAGCAGGCATAACTCTTTGTGCTCACCCTAAAGGCTGAATGGATGAGAGAGTAGAGGGGGGGTCAGTGCTTAAAGAACATATTACACTCCTGCCTTTCACTATGGGATGGTTTTTTTTAAAAAGAGTTAACATACAGTACTTACATTGATCCATGGATTAACCAACTCATTTTTGGAGTCAATTTTTTTTACTAAAATTTCTAGACTTATACATGAGTATATACAGTAAAGTCATCCCTCCATATCCACAGATTCTTTATTCACAGATTCAAGCATCCACGGTTTGAAAATATTCAGAAGTATATAAAAATATATTCTAAAAAGCAAGCCTTTGTTTTGTCATTTTATACAAGGGACACCATTTTATGAGCCGTTATATTTAACAGAACTTGAGCAGTGTCAGATTTTGGTATCCACAGGAGGTCCTGGAACCAAACCCCAGTGGATCCCAGGGGCCCACTGTAGTCTCAGAGGTGCTACAAGGTAGCTATATGTACTGATCTGGACTAACACGGCTATGTCTTTGAATTCTACCACTTCAGTTCTCTGGTTTTCTCATGGCAAAGGCAGGAGCAGCAGGAGTGTTTGGAAATCAGCCTCTATCAGCCTTCCTCATGCAGATTGTCAGTATCCCAAGGAGAACTTGAAAGAACAGACCAGAAACCCCCCTGACTTCCAAACATCCCATTTAACATCTCTATACTCACAGAAGCTTGATTGGCAAAGGATATCTCCCCCGATCTTATGTAACCCTTTGCCATCCTAAGTGATAAATCAATCCCTTGTTAGTTGGATGTAGCTTGGTTCAAAGCCACTAGATAAGACATGAGTGCATTGTCACATACACCCCTTAAAAAATAATCCTCTGTTGTCATCCTGTCCATTATGATCCACATGAAGATAAAGGTCCAGAAGCACAGGAAATTTTGTTGCCGATTTCCCTGTGTGCCTCTCTGCATCGGCAGAAAACCTCTGGTATCTGGGAGACCTGCTGTTCCATGCTGAGCGAGGGCTGCGGTGTTATTAAATGGATTTTGTTTTTAATTGTGTTGGGGGATTTTACCGTCTGGCAAGAAGAGGCCCCGGAAATGGACTTTTCAGCCAGGCTCATTTAAATACATTCATGAATGCACAAAAACACTGCCAGCCACTCTTGCCTTGCCCAGTAGCATGTGTTGGCTGAAACATCTCGGATTTACAGTAATCCCCTTTCCCCTTCAATAACCCCCTTAGTATCTCCAACAGGTCCTTGCCCCCCTCTCACTCCACCTTTGCTTGGCTTTTGATTAGTCTGTTATTTTCTGCAACTCATTTAAGGAACTTTTCAGCCTTGGGCCCACGGGAAGAAAGCACAACGAAGAACATTCCCATTATATTTGAATAGTGTCAGAATTTAGGAAAGTTTCTTTTTCTTCTCCCTCAAACAGAATGTTCACTATGTACTTATTTTTTGTATCTGGAATTTCTTAGTGTTGCTTGCTGAAAATAAAACATGAAGGAGCTCAGTGCTTACAAATGTTTGCCTCTGCTTCTCTAGAATGTGCATTTATTAAATTACACTTTAAAACTATGTCCGTACAATGTACCCTTCAACACTTCACAGATTAACACAGATGGACACATGTCACCAAAGAACATCAGAGCATGGTCAAGTTGGCACAAGTTATTACTGAGGAAGAACACACAAGCTAGGAGAAGAGGCAGCAGTCTGCTTTTGCCTGATTCTACTGGGAAGGGCAAGATTCTGCATCCTCCTCTCCCTGCTACTGAGTTAAGTTTGCACTTTGAACTTAGTTTGCAGCAACTGAAGTAAGGTGAAGGCAAGAGGGGGAAAGTGAAAAGTAGAGAAAGAAACGGGGATATTTTTTTTTAAAAAAAAAATACAGCTGAGAAAGTGGGATGACAGAGAATTTAATTGGGACTGTCCCATTCAAACCAGGAGACATTTTGGGGTGGAAAATATAGGCATGTTCCAAGATGTTTATGGTTCTGTATTTGATGCACAGGAGATGTAGTATCAGGGGTGTAACTATGGGACGGCAAAATGAAAGCATTCCTCCCAAATAAGAATTGTACCCCTCCAACAGGTTTTCTGAGGAAAAAAATAACCTAAAGGTACTGGATCCTGTCTGATTTTGGAAGCTAAGGAGGGCCAGCCCTGATTAGCACTTGGATGGGAGATCACCAATGAATGCCCAGTGCTGTAGACTATATTTCAGAGGAAGGAGCTGGCAAAGCCATCTCTCAGTATTCCATGCCTAGGAAAAATCCATGAAATGTATTGGGTTGCCATAAGTCCACATGCAACCTGAAGGCACATATACACACACATGGGTTTTCCTGTAGTCTAAAATAAAAAGAGGTTTTCCATTTTGCTTCTCTCCAAGTGTATTTCCTGAAGGGAGGCTGGAAGAAAGTCATGAGAATGAGGCATTGTGGGCATTCTTGTCATAAGTGTCTATGGTTTTTTTTTCCTAAACTAAAAAAAAAAGTATGGAGGAGAAGAGGAAGAAACCTTATTTCTTTTGTCCTTTGCCAAGGAATAGCAACTTTAAACACCTGTAAAGGTCCCATAACTGCATCACTACACCTTTAACCAAAGGTGTTCAAAACAGAGCTGGAAAAAGGATCTTCCCCTCCCAACAGTCAATGTGAGATGGTCATTTCATCCCTAAAAGTAGTGCCTGTATAATTCTAGCATACCTTTCTCGCAGGCTAGGAATGCACCCCACAGCTAGCCTGACTTCAGCCATTTTGCATAGCTCCATCTCATCCGGGGCGGTCACACCCCAGCAACCGTCAAGGATTAAAATCTCAGGACTTGCAAAGCGAATCTCGCTTTGCCATCTTTCTTTCAGCCTCCCTCGTCATTCTGTGACACTAATGCCGGCGAAAGAGAGATTAGAAGAGCGACTATTGAGCTAAGTGGAGACTGCAGCTGGGAGATAAGTGAGCTGGCCTATCTCTCTGGAGCTGGGTTGTTCAACTTCACTCTCTCGGAACCGTTCTGACTTGGAAATCTTAACCTGAATATGCAATGTTAAAAAAATAAATAAATTATTGGGACTTGCAGATATTCTTCTCTCCATCCTCAGCACTGCCAGAGAAATGCATGGATCATTTAATGGGCCCAGTGAAACTTTGCTGGTGGGAGGCATGTTTAGCCAAAACTTGAAAACTCATTCAAAGGATGATGTCTTATTCATTGGCATCAAATGCAGCAGGATGACATTGATGTGGCCAAAGCCTGGGTACACCTGGGTGCTTTCACTTCTGTGGAGTTCATGGTTGTATCTGTTCATTAGCAAAATGCAGAGCTCAGGAAAGTTCCCTTTTTTGAACCACAACTCTGGCTGCATTCACACTGCAGAAATAATCCATATTAGCACCATGGCTCCATGCTGGGGAATTTTGCAATCTGTAGTTTCGTGAGACATTTAACCATCTCTGTCAGAGACCATTGGTGCCACAACAAGTTATAATTCACAGACTTCCATAGTACTGAGCCATGGCAGTTAAATAGTGTCAACGTGGATTATTTTTTAACATCCAGACGCAACATCCCAGAATTTTCTGCCAGCATGGCCACTGGCCAGGTACAGCCTCACCGTGGATGAGCAAAACACATAGATGCTCTCCAGAAGTGTTCTGTAATGGACAGTACTGAGTTAGGTGGACCAGTCGTCTGACATTGTACAAGCAGCTGCCTATGTTCTCTGATATTTCACAGAGGAAAAATGAGATCCATGTGTTTAAGCAAAACCAGGATGCATCTGTACAATTTGTGCAGTTTGATACGACTTCAACTGCCATGACTCAATGCTATGGTATGATGGGATTTGTAATTTTGTGAGCTATTGAGTCTTTTCTGTCAGAGAGCTTTGGTGCCACAACAAACTATGAGTCCCAGGATTCCACTGGATGCAGCCGTGGGAGTCAAAGCGGTGTCCAACTGCATGACTTCTACCATGCAGGTGCAGCCTCAGACTCTTGTTATGGCAAGAGGTATTAATAAGGTAGAACACGGCCCCAGGTTGAGGACATGGTGTCTTAAAAATCTTTGATTTATAGAGTAACTAAGTTAAAGCTGACTTGATGGCAATGAGCAACAACTGAGAATTCTCTCTCAAAAACGTCTACTTCGGAAAAGTCAGCTAGAGACCTCTTCCTCCATGTGCCTTGGCTCAACAGCTGGTTAAGAAGTCCTCCCTCCATTCCAACCGTCATTGCTCTGGCCTCTACGGGAGAGAAGAGTAGCTGGATGGACTTGATTCCCTTTCAGTGCCATTCCCTTCTTCTTTTGTGTTGTGTCTCTTTAGATTGTAAACCTGAGGGCAAGGAACTTTTAAATTAGCAATCTGTAAATTGCTCTAAGAGCCTTTGTGGCTGAAGAGTGAGGTAAAAGTACTCTAAATAAATAAATAAATAGATTCGAAGTACCTCACCAAACTACATGTCTCAGAATTAGGCCACATCCACATTGCAGAAATAACCCAGTTTGAGACTGCTTTAACTGCTGTGGACTTCTGGGAATTGTAGTTTTGTGAGCCATTCAACTCTCGTGCCACAATACACTGCTATTCCCAGAATTCCATAGCACTGAGCCATGGCAGTTAAAGTGGTGACCACCTGGATTATTTCTGCAGTCCCTGCCAAAGTGGACCAGTTGGAGAGTATGGCGTGTGTTTGTGTGTGTGTTATCTTGCTTTCAGCAGAGAGAAGTGCTTCATAGTGTGCTGAATACCAGATAATTTTGCAGATACTTCCCGAAGTGTGGTTGATTTTGTATAGAGCATCTGACCCATGACTGAACAACCCCCTCCCCCCCCCATTCTTCTTTTTCTTTTATTGTATTTCCCCATTTAGTCTGTAAAGGAACGTGACCTTAACTTTCTGAGACGCAGGAGAAAAGTGTCCCTGCAGGGTACCATTTGCAGCAGAAATAATTTTTCATTTTCTACTCACTCAGGTTTAATGTCCCATGATTTTTTTTCCTCCTTAAGGATTATGGACCTAAGGATGTATGTCTTGAACAAGCTTTCTCTCCCCTTGAAAACAAGTGATAATTTCAGGGTTTTGCTTAGTTAGCACCAATAGAGGAGGGCTGTTGCTTAGATGGGGAAAAATCGATCATCCCATTATGGTTCCACGTTTAAAACAGGACACATATGGATAGTACAATTACGGGCAATGGAATAAGTGGTACAGGAGAAGACTAGGGATGACAGAGGTTGGATATCACATCAGATATTATGTAAATAAATTCCTTTGATAAAAAAGTAGGGCCGTATGATTGTTGGGCTGGGACTCTGGGAGACCAGGGTTCAAATCTCTGATCAGCCATGGAAACACACTGGGTGAACTCGAGCAAGTCACACTCTCTGAGTCTCATAGGAAGGCAAACTTCCTTCTCTCAACAAATCTTGCAAAGAAAACCCCATGATAGGGTCACCATAAGTCAGAAATGACTTGAAGGCACACAACATATCACAGTCACACTCCTCTTTAACATATCCAGAGGAGGGTGATCAAAATGGTGAAAGCTCTGGAAGCCATGTCCAATGAGGAATGATCTAGGGAGCTGGGGATGTTTATCCTGAAGAAAAGGGTAAGGGGTGACATGATAGCCATGTTTAAAAAATGTGAAAGGATGTCATATTGTGGATGGAGTAAGTTTGTTTTCTGCTGCTCCAGAAACTAGCACATGGAGCAATGGATTCAAACTGCAATCAATCAATCAATCAATCAATCAAAGATTCCAGCATTAGGAAGAACTTCCTGATGGTAAGAGCTGTGCTTTGATGGTGTCCTCCTGCATGGCAGAATGGGGTTGGACTGGATGACACTTGGGATTTCTTCAACTCTATGATTCTATGAAGAACAGTAGCTACTACTGCTACTACTACTACCACGACTACTGTCAGAATGGCTATTATGAGCAGTAAATGGGGTGGAGAGACACCTTTTCTTGTTCTCTCAGTGCAGATTGCATAGTCCAATGACAAGGTGTATCTCTGATGCCCAGTAACTCTGCAGGTCACTATCCATTAAATATAGTGGATTCTTCCTCTCAATAATCCATATTTTTCCTCTGCTAGTTAACACTCTGACGTAATTGAGATGCTACATGGACTTACAGCAGATCTTTGAAAATGTTACCTTTGGAGGCATGAATGATACTTTGTTCATGGATTGGAATAGTACAGATTCTCTTGATGATATTGAATTGCAACTCCCAGAATTATTCACCATTGACTGTGATGCTTATTGCTTCTGGGAGTTGTAGTTTCACAACATCTGAAGGAACCCAAACTATTCTCATCCCTTTGTCAGTCCCAACTAGGGTAGACTCATTGATTCAATACAACTGAACTATGTGTTGACTCACTCTTCATCCAATGGGTATATTGAAGCTGGGATGAACAAATAGGATTCAAAGCTAAAACTACAACATCCAGAATCCCCTAGCTCACAGGGGCAGGAGCCAAGGCAGATTGTTGGTTTTCTGGGAGTCAGACTTGAATAAGTGACCTTTGGTTCAGAGACAAGAGCTTTGTCCACCTTCTTGGATTATTGCAACCAGCAAATTCTTCTGATGCTTGCGGATTTCTGGTTTCTGTGGGAGCCAGCAATCTTGTTAAAATGAAAAATGCACCCACCCTCTTGCCATTCTTATGTCCCTGGAAATGAACGCTGATAGTGTAGGTTGAAATGCTGGGAGATTAGGAAAATGTGCATTGTCAGCAAAGGAAAGAGAAATTGGAGGGAGGCAGGAAATGCTGTTTGTGAAGGCTTAGGAGGTTGACAAAAACCTATGCCCTCCCTTGCTGGGGAGATAACTGATGATCTGATGCCATAGCCTAGATGGCGATAAACTGAATCACAATGGAAATAAATCCAGAGGGATTAGAAAAAAAATGAAAGGCTGTGCAATTCCATTTCTAGCATCATTTAGAAAAACGTTGCCAGGTTATAGGGGCCAGGAGGGAATATATACAAGGAACCTTGGACAGACAAGCCATGGATCAGGAGTAACCACATAGGGAGGCCATGGCCCATTTTGTAGCTGTTTTCCCCCTTTCTCTGTCCAGCTTCTAATTCTGAGGTTTGCTTACTGCAGGGCTTTGGCCAAATCACTGTAGATTCTTGCGGTGAAAATAATTGGCTCTGTAAAGAGGCCAAGAGGAAAGGATTGGCTTCATCTGAAATGTTTGCCTCTTGGAAAAGCTGCCAACTAAGCTGTGACTTTCCTGCTGGGTGAAGCATTTGTGTTGTCTAAGCAAAGCAGAGTGGGTTCAATCCACAATTGTGGGGAAACAGTGGGAGTGAATTAACACTCACGCTCAAATCTCTCCTTCAGTTTTCTGGACCATCTGTTGATGGATTGAATCTGCAGCAAGGCTGAGATGAAAGATTACCCATTTCGTGCTCCCTCTCTCCAGTTTACAAGCCCATGCAGAGGTGGGCACAGGCAGATCTATCTGCTTCACTCCCCCCGCTGAATTTTGTGCTCTGAATTTTGTGAATTTTGACAAATTCTGATTTAAAAACAACAAACTGAATCCATTCTCAACCATCCCAATGTACAAGTAGCAAATTTGGGAGAGCATCAGATTTTCAGGTAGTTAGTAGGGATGTATTTCTTTGTTGAAAGCCAGAGTGATGGAATACTTTTAGTGTTGGTCTAGGACTCTAGGAGACCAGGATTTGAATCCACACTATAGGATTGTCTGTCCCACACTATAATCACCACAGGGCGATTCTCTCAGCCACAGAGGAAGGCAATGGCAAGCCTCTTCTGAGTAAATCTTGCCAAAGAGAGGCAGTGTGGTATAATGTTTTGAGTGTTGGACTAGGGCTCTGAGAGCCTAGGGGTGCATCTACACTGTAGGAATAATGCAGTTTCACAACACTTTATTGTCCACAACTCCAGTGTACAGAATCTTGGGATGTGTACTTTTGTACAGCACAGTTTGGCAGAGAAGGATAATGATCTTGTAAAGCTGCACATCCCAGTATTCTATAGGATGGAGCTAGAGCACTTATCATAGTGTGAAACTGCATTATTTCTACAGTGTGGATGACGCCTGGTTTGAATTCGGGCTTAGCCAAGGAAGAAAAAGGATATGGATAAACAAAGGTAAACATGATGACAACAACAAGGATGACAGCAGTATGAGAATGAAGAGCTACACTTTTTCACCTTCAGCACTGGGGCCCTAGAGGCTTGGAGCAATTGCACCAATGGAGTCATTGATAATGTGGGCCTTGGTGTGCCTTCTGAGGCTGAGAACTGTGATTTGTCAATGGAATATTATACTCCTTCAGACTCAAAGAAAGACAATGGCAAACCCTCTCTGAATAAATCTTGCTATGAAAACCTTGTGTTAGCTGTGCTTTACGGTTGCCATAAGTCAAAAATGACTTGAAGGCATACAGTACCAAATTTCTTTGCTAAACTCCAAGTGATTATCTTGCTGTTGTCAGCAATTCACAGTTGACGATGTACTATGTACAGACTTTCCATATGGTTTTGTGCAAACAAAACAGCAATTTCTGTGTATGAAACAGCATTTTCTGCACAGAAACTAATAAAAATGGCATACAAGTTTTGTGCAGAGAGAGTCTCAAACTGCAAAGATTTGCTTCCGTCCAGGATTCTCCTAACCAGGGTTGTTTTGCCACTCAAGAAACACTTTTCTTAAGCATTTGTTGAATACTTTCAAATATCCTTTCCATCCATAGTTGAGACTCCCTTATCCAAAATGCGGTGTTTGGAGGGGGGATTTTGAAATGCTGTATTTGCACACATGTATATAACGAGATACCTTGGAGATGAGACCCAAGTCGAAACACAAAATTCATTTATGTTCCATATGCACCTTGTAGATCTAGCCTAAAGGCAATTTCATACAATATTTAATAATTTTGTGCATGAAACAAAGTTTGTGTACAGTGAACTATCAAAACGTGATGTCTCAGTTACTATCTCAGCAACTGATGAAAAATGTTTGTGGGTTTTGGCATATTTTCGATTTCAGAATTTTGGATAATGGAGATTCAACATGTAGAAGCATAAGAAGAAAAAAAGTTGGTCTATAAGAATCAGATAATTTGATTTATTTATTCAGTATTGTTTACACTCACCAGCAACAGCTCTTGAGGATTGTTATTGTGTACCTTCAAGCATTGCTTAATTATGGAGATCTCTTATGTGGTTTTCTTGGCAGATTTTGTTCAGAAGGAGCTTGCCATTGCCTCCCTCCAAGGCTGAGAGAGTGTGACTTGTCCAAGGTCACCCAGTGGGTTTCTATGGTTTAGTAGTGATTCAAACCCTGGTCTCCCAGGGGCTTTCTAGACCGCCCAAAAGGGGCGGTCCATTCTCGCCCCAAGAAGCAGTGAGAAGGGGCCAAGGCTACCGCATCGGCAGCCTCAGAGGCCCTATTCTGCCACTTCTGAAGGCTGCAGGGAAGCGGTTAACTGCCGCTTTCCTGTGGCCTCAAAGCTGGGTGCAGCAGGTGCCCTGGGCGCCCGCTGCACTCTGCTTTCCTTGGCAGTGCCGAGGGGAGAAAAGGGCCGCTGCCATGGCCCTTTTCTCCCCCAGGTCCTTGGCGCAGCCGTTTAAAGGCTCTGCCAAACATCCAGAAGCAAGAAGGAGCTCCTTTTTTTGCGTCGTGGAAAGGATGTGCTTGGAGCTCTCCAGTGGAGCCATGATGGTGCGCCTGTATGGACACTGCCATTTTAAAATGGCAGCATCCATATGGTTTAGGGTTAGGAAGGGACTAAACGCTGCACCCTCCCTAACCCTAAACGTGCCTTTTTGAGCCCTTAAGGTGCCGCTTCCTGCCCATCTAGATCAGGCCACAGTGTCCTAGTGCAACACCCAACTACACTACACTGGATCTTATGAGGATAACAATTTTGAATTTTGCTCAGCTGTACTGGTGATGTCAAGGATCCAGTTTTGGGCCTTTTACACGTTAAAGGACTTTGGTATAGAACTGCAGCATGAATTTCAGTGACTTCTCTATCGTTACTTCTCAACTGCATACCAAGGGCTAAATTATCAATGGCTAAATTGGTATAATTGCTCCAAGGTTATTGCAGGTAAGAAGGTGTGGCTTGCTTCCTCTTCTTCCATAGAATGTTATTATCAATGTTATTTTTGAGAAGAAGAACCCCTTGATGTCGTCTGCATAGGAAACTCTCGCTGCAGAGATGGTTGCGCACTTTTGTCCAATATAGAAGAAGCAATATTTCATCCTAAGTCACAGAAACAGAATTGTCTATGTAGCATCCTTGTGCATAGAAATACTCATGCACATTTGGATAGAGTCATAGAATACTAGATTTAGAAGAGGATCTGCACATCCCCCATGTTGTTATGGAGGAATATACAAAACATTCACAACAGTTGGACATCCAGCATATTTTTTAAAAAATATATATATAAACATTCCACCACTCTTTGAGGTAACACATCCCATTGCCAAAAAGATCCTACCATCAGTAATTTCTTCCTAATGTTTAGATGGAATCTTTTCTTGTAGCTTGTATCTGTTGTTCCTTGCCCTAGTCTCTGAATCTGCAGAAAACAAGCCTTCTCCATCCTAGTATGTAGCATTCTAAGTTCATCTTTGTATCTACCCTACCAGTCTTCCTAGATTTTTTAAAAAAGTAAATGAAATTCCCAAAAATGACTCCAAATGCTCTATAGGATGTATGAGAAGCATGGTCCCCATGCTTTTGCCTCCAGGCCAATTTAGGTGCAGGAGAAGTCTGTTTAAAAAAGAGGAAATGGAAATGCCTAGCTGGGATATTGTTGTGGCTTGTTGTGTTGTATTTATGTACATATCTGGCATCTTTGTTTGCTACCCTTCAGCTAAAATAAACAGCAGGGAGGCTCACAAGTTAGGAAGCTAAAAATACAATGGAAGTCAATAATTAATAACTGTACTGTAATGTAGCAATTCAATTAAAGCGCAACATGAAAATGTGAAAATTGCAAAAGCCGTGAGTCAGGCAACAATGTAATAAAATCTAGCAAAAGAATAGAAGAACCCCAAAGGCTTTCATGGCCTGCATACATAGGTGTTTTTTTTTTGTGGGTTTTTCAGGCTATGTGGCCATGTTCTTGAAGAGTGTATTCCTCACGTTTCACCAGCATCTGTGGCTGGCATCTTCAGAGAATGTTGGCATGGAAGTGAGTGGGGTATATTGTGTGAACCTGGGTTGGGAGGAATGATTTCCAGGTTAATCTGTGTATTGTTCGGTTGTTGATGGCAAGGTCTCAGGGTGTCTCTTTAAGTAGTGATCCATTGTCTGTTGGGAAAAACTCTGGGTGGTTTTCATTTGCACGTTCTGGGTCTTGATTTTAATGTTTTTCAGGATTGGTTGCCAAACTTTGTTTATATATACCCCACTCACGTCCATGCCACCAACCTCTGTAGATGCCAGCCACAGATGCTAGTGAAACATCATGTATAAACTATTCCAGCACTTGGCCACATAGCCCAAAAACCTCACAAAAAAAAATAATAATAGAAGATTCATTTACAAACCTGCTGTGAAAATACACCCCATGAGGAGTGGCTTAGGGAGCTGGGAATGTTTAGCCTGGAGATGAGATGATCAAGAGGTGATATGATAGCCTTGTTTAAGTATTTAAAGGGGTGTTTTACTGAGGATGTAAGAAGCTTGTTTTCTGCTACTCCAGAGAATAGGATGCAGAGCAATGGATTCAAACTACAGGACCAGACATTCCACCTCAACATTAGGAAGAATTTCCAGACAGTAAGAGCTATCTGACAGTGGAATGCATTGTGGAGTTGAAGGCTTTCGTGGCCAGCATCCATAGTTTTTTGTGAGTTTTTCGGGCTGTGTGGCCATGTTCTAGAAGAGTTCCTTTCTTGGAATGCATTGCCTTGGAGTTCTGTAGACCAGCCTTCTTTGGAGGTATTTAAAGAGAGTCTGGATGGTCATCTATCAGGAGTGCTTTGTCAGGGTCTGAGGAGTGGGTGGCCTTGACACAAGATGAGCTTCAAGGGCTGAGACCATGGATGATGAAATGCAGAGAGTCTAAGGAGGAAGAAGCCCAATCCACAAACCATGATATGTCTAGGCAAGGCAAGGCAAGACAGCATTCCAGGAACCCCAATGGCTGCAGGTTGAGTCAAGAAACATCCTGAGGCTAAGGCCAAGTTCCATGAGTCCACTGGGCCAGAGGCAGGAGAACAGACCACGTTCTAAGCACAACAAGGCAGAGTACCAGGAGTCCAATGGATTGGACACAGGAAACAGACCTAGGGATCAAGTATGGCAAGATTAGAGAGAAAAAGCAAAATGCAACAAGGGCAACTACAGGCAACACAGAAGACCCTGTTGCTGTGGCAAGGGGTGAGAGATCAATGCAGCCCCTAAATGGCTGTAACTCCAGTTGCTCCAGCTGCATTGCATGAGTTGAGCTGGCTGTGCCTGATGATTTAGCCCTGATCCTTCCAGGATTTTGGCAGCTGGGGCCAAATCCTGCAAAGACTTTCTATTTAGGAAGCTAAGTTCACCAGTTTCCAGGGCTCATATAAAGTTCAGCCTAAAAATTTGCCTTCCCACTGAAAAAAATAAATAAAACAATGGTCTTCACTGGATTACAAATAAATACTGGACTAAAGAGGCTGTGTATGCACTGCAGAAATAATGCAGTTTGACACCGCTTTAGCTGTCATGGCTCCACCCAATGAAATCCTGTGATTTGTAGTTTGTTGTGCCACCAGAGCTCTCTGACAGAGAAGGCTAAATTTCTTCCAAAATGACAAAATCTCCGGATTCCACAGCATTGCATTATAACAATTATAGCAGTGTCAAACTGCATTATTTATGCAATGCAGATGCAATCTGAATGCCAATTGAAAAGGAATACCAGAAAACCATGGGTGGATGAGTATGTTGGCTTTGTTGGTGCCATTAAAGATATCTAAAATCCCACAGCATGGTGCGACTAGTTGGCTGGCACCTTCAACAGCAGCGCTCAGTATGCAGGTCCCAATAGTCATTTATAAATCCACTCTGTCTCCTTTAATGGTCCAGATGAAGTCTCTTGTTCAGCAATGTGCATCCATCTCCTGCATCCTTCTCACTGGGATTAATAGGCCTGGCACTTACTAGCCCATCAAAATGAGTCTTCTTCCCAGTGGATTCTGTCTGTAGCTACACAGGAGGCTAAGAATCCTATATTTCACAGGAGGTTCATACCATCTTTCCCTTCCATGAGTCCAGAGGAAAAATGAGATTAGCATCGCAGATGGTTATGCTTGGGGGACTATAGATATAGATATGGACTGGTTAATATGTTCATTTTCTGAGACCCATCTATTCTAGCTAACATCACAGGGGAGCTAAAGAAAGATCTTTACTGCTGATGTATATTTTTGTCATGATAGTGTTTGAAACAACACTATATAGAAGTCAGTAGAACTCCATCAGAGACGATTCTCATAAAATTGTCACCATATGTCACCTGCAATAAATATTTGCTGTTTCTTGGTGGTACCATCCCAATGTATTTCTGGAATGCATGTGCTGTTTTTAATTTTATTTTAGCTCATAAGCAGAAAGTTCTTTAAACATGATCACTATAAATTCTTCTTTGCCTTAGAACCAGTGATGGCTGGTTCCACAATGAAGGAAACTATGCTGTTTTGGTCACACCACATCTAGAGGTCTATTTCTAGGAACCTCCATTCAAGAAAGATGGAGACCAAAATGATCAGAGATATGGAAACCAAGCCTTGTGAGGAATGGCTTAGGGAGCTGGGTATGTTTTATCTTGAGAAGATTGAGAGGTGATATGATAGCCATTTTTAAATATCTGAAGGGACGTCATGTGGAGGATGGAGCAAACTCATTTTCTCTGGGGATTAGGATAGAAACCAGGCGAGTCAAATTGTAAGAAAAGAGATCCCACCTATTAAGAAGAAGGTCCTGAGCCACTCAACAGTGGACTAGACTGCCTCAAAGGAAAGGATGGTGGACTTTCCTTCTTTGGAAGTCTTTAAACAGGTACAGAAGAACCATATTTTAGGACTTTGTATTTGTGCTCATGCAGGGATTTGAATGAAAAGACCCTGGGAGTCACTTCCAACTATGTGACTCCAAAATTTCTCTGATTCGATTACTCCAAACACTGCTGTTTTAACCCAGTCTTTAAAGAAGTTATCTAAGGTGTCAAATCTTATTAAATATTTTCAGAATAACGTTTGACAGCTTGGACAGCTCTTTTAAGGTTCGGCTAGAAACCTGAAGTAGATTCACTCCAGCGCTGGCCCAAGAACCAATGGTCTCCACTGACTCAGAGAGGGGCTATAATTTTGAGCTGTTTCCTTGACTTGCACATGGGATAAATTAAGAAGGAGGCAGAAAGGTCAGAAACTAATTAATTAATTAATTTGCTCTTTTATATCCAAGTATCTCTGAGCGGCATACAGTAAAATCAATTTAAGCTTCTCGAGACCATTAAAAATTGTACGGACAATTTAAACAAAGTAGAGGCATATTAAACAATATGAGAAGTTAAAATAAGAGTTTAAAGCCTGTTTAAAACAGTTTTAAGACAATTTAAAACCATGTGGATATAATGTTATGGGTTGAACATATTGAGGACCAAAAGATTTGAGAGGTCATCTTTTTACTTGGCACCAGAATACCTATAGTGTTGGCACAAATTTGAACGTTTAAGGGAAGGGCATGTTACGCTTGGGATGCCACAACGAAGGATGACAGATCTTCTCAGAATGGATTGCACCCAGTGGTGAAAATTAACTTGGAAGGAAAATGTAAATGACAAAGTATTATAGAATCATGAATTTGTTTTCCAGAGAAAATTAAGTTATGGAAGAAACAAGTACTGTTCTATTTAAATATTTAAAACTAATGCCCTCCAACTGTCCCAGTTTTACTGGGACAGTCCCAATTAATCCTTTGTTGTCCCATGGTTTCATTTGCCTTTAAAATGTCCCAGTTTCTCTCTCCTCCACTCTTCTCTCTTTGTCTTCCATTGCTTGCTTCCATTGCTGCAAACTGAGGGCCCATACAGACTAGCCACAAAAAAGCTGCTTTGGGTCACTTTGGAGGTATGCTGTTTAAATGCTGCATGCGTCCCAAGAGCCAAGAGCCATGCCAAAGCCATGCTCCAACTTCTGGCCTCTTAAGATGGCCATCTGTCAGGGATGCTTTGACTTGGAGTTCCTGCATGGCAGGGGGTTGGACTGGATGGCCCTTGTGGTCTCTTCCAACTCTATGATTCTATGATTCTATGATTCTAAGATGCACATGTCATTTAAACAGCATACCTCCAAAGTGCCCAGAAGCAGCTTTACTGTGGCCTATCTGTTCAGACTTATTTGAGCTCAGTAGGCTTAGATAAAAGCAATGTGCTGCAGCATCTTCTAGCCTGTGCATTCTTCACCACAGTCTGATGTTCCTTAGCCACATGTCTCCAGGATTTCATCTGTGAAACCTCAGATGGTATACAAAAAACAGCTTGGTAAAGATACTTAACTGTTGTTAAGCCCACTACAAGGTTTGCCATGCTGAGTGTGAGGTTAGGGAATGGTAGTCCAAGAAAGCATTGGCCATGTTGGCTGGGGTTTGTAGGATTTGTAGTTTAAAAAAGTAACCTTTTCAAGCACTTTAAGAAGCAATGATTGCAAAATCAGGTCAGCAGTATTGGTAGTTAACTGTAGAAATGTGGCCTATAATTATATTTCTGGAAAAGTCTTTTGTAAATATTGGATGGTTTTAAGGGACATGCAAGCAACTTTTCTGGCAGCCATCTTGTCCCAGGTGGAATCTTGTTGGCATCTTCCCTATAATCTTGTTGTGAGTTTCCCTATAAAGGTAGCTGGATATTATTCTCCGTTCTGGCACAGCCAGATTTGGGTCAAGGTTGTGGAAGTGGAGTTGTTGCTGCTGCGTTGTAATTATTTTCTTTTCTTATATCCCACCTTTCTCCCAGTTGTTCATGACTGCTTGAATGTGCATTCTGCATGGATCGGCATGCACATTTTATTGGGAATTAGGTTGCACACTTGGGGTCTTGGTGCAGTTGCTCCAAGTTCCTCAATATTGCCATTCTCTACCAGATTTGTGTACCATGGTTAATCTATAACCAGGCATGTAAAGGAGATCCCTGTGTAGAATCTCAGCCATGGTAATCATGATCCTATCTCAGCATATAGTATTTTGGGTAAGAGTCCAGGTCCCTGTCCAAAGGAGTTTATGGACTTTATTCAACTAATAGTTTATGTAACCAACTGTCCCAGAAGGTAGTGTATTCCTCTGCTTCTCTCCTTCTTCAAAAAAGCATATCTAAGGGGAAAAACAGATGGGCAGGAAAAAGTGACTTGAAGCTGCCTTTTCTGAAGTGACATTGAAACCCCACCAACTGCACTCGCAACTGGAGTGCTCATGTCATGACCACATGACATGGGCCCAATCTAGACGTGCACAAAGGGATGTGAATAGGGCTAGAAGGGGAGTTTTTAGGGATAGGGAGGATGCAGCATTTAGTCCCTCCCTAATCCTAAGACGTATGGATGTCACCATTTTAAAATGGCGGCGTCTATACGGGCACGCCATAGTAGTGTCATGGTGCGCATAGTGTTCAGATACTGGCGCCGCGGGAGGGTGCCAAGCATGCCCTTTCCACAGTGCAAAAAAGGATCTCGAAAACCGAGCTCCTTTTTTGTGCCGGGTCCTTGGCGCGGCCTTTAAATGGCCATGCCATGGCCCCTTTCTTCCCTCAGCACCGCCGAGGAAAGTGGGGTGCAGCGGGTGCCCAGGGCGCCTGCTGCACCCCACTTTGAGGCCACAGGGAAGTGGCAGTTTGCCGCTTCCCCACAGCCTTCGGAAGCTTCTTAGGGCAAAAACGGACCGCCCCTTTTGGGCGGTCTAGAAAGCCCCATGGTTTCAAGCCAGGAAGAAGCAGAAAAAAGCTGCTTCTTTTTGAAACAGCTTTTCTCTGCATAAGGACACTTTTCTGCTAGCTTCAAGGCATGTTTCATCTAAATGCCACACCTTGAAGCCAGCCTGAAAGCACCTCTTTTTGCCTGTCTGTTTAGCCCCAAAGTCAAATGTAAGGGCCAGATTCCTCCCTACTCACTTTCCCCACCCAAGGGAAGTAGTTTGACTAAGGAGATTATTGCATCTGCAAATCCTGCCGGAATAGATGCTGGATTGAAAAGTCAAAACTGGGTATTGTTACACACAGCCAAAGCTGGGCGAGTGCAACCTGTCTGCAGCCCAGACCCTAGCCGCTCTTATCCAGGAACTTTTCAAAAATGGCAAGTTTCAGTTTTTGAAAAGCTCTTAGATAAGCATGGTTGGGTCTGGGCTGTAGACAGGTTGCACTTGCCTGGCCTCAACTGCATGAGATAACACCCAGTTTTGACTTTTCAAACCCGCATCTATCCAGGCGGGATTTATAGGTGTGATAATCTCCTAAGTAACTCATAAATGCAGCTCTGTCATACTCTTCCATTATTCTGTTCCCTTTGTCAACACTTTAGAAACTAGTCTGAGTTGGCAAAACTGTCACCTAACTGATTCATTAGAGTTTTTTTATTTTATTTTTGTTTTTTAAAAAAACTTCCTCTTTATGCAGAAAACACAAACAACAATTAACTACAGAGGTGTTATAATTATAATTACAAATCAAAAATTGGTTACAGTGTTCTCATAAAAAATTAATTCAGTGTGTATAAACAACACCACTATATTGCTGGGGAAGTTTTATATGAGGATCATGAAACATCTACAAATTGCATAAATGAGGTCTCTGCTGCCCAGGGAAAGAAAATCAACACTGTTTGCCATACTGTTGTCTTACCTTTCTCAGAAGTGCTGCAGGAGAGTTCTGTGGATACCAAGGACTGCTGTAAAGACAAATGAATGAACTCTTGCTAGAAGCAGAGAGGACTAAATTTAAGCTATGCAAAGAGATCTTGTAGCACCTTTGAGACTGTGCAAAAGAAATCATAGCATAAGCTTTCATAGACTTGTCTACTTCCTCAGATGCATGGGTGAACTGATGCATAGGGAGGACTTTTATAATTTACCTGTATGGATATCTATGGAAATGCAAAACATGTGGGGATGGGGATGGTGACAAGTTCATTGAGGGACAAAGGCAGGAGGAAAGATGTTGCCTAAGGCTAGGGTGGTTAGATGTCCATGTGTCCATGTGAAATGAGGCTATTATACTTTAAGAAATATCATGAGTTGATGTAATTAACTGGAAAAGTAGTCCCTGACAAGGGCCACCAAGATGATCAAAAGTCTGGAAATCAAACCTTATGAGGAATGACTGAGGGAACTGGGTATGTTTACCTTGGAGAATAGACTGAGAGGTGACAGACATTATACCTATCTTTGAATATCAGAAGGGATGCCATGAAGAAGATGGAGCAAGTTTCTTTTCTTCTACCCCAGAGTCTATAACCTGAATCAGTGGATTTAAATTATAGGAAAAGAGATTCCACCTAAACATTAGGAATAATGTCTTTACTGCAAGAGCTGTTCAACAGTGGAATAGATTGCCTCATCGGCTGGTGGAATACCCTTCTTTGGAGGTCTTTAAACAGATGGAGATCTTTCAGAAGAGCTTTAGTTGTGTAATCTGTGTGGCAGGGGGGTGAACTAAACAACCCTTGTGGTCCCCTCCAACTCTGTGAGTTTGTGATTCTACAATGTTTCAAAAATGTGGAAGTAGGTAGAAAAAGGGGAAATGTGAATTACAGGTGAATTGATTTCATAAAGAAAGTATCAGCTCTGAGTTTACAAGACCTAAGCAGGGCTATTGATGACCAGGACTTTAGAAGGTCTTTCATTCATAACACTATGATAAACTCAACATGATCTCAATTAACAACAAGCCACCAACACTGAATGAAACTATGTGTGAAAGGGATCTAGGAGGCCAAGTAGACCATAAGTTAAACATGAGTCAACAGTGCGAAGCGACAGCTAAAAAAGCCAATGCAATTTTGGGCTGCATCAATAAAAGTATAGTGTCTAGATCAAGGGAAGTAATAGTGCCACTCTGTTCAGCCTGGAGAAGAGAAGGTTAAGAGGTGATATGATAGCCCTGTTTAAATATCTGAAGGGAGCAAGCTTGTTTTCTTCTGCTCCAGAGACTAGAACGCAGAATAATGGATGCAAGCTCAAGGAAAAGAGATTCCACCTCAACATTAAGAGGAACTTCCTGACAGTTAGGACTGTTCGATGGTGGAACACACTCCCTCGGAGTGTAGTGGAGTCTCCTTCCTTGGAGGTCTTTAAGCAGAGGCTGGATGGCCATCTGTCGGGGATGCTTTGATTTGGAGTTCCTGCATGGCAGGGGGTTGGACTGGGTGGCCCTTGTGGTCTCTTCCAACTCTATGATTCTATGATTCTATGATTCTGCCAGTGTAGTGCAGTGTTTTGAGTATTGGATGAGGCTCCAGGAGACAAGAGCTCCAATCTCAACTCAGCTGCCTTACCTAGAGGAAGTATCTTCAGATGAAGAAGTGGAGTGCTAGGATGATAAGCTCCAGAAAGAGCCAGATGATGTTGACAGACTTCTGGTGACAGAAACACAGCCTGGTCCATCCCATAACCTGCAGATTTGGAGGAGGAAGCAGAATTAAGATGTATACACTGACAGCTCAAATGCAGAGACCAGAAATGTCAAAAGTGCCATCACTTGCCTTAAGTAAACTATGCGAAGTGAATGAGGCCTGCTGTGCTAATTTACTTCTGGTTATGACTTGGACTACAACTGTAGAGATTGGGGTTCCCATCCCCACTCAGCCATGGAAATTGACTGGGTGTTGTGTATTTTTGGATGATTGTTCACATTTTACATTTTTCCTACTTAAGGAGGAGAAGCACTTGGTCTCTTTCCACTCATACAGGGTCTAATAAATAAAATAAATAAAAAATAAATACATCTCTTGGTAGCTGACCATTTTTAGGATACCATGTCTCACTATAGCAACCCATCCTATCTTGTAGAGGACAAGAATATTTAGCAAATGTCCTTGATGTCCTTAGACTGGTGCAGGGGCAAATTATCAATGGTCCAAGTATTGCAATGACTGGCTGGGGTTCCTTGTTGGGTAGAGTCACTTGCTTCTTTTGCATCTCCAATCACCTCCTGAACCTTCCATTGTTTCTGTTACCATAAATGTTTTGACTCCAGCCCAGTGTAGCATAAATATCTGCATGCAGATGTATGCCATGCTGCACCATATACCCTCCTCCTGATTTGCTGAAATATCCTTGAAGCTGCCCTACGTGGCTGTTCTGTGCTTTGGATCAAGCAGGCAGGCTTGGAGAAGTCTCTGGCCATGTCCCCATAGCCAGATGCAATATAATTTACAGCAGTTCCAGTAACCAGGTAGATCTCAAAAGTGAAGTCATCATTTTGGGTCTAGTTATGGAGATCTATCCAGAAGCTCCTCTGAGCCTGTCTACTTACTGTGAAACACAGAATGGCCATGTGGGACAGCTTCAGGAATGCTTCAGTAACTAAGAGGAGTGGGACTTTGTCAGATCCTGTTGGATCTTAAAAGCTAAGCAGGGTCAGCTCCCCTTGCTGCTAACTGGATGAGAAACTAACCATGAATATCAGGTTTCTGTTGTGTGCCTCCAAGTCATTTTCGACTTATGGCAACCCTAAGACTCTATCATAGGGTTTCCTTCAGAGGGGGTTTACCATTGCCATCCTCTGAGACTGAGATAGTGTGACTTGTCCCAGGTCACCCAGTTGGTTTTTATGCTTGAGAGGGGATTTGAACCCTGGTCTCCAGGTCCAATGCTCAAACCACTGCTCCATGTAGAAGGAAGGCACTGGCAAAGCCAGTTTTGATTATTTCTTGCCTAAGGAAACCCTGTGAAATTGATGAGGTTGCTATAAGGCAACTTGAAGACACACACATACAGACACACACTATTGTAATATATAATTTCTGTACCACTGTTCTAACACACAAATACAAAGGGAGGCCAATTTTGGGAACTGCCCCAGGACCTTCAACATCTTCATCCAGCTTTGGTTTGATTTTAAGTTTCTCAGAAGCCTCAGCTCCTCGAGTAGGCATATTCTGCCTCACAGCATGTTGACTGCTTATAAAACACAATGAACTTAATTTCAGTCAGTGCTGGATTTGCCTCTATTATTTTTCCCTCTGCGAACCTTATCAGCCAGTTGACCTGTTGCATGACTTTGTGATTCAATGCTATTATGACCCTCCTTCTGAAATGTATTTTTAGTCTGTTTGTTTGCCATGGTGACTCATGCAAAAGGTGAGGAACATCAAGAAGGCCGTCAGGTCCCATTACTGTACTTTTTGCAAGTTGCAACAGCCCATGACAAGGGCATCTGGTCAACAGAGCTGTACAGAAGATTGCACTTTGTCTGCCAATTAAGAGAACCAAACGAAAGATGCCACTTTCCTTCTTTCCATTTATCTCTCAGAAAGACAAGTTTCCATTAAGCTGAGTTGTGTAGGCAGTTCTTTGTTAACCAATTCACTGTTCCTAAACCTTCTCACTTGTTTTGAGACAAGGAGAGTATGGTAGGTGAGGATGATAAACATGGTTATAAAGTTCACTCACAGAACTCATGTCATCTTTAAAATGCATCCAAGAGAAACAGGGCATGGCCACCGCTGCTTATCTCAGGTGCAGTATATCAAGGTGTCTTCATCTTCCCATTTTTCAGATTACATATGATTACACAAGCCTGCAAAAATGTATGCTAATTTTATAGGAATTTTGCCTTCTAAGTCCAAAAATCCAAAGATTTGCCCCACCACATACATTATTTTTCACAACTTGCTTTGGCATTCCTATGCTGTGATACATGACTGAATAAAATGATCCTGCAAAAAATGATCCTTCAAAGAGTAAGAAATAGGTTAAAGTCTTCTAACAGACATTCAAAGCATTTTAATCCACTGATATGAAACATAAAATCTGTCCAAAATGCACCAAAACAAATCACAGTGCAACATCAGTGTCTCCACTTAATCAAAGCTGAGTAACAAGTGAATTGATTAAAAATATCAAATATTTGAAGGAACTTTGTGTGCTATGGCATGATTATCATGGTTATTTTAAATTCAGCACTCAAAAGTACATGAAAAACAGTTACAATATTTACAATATTGAAACAAACTTTTCTCATTGCAGGCTTGTGTTATTGGTCTGGAGGTGCCTGACTCCCATGTTTCTGATCCACTCACTGGTTTTGCTGACTAACTTAGGAATGAAAATGTTCAGCCCCAGATTGCATTTTATGTTGGGATCTCACAATGTGGTATATCTGCCTGTGGAGTTATGCTACACTAGCACTACACAATCCCTATACTACCACAGTACAATGAATGAGAAACTGAATGGACATAGGTGTGATCTCATTGTACATTGGAGACAGGAAGAACATTGTCCATAATGCACATTGACAAACTTGGTTAGTAGTTCTCCAACTTTGACCCACCATATATTTTGGCCTTCAGCTCCCAGAGTTACTGACTGTTGGCCAAGCTGGCTAGGGCTTCTTGGAGTTGAAGTCCAAGCTGCCTGGAGGACCAAAGTTTGAGAATCACTGCACTAGGTATATTATTGCACATCTGCAGTGGCTCCATGTTACAAACCCTGTCCCTGTCATCATTGTCTGGATACATTCATTCTGTATCATCCAGAAAAGTCTTTCTGTACACACCTGTTGTTAACTTCCCTCAAGTTAACCTCCACTCATGGCAACCCTATGGATGAGACATCTCCAAGACCCCCTATCTTCTGTCACTCTACATAGGTCCAGCAAGCTCAGGCCCATGGCCTCATTGACTGAGTCTAATAATCTGGCATGTAGTCTTCCTCTCTTTCTGCTTACCTCTACCTTTCCTAGCATTATAGTCTTTTCTAATGAATGATGCCTTCTCATGATGTGTCCAAAGTACAACAGCTTCAGTTTCATCATGTGCTTCCTGAGAGTGTTCAGGTTTGATCTGTTCTAGGAGCCATTTGTTTGTCCTTGTAACACAATTTAAACCCTGTGCATGTAACCAACATATAGATTTTTTGTCATAGGGTCTGCCCTATAACAGTGTCACAGCCACACTAGTTGCCAGTGTGTTTCTGGATGCAATTGTGTGGGTAATTACCTTTAAAGGTCTGAACCAGGGCTGAAAAACATGTGGGCAGCTATTTGTTGCTGGACTGAAGTATCCAGCATTATCCACCACAAACTCAGACTGATGGGAGTTGCAGTCTAACAATATCAGGAGGCCCCAAGATCTAGATAGGAGGCCCCAAGATCTAGACCATTGAGATCTAGATAGTGTGGGACCACAATGAGGTGCTTAGAAAGCCTGCTTCCCCCAACCCAGGCTTGGAAAAATTGCCATTCTTTTGAACTACTTAGGGGACCACTGGACTACATGGTAGTGGTTTCAGACTACATGGTTTTTGAGAGTGCATGAAACACTGGATCTATGCTGAATGTCAGTTTTCTTCCAGAATTTTGCATGGGCACCTTTCCTAGCCTTACAATGGGATGCAAGGAATATCCTGGCTGAGTCTCTGTCTTTTCTCCATCCACCCATCTTGGGTGAATATGGAGGAACATTCCATCAATTGGAAGAAGGGGTTAAATGTTAAATGAAAAGGGGGCAATGAAGAAAACTGGGTGGCCGTCTAAATGTTAACTCTGTTGGATAGGATTTCAGAGTTGTGGTTCAACAACATCTGGAGGGCTGGACCACTCCCAGTGCTGTTTTAGGTGATGCACACCACTGGAAGCAAGCAGGAGAGGCAGACAGGAGGTTGCTGCAGACCATCAATCTACCTACTCCTGCATCATTTACACTGAATACCAGCAGCTCTCCATGCTTTTTGACAGTGGTCCATCTTAGTCCCACCTGGAGTGCTGGGGACTGAACCTGGGACCTTTTGCATGCAAAACATGTACTTTTCTACTGAGTAGTAGCTGTTCCCCATATGCTGGACCACGTTTCCATGTGTTCCAGAAGGGAGAGCTGTTGTTTTCACCAAGATACCATGGAAAAGCATATCTCAGGGGAGCCACCTCCAGCATGTTCTGCCAATGTCCCAGCAGATGTTCCCTTTCAAAGCCATCTCTTCAGTGAGTGTCTTAATCGGATGTGATTGGCGCAGTGTACAGTAAAAGGCTTTCAAATGCAAATCGGCAGAGAAGACAGGCATATGGCTGGGTGGCTACATGTGTCTGTCAAGGAAAATGTGGGCTTTTGTGTAGAGAGTCAGTAAATAGTGAAAACTGTAAGGCTGGAAAGTTGGAGATGTGATGAAACACAGGTCTTGTTGTTTCTGCCAGGAGTAACAAACTTTTTTTTTTTTTGGCTGTTGTTTAAAAATGAGGGGATGTGTATGCTTTGTTGTCAAGGGAAGTAGAGGGGAGGATAAAACAGAGCTGAACATGTGCACATTTTTAGTTTTGCGTGGACACTTCTATTTTGAAGGGGACACATAGCCTATTTTGCTATTTTCCCCCCAAATTCTGAACACAAAGCTATGTCCCCAGGGAGTTGGATAGAAATTCAGAGTGTATATCCAAAGTAGGGAATGGAAGGGAAGCGAAGGGAAGGGAAGAGAAAAATAGTCAGAAAGAGCTGCATAGTCCCTGAACTGAGTAGGAATATCCTATATGACTGAGGGCAACTTTTAGACTGGCTATTCAGGCCGGCCTGGGGGCACAGTTGGGGTGTGGCATCCATACAACACATGCCCTGACTCCAACCCCAGGCCAGCATGATATCGCATGATACTGCATGCCAGCACCCTCTGGCACTGCATCTAGATGACATAGTGCCAAAGGAGCCCCAAAAATCTGCACTGCCAATGTCTACTGTGCCCTGTCCACAGCGCAGAAAATAGCTGCTTTTTGCAGTTCCTTTTTGCTCTGTGGAAAGTTGAGATTGGGGCCACAGAATGCAGTTGCCACAGCGTCAAACCAGTGTTAAAAGGGGCAACTGCAGGCTGTCCCTAAGAGAGCGGTCTGTATAGCCAGGGCTTAGAAAAAGGTTGCTTTTGGAGAATTATGGGGCTGTACAGACCAGTCATTAAGGCCAGCCTGGGGGTGGAGACGGGGCATGGTGTCCATATGACACATGCCCCAGCTCCACCTCCAGGCTGGCATGACACCATGTGCCACACCACACTGTGGGCAGCATCATGGCACTCCTCTGGCACTGCATCTAGATGACGCAGTGCCAAAGAAGTGCCAAAAAGCCATGACACTGATGGCTACAGCACTCCTTCCGTGGCATAGAGAGAAGCCACTTTTTGTAGCTCTTTTTTGCACTGCAGAAAGGTGAGATTGGGGTGCAGCGTGCGGTTGCCACAGTCCTGATCTGGCTCTAAAAGTGGTGGTCTTTACAGCCCCTATGCTTCCTAAAACCTTCTCCTCAAGCATTAGGAAAGGCTCTGAGTGATGAAGGAATTTTTCCAAGCTGAGCTCTGTCCCAATTCACTGCTGATCCTGTTCACATCCATGGAAAACAGAGGACTTCCATAAAGTCTCTGAAGGAACATCTTGTGTTCATATGGGATTGGGATGTTTCCCAAATCTTATTCATTGTACAAAAGTCAAAGGCCATCCAATTCAACCCTTTTCTAGCAGCAAGACACTTGACTTAGTTTGGCATTTAGTGGCTGAAATCTTACACTGGGCTTGCATATCATAAGTCCCTGCATGGATTACCCATTGACTTTGCTATGTGGCCCTTGTGTTCAATGCACAACTGAAAGCACATTGGAACACAGAAATGGATGCATAGTACAGGTCAAGTCTCCCTTATCTGAAATGCTTGGGGCCAGAAGTGCTTTGGATTTCAGATTATATTGATTGATTGATTGATTGATTGATTAAATTTTGAAATAATTACATATACATAATGTGAAATCTTGGAGATAGGACCCACATCTGAAGATGAAATTCATTTATGCTTTGTATACACCTTATAAACTTAGCCCGAGGGTAATTTTATACATAATGTTTTCAATAATTTTGTGCATGAAAAAAGTCAATAATAATAATAATAATAATAATAAAGTTTTATTTATAGCCCGCTCCTCTGTATCCAATCAGAGCGGGTTACATCAATTATGTACACTGAACCATCAGAAAGCAAAGTTATTACTATCTCAGCCACCCATGTGGACAATTCTGGATTTTGGAGTATTTTGGATTCTGTAATACACAACCTCTGCAACAGATGGAGCACTACTGCCAAGTTCAACATGGAAAACAAGTACACATCTGCTGAGGAAATAAAATCATAGAGTTGGAAAAGACCACAAGGGGCAGCCAGTCCAAAACCCTGCCATACAGGAACACACAAAGCACCCCCAACAGATGGCCACCCAGCCTTAGTTTAAAGACCTCCAAAGAACAAGACTCCACCACACCCCAAGGGAGTATGTTCTACAAGCTCTTATTGTCAGGAATTTTCTAATGTTTAGTTAGAATCTCTTTTCCATTGCTCGGGATTCTATTCTCTAGAGCTGCAGAAAACAAGCTTGCCCCATTCTCAATATGGCACCCTTTCAAATATTTAAACAAGGCTATTATATTAATCTTTTAATCTTCTCTTTTCCAGGCTGAACATTAGCCAGCTCCCTAATTCTGTCCTGATAGGGCAGGGTTTCCAGCCCCTTCAACATTTGGTTGCCTTCCTTTGGACACGCTCCAACTTCTCAACATCCTTTTTGAATTGTGGTGCCCAGAACTGGACACAGTATTCCAGGTGAGGCCTGACCAAAGCAGATTAGAGGGGCACTATTACTTCCCTTGATCTAGACACTATACTTCTGTTGACGCAACTTGTGGTCTACTAGGACTCCTAGATCGCTTTTGCATGTAGTCTTGTTAAGCCAAGTGTCCCCCATCCTATATCTATGCATTTCATTTTTTTCTGCCTAAGTGCAGCACCTTACATTTCTCCCTGTTGGAATTCATTTTGTTAGTATAAGTCTAGCTTTCTAATCTATTAAGTTCATTTTGAACTTTATTCTTGTCCTCTGGGGTATTAGCTACTCATCCTAATTTGGTGTCATCTGCAAATTTGATAAGCATACTCTCTATTCTTTCATCCAAGTCATTGATAAAGATATTGAATAGCACTGGGCCCAGGACAGAACCCTGTGGCACCCCACTGGTCACTTCTCTCCAGGATGAAGAGGAGCCATTGCTGGATATAAATCCATGTATGCAACAGTGCATCATGTGCAGCTCTGATTCTGTGACCTTGAATTAAATGTGGATATCCAGTATTCCCTGTGACCCTTGGGACCCCCTACTAGATCTCCAAACCAAAACAATCCCCTGAGGGGGAAAAAAAAGGCCAAAGGTGATGAAACATCACTTCCAATCACCAAAATGACAGCCACGATGATGTAGCTGCAGCTCTGCGGACCTTTGGAGAGGTCAGAAAATAGCCAATATGGCACTCTGAGCTTCAAAGCATGTTGGTGAATAAGCAACTGTAGATGTTCAAAGCAAAAAATATCAATGATAGAAGCAACTGTGGTGTGCTCCTCCAAGAAATCCCCTAAGAGTCATTAAAATAATAACAGCCAAAAAGTTCATGGTCAATCATCTTGATCTGCTGCCCTGCTGTACTTGACTGCCTACCCTGTATTCAGCCTCTGAAGCAACTTGCAGAAACATTGGCAGTCATCCTGTTTAGCAATTGCGGTATCATAAGCTATATTTATAATATTGTAACTGCTGGGGATTCATGTTGATGGTCATGAAAACATACATTTGCTGATTGGATGCACCTTAACAAAAGCATCTCCAAGGTGCCATAGATTGAGTCCCCACACAACTACTTCTATGGCACTGTCTAGATCATGGAATGCCTTGGCACAGGCAGTTGTCACAGGCCCCAAGGGACACAACCAGACTGTGGATGTCATTTCCCATCATCATGATCTCCAGTGCCTTGGAAGCACTCTGGTTTGGGCGTTGTCAGGCTGTGAAGGTGTGTTTGGAGTGAGGCATCATCTGTTGTAATGTTGATGCTAGAAATCTGCCATTGTTTTCGTTATGAAGATGCAGAACCTTGGACACTATTGAGGGAAAAAAGTGGGATGGAGGGTTAGTATATGGATGACAGAAACTTTAGGTGCAACTGCACTGTAGAAATATAGTCAGCCCTCCTTATCTATGGATTTTTTATTCAAGCATCCACAACTTGAAAATATTTTTAAAAAAGTATAATTTCTGAATAGCAAACATTGATTTTTCATTTTATATAAGGGACACCATTTTGCTATGTTATGATATTTAACCATCCACAGATGTTATCCATGGGGGATCCTGGAACCAAAATCCAATGGATAACAAGGGCTCACTGTAATGCCATTTGACATCACTTTAAATGCTGTAGCTCTATCCATCCACTGGAATTCTGGGATTGGTAGGGTTTTTTTTAAAAAAAGTTTTTAGTTTTCCCTGCCAAAGTGTGCATGTTCCTCACAAAACTACAAATTCCAGGATTCTGTAGGATGGAGCCATGGCAGTTCAAGTGGTGTCAAACTGCATTATTACTATAGCTTAAATGCACCCTTATACAGCTTCAAGGAACTAGCACTTAAGGCTCAGACGATTTACTGATCTCCAATCCTTTTATGAAGCACTGCATTTCAGAGGCATTTAAGATGTAAGCAAAGGAAGCTTGCTTCCAGCGCAGCTAACAGTCCTTAAGTCAAAGGCAATTAAATTTTGGATTAGGACCAAAAGGTCTGTCACACAGTCAAACAGAATAAATCTGAGCCAGACTGCTCAAGCTCTTTGGATCCCTTTTGGTGACTCTCCCTCAATCTTTACAGAATGCAAAAGGAAGAAGCAGGATTGGCCTCGCTAACTGCCTCTGCCAGTGGTGGGCAGCTATTAGGGACCAAGAAGCCAAATTGCACCATATAGAGAAGCCTGAAGGACTGTGCCAGCCCTGCTCTGTCCTCCATGCCAAATATTTAACATGAAAAAATTGCTATATTTTTGCACAAAAAGTATATCTTTGAGAAGAAGAATTGCCCGAAATGCTTGGTGCTGTGCAAATACTGGGCAAAACTTTCACATCTTAGAAAACAAATAAGAGTGAATGCTCTTCCCATCCCTGATTCAGATTCAAAACATTGACTGCTTTCACTTTCCTCCTTTCCTGATACAGGTTTATGGTTCTTTGATTGTTCAATTATGTTTTATATGGTGGTATGCTGTGAATTTTTAGATATTCTTCTTTTCACTGTTATAAGCCACCTTGAGTCCCAAACTGGGAAAGAAGTGAGAATATCATAGTAATGGCTGATATATTGTTATACTACTAGAGTAGACCTATACAATCAGTTGTGGTATGGTGAACTGAGGACTAGGTAAACCTCATTGATGGAGTGAGTCTATTCTAGTGAAGACTAGCAACAGGATTATGGAGATCCATAATAGCAACAGAGTCATAAAATAGAGTTGGAAGACACCACAAGGCCTCTCCAGTCCAACCCCCTGCCATACAGGAATGCACAACACACAATTGTGATCATGTTCAAGGGGGGTAAGGCATATAAAGGCACATTTAGAATATTTCCACCTGTACAGGCTCAATTTCCATTTGGAGTTGTCACTGTCAGTTTTCCTGTCACACCCCCATTTTTTTCTTTCCAGTGCCTAACAACAGCACTTGCCCATCTGTTACCGATAAAAGAGAAAGGTCTCCCTTAGCTAGTATGCATTAAAACACCATATGGCTGAGGTGTAGCACAGCCTGAGGTAGAGAGTTGATAGTTCTGGGGAGCCACTCAAAATGTACAATTTTTGTGTGTCTGTAATCTGAACTAAGAAAAGCCTTTGGAAACCATAACAATAGTTGGTATTGCAGTTGCAGATTTTTAACCTAGAGTTATGGATCTGTAACTGGTTTGTATTCACAAAGCCTTCCTATTAGCCATCATGATCCTATTGCCATGATTGTAAAATTCACCCAGTCCTGCTTTACCAGGTATCAGCTACTGTAGGTGATGGAGGTCTGTTCTGCAAATCGAGGAACAACAGACTAACAGATAAAAGCAAACCGCTGTAGCCTCTCCTAGTTGTTATTTTCTTTCTGATTAATAAATTTCCCCATTTTCACTACACTCTGCTGTTTCTTATTCACACATGTCCCAGTTTTCATCTATATATGAGGGAGAGTATGTCCTGTTCGAAGTATCTGTATTTCTCCAGATGTCAACATGGTTATCATCAACAGCATGCATGCAGCATTGAACATGGTTAAAAGCAAGCTCGATGTGGCTTATATAGTAACATTTATTTATAAAGAAACCTTGAAAGGAGAGTTTTTGTCAGTCACTGGGTGAACTACCACAAAAGGTTTTAGAGCAATTGATCCTTAAATGCACCTTTACTGGAATGACCTACAGTGGAATGAGCAACTGTGGAAAGATAGGGGTCACTTTTAGCCCCCAGGAGACCTCTAAAGGGTTGATCCCCACTATAGCCCCACTGCAATCATCATCATCATCATTGAATTGCCCCCAAGTGCCATGTAGGGAGTGGGTTCATCCCCCCCCCCCTCATGTTTTAGCCCCTGTACCACTATTGTAAGCCTAGGAGAGGTCTTTTCTAACAACTGGAAGTGAGCGGATGTAATGTCTTCTTTACTTCATTTTTTAAAATAGGTTTTGCTGGGGACTAATTTGGCTCGGAATGGTCAAAACATAACACAATTGCCAAAATGTCACTTAGAGAAGTGGTTCCCAAACTTTGTTCCTCCAGGTATTTTGGACTTCAGTTTCCAGAAGCCCCAGCCAGTTTGGCCAATACTCAGGAATTCTGGGAACTGATGTCCAAAACACCCAGAGGGTTATTGGGGCAAAAATCCATCCCCTTGGTGATGGAAGCAGGCTGTACTTTAGGCACCTGTGATTTACAGTTAACACTGCTCCACTAAGTGGGGCCACGTTTCTAAAGCTCTCTGCATGTGACCAGTCAGAAATCTGACAAAAGTGATGCATTCTTACTCAAGCACCAAGAAAATATGGCCAAAATCCTCCACTAGGGTTGCGAAGCACAAAGCTTCATGTACAGTTATATGTTAATTCTGCTATGTGACCATTCTTCAATAATGCATGACTGAAATAAAACACTGAATAAGCAACTGAATAATCAACCAAGGTTCCTGTCATATCACATATTTATAGCACTATGATTCCACTTTTAGAATCATAGAATCATAGAATTGGAAGACACCACAAGGGCCATCATCAAAGCAACATCTTATGGAATCAGAGCAACTCAGAGAGATGAAGTGGGTTGGACAATGACTAGAGTGCAAATGGCAGAAAACTTGGCTCTTTTCCTACAGAACTTGCCATAGGCAGCATCTTGGCATCTACCAGGAGGCTTTTTGTGCAGCGTGCAGATCCTTCTGCTCTGCACACATTGCGTCTGCAGAGTCTTGTCCAGCTGAGCTGTTTAGGATGGTGGGGGAATTGACGCAGGTTCCTCCTGCACCGAATCCCCTACTTGACCCAATGAGTAACGGCACTGTGTATGAAACTCCATTTCCACACCACTAAACTGAAAGTGGTGGTTCCATATCAGAAATAAATAAATAAATAAAAATCCAACTTCGTCAGCAGGCAAATATACATATGTGTAAGATAACAACAGGATTCTGTCCAAGGGAGGAAGGGAAGTAATCATTCGGTTGGTTTTTTCCTGAGTTTTTGATACTTTGTCACTTCCTGAGGCTATTTTGATTAAAGGAAAATTAAGATGCAGTACAGGATTTTTGGGGTGATTCGGGGCATGGACAGGGGTATTTCATAGAATCATAGAATCATAGAATTGTAGAGTTGGAAGAGACCACAAGGACCATCCAGTCCAACCTCCATGCAGGAACTCTCCATCAAAGCATCTCCAACAGATGGCCATCCAAGCCTCTGCTTAAAGACCTCCAAGGAAGGCAACTCCACTACACTCCAAGAGAGTGTGTTCCACTATCGAACAACCCTTATTGTCAGGTAGTTCCTCCTAATGTTGAGGAGGAGCCTCTTTTCCTGGAGCTTGCATCCATTTTTCTGGGTCCTAATGTGTTTCCCCCAAAATAAAACTTATATTAATTTTTGCTCCCAAAGATGTGCTAGGTCTTATTTTTAGGGGATGTCTTATTTTTCCATGAAGAAGAATTCACATTTATTGTTGAACAACAACAACAACAACAACAACAACAACAAAACATTTATTATACACTGTATATATATTTATATACAAAAACTTTGCTTGGTCTTACTTTTGGGGAGGCCTTATATTTAGCAATTCAGCAAAACCTCTACTAGGTCTTATTTTCTGGGGATGTCTTATTTTCTGGGAAAAAGGTAGTCTCTGGAGCAGCAGGAAACAAGCTTTTCCCTCCTTAATATGACATCTCTTCAAATATTTAAACGGGGCTATCATATCACCTCTTAAACTTCTCTTCTCCAGGCTAAACATTCCCAGCTCCCTAAGGCATTCCTTGTAGGGCATGGTTTCCAGGCCCTTCACCATCTTAGTTACCCTCCTTTGGACATGCTCCAGTTTCTCCACATCCTTTTTGAATTGTGGTGCCCAGAACTGAACACAGTATTCCAGGTGGGGCCTGACCAAAGCAGAATAGAGTGGCACTATTACTTTCCTTGATCTAGACACTATACTTCTATTGAGGCAACCTAAAATTGCATTGACCTTTTCATACATATTAGTAGCTTTCTGCATGACTGGGGAAAGAAAATGGCCCCAAATCCTGCTGAATTTCTTTTTAAAACTTTGGGGAAGTTAAGGGACCAGTGGGGGCTTCAAGGGACACAGAAGTGGGATCCAGAGCACTATGTACAGCCCTGCCATACAGTATAAGATGACAGGCAGTCCACTCTCTTCAGGTTAGGATTTGCTTGCTTACAGCTAGGTTAGATGTTTTTAAAAATGCAGAAGTAGGCATGTTGTTGACCATTAAACAAAAAACAAACTCTGACATACACTTTGATGATGCCTTTATTAGGCAAACAAGATGCACGCAAACCATGACACTAGTTTTCAGTGCTTCTTCATTACACCAAGATGGTAGGGAGGGAAAATCACACAGAGGTATGTGAGTATCTCTTAACACTGCATCTGGAATATCCTGTAACTGTGCTTCCCTCCCCTTTCCTTTTCCTTTTTCACCTGGATCTGTTATCAACTTGTTAGGGCCAAAGGCTGATATAAATTAACTGAACTTGAGCTGAACTGTATTTTTGCTGCAAGTGGAGCAAGAGTGGCAAAGCTTTTTAAGCTCAAGGGCAGCATTGACTCCCAGGGGCAAGCTCTTGTGGACAGAGATGGAAATCTTTCCTAAACAGTTCTCATATGCAAGAACAAATACTTTCAGAATCTCTGAGGGGGAGATTATGAGAGGTTTTGTGAATCTTTTTCTTTCTTTTTTCAATTTTGTTAATTTTGGATGGCAAGAAAAGTGTGCAAATAGAGTAGTCAAGATCCTGGTCTACTCAGGACAGAGCAAAATATTCTACCTGTTCAGTTATGCCTGGCCATTAAGTTTCCAGGTCTGCAAGGTGGCTCCCCTGGCCATGTAGTAACCTGGCTGTGCCCTGGAGGGAAAAAGAACAGTAAGTCCACTCCTACATACACTCAACCTAGATAATGAGGAAATCGAAATTTTAAAAGAATTACCGTGCTTTGGATCAAACATAGATCAGGAAGGAGACTGATGCTAGGATAAGTGGAAAGAAGTAGAAAGAGAGGAAGACCATGAATTAGATGAATAGACTCTATTAGGGAGCTCATGGGTATGAATTTGCAAGACCTAAGCCGAGCAGTGGAAGACAGGGAATCTTGGGGCTGTCTCATCGACAGGGTTATCATGAGTCTGTACTGCTTAAAGATATGTTTTGGAGGTGGAATCTTGTTCATTGTATGGTAAGAAGAGAAGGCTGATCTGTGTTACACCCGTGAAAGTGAATAGTGATAGTCTGAGACACACTTTCACCATTTATGAACCAGATGTCAGCAAAAATATTTGGAAATAAGCTAAGAAATATCTCACAGCAGTTGACGATTTTCTTGATGGAAAGTCTGGATGTGTTAAGGCATTTTTCCCCCATGGATAATTCTTGTGAGTATTCTGTACATCTCAATTCATGGGTCAGATTGTTGCAGGAGGCCAAATACAAGAAAGAAGTAAGCATATCACTTTGGCAAAATGGGTGAGATGGTAAAACTTGTTCAACAGCTGCCTGGGAATGTAGTGGAGTCTCCTTCTTTGGAGGTTTTTAAACAGAGGTTGGGTGGCCATCTGTTGGGAGTGCTTTGATTGTGTCTGGCACGGGATTGGACTGGATGGCCTTTGGGGTTCCTTCCATACTGATTCTGTGATCTCCTAGGTGTTTTACACACACTTGGGCATACATGACTACCGGGAACTGGAAATGTTACTTGTAGGATTGCAGCAACTAGAATCCCCCAGCAACACTGCCACTAGCTATACAGGTTGGGGGATTCTGGGAGTTATACTCCAGGAAAATCCACATTCTGGGAGCTACATGCATATAGGCACCACACCAGTAGGTAGAACACCAATATACCTGGTAGATTACAGTGCTATAGAGAAGTGGTTCTTAAACACTTTGATGCAGACTGGATTTTTTTCCCCCAATGGGCCATGGTCCAGTACCATATTTATCTCCATTGCCTGCAATTCTTTCTTTCCTGAAAACTCACCATGGGCTAGCTGCAGATAATCAGGGGACAAGTACAAGTTCATGGACCCCTACTTTGAACAAAGTTTTCCATAAAGTGAAGAACTGAATGTTGAGAATAGCCTCCCACAATTCCTTCATGATAAAAGCCAAGGAAAACTGGCCTCCACGTGGCTTGGAAAACAGCCCATAGGATGATCTCTTTGGGAATCTTTTGCCAGTTCCACGTCTCCTGCGATGAAGAAGAACATCAAAGACCATACAGAGCAGGATTCATTTTGGCAGGCAACAGGAGGGAGCCATTTGTCCCTTGCTTCCACTTCTTATTTCTTGCAAAAATTACTGACTATTAAGATAACAACCTCCCAGGCCCTCAGGGCAGTATGCTCATCTGTTAAAAATAAATACAAGAGCGGGGCTGAGTCTCCCTGCTAAGCAGAAGTAAACTGTGAAGGGAGAGCAGTGCTGGAGTCAGCCAAGCAATTTCTTTGACGATCTGACACCATCTGTTTAACGTCACTTAGAGTTAGGCCATGCTTTGCTTGCGCTTTTGACCTTTCTCTTTTCCCCAGGCTCCAAGATGGAATCAAGAGGCTGCTGCCACTTGTAACCTCAGCCCTTTCAAGATTGTCCATTCTGCCCATCAGGCCAACTAGGCTAAAAAATACCCCTGGGATTAGTTGGTATACAAGTGAGATCTGCAAAGAAAAAAGTTTGCAATGTGGAAAAAGTCATTTCAGAAGGTTCTGATGTCCCCTTATAATCTCTATCAGGATGCTTAGTTCCATCCCATGGCACCCTCCTCAGTTTTCTGTTTTTCCTTCCGATAGGCAGCCAGCAAACTATCTAACACTCACCTCCTGGATTGACATGCAAAATAAAATTCATACTTAAATATTCAATCTTTTTGAATACTGCAGTGCAACTCTCCAGTCAATAACAGTTACAAAAATATGTATATTATGAGGAAAGAACTAGCAAAGTAAAAATAACACCCTAAAATCCATTCTATTAAGGGCAATTGTCTGCAAAAATACATATATTAGGCCAAATTGCACATACTAGGAGAAACAGACATGAAAATGTGCAGAGTTTTTGGTACTGATTTTCAAAAATTGCAAAGTGAAGTGGAAACAAGAGAAACCATACTTAATGCCAGCAAAATGAAAAACTGAAAGAAAGAGAATTAAAAAAAACAAAAACAAATTGAGAGACTCACTCAACTCTGAAGAATACTGATTTGCTTTATAGGGTTGTTGTAAGAATTACACACATACTTTAGTAAAGTGCATTAGACATTCAGAAGTATAATATAAATAGTCTTAAGCATATCGACCACATTAGGATGTCCAAGTCTGAGCATTTTCATCCAGCTAAGAATTTTTAAATTTGTCTGGAATTGTAGCTTTAGGCAAAATTTGATGCCAAGTCTGGTTCAAAAGGAGAGGCTACTCAAATACCCCATTTAGCTCCTGTGGATTAACTCTTTGGATCTCTACATATGAAAACTCAACTGATGGCTAATTCTGCCAAGAGCCAGTGCTTCTTCCAATCTGTTCTTTGATGAGCTCCTTCAGGACTAGGAGACTTGGGGAGGGGGCAGAAAAGAAGGCATGAGATAGAGTTGTCAAGGAGATAATGTCATGGCTCATTATGAAGCCAGATTGGTTTTGGAAAAGCTAAATAGCCAAAAGAAAATTGTAATCACCCTCCTATAAATGCATCACTCTGTTCTGGAGGAGTATTTAAGGACAGGCAGTGGTTGTCATAATGAGAAGATTATTCTGGCAATGAAAATAAGCCCTTGGGTTCCAAAATGTCGCTTGTTATTTAATCACATGAAAGTACACGGTGTATAGTTTTCAAGATCTGCTACAGTTTTATAGTTCCATTGAAGATCTCAGATAGTGATAAATGTCAAGGGGCAGACAAGAGACCGGTCTGACAAGGTTTTTGCCATGATTCTTGACTGATGTTTTGAGATAGGATCATAGAATCTCTTAGGGATCTTTCTGGACATTGCTCAAAGTGGTATCCAATAGATTCTTGAGCAATGGTTTTTCCACAGCTGTATGATGGCAGCTAGATAGGGCCCCAATGTCAATCTTTTCCCTCTGATTGAAATAACTACTGACTGGCTACAGTCCCTCCATGCCCCCATCTGACTTTTTGGAGAGAGAACTAACTGTTTCTTTCCTCTTCTTATCAGAAAAAATCATAGACATAAGTTTAAAAATGAATAACAAATAAAAGTCAATATGCTTTGGTCCAACTGTCATTCTCCTGAATCTCCACAGCCATCATCTCCACCTTTGCCCTCTGCTGGTTCCAAGAAATAGTTCCTTGTGCTTTGGACAGCTTTTCAGCCGATGGAACTTTATGATCTCCCAACTTCAAATAGGAAGAACCATGCTTTTGTGTGCATGATTTTCCATGTTCATCCTGTGTCCTCTTCTGATAGGGCTGTGAATGGTGAATCTAGCTGTGTCAGTTATTCCTAATCAATTTAAAATCTTTTATTATCTGTACATTTTATTGGTTGGCTTTTGGTGTCTCTGAGGGGGACCGCTGTCATATCAGTCTCTTTCTCTGCTCCTTCTGTCAAACTGGGGGTACTGTGCTGAGCAGTGATGAAGTGACAGTGTTGTGGTCTCTGAAGGGCTGTTCGGGGTCTGGCATGGTTGCTCAGGGGATCAGCCATACCAGACCCCAAATGAAAGGCTCCTCCTGGTGGGGCAGCCTCTGGCTAGTCAATTGCAATCCAGAGTGGCTGCTTGGGGCAGCAGCCATGCCAGACCCTAAACAAAACACACACACACACACATGCCTGAGCGGTGCCTGCTGCATGTGGTGGTGGTGCTTTGGCCTCTAAAGGGTGGTTTGGGGTCTCACGCAACAGCTGGACAAGGAGAAAAGGTTGTGATGGCCTTTCTAACACTCCCAGCGCTCTGTGCCTGCTCCACTGGGTGATCCAGACCACTGGGTTTACTTCACCCTGGGTGTCACCCGGTGTGGTTGGCACATCCCTCACCTCCCTGCTGATGCCACTATTGGATGAGGAATAAAGGAGAACCCGCAACCCACCTAATAGGTTTTCATAGGGAGAGGGGGTTGAGGAGGAGCTCTTTAGCTGACTCTCACCCAGGATTTGGCTTCTACTCTCATCAGTAGGCATTTGGCTAGCACCTCTCCCTGCACCACCAATTCTGAAAAGCTGGTAGCTTATGCTCTGTATTAGAAAGGCCCTGCCTGTCATACCAGTAAAGATTCAACAGACCAGTAATGAAGGACATTGGTACCACCAGCCCTGGGAAGCAACCAAAGGCCCCTGTTTGGCTACTGTAGCTGATGCTATTGGTTCCCTGTGGGAGCAAGGTCACCAGAAATTCTCCTTTTCCTGGATATGTCCTACATTTCAACCTTCTGTCCAGGAGGAATATCAAAATGTCCTCAATTTTGAGTGTGAATAAGAAGCATGCATTTAGCTTTTAGGTGATCATGTCCTCCATTTTCTCTGATGTCCTACATTTTGCAGTGCCTTTTTCTCCTCTGCAGTTAGGACATCTGGTCACCCTACCTGGTGACTGATTCTGTGTAGGCCCAACCTCCTCCACAAGTGAGAGAGAACTTTTTTTTCAGCCATGTATAACTGAAACTACATAATACAAACTTATATAACACTGTACTACATGGGTGTGATGTGGGGGGGGGGGACAATAGGCATTGGGAGCAATGTGCAACAGGACTGATGCATCAGGACCATTGTGCATCAGAACACCAGCTAGGGAGTGCTGATGTGGACATGTAGAGCCTGATATGGCCTGATGCCCACAATTCACTAACAGGATTTTTTAGCATCTCTGCCACTCAGCTAAGTATTTATAGAGTTATCTAATGCAGCCCTTGATAGAGGATTCTGTTCATTGTTAATACTGCAGTTTAATTCTATTGTAATGTTGATCTTTTGTTTGTTTTTAACTATATTGTGCTCATGTTAATTTCTAAGTCACCTCAACTCTCAGTTAAGTGTTGAAGGCAGGGTATAAGTAAGAATATTAGGAGAAGGACTAGGAATATGAGGAAGAGGAAGAAAAGGAAGAGGAAGAAGCACATATGGTGTACTCTAAAAGACAGCCCAAAATACTTTGCTAAAAAGGGGATTTCATTGCAGTCACTCAAGCTCTTTACAATAGAACACGTGGATGTGGAAAGTTTTGCCTGAAAGGAGAATATTTGAAAGCCTTTTAAACAATTAGGTTGCCATTCTGGGATATAGGGAATGATTCCAGTGTGTATTTAGTTCCAGATGCAGACTCTGTACCATTGCCTTCCCCCTGAGCTTGCTTTCCTTTGAGTTATTCAGTGACATCAAGGGAAGATGGAGCTCACAAGCTATTTGCTATTGCAATACTATGGTCCACTCATAATAATACTGATTGAAAAGGGGCTTTAGCTAGGAAGAAAAAGAGAATTGACTTTGCAGCATAACATCAGCAGGCAAATGCAAAGAAGGTTTTCTCAACATCAGAAAGAGATTTATCTGTGGTTACGAAAGTATGGCATACTAAAAACATCTCAGCATTGGAGATTACCCATGAACAAAGACTGACATTAAAATGAAAAATAAAAGCCAGCATTTCAGTTCTCAGATCAATCTGATGCCTGATGAGATCCCCTTTGAAAGAGCATAATACATTGTGTTCCTTCTTTGTTAGTAGTGCCATTTGATTTATGGTCACCTAAGCAGGATAGAACTGTGATGGGGTCCAACAATAGAAAACAATATTGAATATATCATGGGCGGACTACTGCAGTTTACTCTGCATGATCCTACTTTAAGAAAGTGCCTGAAATCTGCACCTAATCCAGAAAGTTGAAATCAGCTTCCTTTGGATCCCGTTCAAAATGGCAGTTATGACATCTAAATTTCTGAATGAAATGAACTATCTTCACCCATATATATGAATTTGCATGTCTATTAACATCCTAAAGAAGTTCTACACAAGCTTGGCAATAGATTTAATTTGGATAAAGCTTGGAATCTACAAAAATGTTCAACTATATTTGAGACTATAATACCCAGAATCCTCTATCCAGCTGGGGGAGACTTCTATCCAGCTGGGGAAGAGAATTGTGGGAGCTGTATTTCAAAAAAGTGAAATTACTAAACTCTGAGAAGGGGTTCTCCCTCAGTAGGCTATGTTGTTCCTTGCTTTGGGATACCTGCTGGCTCTGGGTGCTTCATGATACTGGCTGAGTTCTTTTTTCAGGATCACACAGCAATGGCAAAGGAAACAGACAAAACTCAGAATCCTACCAGTGTCTGACCCATGAATAAGTTTTTCTATGGAAGCACTAGGGCATGGGGAATGGAATCATTCAGTTGAAGACTGCAAAAGCACAGTGGCACATGGATGTGCCTTGCGCAGTGGACATGGATGTTCATTTGTGCACATTCAGTGTTTTGGTTCATCTGTGCAGTGTTTCCATTCAGCACAAGGGCTGCATAACACAATTAGTGTGTAACTCTGCCTGAGAAGTTTTATGCCATAGACAGCCAGGATGTAGGGTCTGCCAGTTCCAAACAGCCCATTTCTCCGGCACCTTTCCTTTGTGGCACCATAACCTTTCTCCTTCTAAAGGGCTTGCCTATGCCAATATATTTATGTTGGTATAATGGGCCGACAAGATTTTAGCCTATGTGTCGGTCTTCTGCTGGTCTATAACCTTTTCCTTTTAGAAAGCTTTTGGACTGCTGTGTTGTATACTCTTATTGTTTATGCCTGGCATTTTATCCTTTATTTGTGTCCTTGTCATTTTTGCATGTTTTTATTGCATTGGTAGACATCTTGGCTCAGCATGCCACTACTTTTCCATGGTGGTGAGACTGTATGTTCCAGTGAGGCAAAGAGACAATGCTGGTGGTAGCATTGCTGAGCCAATGACAGTGGCACCACATATCACATCTGTAAGTATTTTGCAGAAGAAGGCAGTGATAAACCAGATTTGAATGTCTTTTAAAAAGAAAACCCCATGATGAGACATTCAAAAATGAAACAAGTGATGGTGCCACAAGATGAGATTCATAGGTTAAAAGGCACTCAGTGAGTTTTTGGGGAAGAGCAGAAGACAAGTGCAAGTAGTGCTGCAGCTAATGATGCACTTAGACTGCTGCTACATTGCAAAATTAATTCTGGTTCATACCATTTTAACTGTCATAGCTCTATCCCATGGAACTCCAGGGATTTGTAGTTTGTTGTGGCACTACTCTCTGACAGAGAAGGCTAAATCACTTACAAAATTACAAATCTAGATAAAGTAAGTACTAGTACCACTCTATTTTGCTTTGGTCAGACCTCACTAGAAATACTGCATCCAGTTCTGGGGACTATAATTTAAGAAGGATGTGGACAAACTGGAGTGTGTCCAGAGGGCAGTGAACAAATTGTGAAAAGTCTGGAAACTCCCAAACCCTATGAGGAGCAACTTAGGGAGTTTAACCTGGAGAAGAGAAGGTTAAGGAGTGACATGATTGCCAATGTTTAAATATTTGAAGGGATGTCATACTGAGGATGAAGCAAGCTTGTTTTCTGTAGCTCCAGAGAGTAGGACCCAGAGCAATGGATGCAAACTACAGGAAAAGAGATTCCACCAAAACTTTAAGAAGATTTTCCTGAGAGTTAGTGGAATATGCTGCCTCACAATGTAGTGAAATCTTCTTTGCGGGTTTTAAGCAGAGGCTGGGTGACTTTCTTTTGGGGGGTGCTTTGATGGTGCCTTCCTTCATGGCAGTATGTTGGACTGGATGGCCCTTGGGGTCTCTTCCAAGTCTATGATTCTATGATTTTATGAAATCCCAGAATTTCATGGCATTAAGCCACAGCGATTAAAGCGGTGTCAAACTACATTAATTTTGCAGTGTAGATGAAGCCCTAGACTGAAGTCAACTGAGAACGGACAAAAAGGGGGAAAATATATCCTAATTTACTTTTTCCTTACAATGAGTTTTATACACAATTCTGCCCCCTATCTTATTTGCCTTTTTTTCTTCAGGTTGTTCTTTAAAAATAACTTGAAAGTCTCCTGGAGGGGAAGCTGCTCTCTCAATTCAATGTGTAGGAAAATTGGTAAAGGAGGGAAATATGCAGAAGGGGAAACTAAGGACTGTCAGAGGGAACTTGAAAACTCATCTTTAAAAAGCTCAAGAATTAGCTACCTTGTAAAGTCTTAGAGGTGATTTGCAAGAGGACTAGAAATCTTTATGCATGAGGTTAACCCTGCTGTCTGCGAGTGGACGCTTGGAGGCTAAAGACTCAATGGCTCAGAGACAGATGCAGCGAGCTGAAGGTGGTTGGGTTATGAAACCATTAGGAATGCATTCAGGCAATATTGGTACTGGACCTCCTGGGAGATGTGTGATTGCTAGAGATGGGAGAAAAAAAATATTTGCAATTATTTGTTTACAAGTTGCAAAACAGAGTTCCCGATAGTTTGGAAACTATATAAAGAAGAAGAATAGAGCAGGGAGACTTTTCCAGTTTTCTCTCTGTATTCAAGCATTTGAAAGTGTTGCAAGGAATAAAGAGAAAAATGCATGCCCAAAGGCATGTTTTCTGAACAGAAATTGGGTTTCCTGCACAGAAAAATAAAACTGTTTTCTGCATAGGAAACACAATTTCTCAGCAGAAAATGTACCTAATACGTTGTTGTTGTTGTTGTGTCCCTTCAAGTTGATTCTGATATCTGATGACCCTAAGACTCATCTATCATGGTTTTGTTTTGTTTTGTTTTTTGGTCAAGATATGTTCAGAGGTTTGCCATTGCTTTCCCCTGGCTTGTCCAAGGCTTCTTAGTGGATTTACATGGCTGAGCTGGGATTGGAACCCTTTTCTCCAGAGTGATAATACAGTGCTCAAATCACTATAACAATCTGGCTGTTAGTATGATAATAATAATACCTATTATTTAGGTACTCATATATTAGTTATGGGAGCCAACATAGTATAGTGGTTTGAGCATTAAACTATGATGCTAGAAACAATGGTTCAAATACCAGCTCAGCTATGTTAAACCCACTAAGTGACCTTGGACAGGTCACACTTTCCTATCCTCAGAAGATGGCAATGGCAAACCCCCTCTGAAGAAACATGCCAAGAAAAACCTGTGGGAGGTTTGCCTTAGCATTGCCATAAGTTGGAAGTGACTTGAAGGCACGCAATAACATCATCATCAACAACAACACTAATTATATTAGTATAGTAGGTATTAGTATATCATTAGTATGTTAGTTCTAATACCATGAAACCTAGTGGGTGTCCTTGGGCAAGTCACACTCTCTCAGCCTCAGGGGACGACAATGGCAAACTTCCTCTGAGTACATCTTGCTAAGAAAACCCTATGATAGGTTTGTCTGAGGGTTGCTTTAAGTCAGAAATGACTTGAAGGCTCATAACAGCAATAACTAACACCTAGGTATACTTAACTAAGTAACTGATCTAGAATAGCAGCCCCCAAATGAAAAACAAAAACCTTGTGGACTGCAGGTGGTTCCAGGAGGCAGCACATTCCCCATCTGTGTAGCAATGCATCTGTGAGCAGCATATAAGCTTAGGAACACAAGTGACCCCTGAAAGTCTTTCCTGTGGTTCTTCATGGCTTGTACCATTGAAATGCCATCAGATCCCCCATAGATTCTGTGTATAAGTTGAGAGATAATGGACAATAATAAAGCATTTAGAATCTGAAGAAATAATTCTAACCTAGTAGGAGGGTGCTAGATCCCCACCCCCAAAATCAGTCTGTACAATTTAAGTGACTCCTTCCTTCCTTCCTTCCTTCCTTCCTTCCTTCCCTTCCGTCCGTCCTTCCTCTTCCTTCCTTCTCTTCTTCCTTTGCTTCACAAGGGCCATCCAGTCCAACCCCCTGCAATGAGGGAACTCACAATCAAAGTACCACGAGAGATGGCCATCCATCCTGATTCCTTTCCTCTCCTTTTCTTTCCATCTCTCCCACTCCCTCTCCCCCCCTTTCTCTGAAATACTGACCAGCTTTTCCTTTTCATTCACAGAGCACCTGATCACATCATCCACTGGAAGAGAAGCCAAAGACGTTCTTCATTCAGGCCATGCATCAATGTCAACTTTACTGAATATATTACATTAATAAAAAAAGGGTTGTAGCCAATAAACACTGCAATTATATAAGAAGAAATGTAGTGGTTCCTACTGATTAATTACTATGACTGAGCTTTCTTCTGCTGAGGCACAAACGTTTGACCTCTGAATATGGATTTTGCCTTTTCTTAATGACTTTTTAAATCCCACTCCATCATGAAGTGGTTTCAGCACAAAAACTCTCAGGTCCTGATCCCATGAGGTTGGGGTGGTGTGTGTGTCTGGGGGGGGGGGGGAGTGACAGATGTGTGCTGGCCGAAATGCCAGTGCACAGATTATGAATTCAGCATCTCAGTTCAGATCAAATCAAGATCTTAATCGAGAGTCCAATGGGACTATATTTTCTCAACCATCCTGTGGGGGAAATGCTCCAGGTAACATCTCCATGAACAAGAAGAGCATTCACATGCTGCATGCTCTAACAGATCCTTTTTTCCACATTTGTATAGTTTGTACTAGGCAATGAAAAGATGAAAAATGGATTTTTATTTTCACATAATTGGTTGCAGGAAGATTATATGGTAGGTCGGTCATAATTTCTTCTGATTTACTTTGTGAGTTTTTAAAATTAATGCTGAGAAAGATCAAACTCAGTGCAAAGAATGTGATGGGGATTCTGGCCCTTGCTGCTTTTTTGACCGGAATCATCCTTTTCAGTGACTCTTCCCATGGCAGGGGTACATGTGGGAGAGAAACATATAGGATCCTCATATGATTTGTCTCCAGTCCTGATTTTTTTTTTTTAAACTGCTTAGGGTGGGTAATTTGAGCTAGGGAGAAATGATTCATGGTGACATAGTTAAGCAGGTCTCCCCAGTTTTCTACTGCTCTGAGTTATATGCATGTCCTATGCACAAAACCTGTTGGTGGTCCCAAGGAGAGCAGAACCATTGAATTAATGAGATTTATGTAAGTGTTGACTAACTATTCATTGGCTAATGTATTTGGTCTATTTGATTCAATGGACTTAGTCTAGAATATCACTAGGACTGAGGCATTGTTTGCTCAAGCTTTTCTTTGTCTTCATTTAGTTAAAAGAAAAAATGGATGAAGCAATCATGGAATTCTTTCACAGGTGAAGCTTGTGTTAGACGTTGCTGAATAAATGATTGTGATGTCAGTGCTTCCCTTTAGATTTCTTGGAAAGAGACACTCTCCCTCTTTCCTTACTTCCTTTCTTTTTCCTTCCTTCCTTCCTTCCTTCCTTCCTTCCTTTTCTCCTCCCTCCCTTCCTTCCCCCACTCATCCTCTGATTATGGGTCTATTGGCGAGAGGCAAAGTTAGATCTGTCCCCATCACCAGACTTGGTTGTACCAAAGTAGCATATAATAATACCACTACTTGGGTTGCTTCCTTTTACACATTGCTCCCTCCCCAATACAACCTATAAAATGATTTACTGTCTTATTTTCTATGGAAAAGCTCACAGATCTTGTACCATTAACAAATAATTGAACTTGTTTGCAAGTCAGCTCCCTATTCAGGGAATATGTTGGACCTAGGAAATACCTTACTAATAATCACATGAGCTCATGAGGTGCTGATGAACATGCATGCATGAATCTATGTATAGATTCTATAGATGCATTCATAGATTTGCAGACATTGTATTCTGCAGAACAAGACATTTGCAAATTACTCCTTCCTTCCCAGGGTCACACAGGATATATATCTCAATCCTTTTCCAGGCTATCATTCTCTGAAGATGCCGGCCACAGATGCTGGCAAAACGTCAGAAAGGAACTCTTCCAGAACATGGCCACATAGCCCGAAAGCTCCACAAAAAACTATGGATGCCGGCCATGAAAGCCTTCGACTCCACATTGTATTCTGTCTTGAGACATCCATTGTCAGAAACAGTGAAGTTTCTGCTTCCATCCATATCATGTTGCTTATCAGGTCCCATTGATCTGATTGCTTGAATGTTTAAGTGTGTGAGGTTAGATCTGATTGACCAGAACATCTTGCTGTTGCATGTGTCTTGAGTTAGATCAGAACTAAAGAAGAAGACAAAAAGTTCACTAATAAGATATAAGCCCAAGTGAGCTGTGCACCTGTTAAGGTTAAATGGATTAGGAAGAGAGCATACCACTTCCACTCATTCAGTTATCACTTTGCTCACATGCAAAGTGATGGATCTGAAGAACAGATTCCTCTGCAGATAGAAGTTCTCCATGTGAGCCAGAACTTGCATTCTCCAGGATTCTGGCTTGCATGAAGACTTCTCATTCTTCAAGGAAACCTTTCTGTTTGGAGTTATAGCTTTCCATACAAGCAAAGTGACAATGGAAATGATGGGACTAGCAGGGTGCCCCCTTCATATGTTTACTTAACCCTAATGTTGAATACCTGAGCAAATCAAACTGCTTTATAATGAGATGGACCATTAGTCCATTCAGCCCAGAATCTATTTTTGCCAGGCCTCTCACCATATCTCCAAGATTTCAGACATTAGTCTTTCCTATCTCTACCAAAAGATGTTGCCAGAAGGTGAACCTGAAACTTTTTGCATGCAAAGGGCACACACTGCCACTATGATATAGACCTTTTCAACTCTGCTGAGCTGTGCCTGAGAGGACACACAACACAGATGTGGAGAGACGGGTACAAAACCTTTGCCACGAACCCAGGTGCCAACTCTACCCACACATCTACTCAGGAAATGTCATCACTGGACCTAACCACATAACTGACAGTATTAGATGTATTTTCATTTGCTCATCCTCTAAGGTGATACATGCCATTCTCTGGAGTTTATCATATGACGGAATTTGGGGATATAATGCAATGGCAATCCGAACGCAATCATGGAGTTTCACGTTATTGTGAATGAATGTATCTCACACAATTTCGGAAAATGGGGGGGGGGGGTCATTTTCGGGAAATGGGAAGTCATTCTGAATGCATTCCAAACACAATCAGATTTTACGTAAATTCGCTAAACTAACTAATTCACGTAATTGCGAATTGGCTCCATTCACAATTGAGAGAAATTCCTCCCATGTGATAAACTCTTCTGTCAACAGTGCCCTTCAGCACTCTACATTTGTTAAGCAGGTCAGTCTCTGTGCCATAGGCTGAATAGACATGAATCTGACACATGGAATGGGAATACAGAAAAACCTATTGCAAAATACTTCAATTTCCCTAGGTGTTCTATCTTGGACCTCCAAACAGAGGTTCTTGGGGAAGGCTGGAAAGAAAATCAGCAGAATAGGAATATAGTCCTATTCCACTCCACTCCATCAACAGTGGACTGAATAGAAAGAATGGCTTCCTGGCACACTGTATATATATTATAGAATAGGCCCTCTTCAGACCGGGCTGAAAGGCCGGCCTGGGAGTGGAGTTGGGGCGTCATGTCCAGATGATGCATGCTGCAACTCCAGCCCCAGGATGGCATGACACCATGTGCCTTTCCACACAGCGTGCAGCATCATGGTGCTCCCTCAGGGCTGCGTCCATACAACTCAACATCGAAGGAGCGCCATATAGTCACGCCGCCATGGCTATGGCACTCTTTCAAGGGTGCACAAAGGAACCACTTCTTTCAGCTCCTTTTTTGCACCCTTGAAAGGCTGGGTTGGGGCTACAGAATGCGGTTGCCACAGCCCAATCTGCCTAGGAAAGGGGCGGCATCTCACTATGGGGTATGTTGAGCCCCATAGTTAACTTCCCAATCTATTTGAGCTCTCTTGGCCAATTCATCACATCTCAGTTCTGGTACCCAGGCAGCATCACACTACATTCAAATACTCCCACTCCCATTCATATGGTTAACTATCCACCTTGGCTTTAGACAATATCCTTCCTCCTGCCTTTGTCCTGCATCAACCATAGTTAAAGCTGAAATTGTCACCTCATCACCATACCCACACTTTTGCATTGTTATTGCTATTCACACACACAGCTTGCTTATTTAGGTCTGTTCCTGGACATTCCACTCCATGCAACTTAGGAAGTGGATTCAGTTTTACAAAAGCTTGTGCTACCAGCTTCTTTCTTACAGTGAGTCTCAAAAGTGCTACAAGATCCTGTTGCATACTGATATTCCAGCCTAACACGGCTATGTCTTTGAATCCCTGATCATTGTTTGTGATTAATGTGGACTTTTTGATATTTTGATGTAAAATATATAGATTGCTCACTCCACCCTAGATTCAGAGAAGCAATGGCTTTAAGCATGCTGATGATGGCAAGGGTGCTTCTAGTGAATGTTCATGAAGCTTTCAGTCTGTTCCTTTGCATCAAGCAAGCTCCAGAGATTCAGAAAGAATGCCAAAACAGGAGACTTTCATAATTTAACTGTACTCTCACATAACTCTGGTTATTCTCATTATCCAGATAGTCCGCACAGAGTTTCTAGCTGGGCAACATGCTTACCTGGTGTTGCCAGCTCTTGCAATTTTTATTTTCTTTCTTTCATTCAATGATTTATATCCAACCTTTCTCCCACAATAGATTCAAGGAAAGGCAAGGAACAAGTAAGCAAAGGAAGGCAGTCCAATCTTTTTTTTTTTTTTAAATGTGTTTGACCAGCAGGAGGGTAAACAGAAGTCTAATAAGACTGCTGAATTAATCTGTCAGACAAATTAAAAGATGGATGCACCCTTGTCATTGGTGAATCAATACTCAAACAATAATAGAGTTAATAAAGTACTGTTCAACAAGCACACTAAATTATACTTAATATTGTCTCTCATTGTTAATTTGTACAGCTAAGTACTAAGACAGGAGGGCCAGATCTCCCTCCGATTCTGCAGAAAGGAAATGGAAATGGAAGCTGCTATGTTTACCACCACTAGTAATAGGAGCTTTGGGTTCATCTGCACTGCAGAAGTAATGGAGGTGGACACCACTTTAACTGCCATGGCTCACAGATATGGGACTCTGGGACAGTAGCATCACCTGACTTGGTGGCAGCTGATGCAGGGGGCAGGGCTTCTCGGGGGTGGGACTTTTGGTGTGCATGCCACACAGGAGCATGCACATGTATGCACTAGTGAATTGTATGCACAGCCCTGCAGTGGCCCGGGTGGGGTGGCCAAGGCCCTGTGGTGTCCCACACTGGGTGCCCAAGGCCTTGCAGCAAGCCAGACAAAGCATCTGAAGCCTTGTGGTGGCCCGGGCAGAACATCCAAGGTCCTGGGAAGGTCCTGCGGGGGCAGGAGACTGACTTCTGGTGTATCACCTCCCTTCTGGGATGTCACCTGGTGTGGTCTGCACCCCCCCCCCCAGTGATTCTACTGCTCTGGGATTTTTAGTTTGGTCCCCACTAGAGTTCGCTAACAGAGAAGGATAAATATCTCACAAAACGACAATTCCCAGAATTCCATAACACTGAATTATGGCACTTAAAATGGTATCAAACTATATTATTTCTGCAGTGCAGGTGCAGCCTAAGTGATCTACAGTTAAGGAAAAAAACCTGTGTGTTTTCTCCTCTCCACTATCCCAAAATTAAGCCAGGGCATTGCAACAGTATTTTTAAACTCCTCCCTGAATTATATTAGAAACCAGAGCCACTCAAAGTTGCTTATTCACAGTTGGGTCAACAGGACATCTTTATATTAAAGACTTAGGAGTTTATCATACGACAGAATTTGGGGGTATAATGCAATGGCAATCCAAACGCAATAATGGGGTTGCCCGTTATTGCATATGAGTGTATCTCATGCAATTTCAGGCAATGGGAAGTCATTCCAAACGCAATCATGGGGTTTCACGTAATTGTGTATCAAAGTATCTCACGCAATTTTGGGCAATGAGGGGTGGGTCATTTTTGGGCAATGGGAAGTCATTCTGAATGCATTCTGAATGCAATTAGATTTCACGTAAATTCGCTAAACTAGCAAATTTACGTGAATTCAAATTGGCTCCATTCGAAATTGGGAGAAATTCCTCCCATGTGATAAACTCCTTAGAATGGTGGTCTGTTGCTGAAAGTGCAATATGGGTCCAAAACACACTGCAGAAACAATCCAGTTTGAGACTATTTTAACTGCCCAATCTCAGTGCTAAGGAATCCTCAGAATGCAATTTATTGTGGCACCAGAGCTCTCTGACAGAGAAGGCTAAACGTCTCACAAAACTACAGTTCCCAGAATTCCATAGCATTGAGCCAGGGCAGTTAATAATGGTCTCAAACTACATTATTTCTGCAGTGTGTTTTGGACCATGAACAGAGATGTGCCATGGGACTATGTCCTAGCTAACCTCATCACCGTGTAGTTCATGCTTTTGTGCTGACATGTAGTTTCTGCAACAAGGAGCTTTTTCTATTCATGGAGGTATCCTGCACAATGATATGTGGGCAGTGTCCACAGGTAGAACAATCCCAAAATCCACATTGTAACAATAACTTTAACAAGCTGACCAGAAATGACACAAAAATGTGAGCAAGCTTTTGAGATGTTCTGCCAATCTGTTATAAAGCAGGGAAGTGACTGTGTGAGATTGGGAGTCTATCTGTAGGCAAGGAAAGGCCTGCCATGAAGAGCCCTTGAGAGGATAGCATTATTGTCCAAAATAGATTTGTAGTTCATTGATGATCTATCGGAGTCATTTCAGTTGGGCAATATATGTGACCACTAGTGGCGTTTTGCCATTGGCTATCTCTGGACTAGAGTCTAGGTGAGCATCAAAAAAGACCACTTTGGGGAACGTGACTTATTGGAGGGATGGCATAACACTCCAGAGAGAGATAACGTTTTGGTGTCTTTCACATCAGCAGGTATCTGGATGGAGGGAACATCGAACTACCAGTGGATGCTCATGAAGCAATGTTGCAAGAAAAGCTGCTTCCATTTTTTTCCACATGGACATAGCAGGGGATTCCTTTCTAATTTCAGGATTCCAAGAATGGAGCAACAGCACTTAAAGTGGTTCCAAACTGCATTATTTCTAGAGTGTAGATGTGCCTCAAGAGACTGCCATCCAACCTCAGTTTTAAAACCTCCAAAGATTGAGAGTCCACCACCCATCTATGAGACCATCTATTTCACTGTTGAGTCACTTATTAAAAAGAATGTGCTCCTAATATTTAGGTGGAATGTGTTTTCTTGTAATGTGAATTCATTGGTTCATGTTCTAGTCTCTGAAGCAGCAGAAAACAAGATTGTTTCATCTTCTACATGACAACCTTTCAAATATTTAAAGGAGGTAATCATATCATTCCTCAAACTTCTTGTCTCCAAGTTAAATGTACCTAGTCTGTTCCTAAGCTTGATTTCCAGACTTTTAATCATCAAGTTCTTCTCCTCTGGGCACATCCCAGTCTGTCAACATCTTTGAATCCTGGTACCCAGGAACTGAACACAATGTTCCAAATGAATTCTGGCTAAAGCCGAATAAAGTGGCACTATTATTTCCTTTGTTCTTGATGCATCCTAGAATTGTATTGGCCTTTTTAGATGCTGCATCACACTAACGACTAATAATTAAATTGTGGTCTACTAAGACTACGTCTCATATGTTTCATAGATACATATCCTATATGTGTGTGCTTCATTTTTCCTGTCTTTATAATTATGATGCTGGCCATAATTCATTTTGCTACTTTTGACCCAGTTTTCCAATCTGTCAAGGCCATTTTGAATCCTGATTCTCTCTTCTGGGGCATTTGCTACGCTTCCTTACATGGTGTCATCTCCAAATCTGATAAGTGTGCCTTCCATTGCATCACCCAACATGTTTATAAAGATGTTAAACAACACAAGCCCTAGGACTGCTAGTCCATTCTTTCTCCCCATACTCCATTCTCCATTCTCCACATCATCATTTGCCCCCAGTTATCATTCAACATTCTGCAGGTTACAAACAGAGTCAGTCCTAGGTGGGGGTTTCTACACAAAGCCCATTCTATAAAGGTTTCATCCCTGCTGAGTAAGAATAGGATAACATTTGTGCATTTTCATGATTTGTTTAGGAAGGGACATTTTGGGGGAAAGACTTCAGTGCAAAATGGTTGGACAAAAATATTGGTGGTTTTTACATCAACAATGTTTTTATGCAGAAAAAAAGCATACTTTACGAAAAATGAACTCTTCTCTGGGCAAAAGTGTGTCATTTGTTGTTGTTGTTTTGAACCAAAGCCAGTGCTGTAAAGGAGGAGGAATTCCTGGAGGATAGGATCAAAATTCAAAATCACCTGAATAGACTAGAAAGCTGGACCAAAGCTAACAAAATGAAATTCAACACAGAGAAATGTAAGGTCCTGCACTTAGAGTGTAAAAACGAAATGCACAGATATAAGATGGGGGGACACCTGGCTGAATGAAACTACGTGCGAAAGAGATCTTGGAGTCCAAGTAGACCATGAGTTGAACATGAGTCAACAGTGCGATGAGGCAGCTAAAAAGGCCAATGCTATTTAGATCAAGCGAAGTAATAGTGCCACTCTATTCTGCTTTGGTCAGGCCCCACCTGGAATACTGTGTCCAGTTCTGGGCACCACAATTCAAAAAAGATGTGGAGAAACTGGAGCATGTCCAAAGGAGGGCAACTAAGATGGGTTCAACAAATATGGGTTGCTTTTTATTACTATTACTGTTGTTCAAACATTTTTCAATTTTTATTTTTTTTTATTTTTTTATTTTTTTATTTATTTTATTTTATTTTATTGCATCCTGATATCTGGATGAGAATTGTAAATGCTCCTCCCTCAGTTGAATCGCAGATCCAAAGTTTCCATAGGATGGAACCACACCAGTTAAAGGGGAATGATTGTGCTATGATTATGTAGTATAAAAGCATCTGTGGAAATTAGTACTTCAAGATTTGGTAATAGCCACTAGCTGTAAAGGAGAAGAAATTCCTGGAGGACATTTATTTCCTGGAGGATAGGACTATCAATGGTTCTGTAGAGTCAATATGCCACAGAATAGTGGTGTCTCTAGGATTGGTGTCACCCAGAGTGGTAACTCATGGTGTCACCATGGCCCTATTGACCTCTTCCAATATGACACAGAATCTTTAGTAATTTTTTTGTATTGGTTCTTATTGTGTGCCTTACAGACATTTTGACTTATGGCAATCCTAAAGCGAACGTGTTTTATTGGCAAAATTTTTTCAGAGGAGGTTTGCCATTGCCTTCACCTGTTGCTGAGAGTATGTGCCTCACCCAAGGTCTGTATTACATACTGAAAGGTCAGGGGGCAAAATAAAAAATTAAAAATAGTGTGTTTGCAAAGTAAAACATAAAAATAAATTTAATCTCTAAAATATATCCAAATAATACAATAACAGTGGGTGCTGAATCCACTGAATCAAGCAGGGAATTGGATCCTCGCCTCCAGAATCACAGGCCAATGCTCAAACCAAATGTTACTCACAAACTGTAATTCCCATATAGCACTGAATGTCATGATGATAATTGTGACATAAACAATCAGCAAAGTTGAAATTATACCTTTAAATTACAGTATCATGAACACAGCCCAAATGTACTTACATGTAGAAAGAGTCATGTGTTTCAAGTGAAAATTTGGTAAGATGTGATGCTTTTTAAAGACAATTTTAAAAGAACCTTTTTTTTTTTTTTAAAAAAAATGAAAATTAAAAAATGTAACATTTTAAAATGTTGTAAAAACTCTGAGGTCTCTGGACATCTCTGCTAAACCCCAGCAGATATTTGGGGAGCAGCGGTGTCACCCTAGTTACAGTGTCACTGAGTGCAGCCTGCATACTCTGCACCAGCTAGTGATGTCCCTTCCACTGGGAAAGGGCAGTTGCTGTCATATCCTCTGTGTTGACCTCCTCGTTGATCCTTTGGTTGCCCATGAAGGAAAACAGAAAGTTAGAGTAGGAGGACCTTTACTTTGATCCCACGGGGCTCTCCTTAAGAGATCTCTGACCCAGATGTCAAAGCTCAGACCATGTTGTCAGCCTAGACAACCAACATTATCAAATATGCATCTAGATGTATATTTAAACTGGTTGCCACTGTTCTATTTGTGTCGCACTAGACTCTGAGAATTGACTAAGGATTGAACAAGTGCTCAGCTCCTTTCGTCCGATGATTGACTGACAGGTTGACACAATGAGTTCCCTGTTATTGACTGCTCCTATTCCCTAGTTGGATAATTGCATGTTTCACCGAGTCCTATATAAAGGTTATCTTCTTTTGTGCTGCTGTGCTGCCATGGTTGATGTTTCACAAGGCACATTGTGGTATGCTGCCTGTTTTTTGTTTGTTTAGGTTTAAAAAAAAAAAAAGAACTGACCCACAAATAACAAATAATTTCTATTGTCTTCAATGTCTCTTTAGGTGAAATTCAGGGACAGCTACAGAGATATTTTAGTGGTTGCATCTGCACTGCAGAAATAAAGCAGTTTGACACTGCTATGGAATCCGGGGTTTGTGGTTGCACTGGAGCTCTCTGACAGAGAAGGCTAAATATCTCACAAAACTACAAATCCCAGAATCCGAGAGCATTGAGCCATGGCAGCTAAATCAGTGTGAAACTACGTTATTTCTGCAATGCAGATGCAGCCACAGTTGCCATCAAGAAAACATGATGGAGGAGCAGCCCAAGCAAAGGGGCAGACCGCATGCTTTGGAAGCAGAAGGTTCCAAGTTTGATCCTAAGTATCTCTGGTTAGGGATTAAAATCTTCACATTGTTCATCCTCAGATGCAAAACCAAATAGTTTTCATAATATATCCCCCATTTTAAGAGAATGCAAAGCTTTCTGCACAGTATTCTCTTAGTATTCACACTCAGAGAGATATATGTGTCTTTCAAATATTTAAGTACCAAATACTAAGAAAAAAATCAGCCAGAGCTGATCGGTTGGTTATTCCCAACTAGAGTAGACTGACCAAATCAATTGTTGAACTATGAGTTGACATGTGGGCAACTCTATCTGATTCAATGGCTTTATTCTAGTCAGGGCTAACAATAGGATTTAAGCTCACAAGAAACAGTTGTTAATGAATTATCCGATTCATGGTTTCATGCAATGATCCATCTTGTGATGAGTCTCGGGAGAAAAGAAATGGGTACTTTCATCAAGCATTGAAAACTCAATGAAATTATTTTTGGTCCCTAGCCCTGTCTTTTTTTTTTTTTTTTTCAGGGTGTGAGCCTTTAGCATTAATGCACACAGAATTAAATGCTTATTAGACATATTAACAAACTAGACCAGTGGCCAGAAAATGGATGTGGAAGACACAAAACATTAGTGACTGAATCCTGCTGTAAGTTCAGTAAAAGTTACCAGATATAATGTAATCATAATTATAAGTACAGTAGTTACCACTTCAATGGGTAAATAAGATTTACCGGTTCAGTGATTCAATGGGTTTACTTTAGTTGGGACCAACCAATGGGAATCCAGTCCACATCTGGTTTTAGTTCATCCTTATTGTATATGTGCATTCAATCACAAAATAAAGACTTGCCTTTCTCTATGTAGTAGCCACAGGCACATTAATACTCTTGTGCCTGACTGTGAAGTCTGAACTAAACCACTCTTGTCTCCATTTATTATACCCTTCAGTATAGTAGTGCTGACTCGAACCTAATTAGATCCCCCCCAAAGAAAAATGGTTATAATTATACTGGGGCAGCTTTGTAAAATGTAATGAGTGTGTTTAATTGGTTACTTCCCTCTCATAATGATCCCAGAATTTATGAGATTTAATGTGCAAGGCATGCTCACTGCTCCTTCCACCATTCCTTCGCTTTCCCATTCTCTGTGCAGCAGTGAAAAGCAGTGAACAGTTACTTAGTAATGTACTAGTCAATGGACATTTATTTTAAAATATGAGTGTCGATCCCTGTTGTCTGTCTATAGGCCAATTTACTGTGGACCTGCTGTCACAGAAGCCGTAAGTTAGTCTTATACTGGGACATCTCCTGCAGCATGGATTCTACTTCTTCCAATTGTTCATCATTGCTTAGTGCCTTCTGTAGAACTATTTCTTTGGATTTTTTCCATACTGTGACCGGAATCCTGTTGGTGACATAGGCAGTTGTAAGTTGTGCTATACATACTGAGTAGCTTTTTTGGACGATGCATAATGGATACGTCCAGATGGCAGTGGTAGGAGTGGAGTTCTGCATGTGCAACCATTGAAGATATGTGATGATGCATCTAGAACAGTGGGTTGGTGTGTAAAGTACATTGGACATTGTGCAATGATGTGACAGCTATGCCCATTCAGTTTCTCATACCTTGTACTATAGTAGTATTCAATCTATTGTTTGCATAGTGCTCACATAGTATAACTCCATCTGCAGATATTGCAATATGCAGAAACAATTAAGAACTTAGCGTGATATCCCCAATGTTTTTCTCTTGGGACTCTCTGGGGGCCACACAGCATATCAAAAATAGAAGAAGTGATTGAAAGTCCACTTCAGGTTTTGAAAGTTGGCTTTTTTTTTCTCCCCATGTTACACTCTGCTGTGGGTCCCACAAGCTGTTCAAAAGGTGAGTTGCCCAAAGGCTTAAAAGAGAAGCCATTGTGAGATGGACAGGCCAGGGATTCTGTATAAGTCAACAACCAAGGAGGTCACCAGGCACTAATGTGTGACTCTAGGGTCCAAAGCACACTGCAGAAATAATCCAATTTCAGATGGCTTTAGCTCCATGCTAGGGAATCTTGGGAAATGTAGATTTTTTATGACAACAGACCTCTCGGGCAGAGAAGGCTAAATGTTTCACAAAACTACATTTCTCAGAATTCCCTTGCACCGAGCCTGGGCCCTATGTATTTGTAACTTTCTCAGTGAATTCCAGCAAATACTTACGCACACACACACATACACACACACACACACACACACACATATGGGCATGTAGATGCTCATGTTCCTCTTTCCTTCCCAGGTCTGTAGCTTTTGATGAGACATAATTTTATTATTTCATTTGAAGATTAACAAAAGCAAGCAGAAAAAAGAAAAGGGGGAAATCTTTGTTGTTGTTTAAGAATCATAGAATCACAGAGTTGGAAGAGACCACAGGGGCCATCCAGTCCAACCCCCCCTGCCATGCAGGAACTCCCAATCGAAGCATCCCCGACAGATGGCCATCCAGCCTCTGCTTAAAGACCTCCAAGGAAGGAGACTCCACCACACTCCGAGGGAGTGTGTTCCACTGTCAAACAGCCCTTGCTGTCAGGAAGTTCCTCCTAATGTTGAGGTGGAATCTCTTTTCCTGCAATTTATATCCATTGTTCCATGTCCTAGTCTCTGGAGCAGCAGAAAACAAGCTGACTCCCTCCTCAATATGACATCCCTTCAAATATTTAAGCAGGGCTATCATCTCACCTCTTAACCTTCTCTTCTCCAGGCTAAACATCCCCAGCTCCCTAAGGCGTTCCTCATAGGGCATGGTTTCCAGATCCTTCACCATCTTAGTTGCCCTCCTTTGGACATGCTCCAGTTTCTCCACATCCTTTTTTGAATTGTGGTGCCCAGAACTGGACACATTCTTCATATGATCCTTATCATGCTACAGTGTTATAGCACTATATTTGACTTTAACTGCCATGGCAACATCCTGTGGAATCCTGGGATTTGTAGTTTAGTGTGGTCCAAGAGTTCTCTGGCTGAGAATCATAAATGCCTGTCCCTAAACTGCAAATCCCAGGATTCCCAGGATGTTGCCATAGCAGCTAAAGTCCAGTACTGCACTATATTCATGTAGTGTGATAAAATCATGTGTCTCAAAAAAGCAATGAGTAATGTTAACAGTTTTCTTACCACTGCAAGAAAGTATTTGAAAACTATCCAGTTCGGGACTTATTCTGTGCAAAATTTCCATGTTGTTGTTTTGTACAGAAAACAGTTTTTTCTGCACAGAATATGTTTCTGTGTATTATCCTCTGTGTGAAAAATGCTGTTTCCTTTGCATAAAATATTGTTTTCTAAGATATTAGCCTGTACAGAATAAGCCTCAGCTGTGAAGTCCACAGTTCTTCATGCAAGGGTTCCTCAAAACACTAAAATCAGGATTTTTAAACCATATTTTGAACATTTTTGAATTCTTGCCGTCTGTGTTGTTATTGTTGTTGTATCAGTACTGGATTACTATGGACTGAATTCTTTCGGTTAGGTTCATTCAAAGTGGAATATATTACCTCAGGGTGTGGTGGAGTCTCCTTCTTTGGAGGTGTTTAAACAGAGGTTGGATGGCCATCTGTTGGGAATACTTTGGGGCTTTCTAGATTGGCAGGAAAGTGTGACATGAAGTTGCCTTTTCCTTAATGCTTAGCAGCTGCACCGCAGCCTTTAGATGGAGCTGCGCTGTTCCGCAGTTTTTAAAAAAGAAGCTGGGAAAACCAGCACCTTTTTAAAGGTGCTTCTTCTTCCCTAAAACGCCGAAAAAGAAAAAGAAAAAAGATTTTCATGGCACACTTTCCCTTTTTCTCATCTAAAGGCTAGAGTTTTATGCAGCCATGAACACACTTCTTTTTGCCAATCTAGAAAGCCCCTTTGATGGTGTATTCCTGCATGGCAGAATGGGGTTGGACTGGATGGCCCTTCTGGCCTTTTCCAGCTCTATAGAGAATCAGTTGCTGAATCAACTCATAGGAGTTTATCACACAGGAGTACTTTCTCTCAATTTCAAATGGAGCCAATTCGAATTCATGTAAATTCGCTAGTTTAGCGAATTTACGTGAATTTTAATTGTGTTCGGAATGCGTTCAGAATGACTTTCCATTTCCTGAAAATGACTCCACATGGCCCGAAATTGCATGAAATACTCTGATTCGCAATTACATGAAACCCCATGATTGCTTTCGGAATGACTTCACATTGCCCGAAATTGCGTGAGATACTCTAATACGCAATTACGTGAAACCCCACGATTGTGTTCAGATTGCCATTGCATTACCCAAATTCCGTTGTATGATAAACTCCATAGATAAATCCCATTGATATAACAGGTCTACTCCAGTTGGAATTAACAACATTATTCAGATGTGCAACTCTGACCATCCCCACCCAATATGCTCATGATGATGAGTGGCGATAGGTTTTTGCAGTGCAACGCATCTGGAAGGTGGCTGGATGGAGACAGTTGCATTATAGTTTCACATGCTCAGCTTCTGGTGCAAAATTGACTATTATTTTGCTGAAGCATTTTTTTCATTTAGTCCCCAGTTGTTTTGTGGATCTTCCAAAACTCAACTAAAAGAAAGAAACATCCATTTCATAATTGACTGTTGCCTTCTCTTTTGCTACAATCCAAAACTCTCTCTGACTTCACAAAGCATTAAATTCAATTTTCTTTCTGAACACCTCTGACAATAGTAGCTCTACCACCTCCCTGAGGAAATTGCTCCATGGCCCGGCTGACCTTGCTGTTAACTGTGCTTTCCTGGTATCAAGGTAAACTCTTCTACAGTATTTTCTCAATGTTGTATGCATTTCTTTGCTCCTTCTGCCCTCCATCTTCAGATCACCCCCTTTGGTTCCTTCTACTTTGGGATGACCAATAAAATCACAAGTCCAGGATGGATATAAAGGGGGAAATAATACAGGCATTTGATGTATTTCATCCATGCACCATGCAGAGAAAGGGATGGGCTAGGCCAGGAAAAGAGGTCAGGATAATAGGAAATTAATTTCTACAAAACCAGGCCCATGGTTCATCCAACACACTATTGTCTACACTCTGCAAAGTGTAGCATATACGCCACATGACAACCTCAAGCCCTTTATGTTGCTCTCAGTACACGTTTGTGTGTGTGTGTGGTCATTTTATTATGTTTCCTCCCCCAAGTGTGTGTATACTGAGAGCAACAAAAAGGGCTTAAGGTTGTCATGTGGCCTATAAGCTACACTTTGCAGGGTGTAGACAATAGTGTGTTGGATGAACCAAGTGCCTGGCTTTGTAGAAACTAATTCCCCATGTTTTATGTCAGGGAAAGAGCTTGCAAAGCCAAAATCAAGAACTCTTTAACTTCTTATATATCTATTTCATAACACACACACACACACACTTTCCAATATAGTCCAATATAGTTAACACACAAAGGGGGAGGAGGAATACAAAAAGCCAGAAAATACAGTAAAAATAGCAAAGAATGTTAATGAGATAAAAAAGAAAGAAAAATAATGCATATGCCTTCCAACTATCCTATGACAATTATCCATGAATAGATAATACCGCTTCTTTGAGTATGTTACCATTTGTATACTTCTACTGCTTGACTTACTCTATTAATTATTAAGACCCAGAATCAACCTGTTATTCACTTTACTCTGCAAAAAGCCAATAAAAGGTTCCCAATCCTTTACAAAAGTTGCCAATGATTTTTCCCACTCTAATCAATGTTGTTAATAGACCTCTCTGACTTCCAATCACTTCCTGTTTTGCAATAAAGACCATCTTGGGCATGAAAAAGTGCATGGAAGCCCCCAAGTCATAGGCTGAGATCCAACATCAGCGTACATAACATGAATCTTTGCTATGTGACCCTTCTGTTGGATGGCAACTTTGAACTACTGCTCCACATAAGTAACCAAATTTGAATCTTTGATCTGGACACTATCCTTCTCTTGATGCAACCAATAATTGCATCCATAGGAGCAACTAATATCTGTGAGTTTTCCATAGAGATGGGAGAACAATCTAAAAGGATGTCTCTGTGTGCAGGTATATGGCCAATTGTCCTCATTAGAGTACCATCAACTGTCCTAACTATACAACAGGTGGTCTAGCTTGGCTGCAAGATGAAACAACATCAATGGGCTAGAGAAAATGCAAAACTACCCCTCTGTCATAACTGGTTAAAATTCATTGTGACATAAAATACAATGACAACAGAAATGATGGGCTAGTATCATCTACCAGTACCAATCTGGCTAGGAAAAGAGGAGACATTTATTTTGCCAGGCTATCAAGCCAACAAACCCCCCACCCATTGACTACAATTGGTGGAAGAATAGAAGGGCTTGTGTAGGCCTGCCTTTTGCAAGGTTATGTTTTCGGCACCATTTCAGTATTTCAAAGAGGGGGAAATATGGCCACCGTTCATAACTCTCCAAAGGTCACTTTTTTTCAAACATCACATATGTTCTCTGGTTAAGGCTTTCATTACAGAGCAGATAAAAGCCCCAGCTGTCTTCAACGGTTAGCATTACCATGTTTTATTTATTAATCTTTGTTACTTTATTCATGGGAAAGGACACCTGGATGTCCTTCCCCTCACCTCCAAGCAAGAGCACTTGAGGGTAGCAGGATGAAAATACAAAGAGAAAAAACATACAGGACTTGGGAAGCCATTTCATAATTTCATGATTACATTGTCGTATTTTTCTTTCTCCTGTATGATTTTTAACATCTTGGCCTGATGAAGAAGCCAGTAGAACTTCAGAAGCTTGCAGCATGTATTTTGTGCATTTCATTTGACCCAGTAAAGGTATTCCTGTTTTGTGGATATTGAATGATATTATACTTTGCTATATGACCACCAAAGCTACCCCTTGGATCTGTTTTGATGATTTCATGATTCACATCTTGTTAGTAAGTGACAATAGCACAAGTCCAACTTAATACGATCGTAACCCAATTCTTTTGGTCATTGTGGAGGTCAGAATTATTTCCTGTCAGGAAATGCAACCCAAATTCCCCCAAGCCACTTTGTAAGGGATACAACACATCCCCACAACATGGCCATATTTATGTCATCGCAAGGAGGGATTAGTGGAAATGCATCCTTGGATGTAATGAAGGTCCTAAAAGGTCCCTGTAGAACCACCAGCTATAGGAAAATAGCTGAACACATCTCCACTGATTCTCCCACTCCTCCACACTCTGAAGTGACATGGAAATGGACACATTGAAGGAGCTGTGTCAGTTAAAAGTTTGGTTTTTGAGGTGGCGTAGCTTGAAGGGATGTAGCTCTGAAGATATCGCTGTGAACCAGGATTACATCTCTTGATTCAGGATTCCATCTCATTACTCTTTTTTTCCCTTTTCTCCAGGAAAGGGGGGGGGGGGGGAATGAAGGAACTAAAAGTTAGAAAAGCCATGGTATTTTGCAGCTTTGCAACCATCACATCCAGTTTATTGGGACTTTTAAGGGAGACAAGTTTCAAGATCCTGTACCGTTGAGATGGAGGTTAACTTTACAATCATGGCTAGGAATCCTGTGGCTTATCCCAGCTAGAGTAATTCCATTGAATCTATTATTGTTATTATCATCTTATATATACAGGCTATACTTATATAGCTTTACACCAATGAATTTATCGGGGGGGGGAGGCAAATTGTAAAATCATTGACAACCCCCCTCCCCCCAGTGGAGTATTTTAACCTTTCTTGTTGAGGATGGGAAAGTTTCTAAGCATTCTTTACATCGCTACATACATTTCCTTAGCCTTATCGAAACTCGTTCACTTATTTTGCAGTTCCTTGGATGTTTTGCTCCAAATCCACCTTGCCTTTCACTTTATCAAAAAGCTGGTGGCATATTTCTTTCCGGGAAGATTCTGCTTTCAAATATGAAAACCTCAGAGGCGCAATCTCCTTTTCTTTTCCCAACACACATCCTTACAATTGCACTGGCAGGCACTTGAGAGATAATTCAGAAATTATTGGAAATACAGCTTTTTAACTCACCAGGTGCATTGAAGCCAGTTGGTGAGGTGCCAGCAAGCAAAAACATGCTTACAGCATAACAAGCGAAACAAAAGAAGAAGAAAAAGCTCCCACCATCTGAAAAAAAACCCTATCCTATGGAATTGTTTGGAACAGAGAAGAGCCTTCTGAATCAATTAAAAATCACACCTTTTGCAGTCAAAATAAATTTAAGTTTAATTAGGCATGCAAATGATGTTGCACTGTGAAATGCTGAAGTAGAGGTTTTTACTTCACAGCTTCTCTTGCTTTTTCTCCTTGTCTAAGTGCACAGTTCTGGAGACTCATCTACTGCTAACTCAAATGAGACAGAAGCAGCATAGCCAAAATACTGGGATGCCTCTACATGGGACAGGGGAATCAAAGTGTGATTTTTGAATGCCATTCAGCCCCATGGCTGCCTTTGTGGTCGTTGACTCCTTCAGATCACAAGGAATGAATACCACCAGAAAGCTACTTGGAAGGAATCGTTCGGGTGGTGAAATACATCCCCCCCCCCTTTCACACTCATTCAAAGTTAGCCATTTTGAATCCCATTTTTTTAAAAGAAAGTGGGATGTAAATCCAATAAATGCATAATCAATCAGTCAGTCAATCAGTCAGTCAATCAGTCAGTCAATCTCTGGCAATGGTTTCTTGCCTACTTAGAATGCAGCCCCATCAAAGCCAGGAGACATTGTTCATAAATTGGGATCCCTCATGGACAGTGCTGCTGTCTTGCTTAAAGTCAACCTCTGTTTGTTGGATTGCATCCATTCCATCATTCCAGGAGGAAAATGGTGTAACCATATTCTTGGTACTGGGTGAAGGACAGAGTACTTCAGGTGAAAGTCTCACCTTTCTTTAAATGTTTCCGTCCAGTTATTCAAAGCACATTTCATTTTTTTGCATGCAAATTCAGCAGTAACCCCAGTATAAAGCACAGGTCTATGCAAGGTATCTAAATTTGAAGGATCTATTTGGGACCAGTCACTGAATAGAGAGAACAGCAGGAGATACTTGCAGCTAGATGGGGCCTGGGTCACATTTGGCCAATGAATTGGAGGTGCTCCATCCATCATGTAGACCATGGACTCTTTCAGACGTGGGAAATTGGAAGTATAATCCAAGGGCAATCCAAACGCAATCCTGGGGTTTCATGTTATTGCGAATTAATTCTTCTCACGCAAATTCGGGTAAAAGGGAAGTCACTCCAAATGCAATCATGGGTTTAACGTTATTGCGAATTTAAGCTTCTCACGCAATTTCGGGCAAGGGGGGGGGTTATTTTCGGGTAATGGGAAGTAATTCCGAATGCCTTCTGAACGGAGCAGGGGTTCAGGTAAATTCGCTAAACAAGCAAATTTACATGAATCCGCATTGGCTCCATTCGGAATTGGGAGAAATTCCTCCTGTTTGAAAGAGTCCCATGTGTTCAGGCTACCACCCCCTTTCACCTTGGTCAACAGGCCTATCACCTCCTCCGATGCTCATTTCTTTATATCAAGTCTACTGTGCTACTGCAAATTCAAAACAATCCTCTGAGTTGTGCAATAGTGGGAGGTCTGGCTAACCAGGAGTTCATTGCTCCTACCTATGGGTTTCTTTCACTGCAGTATACTTGGCTTTTTCCCTCCCTCTACTTATAGGTAAAGTGCCCAAGCAGTCAAAGCACTGCTAAATTTTAACAGAGAAGTATGAAAAGAATGTGCATTTTAATTTTTAAAGAAATGTACATGAAGCTAGTAAAGCATCATACAGCTTGGAGAACCTTTCCACTTTATAAACTGAGTAACTTTGCAACAGTAAAACAGCTAGAAAACCTAACAAAATCCACAGCACTCCTTGCTAAATAATCCCTTGCCTCTTATACAAAGATAGACAGCCTATTTTCAAGTATTCCAAGGCTGAGGATACCAGGACTCCAGGAGTCTGGTCCCTTATGGATCCAGCCTCTGCCAGTCCTTTCTTGAGCTTACACAAACAACTCAGAAACAGGCCAAGCATGAAAACAAATACAGCAAAACCTCTGTCTTTTAAATACCTCTGCCCATGAAATTTCCAGATGTTTTGACACCTCTCTAACTATCATGAAGCTTGATTAGTGAAAATTATCTCCCTTGATTTTATATAACTCTTGTTTCTAAAGCAGTTAAATTAGCCATTTGTTAACTGGATGCAGCTTGGTTCATACTCATTGGATAATGGCATGGAATGGCATTAACAAAGCAGTCCTTTTCTCTTTGGACTAGGTAATGTCAAAGGAATAACTTGGTCTGGAGTGACTATCTTGAACCCTATTGATCAGAGGTAAAAAAAAAATGCAGCCCTCCAGATGTTGTTGGATGCTGACTATCAACCTTCCTCAGCATTGGCTCTACTTTAAGCACTGCTGTTATTGATACTTTAACCAGTGTAGATCTATTGACTTGATTGTTGAATGGCAAATAAACACTTACATCAAACCCACAGGTTCAATGGACTCATTCTAGTTAGGACTCCTGGTATGATACAGACCACTGTGCTTAACTTCTCCCCAATTAGGTTCTGCCAAAGCTGGCAGCACCAATAATTTCTAGGACAGCTTAAGTTTCCCCGTGTTTTGGACTTGGAGAAACCCATAAGTGTCTCTGAAATGGCTCTTTGCAACATGGATAACAGTTTCTCAGAACCTCCTGGCTTTGTCTCTGCTATGCTGCAGCACCACCAATGTGAATGGTAGGACAGTGATACTGCAGCTATCATTTTAGCAAGGTGAATGCAAGGTGGATATTGGTACATGTGTATAAAGCTGCTGATACTAACAGTTTTTAGCCTGAGCAATTGATGGATCAGGTGACAATTGAATCCCTTTTCAGACTGTCCACCCTTTCTTGACTGCCTGCCTAAATAGAGAGAATTAGCCTTGATAGTTAAGTGAGCCCATTAATATGTGGGCAGCCTACTCCTGCACACCTATCATCCAATCTAGGCTATATTTTCTCTCCCCGCTCTATGCGGGTGACATACAGTTCATGATCATTTAGTGGAGCTCCCACATTAACTCTGCTCCAGTAGCAGGCAGAATTAATCTGCTGTCAATTTGAGTGGAGAGGAAGAACCTGATACTTTAATCAATAATTGTCCTGTTCAAATATTAATGCTTATAAATGGCCTCTTTGATGTTTCAAGAATAAGATCCAGTGATGTCTTGTCAGCAGAGTCAAAGCAGGGCCAAGGGCATTCCATAAAACAGTCCACATGATTTCTAACTTTAGTGGTTCCTCCTTCTTCCTCTCTATTTTCCTTGCTGTTCATGGAAAAACAAATATAGCTTATTGCACTTTGGACACCAAATAAAGATGCCAATATGGGCTGATGTCCCATTCCCAGAAAGAACCAGAACACTTATGACTGTGATCAAAGTAAATTACAGTTGGCCCTTCATATCCATGGATTCAACCATCCACAGCTTGACCCTCCTCTCCAAAAAAATCCTTTAAAAAAAGCTTGATTTTTGCCGTTTTTTGTAAGGCACACCATTTTATTATACCATTGCATATAATGAGACTTGAGTATCCATGAACTTTAGTATCCATGAGGGGTCCTGGAACCAAACCCCAGTGGATACCAAGGGCACACTGTACATTTTGGACATTTCCAGAGAGATAGTTGCCTTACTTTGTTGCAGCAAATATAGTACATAATCTCTTCTGGATTAATTTCCACTTCATCAGAAACATAGGCCTGACACAGATGAGCAATTTGGGGTGTCCTGGTGACGTGCTAGGGTTGCCTGGGGACAGAGCAACTTCACGCCTAGCAACCATAGCACCATATAGATGGCACTCGCAGAGATGAGGTTGTAGGTGTGCCACATCCAAATGGGGTGGTGCACCTGTGGCATCATCATGGTGCCCTACGGGGCTAGTGGGATCTCAGCTGTGACACTAAAAGGAGCTGCTTCACCACGCAACCCTAGCACATGACGAGGGCACCACAAAGGGCCAGTATGTATCAGCCCTGAGAAATACCTAAATAATTCAGTGACTATTCAGAGTGTTGATAGACATCCATTCCACCTAGCTGACAGAGAGGGGCAGCCAGGGGTGGGTGTGTTGGGATGGATGATGAGCAGGGGCATCACTAAAAAGTGATCACTAAGGAGGGGTGACACCACTGTTCTCCAAACATCTGCCTTTGGGCAGAAGTGGTATGTGGCATTCACTTGCATCCCTGCCAAACCTAGAGACACCACTGATGGTGAGTGACTGCCTGACCAGGTCTTCACTCCCTTCTGGGATGTCACCCAGTGTGGTTTGCATGGCCCACACCACCCTATCAGAATACACTTTTTCATGTAAGCCATCCCAGATTTTTCTGCACAAAAAACAAGTCTGTGGTTTCTGCACAAATACATATTTCTCTGCAGAAAAGAGCCCCAGGAATACTTATAAAGTTTTAAAATATTTTTAAATGATACAAATTCAGTGTTCAATAAAGCAATGATTTTATGTGTTTGCCAAGGCTTTTTGGGTTTTGTATTAAAGATTTTTTTTTAATGTATGATTACTGCAGGGGCTCCCAAACACATACAGTGAACCAAGGTCAGAATAAACAAGACCACAACTTTATTAATTACTGCTTGCCCCTGAATGGAGGGTGGGATGAATAACTGGCTTCTGTAGTGGTGAGCAACCACATTTATAGCCAAGATGAAGACCGAAGCAATGCTATAGCTCAGTTTCCTCCAGCCTTTCCCCCAAGCTCACATGCTGTTCCTAATTGGCCATTCCTTCCATGCCTTTGGGCAAGCAAACCAATTGCACCAAGGCTTCCAGAAAATAAGATGTCATCACACTGAGAAGCCCACTACCACCATGACCTACAAAGCTTTCTCCCTAGTAAGTCAGGGAGATGCCATTTCAGTATCAGTATTGTGATGGGATCAGTCATTTATGGTGGTCATGTTTATGGCACGTACTGCATTTGTTAAAACTTCACTGGCTATTGGCTTGAGGCAAATAAAATATGATTCAACTTGGCTTCACTACTGGAAAATTGTGAAAGTCTTGCTGCTCTATTTTCTTCTTGGTGGGGTCTTCTGAATTTTGGGAAACCCATTTTTCTACTGGGTAATGAATATCTGACAACATTCCTTCCACTCCTAATCCTTGGTGCCTCACCACCATTTCCTTTATCACTCTTCCTTCTCTGCTGCCATAGTTCACCAGCCGATAGGGTCTCGGTTATAAGCTTATGAAAAGATTGCCTCTTCTTCCTTTGAGGCACAGTCGGAGTGCATTTCATTTCAAGTCAAGGGAGAAACACGCTCCGTTCTGGGGCTCAGAGTTAATCCATCATATACAGAGCATATGGTTTCCCATATGACTCACCAGCTGGGCCTCTGCAATGGAATCCACCACTGGAGCAAACACATGTGCCAGGGTGATGGCTCAATTTACTGAATCCTCCCGCAGCTCCATTTTCCCAAAGAAGATTCCATTTTCAGTGCAGGAGGCTTGCTAATAAATACGCTGAAGGATGATTGTGTTGGAGGAAGGCTGAGCTTTCCTTGTATGGATTTGCACTGGCAGTGAGACTGGAATGGTACTTTGAAGGACACAGTGTTGATCTTTTCCCCCTGATAATAAATAAACGCTTCAGGTACTGAGGCAGATTGGATGGGATATACTCTCACCTATTCTCCCCCAAGAATGTAGTTGTGGAAGAAGTGAATTGCTCCACCCCAAATAAAAAAAATTTTTTTTCCATGAAATTTTCCTTCAATCTCTATATTTTTAGCATAGCAGTAATGTGAAGTTTCAGTCTGATGTTTAGAAATATAGATTAGGAGTCCAAAGACAATTAATTTGGGTAGATAACCTTTTGTGTTATGGTTCTTGTTGTCTGTTATTAACTGCCTTTGAGTCAACTTTGACTTAAGGCAGTCCCATGAATAAGACACCACCAACCCCCCCCCCCCCCCCGTCCTCAACCACTCTGCCCAGGTTCCAAAAAAATTAAAACCTTTTAAAATAGATACATCCCAAAGGGTGCAAGATGAATATCAATAAAGCAGAACACTATTAAACATCATTATAATTAGTCCTGGCTTACCCAAGCATAGGAACAGTCACTGACAAGCCCACCTTCATGTTCCCACCAGATGTGCCTGTGAAGGTGCAGGAACCAAGAGAAGGCCCTGGATGAGACCCTCCAGGAAATAAAAAACTACTACTAATAATAATAGTCACCTTTTCTATTAAGATATATGGATGTATTTTTTCCATGTTATAAAAAGAATGAATTCCTGCACTACCATTAAATACTGAGGCCTTAATTTCCTGTTAGTGAGTTTGAATACTATACATCCCAATTTTTGGTCATCTGGAGGTCAGGGTTCTTTACCTACTGTGCGTTGACCAAAATCCCTCCAAACCCCACCTTGTAAACAAAGCACACACATCTCCCCAGGCATTCCCATATTGTTGGAGCTAGATGATCAGAAGAGATATGTCTAGCTATTTTCCTGTGACTGGACATGTTGCAAGCTGTCAACTGCAGAGGTCATTCCTGGAAGGCTCTTACAGATGGCTTCTTTAGTGCATCCAGCTACTAAACAGCAGGATGGATCTCTGCTGATCCTCCCACTCTTCAGTGACACAGAAATGGTCACATTTGGGAGATGGGGCTGTGTTGCTTACAAGATGAGTTTCAAGGGTAGCACCAGGAGACATAGCTATGGAAATGTACCTGTGTGCCAGAGGTATGTTTCCTAATGCAGGATCTGAGCCATGCTTGACTTCATATCATATGTAACTATGAAGGCAAAACTAAGAGACAAAGGCAGCAGCAAGAAAAACTATGAAAACAGCTGTGGTGAACAAAGGAAGGAAAACAAAGTTGTCAGTAGCAATGGAAGGGGAAAGCTTCCAGCTTTAAGAACATCATTTCTGGGTCCTCGAAACCAAGGCTTTTAAGGAGAGGTGGCTCAGACAATCACCTGTGCCGCAAAACTGTCCAAAGCAAGCCATCTCTTCCAGGGTCACTTGGTTCTTACAATTGCTCTGAAATGAACCATAACCATGTTTTTCCTGGTTTCTCTTCACAGGGTGGGCACAAGAGAAAGTCCCCCGTCCCTTGATCCCTTGATACATTTATTGTGGCATACATTTTCATGGGCTGGAATCTGCTTTCTCAGATGTTCCATTTTACAGCACTGTGCCTTTGGGCTGGATGCAGCAATTATGCGGAAAGCCATGCTACTGTGCTATCTCAAAAGCCAGCTTTTCTTTCAAAGAACCGGCGGGATTCCTGTTTCATGTGCTATGGGGGGGGGGAGGGGGGAAGCCATCATTATACATGCAACAATTTGTTGTGAGAACTGCTTCTGTTCAGGCGATATTGATGGACTAACTTTTAGACTGTTGTGTTCCCAGGTTTTCAAAACCCACTTCATGCATATTTAGTTCCAATAATCCCCCTACCATGCTCAAGGATTTACCTGGGTTCTTTTAAGTCTCCTGCCAGGGAATTTTCCCTAAAGTGAAATAATTCAAGGAAGGGTTGGGCATTCATGCTTAGGCAACTAAGGAATTCTCAGTGATATTTGGCTGCAGAAAGAGAATAAAGGAAGCTGAAGGATGTATGTTAGAGTCACTACTGCTCATTATCTGGCACACTGTCTTTTCAAATGCTTGCTTCCAATCAAGTCAGTCTTGTGAGATTTGGAAATGCTGCAGAACTTAGAGTTCTGTTGAACAGCCTCTAGTCTTTGGAAGGAAGAATTGTTTTCCCCAATTACTAATGCTTTACAGCCATTGCTCCCTTTTCCTCGTTCTGGCAATAGGGTTGTGTAGGAAAGTATATTCAGTCATCTGGGACGGCTAGCCCATCATCCTTAGTGCTATCTATTCTGATTGGCAGTGAACCTCCAGGATCTCTGTCAGATCTTATCTGTTCCCTACTACTAGAGACTTTTCAGTAATTGAACTGGAAACTTTCTACATGCATGATCTTTATAACTGAGCTATATCACTCCCTTACTTGTATATCAGCTAATCAGAGAGATTTAAAAATGCCCCCCAAAAGTTTGAGAGGAATCCTGGACTGATAAGAATCTTCGCAATTCAAGACATAATAATAATAATAATAATAATAATAATAATAATAATAATACAGTGGGTCCTTGTTATTCACTGTGATTTGGTTCCAGGACCCCCCATGGATAACAAAATCTGTGGATGTTCAAGTCCCATTAAATATAATGGCATAGAAAAATGGTGTCTCTTATATAAAATGGAAAAGAAAATCTTGCTATGTGGAATATATATATATATATATATATATTCAATCCGTGGATGCTTGAATCCGTGGGGGGGAAATCCATGGATAAGGAGGGCAGACTGTAAATGTATGTGGTTGCTTAGGACAGACAATAGCATTTTATAAAGCAGCATTGATATACAGAAAATATTTTCTGTGCAGAAACTGCTGTTGCCTACCTAGAAAAAAGCTGTTTTCTGCCCAAAACAATAGTGTAGTCTAGTGGCATGAGTGCTGGATTGTGATGCTGGAGACCACAGTTCGATTCCTCATTCAGCCATGAAACCCACTGGCTAAGCATGGGCAAGTCACATGCTCTCAGCCTCAGGGAAAACAATGGTAAACCTCTTCTGAACAAAACTTGCTAAGAAAACCCCATGATAGGTTCGCATTAGGGTCAACATAAGTCCAAAATGACTCGAAGTCACACAGACAGCGACAACAAAAGCCCAAAACAACCACATGTAAATTTTGCAAATAATAAGTCCCAGAGTGTGAATAGTCTTTAGAAATGCCAATAGTCTTTGAACATGGTTGCTGCAAAACTACTCAGTTCTCTGCACAGAGAAACCCACTTATGAAAGATATACATCCCATGCTGAATTCACATATGCACTCTTTGGGTGCTAGATACATGATAAATTGTAGTGCTTCTTGTTAATAGGTTCAAGCAAAGCATAGAGAATGATCTGTAAGCAGGCTGCACAAGTTGTCTGGAGGAAAAAATAGTTACATAGAAAAGGGGAAAATATGAATGAACAATGGAAAGGAACCAGGTAGTAATAAAAATGTGTCTTCTTTTTTTAAAAAATGCTCTTGAATTTTTCATCCCCCAAACTTTTTTCCCTTGTAATAATACACTATTATTGGTTCTGTACCCTGTGTTTTTATACTGGCAGCAAATCACACACTGTAATGATTCCTGAGAGGTATGAAAGAACATGTTTAACTCCCTAGGGGTGTCTGTAGGAATGGCAGCTCAGTTATGGTGGAATCAGGCCTACTATATTACTGCTTATTAGTTCTCCTCAACACAAAAAGACCACACAACTGAGAGATCATTGGAGTGAAAATTAAAAGCAAATTTGAAGTTTGATTGGCTCAGGAGAAAAAGCACTGGAATTAAAAGGAAAGTAATGAACTCGAACTCCTAGCACAACAGAGCAAATATGATATAATAGGCATCACTGAAACCTGGTGGGATGAGTCTCATGACTGGAATGTAGAAATAGAGGGATATAACCTTTTAAAGAGAAACAGGCCAAACAGGAAAGGAGGAGGAATAGCATTATATGTCAGGGATATTTACACCAGTGAAGAGATCCAGGAAGTCAATACTGTAAGTCAGGTGGAGAGCATCTGGATAAACATTAAAGGAGAGGGAAACAACAGGGATGTTACTGTGGGAGTCTACTACAGACCCCCTACTCAGGCAGAGGAATTGGATGATGCCTTTCTAGAACAGATGAGCACACACTCAGAAAGGAGAGATGTAGTAGTGATGGGGGACTTCAACTATCCGGATATTTGCTGGAAGTCAAACTCAGCCAAATCCTCAAGGTCTAGCAAATTCCTCACTTGCGTGGAAGACAATTTCATTGTCCAAAAGGTGGAAGAGACAACAAGGGGATCAACTATTTTAGATCTGATCTTAACCAACAGGGATGACCTAGTCAATGGGGTGCAAGTGGTTGGATCCTTAGGGGGAAGCGACCATGTTCTCCTGGAGTTTGTTATACAGCGGAAAGGGGAAGCCAGGCATAGTCAGACACGCATTCTAGACTTTAGGAGAGCTGATTTCAATAAACTTAGAGAAATACTGGGGGAGATCCCATGGTCAAGAAAACTAAAAGAGAAGGGAGTTCAAGACAGATGGGAGTTTCTCAAAAAGGAGATACTGAAGGCGCAATTTCAAACAGTTCCAATGAGGAAGAAAAATGGGAGGTGTCTCAAGAAGCCAGGATGGATGACTAAGGAACTTTCAACTGAGATAAGCCTTAAACAGAACATGTATAAGAAATGGAAAAATGGGGAAATCACGAAAGAGGAATTCAAACAAATAGCCAGCACATGTAGGGGTAAAGTCAGAAAAGCTAAAGCACAGAATGAACTCAGGCTGGCTAGAGAGGTTAAGAACAACAAAAAGGGCTTTTTTGGGTATGTCCGAAGCAAAAGGAAGAAGAAGGAAACAGTAGGGCCACTGCGTGCAGAAGATGGCAAAATGCTCAAAGATGACAAAGAAAAGGCAGAATTACTCAACACCTTCTTTGCTTCAGTCTTCTCAGAAAAGGCAAAGGGTGGTCAACCTAAGGATAATGGAGCAGAAGACAGAATAGGGGAATCTCAGCACAGAATAAGTAAAGAGATAGTACAGGAATACCTGGTTAACCTAAATGAATATAAATCTCCAGGACCAGATGAACTACATCCTAGAGTATTAAAAGAACTGGCGAATGTAATATCGGAACCATTGGCAATAATCTTTGAGAACTCCTGGAGAACAGGAGAAGTCCCAGCAGACTGGAGGAGGGCAAACGTTGTGCCCATCTTCAAAAAGGGGAAAAAAGAGGATCCCAACAATTATCGTCCAGTTAGTCTGACATCAATTCCAGGAAAGATTCTAGAGCAGATCATTAAGCAGAGAGTCTGTGAACACTTAGAGGCCAATGCCATAATCACAAAAAGCCAACATGGGTTTCAGAGAAACAAGTCTTGCCAGACAAATCTGATCTCTTTTTTTGATAAAATTACCAGTTTGGTAGATGAAGGGAATGCTGTGGATATAGTATATCTTGATTTCAGTAAGGCCTTTGACAAGGTTCCCCATGACATTCTTGCAAACAAGCTTGTAAAATGTGGGCTAGACAAGGTAACCATTACATGGATTTGTAACTGGTTGACTGACCGAACTCAAAGGGTGCTCAACAATGGCTCCCTTTCATCCTGGAAAGAAGTGACCAGTGGGGTCCCACAGGGTTCTGTCCTGGGTCCAGTGCTATTCAATATCTTTATTAATGACTTGGATGACAGAATTGGGGGCATACTTATCAAATTTGCAGATGACACCAAATTAGGAGGAGTAGCCAATACTCCAGAAGACAGGATTGAAATTCAGAATGACCTGAATAGACTAGAAAGCTGGGCCAACGCTAACAAAATGAAATTCAATGCGGAGAAATGTAAGGTTCTGCACCTAGGGAGGAAAAATGAAATGCACAGATATAGGATGGGGGACATCTGGCTGAATGAAACTATGTGTGAAAGGGATCTAGGAGTCCAAGTAGACCATAAGCTGAACATGAGTCAACAGTGTGATGCAGCAGCTAAAAAGGCCAATGCTATTTTAGGTTGCATCAATAGAAGTATAGTGTCTAGATCAAAGGAAGTAATAGTGCCTCTCTATTCTGCTTTGGTGAGGCCCCACCTGGAATACTGTGTCCAGTTCTGGGCACCACAATTCAAAAAGGATGTGGAGAAACTGGAGCGGGTCCAAAGGAGGGCAACTAAGATGGTGAAGGGTCTGGAAACCATGCCCTATGAGGAACGACTTAGAGAGCTGGGGATGTTTAGCCTGGAGAAGAGAAGGTTAGGTGATATGATAGCCCTGTTCAAATATTTGAAGGGATGTCATATTGAGGAGGGAGTAGGCTTGTTTTCTGCTGCTCCAGAGACCAGAACGCGGAGCAATGGATGCAAGCTGCAGGAAAAGAGATTCCACCTCAACATTAGGAGGAACTTCCTGACAGTAAGGGCTGTTCGACGGTGGAACACACTCCCTCGGAGTGTGGTAGAGTCTCCATCCTTGGAGGTCTTTAAGCAGAGGCTGGATAGCCATCTGTCGGGGATGCTTTGATTGGGAGTTCCTGCATGGCAGGGGGTTGGACTGGATGGCCCTTGTGGTCTCTTCCAACTCTATGATTCTATGATTCTATGATTCTAAGCAAGAATTCAGAGAAGAGGTTAGCAAAATTTCCCCAGAGGTACCTTTTTAAAGACTTAAAGATCACACACAATGTGGTGTAGTGACGTGGGTGTTGGACTAGGTCCCTGCAGATCAGGGTTCAAATCTCTGTTTGGTCATGAACACCCCCCCCCCCCAAAACCATGTGACTCTGGAAAATCACAGACTTTCAGCCTCAAATGAAGGCTGTAAAATCTGGGTGGCCCCCACATTTTCAGATTTTCAGTGACATGGGGCTTGTCTACACTATTACTATGGACATCATGACAAATCATGGCAAGTTTGGCTTAAGCAGCCATTACAAGGTTGTTTTGTTGTAAAATTGCAGCCCAGAAGCCAGTTTCCCTGAACCGTTGCTGCTCACATGAGTGATCCACTTTATTTATTTATTTTTTTCCTGTCCATCATGCATGCGGACAAAACATATAACTTCCTGATAGAAAGGGCTGTTCGACAGTGGAACACACTCCCTCGTAGTTTAGTGGAGTCTCCTTCCTTGGAGGTCTTTAAGCAGAAGCTGGATGGCCATCTGCACTGAGGCAGCAGAGGACTTGATGGCCTATGTGTCCCCTTTCAACTTCATGATTGCAATGGAAAGAAGTGAAACTACATGTAACATGTCTAAACTACATGTAACTAGTGATCCTCACTGATTTGTGGATTCTTGAGTAGGATTTGAATTATAAGACCACAAACTTCATTTAGTAGACGATGATTCCAGTAATAACAATAAAATTCAGCCTTTTGGCTCCCCAAAAACTCTCCCAAAAAACCAAAACAGCTAGAAATTTGCCAAAATGATGTAATGAATGGCATTGCATCACTTCTGGATTACTTGGTGGTGTGATCCATAGGTATAGGTATAGGTACCCATAGGTGTAGTTTCAATACTATCTCACCACTTTCCTTTTAATTGACCACTCTCCACACCTCTCTTTTGATGGTGGCCAATTCCAAAAGGTGAAAATCTTTGTGAGAATGGTAATTATGCATTTTGAACTCTTCTCCATTCAAAGTTCATCAGCATCACATTGTTATTTTCGCTAAGACAGTTCTAAACATCCATTGCCTATTCTTGTAGAGTACATTCCTCGTGCTCTCAGCTGAAAAACTGAAACCACTGCCTGACTTTTTTCAGCTGTTGCTCTGTGTCAAAATCATCCACTGCTTCCAACGGCTGTGTAAGTACATCCAGCTCAGCCCACCTTCTTGATGCATATTGAGAGGGTGAAGAAGTTAAATGAAAATGAATTTGTCTCTGTGATGGAAACTTCAAAGTTGTCCTGTCAAATGTGTTCTAATAAACCCACAATCCTCTGCAAAATGAACACTGCTGAGAGAATACTGGCAGACTGTTGGGGCTAACTCCTGTGACTAATTCAGACTTCATTGGAATGAATGAGGACAAATGATTCCGTTTCCTTTGACAAAAGCACTGCTGATTTCCAGGAGGAATAGATTGCCATCAGAGGCAACTTTGAGGATGTAAGCATCAGTTAGCAGCTGGTGTGAAATGACCCGAAAGCGGAAAATTTTACCTGGTAAAAATTCAAAGTCTAGGAGGATTGCTGAGGAAAGAGGCCACCAAAGGCACAACATTCAAAGAAGCATTGATTTCCACACAGATTCTTTAAGGAAACCAGAGTGATGCCCATCCCTGAACATATGGTCTTCTCAACAACCCCACAAAGTACATCTGGACAACAACCTTAACAAGTACATTTAGCAAGTGTATGTAAGCACTTCCTAAGTGGTTTACAATGTGTAAGCTAACTGCCCCCCACAAACTGGGTACTCATTTTAGTGACCTCAGAAAGATGCCAGACTGAATCAACTCTGAGCCCCTGGCTGGTATTGAACTCAACCTTGTGGTTTGCAAGTGGGTGGCTGCAGTAAAGGGATTTAACCACTGCCTCACCAGGGCTTCTTGTGAAATAGGTATGGCTGAGAAAGAAAGATTGGCTTTAGTACTCCTAGTGAGCATGATGGCTGAGTACAATTCAGTGTGGAACTTGATGCTTTTTTTTTTTTAAAGGAACTAGTTACTCATTCCTTGATCACTGAATACTTCCTTACTTTAGTTTAGACTGTCACTGTACTGCACTCTGGAACGGTACAGTGGCCCCTTCCTATATGTGGGGGATCTGGAATGGTGTTTGGGGAAAACTGTGTATGCTTAAATCTGATTACTTTCTATAGCAGTGTGTTTCTGTGCTCAGCGCTGCACAGGAACCTGTCATGCCAGTGCCACTTTGTTCGTTGTGGCTTGCCTTACACGTAAGCTCAAATCGGCATAAGGCAGGTCCACGTGTCGTGTGGACACACTGTAATTCATTGGGTTGCCTGTTACTAACAAGTTACTATTACTACTACTATAGGAAATTATAGGGGGAAAGCTCTTTGGTTCCCCCAGTCAGCCATTTTGCATGCTGGAAATACTGAGAGGGGGGGGGGAAAATGCAAAGAGGATCACTTTGGAAATAGACCACCAAAGGAACGTCATTCAAAGAACCATAGATTTCCACAATAGCCCCCAGGTTCTTCAAGGAAATAGAGTTATGTCATTTCTCCTGCCCTGACCATGTAGTCTTCTCAACAAATAAATTTTTCTCTGCTGCATTATGAGGCAGCCACTCATCTGATTCTTTCCCTGCTTTATCCCATTGCTCAGCCTGCACACCCAGTAATGAGTAACTGGCATACAACCTCTTCTCATGTGAAGTCGAAGGCTTTCACAGCCGGCATCCATAGTATTTTTTTGGATTTTTCAGGCTATGAGGCCATGTTCAAGAATACTTTTTTCCTGATATTTCACCAGAGCTGTGGCTGGCATCTTCAGGGAATGCTGGCATTGATTGGTCAGGCCCCACTTTGGAATACTGTGTCCAGTTCTGGTCACCACAGTTCAAAAAGGATGTTGAGAAACTGGAGTGTATACAAAGGAGGGTGACTAAAATGGTGAGGGGTCTGGAAACCATGCCTTATGAGGAAAGTTTTAGGGAGCTGGGGATGTTTAGCTTGGAGAAGAGAAGGTTCAGAGGTGATATGATAGCTCTATTTGAAAGGATGTCATATTGAGGAGGGAGCAAGCTTGTTTTCTGCTGCTCTGGAAAACAGAACCCAGAAAAATGTATACAAGTTACAGGAAAAGAGATTCCAACTCAACATTAGGAGGAATTTCCTGACAGTAAGGGCTGTTCGACAGGGGAACAAACTCCCGTGGAGTGTGGTGGAGTCTCCTTCCTTGGAGGTCTTTAAGCAGAGGCTGAATGTCCATCTGTCAGAGATTCTTTGTTTGAGAGTTCCTGCATGGCAGAGTGTTAGACTGGATGGCCCTTGTGATCTCTTCCAACTCTATGATTCCATGATCCTATTCTCTGAAGAAGCCAGTGACAGATGCTAGTGAAACATTGAGAAAAAAACCCTTCTAGAACATGGCCTCATAGCCTGAAAGCCCACAAAAAACTACCAACCTCTTCTTATTCTACTAATATGTAGTCCATTACAGTAATAGCTATTAGAATCAAAAATTAAATCTGGTCCAGCTCATCGTTGCAAAAATAGCTGTTTACCAAAGAAACTAATTACAACAGTATACCATTTTTCCTTAGAAATATTAGTTACCTCTGAGTGCTGGTGGGAAAGCTTTTGATGGAAAGTAGCTCCAGAGCCAGTGTGGTGTTCTGGTTTGAGTGATGGACTATGACTCTGACTCTGGAGACCAAGGTTTGATGAAAACTCACTGAGTGACCTTGGATGAGTCACATACTCTCAGCCCTGGTGGGGGGTGGCATGATAGGTTCACCTTAGGGTCACCCGAAGTCAGAAATGACTTGAAGGCACACAAGAACAACAAAAACACAACAACACTAACTATGCACTGAATACCCAAAAGTCACAACGGACAAGAACACTGGAGAGCATGTGCGGACAGATGTAATTACACATATGGAGGACAATGAAAAACAGTGTAGAAACCAATATGTAGAACCTTTTTCCATAATCTTGTAAAGTACTTCATACTTTGAATACTTCTCAAATCTGTGAAACTCTCAGAGTGCTTGTAATGATTTATGGAATTTTAAAAGTGTCTCAGTTTTTCAAAGAGCTTCCAGATGTTTTCTCCTCCGTCTCCTACAGGGCCCAAAAAACACCCACTGAGATGGGAGGGACTTTTTGCAACTGTTGGCATGGATTGCAAGGCAGGAGGGGAGGTTGGTGAGTGGGTGGGTTATTGGTAGTGATGAGAAGACGAAACTCGCTTGTGTGTTTTACAGTAATGACAGCCTACTTTGACAGATAATGATAACTTTTGACTCCTTGCTGTATTCCACAACCCGTCAATTTACTGGAGTGTTCATAAATATTGATTTTTCTAGATAACACTTTTTGAGTAGCATACATTGCAATGCCGGGTCTGTATCTCTGGTATCATGACAACATCAAAATGCTATATTTGTATTTCAGACTTCTTATTTGGAGGACAACATGGCATCTTCACACCAGGCCACCCATCAGTATTTTGCATTGGTAATGGAACAATGGGACACAGGCAAAAAGGTGGCTGCTGACACAGACCATTCAAGGAGTGAGTTTTATGAAATATGTGAATTGAAAGATGCAGTATATATATCCCCCACACCTCCATGTTACCATTCTCTGAAGATGCCAGCCACAGATGCAGGTGAAACATCAGGAATAAATTATTCTCAAACACAGTCACATAAATATGCCTTCTATTCCATCATCTAAATCATTTATGAAGATGTTAACCAATACCAAGGCCAGGACAGAAGCCTGAGGCACCCCAGTAATCACTTCTCTCTAGGATGATATGCAGCCCTTGCTGAGTACTCTCTGTGGCTGAAACCAGATGCAGGGAAAATAATTTGTTAACCCCCAGGATTTCCCAGTTCACAAGGAGAACACACTGACCACATTGCCACAGCATGTTAGAAGCAAAAGGTAAATCTCTTCCCAGCAGACGAGGTCCCATCATCCTCTAGAGTGGGTAGTTCCTCCCATTTGCTCCTAAGCAGGCAGGGAATAAACACAGAAGTCATGCCTAGCCCCCTGTGGAAGGGGCTACCCCCCCCCTTCGGAGGCCAGTCTTTTTCTTGGCTAGGTTCTTAGTAGGATACATGTTGGAAGAGCTAGCCAAATTACCTTTTCACAGACACCTTTGGTCTGGATTCTCCTTGGCTTTCCCCTTTCTCTACCTCCCTAACCTCTTACCTTCGCTATGGCTAAGATTCCGACTGAAGCCGCTGTTGAAGTGGAGGGTTTACAACTTTCTCAGCCTTCAGACCAGGTCGAGCAGCCCAGGGAGATAGAGTTGGGGATGGAGCCAGGGGAGGGGTTCACCCTCTGTGTTCTGCAATGTCCCACCCACCCCCAACCTGCTCAGGGCCAAGGAGTGTGGAAGCAACACCGGCTCCTACAGATCCTGAATGTTTGAGGGGGAGTACCAGCTTCCCCTTCAGGGACCTCCAAGTTTCCCCTGAGTTTGCCAACTTCATCAGGGCATGTTTTTCCCAGGAAGTGGCATCATACCTGAGGGGCACCATTCCAGGGGCCTGTGAGACCGAGGACACTCAATCAGCCTCCTTCAGGGCACAGGGTGGCTGCTCACCTCCTGACCAAGCTGGGCATAGCTTGGAGATGTTTCCTTCTCTGTCTCCTGCAAGACCTCCAGACTCCTCGCTGAGATGGAAGGGACTTTTTGCAACTGCTGCCATGGATTGCAAAGTTATGGTAGGGGGCCCAAGTTGCACTCCAGAAATTCTGGATGCCCCTATGCACCCAGAGTAAAGACATAGTGAAAAAGGTACTAAACAACTCCTTGTACAATTCCTTAAAAAGTACTTATACTGATATAACTATACTTAATAAGTTACTGACATAACCCAGGTTTACTCCTCTCTTAGGTAACCAACGGGATTCCTAACTTGGATCCAAAACACACTGCAGAAAATAATGCATTTTGGTACTAACTTAACTACCCTGGGTCAGTGCTAAGGTATTCTGAATATTTGCCCAACATTTTAGCCCTCTCTGTCAGAGAGCTCTGGTGCCACAATAAACTATAATTCCCAGGATTCCCTAAAACTGATCCAGGGCTGTTAAAGCAGTCTCAAACTGGACTATTTATGCAATGTGTTTTGGACCTATATCTGAAAAGGGTAGTTTTATGTTACTGATGTTCACCTAGCTGTGCATGTGTGCTTAACTGTAAGAAACATTTCACAACTGATTCCTGCCTCATCTATGCTATTAGGCAGTGAGAAACAGCAGAATGTGACTAAAATAAACAGAATGGCCACATTTCCAAAAGGTGGACTAAGCATTTCTTTGTTCTTATTTTAACTTGAAAAATGGAAGCTTATCAAAATCTTGCCTCACCCCCTAACATTATATTCAATCTCCCACTATTATTGTGTCTTCAATAATAATAGAGACCAAAATGACTGGCATGGCATTATCTCCATTAGGACTGAAAGGAAAAATATATATATTTCAAAACTGCCTTTGGCACTGGATCACAAACCCTGGGGGAACACAAGATTTGCTTATGTGCAGTGCCTAATGTATATGTGCTTTCATGATTTGTATTGATTCACAGACTAACAGATTGGTTATAAATTGGCTGATATATTGTCTTGTAAATGAAATAGATTGAATTGCTGAAGAAGCTTCAGTATTGAATTCTTGGGGCCTTTATGGTATTGTGTTTGTGTACATAAAAAAGAATAATTGACGCATTCTAATGTCTCCCTCTTCCATCTCTGCCTCTGTACCTATGTGCTCTCAGAAGTGTGAATCTTGTATTCTGGATGAGCAAAGGATGTACACAATTATTTTCACCTTGCATGATATACGAAGATATAGTACATGAATAGAGTCACAAATGTGTCTTCTGTCCATGAAGTATAATATGTGAAATGGATTCCAAAGGTCATGTCCACTATCCTCCAAGATCAAGAGTTTAGTTCTTAGGCTGCATCCACACTGCAGAAATAATCAAGTTTGACAGTATTTTAACTGACATGACTCAATGCTACAAAATTCTGAGATCTGCAGTTTTGTAAGACATTTACTGTTCCTTGTTAAACCGTTCTGGTGCCACAACAAATAATTCCCAGAATTTTTAAAGCATTAAGCCATGGCAGTTAAATTAGTGTCAAACTAGATTATTTCTGCAGTGCAGATGTAGACTTAGTGATGTAGTTTCAAAGCAATGTTAATGCAGTGTTTATGCAATATTTTATCTAATCTGAATTTGAACCAAAAAGGGATAGAAGCATCTTCTAGGTGAACTAAAATCTCTATTGCTTTGGCATCCATTATGACTTTTAGATAGGACTTTAAAAGTATGATTAACAAAAAAGAAAAAAGAAAGAAAGAAAAGAATGTCAGGGATGATGGGAGTTGTTGCACATAACCTCTGGCTGTAACTCCTCACCAACTTGGTAAAGCAGAGCTGACCAGTTTTGGTCAGTGGTTGTTGTGTTGCAAATGTAGCAGAGTTGGAGAGTAGGTGCTGAAGATCCTGACAAATCTCTTCTTGCACTCTCTCTTTCATCTGGATATCACCACCTCAGGAACTGCTGGTCCTTGTTTCCACAGCTTGGCACTCCTGCTTCAAACAGTCGAGAATCCACACAACTTATAGTCTAAACAATAGAACTACTTTTATTCTGCTATCTGGTTACATACAACTAATAAAATAACAAACAACTTTGCAACACATTGACTAAGCTTCTATAACACTATACATTCACTTCAAATCCTCACAGCTCACCCAGTTCAAAAAACACCACCACCACCACCACCATGGACAAGACTGGCAATTATTCCTATTGTTAGTTGCCACCCACTGGGTGTGCATATCCACATTGATTGGCTGACTTTTCTCTCCCCAGACTTAAATCCAACCCTTGACTATGGTGGTCTTGCCCATGAGTCACGTTCCAGGTGTTTTCAATGTACATTCTTTAGTGACCTTGACTTTCAAGACTTATTGTTTTGATTATATTTGCACCTGTGATTTTGTGTATGTGCCTTGCCATGCTGGAAACTTTCTAATTGGAAATCTTCTGTCCCTTTGTTTCTCACATACATCTTTTCATTTCAATTACTGCATGTTCCATGCTCCATTTCTTGACAGAAAAGAAACAACAACAAAAGAGAGAGAGAGAAGAAGAATACCTTAAAAACTAAAGGAGAAGTTTATAGGTTATGAACATGGGCTGGGTGTATACAGTGATATAATATGACTACATTTTTTTTTTAAAAAAAATACATTTTCATTATGTTGGGATCTATAAAATATACATTCCACTTTATACATTTATACTATATACATTCAACTTTCGCTGAAGCATTAAGATTATTATTATTATTAACCTTTATTTATATAGCGCTGTAAATTTACACAGTGCTGTACATAGAATCTTATATTTAGACGGTTCCCTGCCCTCAGGCTTAAAGTCTAAAAGAAAAAACACAAAAGGAGAAGGGAAGGGTGGTGGGAAGGGGGAATGAGGTCCAGTGGTTCTTCTCTCCCTCTGGGGCCTGGACCAAGGCAGATGGACTGGAGGGAGGGCTTGGGTTCTTAATACCTAGTTAAAAAGATCTTCTGATTGTTGAATAATAGCTGCTGAATGTTTATCTTTCCAATTTTGGAGTAGATTGTAGCAACAGTAGAATCATAGAATCATAGAATCATAGAGTTGGAAGAGACCACAAGGGCCATCCAGTCCAACCCCCTGCCATGCAGGAACTCCAAGTCAAAGCATCCCTGACAGATGGCCATCCAGCCTCTGCTTAAAGACCCCTAAGGAAGGAGACTCCACCACACTCCGAGGGAGTGTGTTCCACTGTCGAACAGCCCTTACTGTCAGGAAGTTCCTCCTAATGTTGAGGTGGAATCTCTTTTCCTGCAGTTTGCATCCATTGTTCCGCGTTCTAGTCTCTGCAGCAGCAGAAAACAAGTTTGCTCCCTCCTCAATATGACATCCCTTCAAAGAGCACACACAATCCAGCTACACTCACCATCAGTTAGATTGCATATCACAGGTATACAAGTTTAAAAAAGAAACATATGTATTTACAAATGTCAAAAAAAATTCTAACAAAAAATGAATGGCTGGCATCCTGTATGTGACTTAGACCTATATGTGTTCCTTTACACATTTGGTTGTATTTTCTTAGCCATGCCCTAATATACATATTCAACTGAGGGTTGTGGAAGCAAATTTGAACATGCAATGTCCTTATGCATGTGGTTTCATTGTGTATGATAATGTGAGTGTGCATTGTGCAATCATGCCCTCCAAATTTGTTTGTGTATTCAGCTATAGTCTTACAATTCACTAACAAACCATTGCCCCCTAATTCTGTTATAGTTTATTTTTACACTGTCTTTTTGAGGTACAATCTCAACCACTGCTTCAATATAGCCAACCAAAATGGTGCAACGTGTGAAATTTCTTTAGACCTAAAACTATGTTTACTCTAGCAAAAAATAATACTTCAGGTATGCTGGATCCCATTATATTGATTTTGTAAATAAGTTGTCTGCTTCCACTGAAATCTGATGATTTAAGCCCGACAGTGCTCCTTACTATATAATGTGGGTGTGCTTAGCTGTTACTTTTAACATTTTTGCAACACATTACTGTTATCATTAGTGCAGGTGTTGAATGTCATGCGCTACTAATCCATTACTAATGCTTTTTTTTGGGGGGGGGACTAATTTGTGATGATGATTTTAAAACCACGAAAAATAAAATAGAAAAATAATCTAAAATGTTCAAAATCCCTTTTAAAAAACACTTCAAAAACAACAGTTGGTAACTTTCCCTAGAAGTCTGCACTTACCCCAGAAGCCAAAATGACTAATCTGAACAATGCTACTTTGGATAACACATGAGATGGAATGACTCATTATAAAACTGAATATTGCTTGGTGAAGTGGAAGGTAGGGAGAAAAGAGGGAAACCACATTACAGGTGGATAGACTCAATCAAGAAAGTGAGGCCCTGAATTTGCAAGACCTGAGAAAGAGGGTGACTTGGAGGAGATCCCTCATTCATAGGGTCAGCATATGGAAAAAAAAAAAAAAAAAAAAAAAAAAGGACCTGGTGGCAACATTAATGACATCAACATTTGTTAGGAGTACTTTGATGGTGTATTTCTACAAGGAAAGTGTTGGACTGCATGATCCTTGTGGTCCCTTCCAACTCTATGATTCTATGATTTATTCTAACATGCACAATGCATTATCTCAGTCAATGGCCTGAATCCTATTGGTTAATCCCAACTCAAGGAGATCATTGAATCATTCAGTTGAATGGGCATAACATAGTCATAACATAGACAAATTGGACTAATACAATTACCTAAAACACTAGTTCATATGTTCTTGTTGATGTTGATGGCCATCAAATTGACTGTGGAGAGAAAGAGATGGCCCCAAAGGGATGGTGTGATGCTGCCTTGAGAGAGCCAGATCGGGAATTCAGCAACTGCACACCGTAGCCCCAATCTGGCCATTTTGCAGAAAAAGTCCATTCCTATTTGGGGTGGGAAAAAGCTGCCTCTTTGTCTCTAGAGCCAGCTTTTTGCTGGCCCTGGGACAAGTGGCATATAAACGCCATGCCCCCAAGTCACCCAGCCCTTTGACCAATGGTGACCCAGTAGATGAGACATCTCCTAAATTCCCTGTCTTCCACCGCTCTGCTTAAGTTCTGCAGACTCATGCCCATGACCTCCCTGATTGAGTCTACCCATCTGCCATCCGGTCTTCCTCTCTTTCTGCTATCCTCAACCTTTCCTGGCATATTTTCTTTTCTAATGAGTCATGTCTTCTTGATATAGGGCCAAAGTATGATCTCAATTTGATCATCTTGGTTTCTAGGAGGATTTCAGGCTTGATTTCAGACAAGCACCCATTTGTATGTCTTTTTTGGCTGTCCCTGGTATTCTAAGCACTCTTCTCCAGCAGCACATCTCAAATGAGTTGCTTTGCTTTTTAACAGCTTTTTTCATTGTTCAGCTCTCACATCCATACATAGTGGTGGGGAATACCATGGCTTGGATGATTATGACTTTCAGTTGTATATCCTTACTCTTCAGGATCTTTTCTAACTCTTTTGTGGCTCTCCTTCCCATTCCTAGTTTTCTTCTCTTGACTGAAGTCTCTGTTCTGTTCAACATTTGATCCAAGGTATAAGAAATCTTTATTTCAATTTCCTCATTATCTAAACTGAATTTATGTAGGTTCGCCGTGGTCATTGTTTTGTTTTCTTTATGTTCAGCAGTAAGCCTCCCTTTGCACTTTCTTCCTTGACCTTCCTCTAATTATTCCAACTCCATTATGTTTTCTTCTAGTAGAATGGTGTCATCTGCATACCTTAATTTCTTGATGTTCCTTCCTCCTATCTCCTATACCTGCTTTTTAAAATATTTTCTGTGTAAAATTTGAACAAGTAGGGTGATAAAATGCATCCTTGCCTGCCCCCTTGCTTCTATTTCTCCTTATTCTGCCCTAGTTAATATAATTTTGGCCATATCTTCTAGCACTATAAAAACAAACAAACAAAAACCCACTTGTATGTACTGTATCTTATTTTATCCTGAATTCTATTATAAAGGCATTTCAATAATCTTTCTAACTCACAATTATAATTGTCAATTTGCATGAGTGGTTCTGGTCTTTTTTAATAAGCTGTTGAAAATGTCTGCTGTAAAATATTCCTAATGTGTATGGAAAAATATTGAGCTATCAGCATTCCTGTAACTAAATCCCAGTTCCATTTTTCTTCTTTGACTTAAGCATTTGAAACTGTTCATTGCTATAAACTCTGGGTGCACATTCTCTCTCCATTTGATGAGTGTTTAATCATGTGGAGTTGTACTTTCATCTATGAAGCTAATGTCAAGAGACAATCTTCTGATGGCTAGGAAGAGATACACAGATAACAGTTTCTTTAGAATATTTATTTATTTATTTATCTACAATTTGCTCTCCAGCCACAAAAGCTCTTAAAGCAGCTTACAAATTGCTAATTGACAGTTCCTTGCCCTCACACTTGCAATTTAAAAATACATGACACAAAACAAGGGGATGGCATTGGGGAAGGGGATCAAGTCCAATGACAATAGCAATAGCAAGCACCCCAACCATACCACAATCCCTTAAGCTGCTCCTCTGCAATGTCAGGTCGGCCAAGGGGAAAACACATGTCATCTATGATCTCTTGGTGGATGAGCATGCTGACCTGGCATGCTTTACCAAGACTTGGCTGGGAGACGCCAGTGCTGTCACAGTGCTGCCACATGGTCAGTGAGCAGATAAGGGAAAGTGGGTGGTGGTTGTGGTGTGTCTATGGTCCACAAGACCAGCCTGACCTTGATCAGGAAATCTGTCTGGAAAACAGCCCACATTGAGTGCATATACCTCAGCCTGAAGACCAGGGACAGTTTGGCGGATTCTACTAGTATACCGGTCACCCCGTTGTCTAGCAGACTCCCTAACCGAGTTGACCCAGCTGGTTTCAGAGTTATTGTTGGAGTCGCCCAGACTCTTGGTCCTGGCTGACTTCAACATTCCTCTCGAGGTCAACTTGTTTGAGTTATCTGGAGCAACTCGGGAGTTCATGGATTCCATGACAGGCATGAACCTTTCCAAATTGGTCAATGGGCCACTCATTGTGCAGGTCATACACTCGACGGGGTTTTTAGTACGGAACAGGAGCATCTGTGGGCGGTGGTAACCAAGACCTCCGCACTGTAATGGACGGATCATTTCCTGATCAAGCTGGAACTAAAGAATGGTCCGCCCTCAAAGGCTTATGGAACCAATTGGTTTCCAGAAAGCCCTAGAGGGTCTGTTGGTTGGGAATGCCGGTGATTCTGTTGAAACCCTGGTTGACACTTGGAACATCGATGTCTCCAGGGCTATCAACACAATCACCTCTGAGTGTCCTTTCCAGCCTGCTCCTAACTGGAAACCCTGGTATACGGAAGAACTCAGGGAGATGAAACGGGCTGGACAATGACTAGAGTGCGAATGGCGGAAGACTCGCCTCCCATCCGACAGAACTCGTCATAGGCTGCATCTTCGCACCTATCGGGAGGCTTTGCATACAGCACAGAGATCTCTCTGCTCTGCACGCATTGCGTCTGCAGAGTCCCGCCTGGCAGAGCTGTTTAAGGTGTGTGTGTGGGGGGGGGAGCTGACGCAGGTTCCCCTTGCGCCAACCCCCCTACTGGAGCCTATGGCAGCCTGCTGTGAGGCATTTAACACCCACTTTGCAGATAAAATCTCTCTGATCAGAGCGGACTTAGACGCCAATATTTGTTCAGAGTTCATAAGTGAGGCATCCAGTCCCTCCATTGCTGTCAGTTTCCTGGATGAGTTTCAATCGGTGAGTACTGATGACTTGGACAAGTTCCTTGGTAGTACTAGGAAGACGACATGCCCTCTCAATCCAGGTCCATCTTGGCTGGTCCTCCAGGGAGGGAACGCATTGAGAACATTCCTTAGGGAGGTAATCAATGGTTCCCTCAGGAAAGGCACTGTTCCATCGTGTCTAAAGGAGGCGGCTGTAAAGTCTCTCCTGAAGAAACCTTCCCTTGATCCCCTGGGCAGGAATAACTATAGACCAGTGTCAATGCTACCTTTTCTTAGCAAGGTGATCGAGAGAGCTTTCGCATCCCAACTCCAAGCCGTCTTGGATGAATCTGATTATCTTGGTCAATTTCAAACCGGTTTCAGGGCAGGGTATGGAGTTGAGACTGCCATGGTTGCTCTGACGGATGACCTCTGCTTGAGCATCGACAAGGGTAGTGTGACCCTGCTCGTGTTCTTGGATCTATCAGAGGCTTTTGACACTATAGACCATTTCATCCTTTTGGTTCGGCTGAGAGAGCTGGGGATTGGCGGCACCGCGCTTTGGTGGTTCTGGTCCTTTCTCTCCGGCAGATCCCAAAGGGTGAGGATCAGAGAGAGTTGCTCTTCAAAGATCGAGCTTAATTGTGGTGTCCCTCAGGGCGCCATCTTGTCCCCGATGCTGTTTAATACCTATATGAAGCAGCTTGGTGAGATCATTCGGAGGCATGGAGCTCAGTGTCTTCAGTATGCTGATGAGACTCAGATATATCTCTCCATGACCAGATCGTCAGCTCAGACTTCAGATGGCGTCTCCCCTCTTAATGACTGCCTTGGAGTGGTAATGGATTGGATGAGGAAAAACAAATTGAAACTAAATCCAGACAAAACAGAGGTACTAACAGTTACAGGCCTGAAACCAGGTTTGGGAATACAACTTCCAGTCCTAGATGGAGTCACACTCTCCTCGAAAGACTCTGTTCGCAGTCTGGGGATGCTCCTTGACCTGTCGCTTCACATGACTAGTGAAGTGAATGTGATGGTCAGGAGTACCTGTTATCAGCTTTGGCTGATCTGCCAGCTGCGCCCTTTCCTGGATGTGAGGGATCTGGAAACTGTGATACATGCACTGGTAACCTCATGACTGGACTACTGTAATGCGCTCTACATGGGGCTACCCTTGTGCTTATCCCAGAAACTACAACTGTTTCAGAACATGGCAGCCAGAAGGATTACAGGTACATCTAAGGGAGAATATATAACACCTTTGCTTAAATCTCTCCACTGGCTGTCGATCAGTTTCCGGGCACAGTACAAGGTGTTGGTCTTAACCTATAAATCCCTACATGGCTCAGGTCTATCCTTTCTAAGGGACCACTTCTTCCCATATGAACCCCCCCCCCCCGCACACTCCGGTCCTCTGGGAGGAATCTGTTACAGCCCATGAAGATTAGGCTTGTGCAGACCTCCCAGAGGGCCTTTTCAGCGGTCGCCCCCAAGCTGTGGAATGACCTGCCTGATGAGATACATCGTATTCCATCCATTGTTGGCTTCAAGAAAGCCCTAAAGACACATCTCTTCCGGCAGGCCTTCCCGGAAAACCTTTAACATCTCCCGGCTCCAAATTTTGGTAAGTTTCTAGTCTTCATCTTCCTATACAGCTCAAGTAACATTAGTATGATATTAGAATCATAGAATCATAGAATCATAGAAATCATAGAATCATAGAAATTTAGAGTGAGACCACAAGGGCCATCCAGTCCAACCCCCTGCCGTGCAGGAACTCCCAATCAAAATATCTCCGACAGATGGCCATCCAGCCTCTGCTTAAAAACCTCCAAGGAAGGAGATTCCACCACCCTCCGAGGGAGTGTATTCCACCGTCGGACAGCCCTTACTGTCAGGAAGTTCCTCCTAATGTTGAGGTGGAATCTTTTTTCCTGCAGTTTGCATCCATTGTTCCAAGTCCTGTTCTCTGGGGCAGCAGAAAACAAGCTTGCTCCCTCCTCAATGTGACATCCCTTCAAGTATTTAAACAGGGCGATCATATTACCTCTTAACCTTCTCTTCTCCAGGCTAAACATCCCCAGTTCCCTAAGGCGTTCCTCATAGGGCAAGGTTTCCAGACCCTTCACCATTTTAGTCGCCCTCCTTTGGACACACTCCAGTTTCTCCACGTCCTTTTTGAATTGTGGTGCCCAGAACTGGACACAGTGTTCCAGGTGGGGCCTGACCAAAGCAGAATAGAGTGGCACTATTACTTCCCTTGATCTAGACACTATACTTCTATTGATGCAACCTAAAATTGCATTGGCCTTTTTAGCTGCTGCATCACACTGTTGACTCATGTTCAACTTGTGGTCTACTTGGACTCCTAGATCCCTTTCACATGTTGTTTCATTCAGACAGGTGTCCCCCATCCTATATCTGTGCATTTCATTTTTCCGCCCTACGTGTAGGCCCTTACATTTCTCTGTGTTAATTTTCATTTTGTTCGCTTTGGCCCAGCTTTCTAGTCTATTCAGGTCATTTTGAATTTTGAGCCTGTCCTTTGGGGTATTAGCTACTCCTCCTAATTTGGTGTCATCTGCAAATTTGATAACTAGGCTCTCAATACTGTCATCCAAGTCATTAATAAAGATGTTGAATATCACTGGGCCCAGGACAGAACCCTGTGGGACCCCACTGGTCACTTCTCTCCAGGATGAAAAGGAACCATTGTTGAGCACCCTTTGGGTACGGTCAGTCAACCAGTTACAAATCCATGTAACGGTTACCTTGTCTAGCCCACATTTTACAAGCTTGTTTGCAAGAATGTCATGGGGAACCTTGTCAAAGGCCTTACTGAAGTCAAGATATACTATATCCACAGCATTCCCTTCATCTACCAAGCTGGTAATTTTATCAAAAAAAGAGATCAGATTTGTCTGGCATGACTTGTTTCTCTGAAACCCATGTTGGCTTTTTGTGATGATGGAATTTCTTCCAGATATTCACAGACTCTCTGTTTAATGATCTGCTCCAGAATCTTTCCTGGAATTGATGTCAGACTAACCGGACGATAATTGTTGGGATCCTCTTTTTTCCCCTTTTTGAAGATTGGGACAACATTTGCCCTCCTCCAGTCTGCAGGGACTTCTCCTGTTCTCCAGGAGTTCTCAAAGATGATTGCCATTGGTTCCGATATTACCTTTGCCAGTTCTTTTAATACCCTAGGATGTAGTTCATCTGGTCCTGGAGACTTGTATTCATTTAGATTAACCAGGTATTCCTGTACTGTCTCTTTACTTATTCTGTGCTGAAATTCCCCTATTCTGTCCTCTGCCCCATTATCCTTAGGTTGGGCACCCTTTGCCTATTGTTGATTGTTTGTCTATTTGCACTATGTTTTAACTAGTTGTTGGTGTAATCATTTTTTAAGGGGGGAGGTGGGAATGGGACTGGACATTTTAACTGTACCCTGCCCTGATTGCTCGTTCAGAGGCGCGGGCTAGAAACAAAATTATTATTATTATTATTATTATTATTACTACTACTACTACTACTACTACTATTATTCTCTGGCCCCTTACATTTTACTCAGATGCTCTCAATCTGGTTTCCAGGATTTAAGTCATGAATCTCTTCATATGCCTAAACATCCTTGGCATATAATGCTAGCTCTCCTTTCCTGTTTGGTCTATTTCTCTTAAACAGATAATATCCTATTATTGCATTCCAGTCGTGAGAATAATGCAGTTCGTTTAACTATTTTGATTTTCTTAGACAGAAGGAAGAAAAGGAAGTTCTGAGGGGCATTGATGTATCATCTAGTTGCACCAAGAGAACTTGCTTAGCTTCTCCATTTTTGAGATTTCACCAGATTCTCATTCCTTCAAGCCTTTTTTTTTTTTTCCTGAGTAGAAGCATGTTTTGAATTAAAATGAATGTAAAATGTTGAATTTTGGTTCAAAGACTACATCTCAACCTTGAAAAAGTAAGAATACACAGCCTGCCCTGTCTATAGGTCATTAATGATGAATCTTCTTTTATAAGCTTTACAAAGAATGCATTATTCATCAGTCTTGAAATGTCCCGGTGGGAGATGCCCTGTCATCAGATCTTTAGCAGATAGAATTCCACTGACAGCAGAACATAGAAGTGGGGGGAGAAAGGTCAAGGTTACTTTGGTTGCTAAAACCCTTTTTCAACTAACACTAATATTTTAAAGAGCAGTGTGATCATGACTGAACTATCTGTGCTATCAACTCAATTAATAGTCTACAGATCTTCAAATGTAAATCTTCTATTTCCTTGAGCTTAGGAAATGGATTCTTTTGATTACAATTCACAAAATCTCCCAGCCAGAAGAATAGGACTTTTGTGGTCTATTGCCTGCTTCATCAGTTGCTTGGAATACCATCCTAGTTGCACAATAATGCGGTCATTTGCTGGAATAGTATACAACCTGTTATGTTACATAGACCCAGCTATGTAGCAAATATGCTAAATAACATCAATGTGAAATGTAATGTAAAAGCAGATTTGTACTGGATGTGGATGCTACACAATTGTGCAATTCTAATAACGTCTATTTATAAAGATATAAGACCCCAACAGGGAATGGGTAATAAAATTGAGAAATATCTCTGCCTTAGGGTCATTGCTGTATGCTTAAGGTCCCTGGTTAAATTTCTGAAATCTTCTGTTCCTGAAGCAATCCAATTCACCCAACATCCTAATAAAGAAGAGGGCTAAAATTCTGTTTTGTGTCCATCATCATCATCATCATCATCATCATCATCATCATCATCTGTCCCCATGGATTGAGGCAGAGGACTACAATAATTAACAGACAAACAACAATCCATATTGAAATTCATCATTTAAAATTCACAGTTTGAAAATCATCTGGATATGCCTGCTGGAAAAGACTGGTGTTTAATGCTCTTTTAAACTCAGAGAGCATATTCAGCAGCCCACAAGTATACATTGCTATATGGAAGCAGAAAGGTTGCAAACATGTAGCTGTGCCTGCAATGCCATTGTGCATCGATGAGCACGAATACCCAATGCATGAATACACAATGCTCATGGAGTCACATTGCATGTTGCACATAGAGTCATTTGCCCATTTGGTTGACCCAGTTAATGTATTGGCTCACTTATGCAAGTGAATTTGTACCATCAGTAGGAAGGGTGGTGGACTCTCCTTCTTTGGAGGTATTTAAAAAGAGTTTGAATAGCTATCCTTTGGGAGTGCTGTAGTTGTATATTCCAATGCTGCAGGCATTTGGACTAGGGGGCCCTGGCAGTCCCTTCCAGCACCATCTTTTTATGAATTTATGTTTAACTCTATATGAATAGATTGATGCTTTGCAACCTCAATGTAGGACTTTGGCCTAGGAAACATTGCTACCTGAGCAAGCCACTGTTTGAGTGGAATATACTGGGCTAGATTGGGCAAAGGTTGACCTTACAGAAAAGCTACTTCAAACACATGATGACATAACCATGCACATTGTTGGCCTTCTCATAAAAATCATTGTGGGTGCCAGTAGTAGCAACCTGGATCGTGACATATTGACACTGTTATTGTTAATGAGTGAACGATTTACTGGCAAGGGCATCCCGAAAGGTTAAGGCAACAGTATTAATTGTCCTGATCACCGAATATGCCAGGGCACTGCTCCCTGTTACTCCGTGACAGGTAAAAATATTCTACCATGTTAGGAGATAATTGACAATTCCCCCATCATCCTTCTATCATCTCTTAATAACAGTGTCAGGGTAAATACAACATGAGATAATTGAATCAGCAAACAATAAAAATTCGGTATGCCTTGCCAGCTAAAGATCCGGGAGGATTTAATCTATAGCAGGAAGGTCTAATTATGTCATAAAATATAATAATGGGGATATTATCAAGCTTTTTCCAGTTTAATTTGTTTTCTCTCCTTTCATAATTCTCTGGAGTCTTTACTCTCAGCAGTTGGGTATACAGTGGCAATACTCCTTATTCATACTAGTGATGTGCCAATATTTCTGGCCTAATTTTTTGCTTGGGATGGAGTGAAAGTGCTCTTAAATACCGGCCGAGGTAGGCAAAGGTTTAAGGAGCCCTCTTCCCTGCTTGCTTTAGTTAATGTTAACAAAATGGAGAAAGTCCATTGAATTCTTGCTGAATGAATGGACTGAATCAAATCATATATGATACCAGGAACTGGATGTATAGATAGGGAAGTAAGCCTTTAGAAATGTCATTTTCATATGCAAAAAGGAATAATTTTACAATACTGCAGAGTTTACAAAACTGCAGAGTTTTCAAATAATATTCAGCATTTAGGGTATATTTTGTACAAAACAAAAAAAAAATTGCACATGGTTTCTTGTGTGGAAAATACCACTTCTAGCACAAAAAATTGTGTTTTCTTTGCAGAAAAAGTTCAGAAAATGTTATTTTCTGGACAAAAAAATCCACATGCATTTCACATAGAAGTTCCAAAATATGAAGATTCTCACCTATCTAGGATTCTTGTCATCAGGATTTCCTCACACTTGAGAAACCCATGTTTCAAATATTTTTGAATATTCTTTGTATCCCTATTTATAGAGCATCTGTTGAGACCCTCATTCTTTCAGGATCAGGTCACCACTGTTTCTGTTTCCCCTTGCTGTCAATCCTTGTTTGCTTACCCCTTGCAAGCAAGCAGGCAAGCAAGCAATGGCAGGAATTAGGAGAAGGGTGTTTTTTGCTGTCTCCCTTTTCTAAAGTAAATGAATATTCAATGCAAATGGCTGGAGCAGTTCTAACTGAGCTGAAGGTGTACTAAGTCCCTCTGCAAACCCTTTTGCACTGCTAATAACTCAGAGGGAGGCATGAACATAGAGGTTCTTCCACCACGTATCTTCCACTTTAACTCTGAGGCCAAGAATGCTTGAGCTGCCCCACTGAGACAGATGAAAATAAAATTACAAATCCCAACATTCCTTTGGGAATTGGAGAACTTCTCAGCACGATCTAAAGGCTCCGGAATTTGCTTGGAACACAGCTGGAGTATAAAGATGGGCTTATGTACTTTTCTGCTATTCTTTTCTTTGCTACAGCCACCTCCAAGCTATGCATATGGATGGGGGATTGAAGCAGGGATCCTGGAATTCTGTTCTGGCATTATGACAATGAAATTCCCAGTTACATTGTGGTTGGTACTTTCTACTTATTTGTGTAAGGAGGTATCAATACCTGCTTATACAAGCAGTTCCAGTTTGCCCACAATGCACTGGGACAGCTTCATGCCTGGTCAGTAAGTAAGCACAGTCTCATCCTCCACAACCTGGAACATCAACATGAACAATTGATAGCTCTCTAGATATGGCATGTTGACAGCTGCAGGTGGACAGAAGAACAGCAGGCACTGACATGATAATGATGTGCACCATTAAATTCACTAGGATTACAGAAACAGCACATTTTTCAGAGACACAGTTGGTTGCTCAATGACAGCCTTCAGCTGAAGGTTGGTGTTGTCAGGATTGGAGGACCCAGTTCCCAATAACCAAAACAGCATCGTAGCGTAGTAGAAACCAGAGATTTCTTCTGGGTATCAAGACTGAAAGTTCCCTTCCCTGGGCTCAGTGTCAGAACTGATAAAGGACCCCTCCTGACCATCACAAATATATTCACATCCTCCAGCCCCCCCTTTCCAACTCCAAAATTCCTAAATTTTAGGATTTTTCTGCCTGGTGTGATTTTTTTTCAAGAACTGTACAATTTTCTATGGCTATTCACAGTTCGGGACTTATTATGTGAAAAATTCACACTTTTTTTCTTTTTTGTGTGTTTTTTCTGTTTCTGTTTTGAACAGGAAACAGCATTTTATATGCAAAATATTATTTTCTGTACAGAAAAGGCTGTGTTCTATGCAGGAAAAAATGCATTAATTTTATGCAGAGTAAGTCCCAAGCTACAAAGATTCATATGAAGCCAGGCTTCTCCTTGCCAGATTTCCCCAACACCTAAGAAAAACATTTCTGGTCAGTTTCAAAATATTTTTAATATATTTTCTATCTCTAGTATAAAGTTATGCTATTTAAATATGATTTTGGATATTAGCATGCACAGATACATGTATTCACACAGAGAGAGAGAGAGAGTTTTGAAAGCTGGAGCACATAGAATACAAAGTTGCTAAGCCAAATTATGTCTGAGCATAAAACCTTATGCACCTTCATATCAAATGAGTGAGAAGGAATGGTAAAATATTCCACCTTGATATAGCTGTAGACAAATAGCTTGGAAAGAAACTTAATACCTCCCAACTTGGGCAAAAATAAACACTCAATATTAATTTGAAATACAATATCTCCTTACACTCCTTGTTTTTTGGTGTCCTAGGGTCACCTCTGCAGGCCTGCAACTACAATGGCATAATGAAAACAGTATTTCATGGGCAAAAGCACAACCACAAACCACATCTAAGTAATTACAAGCAATTCCAGCGAAAGAGAAATATGTTATCTGTTAAAACTTCATGCACTTTACCCAAAGCATGGCTGAGAACTCCAGGTCAGATCTGCATAATGGGTGGCACAACTACAATATTGTTGTCATTATAATTCTATTTTAAAAACAAAACAAATCAAAAAACATTAACAGCAATGTAGACTGGCACAGTTTTAATCCAACCCACTTTAAGCCAGGCAAGTTCTAGATCATGAGTGAGCAGCTTAATGAATTCCTAAATGATAAGCTGTTTCTTTTGAGCACAAACCCACGTGATGCAGATAGTATCTCTATCCATTATATTAGCCTAAATCATGGCTCAGAATCAAGTTGCCCTCCAGATGTTGTTGGACTACAACTCCCTATATCCCTCAGCTACTAGCTATCCTGGCTAAGGATTCTGGGTGCTGTGGTCCAACAACATCTGGGGGTACACATGATTCCCACTCTTGGTCCAAATCCAATTGTAAATTTCAAAGCAGACTAGACTGTTTGAATCAATGAGAACTTGGCAACTTGATTGGTTCAAGAGATCTACTCCAGTTGGGACCATTGACACAGCTATGGCAGTTGCTTCTAGGAGTAGGACACTGGCTATCGTTGGGCTTGCCTTGCCTCAGGATCATGGCTGGTGGAAGCCACAGTGATGAATGAGCTGGGCATTTGTCCTTATTCTCAAGATAAAGAGTGCATTGAGATGAACTTGGTGGCTTGGTGTATGTTGACTGAACTACTAATCAGTGGGATAGAAATCTATTGGTATTGCTTTCTCCTGCGTCTGCACTTTTTAGACCTCATTTATGACTTACCCTTGAAAAACACTTACCTCTTCTATGGTTCTCTTGATTAGGAACACAGGAAAGATCATTAGAAGAAGGAGGAAATTAACAGGCATGGGCAAGGGGAGGGGAAGACAGCCTTTTTAAAATTCAAGTGCTTCATCTCTAATCAAGTGTTTTCATATGCTTAGTTCTCATAAATCATTCTGAATTTCCTCTCAACAACAACAAGGAGGGGGGACCCACACCAACACATCCTGTACGGAAGTCCTTTTCATTTATAAAGAGGCATCATAGGAAGAAAAAGGGTACTATTTCTTAGAGAGATGGACCTCCAAATGACAATGCCGTCCCTTTACGCTATTTCATGGAAGATTTTAATTACATCAATTTATTACAGTCCTGTCCTGCAAGACATACAGAGTGGGACTTTTCAGTTGACGGCATTTGAATCCATCACAACTTGGGACATCTTGACACTCTGCTTGTATTATTCAAAGAATGGGATATCGATCATGAGAAACACATGCAAATGAATCAGAAGCAAGAGCGACTGAGAGCAAGTTGAAACCTACCGAAAAATAATAGGGTGGCTTTTGTGGAATGGAGCAAACGACATATTAACAGAGAAAGAACTAGGGATGAAGATGGTGGCAGTGACAGTACACCAGCTTTCCTCCTATTCTGGAGGGCAAAGCTTTGTATGCCACAGAATCTCTTGTGTTCCTGATGTTAGATGTTAAACTGGTCTGATGTTAGATACAGTGGAAGACTTTATGCCATTGCTGTGTAGGTAAACAATCTGACAGTTTTCCTGCTTTGCTTCTGTACAGTGGATTCTTCCTATTCATGGGTTCATGATCCATGGATTTGACTGCCTGTGGATTAGCACACTCTATATTATTCAATGGTGGTGTATGTAAGCGGATGTGCTGATGCAACTGTGACTCATGCTACTGCCTTTGAATAATATGGGGTGTGACCATCTGCATATGTTGCCATTCATATTTTGAAACCATGTGAGTTTCAGAACAAAATCTCCCCAGATGGGAAGTGTCAGCTGTATAGGAAATTGTCATATCTATTTCTGTCTGTCTGTCTGTCTGTCTGTCTGTCTGTCCATCCATCCATCATATTCTCTCAGCTTTCTGAGATCCAAGCAGTGGTATAGCTATGTGGGGAGGTGACAAAATGTAGATATTGCCCTCTAAAATAAGGATTTTGTTCCCCAAATGAAATGTCACTTCAGTCTTCCAATTTCTAGCATGGATTGAATGAAAATGGTCCATACCTAGAGTTCTTCTCTGTGCTCTGTTCCCATTCCATTGGTCACTTGGCCTGTTCTTTTTCTTCCGATTCCTAAATTGGAGCCAGTATTCTGTATCACCTACTTAGATAACTATACTTAACTAAGTAATTTCTCAAAGCCCATCCTCCAACTGCTGGGAATGTCATTCATCCATCCTCTTTCTCCCCATGGATCTAATGCCCAGTAAAAGAAGCGTGGGGGCAATTACAGTTATGGAAATAGTGTTTCAACCATGACTAAGTAGCAATCATGAGTATAGCACAGTTGCCTAGATTTATTCATCTGTAACTTTTCCATACTCATGATTGCTACTTAATCATGATTGTAACATTTTTGCCCGACTCAGGCTTGCATCCTCTGAGGTCACTAAAATGAGTACCGAGCTTGTTGGGGGCAATTCGCTCACAATTTACACACTGTGTAGGGAGTGCTTAAGTGTGCTGTTAAGTGGTATAGAAATGTACTTGCTATTGCTCTTGTAATTCCTCCACAGCATTCTTTATCAGGGATCAGCTACATGGGTAGAAGGAGGTCCATTCTGCCAGTGATTGGAGAATGGGGGAAATGGCTTTGAGGTGTGTATGTGTTTTGGCAGGACTATGGGACCCTTGGAAGGATTCAAGGATAGTGTTTTCAACAACAGTCTAATACCTGCCCCTTTGATGAAAGTTAGAACTCTGCCTTATTGGAAGGACTATCCTTTTTACTCAATCATCCAATCCCCCTTTGGCTTTTTTAATGAGACAGGAAGGACAAGGGTCAAGCATCTAGGTGGTGGCTCTCACCTCTTCAAGCATCCCAACCACTTCACCAGGCTGCACAAATTGAAAACTATCCAATAACAGAGAACAACCAGGAACCAAGGTTACACCCACTGGAACTATGTCAACTACAGCATTGGAGCAGATCTGAGCAATTATATCTGCAAAGTACCATGCAACAGTGGGCTATTGAGGGGTCTCCATTTTCTACTTGAGGACCGTTATATAACATGCTTCTGGCTACTTAGAATAGCTCAAGAATTACACACCTAATGAAGACTTATAACCTACTCTTCACTCTAGGAATTTCCTTTTGTATTTCTTCTCACCAGATCCTACTTGTATGGCATTGCTCTCCAAAGTAACATCATGACAGTCAAATGTGATGCTATCATCCCATATCTGTATGGCATGCCGTTTCATTTAAATTCTGAATCAAAATGTGAGCTAAAAAAAAAAAAAGTGAGCCATAAAACTAAGTGCCTTGATAATGCAACCACACACACAGCCCAGTAATGTAGCTGTTAAGGTTATCCTACTAAGTACAAGCTCTCCTTTTCAAAGGCATAATGACACAGAATTATGGCAAGTCAAACATTCGGCATGGCAGATCCCCTATTAATATTTGATTGTATGAGAAATCTTCCTGGAATGGAGGTTAACGAAGAGGCACAGTCATTCGATATGGCTTTGATAATACAGTTAGTGCTACATCAGTTACAGCATTTTGATATCATTTTACTTGATATGGTTACAGAGCTTGGAAAGAAATATGTAATTCGCCCATTGACCAATTAACTCATTTCTGGTTTTTTTTTTTCTCCCTAGTTTTCTCTACCTAATTCAGTAGGTTCTCCAACTAATGCTGAAGGTAAAAAAATGTTTTTGTGCACTTGGTCATTATAATTCATTAGAATGGTGTCTCTCCCTATGTCAGATTCATTGGTTCTGTTGTCAGGATAATCTGAAGGATATGAGAAACAGGGGAAAGGAGAAGACAAAAAGTGCTTTCTGGAACCCATGTCAGACCAGAAAAATAAAATATTAATTAATTTAAAAGATGGGGAAAAAAAGTAAAATTGCATACAGTTGAGTTGGAGAGGGAGTTTGTTTGGAAACCAAGAACTCAAGGAGCCAGGAACCTTTTAGAATGTAAGGTTTTTAGGTCTGCAAGGCAGGCACTTCCATCGCTGCTTGGCCCCAAATAGAAGGAAAGTGTCTGGAGGGTTTTTTTTGGGGGGGGGGGGGGGGGTTGTAATTTTTAAAGAAACATCTTTTCCTTGGTTAATTATATTCTGGTTTCTAGTGTATATCGCTGTATAATATATATTCAGGGGTAGCAGATTGGACACGTAGCAAAGTACAGTAAGCCCTTAGTATGTGTGGGTTTGGTTCCAGGACCCCCTGTGGATATCAAAATCTGTGGATGCTCAAGTCCCATTAAATACAGTGCCATAGTAAAATGGTGTCCCTTATATAAAGTGGCAAAATCAATTTTTGTTTTTTGTTTTTTTGTAATTTATATATTTAAAAAATATTTTCAATCCATATATACTTGAACTGGTGGATAAAGACTGCACAATAAAATACAAAATTCACGAAACAGGGATACTTTTACTGGGAGAATGAAAATATGCAAAATACAAAATTCTCCTCTGCAATTTTTAACACCTTTGTATGGTGAAGAAGCCAGTAGAGTTTCATAAGTTTTCAGTATACATTTTATGCATTCTGGTTGTTCCAATAAAGACATCCCTGTTTTGTGGACTTTGGATATTATTGTACTGTATAATACATAATTTTGTATAATGTTATTTGCGGTGAGCTACAATAAATCCTTTTGTAATCTCACACTTACTATAGCCCTGTTTAAATATTTGAAGGGATATCATATCAAGGATTGAGCAATAGCAATAGCGATAGCAATAGCAAGCACTTAAAACCCCCTTACACAATGTGTAAGCTAATTGCTCCCAACAAGCTGGGTACTCATTTTAGCGACCTCAGGAGGATGCTAAGCTGTATTGACTCTGAGCCCCTGGTTGGTATTTAATGCACAACCTTGTGGTTCATGGGTGAGTGACTGTAGTACAGACAATTTAACCACTGCCCCACCAGGGCTCTGCAAGCTTCTTTGCTGCAGCTCCAGAGAACAGGACCCAAAGTAATCAATTCAAACTACAGGAAAAGAGATTCCATCTCAACATTAGGAGGAACTTCATAACAATAATAGCTGTTCAACAGTGGAGCACACTACCTGGAAGTGTGGTTGGGTCTCCTCCTTTTTTTCTTTTTTAATTTATTTATATTTTATTAATAACATATAAGGTGGATTCTCTTTCTTTGAAGGTTTTTAAACAGAGGTTGGATGTCCATCTGTCAAGGGTACTTTGATTGTGTGTTTCTGCATGGCAGGGGGTTGGACTGGATGACCCTTTTGGTTTAATTCTACAATTTTATGAAATAATATCACAAAAAGTTATATATTATACAGTAATACAGTCCTAAGTGAGAGCTAGTGTGGTGTTTTGGTTTGTGTTGGCCTATGACTCTGGAGATCAGGGTTCGATCACCCTTTTGAGCATAAAAACCCATTGGATGGCCTTGGGCAAGTCATACTCTCTCAGCCTTAAAGGATAGCAATGGCAAACCCCCTCCAAAGTAACTTGCAGAGAAAACCCTAAGATAGATTCACCTTAGTGTTGCCACAAATAAAAAATGACTTAGAATAATAGAATCAGAGTCCTAAAAGCCCATAGAATAATAAAAAAGAAATCTTCACTCATCAATAGAGGTAGAGCAAGGTGGGAAACCTTCTAGTTTCTCTAAAAAGCAAGTTCCAGAGCTTTAGGGCAGCCACTGAGAAGGCCATGTATTGTTTCACCCAGCCATGCCTATGAAGGTGGTGGGACTGAAAGAAGGGCATCTTCTGAGGATCTCAGAATATTTGGTCCCAAACTGTATAGGGCTTTATAGGTCATAACCATCCATTTCAAACATCACCACCCCTTTATGCCAAGGAGGTACAATATGGTCCTTTTCATGCTGGGAACCCTTGAGATTTGTAGATTTGGCATTTAGGGGAGAATTACATTTTTGAAGCAATTACTAAAATTCACAGATTTTTTTGAGACTGAAAGAACCTGAACTTTTAAAAATGAACCTGAATGTAAAAATTTAAAGGTGCCAGAATGCCAGACTGACCATTCTAACTACATCCCTCTGCAAGTCTTGGCTTGATGCTGCAGTCATTTTCAAGTACTGGATAGATGTGTATAAATTCACTCTTACCTTCTCAAGGATTTTTCTCTGCAGGTAAGGCTTTGATTTTCAGCACTGATTTTCCACTGTGGCTTTGCATACAAATCTTTCCCTCCTCTTTCTATTATTATTCATTTCCTTGAGTACTTCATTCTTATTCCCTTTGAATAAATATTCATGACTTCTTTGGTCATTTCTGTCCTGGCCTCCCCTTTGTCTTTGAGCTTTTTATACAGCTTTAAAAACCTGTATTTCTCAAACATGCAACAATAAAATTCTAACATTAACCAAGGAAAAATAATAACACATTCCTAGACATGTATATAGCCTGGGCTAAAAGTCAACCATTTGTACTTTCAATGATATTTTCCTTCCTTCCTTCCTTCCCCCTTCCTTTCTTCCTCATTTCAGGAATATTACCACTAGCATAATAAGGGACCAGATCCCATCTGATCTTGCAAGTGAAGCAGGGTCAGCTCTAGTTATTAGTTGGATGGGAGACCACCAACAAATACCAGATGTTCTGGCTATATTTCAGAGGACCTGAGAAAACCACCTCTGAGTTTTCCTTGTCAAAGGCTGTTGTCACACTGCAGAAAAAAGGAGTTTGATGCCATTTTAACTGGCATGGCTCAATGCTATGGAATTCTGGAGTTTGTAGTTTTTTGAGATATTTAGCCTTCCATGTCAGAGTGCTCTAACTGGATGTTCCTGCTGGATTAGACCCATTGAATAAATGGAATTTACACAAGTGTTGATTTACCAAGTTCCTGTTAATTCAATACATGTAATCTAGTTGGGACTAAGGCTGCATTTACACTGAATTAATGCTGTTTGACACTGTTTTATCTGCCATGGCTCAGTGCTATAGAATTCTGGGATTTGTGGTTTTGTGAGATATTTAGCCTTCTCTGTCAGAGTGCTCTGGTGCCATAAGAAGCTACAAACACAAGGAGTCCATGGGATGGGGTCATGACAGCTAAAGTGGTGTCAAACTGCATTAATTCTACAGCGTGCCAGCAGTCTAAAAGTTGAATAAATACCTATGTTAACATATTTTTTTGTTGTGGTATTATTTATAATTTATTGAATTTGTATTTTTACAACCTTTTTAAATATTTTTTTTTCAATTACAACTGTATTTTTATTCTACTGTTCTTATTTTTACAACACTAAACTGCCCAGAGACCTGTCATTCTAGGATGTCATATAAATGGACAAACAAACTAATTGTTGAAACATGGCCAAATGTAAGGCATAATTCATTCTTCCAGGTCTGTTGCTTAGCAATTGAAACATCAAGTAATGGCTTGCATCTATAATTTTTTTAAAAATGGCTATAATACTATTAAGGAAGTTCATTACCACCTGAAAGATGATGTTATTCAATAGAGCTAATGCCTGGGAACAAATATATTACAGTTAAGTGTAAGAGGTGACCAATGTATATTCATATGTGATCTTCTAAGCCACTATGCTAATAAAATACTATTCATGTAACAAAGGGCCCTAGGGCTATGGGACACTCTTAAAGACATGAAAGTGCCACTACGTTTGATAGTCCTCATGAGAAATCTGTACTTAGGACAAGAGGCTACTGTTACAACAGAATAAGGAAAAACAGAATGCTTCCCAACTGGAAAAGAGATGAGGCAAGGAGGCATTCTATCAGCCTACCTGTTCAACTTGTATGCAGAAAATATTATATGAACTGCAAGCTTGGACACAGAAGGAGGAGGAGTAAAGATAGGAGGAAGGAACATCAACAATCAAAGATATGTGGATGGCAACATACTACTAGCAGGAAACATCACGGGCTTGGAACAATTGCTAAGGAGGGTCAGAGAAGAAAGAGCAAAGAACCTACACAAGTACAACCTGGATAGTGAAGAATTCGAAATAGTTAAAGATTTGGATCAAACATAGATCAGAATGGAAACTGCAGTCAGGAGATCAGAAGGACTAATTGGAAGGGCAGTGATGAAAGAACAAGACAAGATCCTAAAGGGTAAAGATATAAAACTAAACACTAAAGTTAGAATCATCCAGTCCATTGTATTCCCTGTCACCATGTACAGATGTGAGAGCTGGACAGTGAAGAAAGCAGATAAAAAGAAAATAAATTCATTTGAGATGTGGTGCTGGAGGAGAGTGTTGAGAGCACCATGGACAGCCAAACAGACAAACAATTGGGTGCTATAACATATCAAGCTTGAACTGTCCCTGGAAGCCAAGATGATTAAACTGAGGCTGTCATATTTTGGTCACACCATGAGAAAGCATGACTCATTACAAAAGACAATGATGCTAAGAAAGGTAGAAGGCAACAGAAAAAGCAGATTGCATAACAGATGGATAGACCCAATTTGGGAGTCATGGGCCTAAATCTACAAGACCTGAGCAGAGCAGTGGAGGATAAAGTGGCTTGGAGACATCTGCTCCACACGGTCACCATGAGTTGAGGTAGACTTAAGGGCAGCTAAGCACAACGGGGTGGGGGGTGGGGGTCCCATACAGACCCCCCACCCCATAGCAATCCTGATTTTATTTTAAATGGAGGGGGAAGGGCTTTTAAAAAATAGCATTATAGGACATTATTTGGCTTGTAAATGCTCCTTCAACTGTGAGATAACAAAAAGCTGCCTGCTAAAAATGCCTGGAGGTAGTTTATAGTAATCAGAAATATTACTTAGAGGATAAATGTCTACAAATGGGTTGTCTAAAATACATCTGTGCATGCAGTTAGGTCTCAGTTGTGTAATCCAACACTTAATGTCAGTGCTGGAGAATTCAATCAGGACAACTAATGTGCAACTGAATTCACTTCCAAATAGTCATGGACATCCATGCACAATGCACACCCAGGCACAACTGCACTTCTGCATCACTGAATTAAATGCTGTTGTTCTGCCTTGGATAAAAAATATCCAATTGCTTCCATAGAAAAACTTACGTGTGCATAGGACACCAATAGGTTTATTGCTATGGTTGCCAAAAATGGTGCTGGTACAGCCCAGGAAAGATCAGGGGATGCCAAATGTGATCCTCTGACACATGGCATCTATGCTTCTATGATTCTATGAGTCCACCCCATGGCTAAAGTGATCTGTACTAGAACAAAACATTCTAACATTTCCTGTAACATCTTGTGCACATTACAGCTGATGTGTTGACATACCCATAACAACACATGTTGAGAACAACACATTATCCCACACTCAGAAAACTGTCAAAAGAGATGAGGCCATTTGGTGGAGAAGCTCTTTCCACCATGTTCAAGTTTGCATTTCAACTCAGCAGGGGACAACGGATGCTATGACATTTCTGTCAGTGGCATTCAACCTATCATTGCTCAAGTGGACATTGCCACTTCACACCACAGGCACAAAGTGGTGAGCTAGCAGCTGATTCTGGCTTCCTAGGAGGATCACATTGGCTGTTCAGGAAACTGAATGCTGGCATAAATGAGTTCTTGATCTGGTCCAGCAGGGCTGAGCATGAGGGTAATGGCACTAGCTGTTGAGAAGGAGTGAAACACTGGGAAAACAATAATACTAATTAGCAAAAATCTACCAAAAAATAAACATGACTATAATAGCATCGTGGTGTACTGAACTGGAAACACATTCAACATTAAGCCAGCAGTAGGCAACCAATCTTCTATATCTTTTAATAATCCCAAAATAATGGGTAGAGTGCCATATAAAGCAATATGATTAAAGCCATATAATACTATATCTCCCAAAAAGTCCAATCACCAAAATGAAAAAGTAATATGTGGCACTTGTAGTTAGTCTTTGTACTGGTGACAATGTCCTTCAGTGGTCTAAATCTGGCAAACAATCTTTCAGTCATGGAAGACTGCTACCTCTGGAGCAATATGTGGACGTTTTCAGTCTTAGAGGTCTTCATCAGCATTTCAGTGTCATTTTATGCTGGATTAATATCCCACTATGCTTCCATGCTGCTAAATACATAAGGTTGATAGATATTAATAACTCAATTTACATTAGCTACAAAGTGCCAAGTACAAATAATACAATAGCCTAAAACGAACAACACTTTTGCTTACCCAAACCATAGATCAGCAAGACTCAGCAATAGTCAAGTTCCTAGTAAGGAATCAGCAGTAATTGTGTTGTAATATACTTTTCTTATTTAAAAGCCTACAGGTGGCTAACTATTACATGAAAACACTTAAAGGTATATATAACAGTAATGCAATATACTATACATCCTAACACATAAACCTGAATCCCGGCTGAATATGATACATGTATATAGATACATTGCAGCTGGATGAGATGTTATTACGAACAAAATTACAAATATATACCAATATAATTATAACTTCATTATTTCAATTTAACCTGTGTCATGCCTATAGAATGCCTCGATTGATTATAATAATGTATATATAAGAGCTGCATAGTAATTTAATTTGAACAATTATGTAAAGAATTTCATAGAAAAGCAGACAGATCTAGATGTTCATTAAGGCCCTTTGGTATACTGGATTTTAACCTGTGGATCCAAAATGATTCTCTCTGTAAAATTTTGGTTTGTATATTACCCCTGAAAAAAGGACCAAACTTAACTTGTTTAATTACAAAGAATTTAAATGAATCCGGGGAGTGACTGAATTGTGAGCAATGTGTAACTATAGGGGTATCTGAATTTTTATGTCGGATGGTACTACTATGCTCAGAAATTCTAGTTCTTAAACATCTCGTGGTTAGTTCTACATAAATTTTTTGACAGGGACATACAATCACATAAATCATATTTTGAGAATTACAATTCATAAATGACTTTAACTCATAACATTCCCTCGATGTAGGATGTGTGAATGATTTTATATTTAATGACAGTCTACAACAACTACAGTGTCCACATTTGTAATGCCCTCTGATGTGCAAAGACTCCTGAGCATGAACATGGAAGTCAGTATGAACTAAAGAGTCTTTTAAATTTCTAGTTCTGTGAAAAGTTATAATGAGTGCCTGCAAGCAACCCGGAATGTTCTGCACGATATGCCAATGTTTATGAATGATCCATTTAATCTGTTGAGCAGCATGATTGAAAGTAAGAAAACCTATAATCCTATTATTAGTGGTTTTATTAGAAGGGAGAAATAACTCAGCATGAAATTTCTAGCTTCTTGGACTATGCAAGTGGGAAAAGCTCTATCATACAGGTCCGATTGGTATTGATTGGCTGCCATCTCAAAATGAATATTTTTGGGGGAATTCCTTTTTAATCTCAAAAATTGAGAATAAGGCAAGTTTTTCTTTAAATGATAGGGATGACAGCTAGAGAAATGCAGCATGGAATTGAGGTCTGTAGCCTTATGGAAATTCCGAACTCCAATCTTGGAATTATGGATGTAAACCTTAACATCCAAAAAGGAAATGTGTTGGATGTCAAATTGACAGGAAAGTTTAATATGCTGACATATAGTATTAATCCAGGTAAAGAAGGCTTCAACTCTAGACCTGTCAGTGAAAACCACAAAAATGTCATCAATGTATCTCCCATAGTATTGAAAATATTTGAAAAAAGGATTATTATCTGGATTGGTAATTTTTGTAGATTCTAAATGAGACATGTATAAATTGGAAATGCTAGGAGCTGCTGGACTACCCATTGCTACCCCTTTAATTTGAAGAAAAAAATGAGTGTCAAACCTAAAATAGTTCTTTTCCAAGATGATGTCCAAAATATCCAACAAAAAATGAACGGGAGGTTTTACTATATTGTTAGAGTATAAATATTGTTCAATTATTTCTCTAGCTTCTAAATGGGGGATGGATGTATATAGAGAATTTACATCTAGGGTGACTAAACATCCATTGGAATTAATCTCTGTATTCTCAATATTCTGTATGAAGTGACAAGTATCTTTGATGTAAGATGGTGTTTTGACCACTAGAGGAGCCAAAAATGAGTCTAAATATTGGGATAAAGGTTCCAAAAGAGACCCCAATCCTGAAACAATAGGTCTGCCTGGTGGAGGAAAACCTCTCTTATGAATTTTAGGTAAAATGTAAAAAATAGGGATGCCGGAATATTCTTGCATCAAAAATCTTGCTGTGGCCGAATCTATATATCCTAACGTTTCTTCCTCTTGCACCAGAACTTTAATTACAAATTTAATAGAATTAGTGGGATCCTTATCCAAGGTTTGATAACTAATATACGCAGTCAGTTGGCGCTGCACTTCTTGAAGATAATCTTGTCTATCTAACAGTACTATGGCTCCCCCTTTGGCAGCAGGTTTAATTACTATATCCTGTTTTGAGGCTAACAACTGCAAGGTGCAGTGTTCCTGATAATTTAAATTGTCCCACGGTTTCTTTGAAGAGGCTTCTAGTTTTTCAACATCTCCTAATACCACTTCCTCAAAAGTAGATATATTATGATTGTAAACAGCAGGATTGAACTTAGAAGAATGTTTAAAGGTGCCTTGAGAAACAAAAGAGGGTTCCCCAAAAAAGAATCACAATTTAAGTTGTCTGATAAATTTGAAAATATCAGTTCTGGTTTGAAATGCATTATAGCTAGGGATGGGTACAAAAGAGAGTCCTTTATTTAAAAATGCATGCTCCTCCAGACTTATCATGGAAACGTAGACCTATGGATAATGGTGAACCTTATTGAGATGAATGACTTCTGTCCCAACAACTGGAAGCAGCATACCATAGAATTTCACTGGAGGACTTAGAAAATGTCTAGAGAAGACATATATTTTTTCAGACCTGGATAAGTGAAACCACAAGTTCCAGTCAGTCTGATATAGGGGTAGCACTGTATTCTCCATTATTCAAACAATATTTTTGTATGTGTATGCAGAAAAAAAACTATTTCTTCTGTTTTCTATGCTGCAGACCCATTTTATACTCAGAAATAAGTATTTTTGTCCCCCCCCCCCAAAAAAAACAAACACTTTAGAATATTCAAATAAAACACTTTAGAATATTCAAATTAAATCACTCTGGTGATATCTTTATTTATCAGGCTCACCAAAAGGTGAAAAATACATTATGAAAACTTTTGAAGCTCAAACATCGTTTTAGGAGAAGAAAAGTGATGAATGAAAGTCACAGAGCTGCATCTTTCTTGAGATATTAGAGCTAAGTTTAAGAGGGCTAGAAGAGGAAGGTTTGATGCTGATACAGACCACAGTCCTTGCTAGCCATTTGGGACACAAAAGCAAGACAAGGCAGTGCACTTTTCTTCCAAGCTTTCTTTATTGTACAGTCACAGGACATCAAGCCACTCCCTTTCCCTGTTTCTCCTTTTGCTCCAGATACAGGTTAGGTTTTCATGGAACTGGCTTTGTTTCTAACAACTGAGAAAAATGCTTACTGACTTCCTTAATTTTTTAGTTATTGCCTGATGAAGAAGCCTGTGAGTCTCAAAAGGTTGCATTATGAATTGTGTGCCTTTTGGTTGGACTAATAAATATATTATCGCAACATGGTGAGGGGTTTGTTTTTGGCTTTGTGTATCAATATTGCTGTACTTTGCTCCATGGCCAACACAACTTCCCCTGGATATACACCAAATCTTGTTACTGTGTGTGGTTTCAAGTTGTTGCTGACTTGCAACAATGCTAAGGGAAGCCTATTGCATGGTTTCCTTAGCAAGATTTGTTCAGAGGTTTTTTTCTGGCCATTGTCTCCCCTTGAGACTGAGAGAGTGTGACTTACCTAAGGTCACCCAATGGATTTCCATGGTTGAGCAGGGATTCGAACCCTGGTCTCCAGAGGCAAAGTCCAAAACTCAAATCACTACACCACTTGCTCTGTATACATCAAATACTAGGACAAAATTATGCATAATTCTCACGGTTTATTTTATTCTTCCACACCGATTTTTATGACTGTCAGAAAACCTATTTGTTAAACCTGGCAGCAAATAATGAATATTCTTTCTGTTCCTGGTACAAAGACGCAGCTAAGCATGTATTTAAATCTCTCCCATTGAAATGTGATCTTAAAAGTGCATAAATGTGATTGGATCATGTCCTTTGGCTTTGAAGAAGCAGGCTTCTATGTACCTTGGAAATTGCCAAGGATTTTGTAAGACACAGCGCTATTGTGTACCTTTTTAAATGAAAAAAAAACACAATACATGTGTCAGGGGGAGAAAGTATAAATGATGGGGAAATAGGGGTTATAAAAGGTGGCATCCAAGGCATAGTTTCCAATCTCTTTATAATTAGGGATCATGAAAGAAGGTGGTTGATCCGTTCTCTTTAATAGATGCCTTCAGAACTCTTCAGTCACCACTGCCTACAGCCTCATTAGACATTCACCAAGGATGCAAAGACCAAGAATTCACCTTGTTAATAAAAGGAATTGTCATATCTCCATGTAACCCGAGTCAATTATCTCCCATGTCAGCTGCTATGAAAGATAAGAACACTGTAAACACAGCAGAACCTGGGAGATAATGGTTCTTACAACACTTTTCGTATTCAGAATATGTCAAAAAGTAATTTATGAATCAAGTGAGGGCAAAGGGAGACCAACTAACCAATCCAACTTTAATTTAGTTCTTACCAGAAGGTTCCTCCTCAATTAAAAGGACAAAACTAGTACAGTAATTCCCTCCTATTTTTAGTGGTACCTAAAATTCTTTGCATGAGCTGTTGCTGATGATTTTATCTGGTGCTCCTTACGGTTTTAAAGTTTGGGTTTTCTTTTCCTTTACATGTAAGATTTACACACCTTTCAACTATCCTGACCCACCCTTGTTCTAAATACATCCTAAAACATTTACACACCTGCCAATATTTTAGAAATGAAAAGCAGAACACATGTGGCTAAGAAACACCAGAGCGTTGACAAATCCCTGACTTGTTAGGGATTGTCCCAATTATTCCTTTTATAATAAAATAAAATAAAATAAAACTTTAATTTCTACCCTGCTTTTTGTAGGAACAATCAAAGTGGCTTACAAAGATAAAATACAGATACAAATATAGACCATATCCACCACTCTTAAAACAGAATTAAACAGTAGTACAATTAAAATCCAACATTAGTTAATAATCACAGTAAAATTATTAACAATTAACGGTGGGCAGAATTATTGTAACCAAAGTTACACCAATACAAGCAGTATTTATGTGGCCAGGGGCTGTTCTGAGAAGGCCATTTATCCTCCTTTTTCAGCTGCATTTAGAACATCCCACTTTTCCCCTCTGTCTCCCAATTTCTCCCTTTGTCTTCAGCTTACTGCAGTTGCTGCAAACTAAGTTCAAAGTGCAAAAATAGTTTACAGTCAATAGTTTACATAGTAAAAGGAGTACATAGTAAAAGAAGATGAGAAGAGAGGCGGAGAGACGAGATGAGAGGAAAGTATGGAATCATAACCTTCCCAGTAGTTTCAGGCAAAAGCAAACTACTGCAGATTTCCTAGTGTGTCTGTTCTTCCTCATTAATAACTTCTTCCATAATGTCCATGCTCTGATATTGCTAAGCTGTACATGTTCTTGTTTTCATCTGTGAAATGTTGGACAGTGTGGACTTATATCATTCATTTTCTCCTATGAGCTCAGGGCACCACACATGGATCTCCACCTTCACATTGTTTTGGCCTGTTAGCCCACCCTACACCCCTTTAGTTGGATAAGGGATTCATATTTTCATATTTGAGTAACACTTTAACTGCCCTGGCTCAGTGCTCTTGCATTGTAGTTTATTGTGGCACCAGAGCTCTCTGACAGGGAAGGCGAAATGTCTTACAAAATTACAGTTCTCAGAATTCCCTAGCACTGAGCCAGGGCAGTTAAAGTGATCTCAAACTGGATTATTTCTGCAGGTTGTTTTGTATCTATGCCTCTGAACTCTATTTATAAGATAGGAAGTCTAATTTACAGCACTGTAACTGCCTAACAGGATACCAACCATGACTTTTTTTTAACTACAATTCTCAGAATTTCCCAGTACATTCAGGGAGATACAATGCAAAAAGTAACTTTTTTAGGCTCTGGTTGGAGCTCAGCCCTTGTATCCTTATTTTCACATTGCTGTGAAATGTGGGAGACTTCATCTAAAACCATGGTAGCTGTCTCAAGGCTAAAGCGGGAGGAAATAACATGCTGAAGCCATATTGTCCATTCATGGCAGACATTTCAGGGTCTGACACAAAGGCTTCCTGATGTGTAGCTCCATTGTTCTTACACTTAGCTACCACGCTGCACTTGCTCTTAGGCTCTATGGCTTCTGTCAAGCACCATCCATACTCAGCATGCAAGATTTTGTCCAGAAAATTGTGCTCTCCATGTTTCATTTGGTGAGCATCTTTCCTTATGGTGAGCAACAGTCTAATACAACACACACTTCAGTTCCCTCTCACAGTTCTGTTCTTTTTGCCTGCAGTGTTATTTCTCTGCAACCTATATTTTCCCCTTGTAATGGTAGAAAAAGAAGAGGGGAAAATGCAGAAGGGGAAGAGGACCCACAGAGAACCTTCACAACATTAGAAAGAACAGCTTGTCTGTAACAATGGTTTTGCTATTGCCTAGAGATCTGATCGAAAGTCTTTCTCTGAACATCTTCAAAAAAAGGTTGGTCAACTACCTGGAAAATTGTGATGTTTTAGCTGGAGATCTGTGAAGCCCCTTTCAGTTCTATGACACTATGATTCTATGACTCTATAACAACTATGTAAATCATCACCTATTTTTTTGTTTGTGTAGCAGGATGAATAATTTCTGTTGTTCTTTTGCCCCTGCTGTGATAGAAAGTTTTATTACCTTCTTCTTTTGTAATGTTTATAACCCAATTTATAGCTAAGGGACTCAGAGAGGTGTCATTTTAAACAGCTTAAAACAATTTAAAAGAGTAAGAATAATTTAAGCAGACTAAAAGCATATTCAACTACTTGGCAAGTTACAAGATAATTTTGAGCCAGTTAAAACTATTTCACTTTAAAACTATCCACATGCAGATCTGAATGGAACCAATTAGACATCAAAGACTTTAGTTAAAAGCCATGTTTTTATATGGCACCAAAATGATGTTGGTGCCAATCAGGTGTCTAAGGGCAGGATATTCCAAAACTTTGGGGTCACAGCAGAAAAGGGAATTTCCTGTGCCCTCACAGAATGTATTGATGCCAAAAATGGAGCACAGAAGTCTTCAGGTAAGTGTGTACAATTTGCTTTTACCAACAGTGAGCTTGCCACCCATGGATCTGAGCATCTGTGGTGGTACATGCATGCAGCTGTGCCAGCTTGGTCACACATGCAGTGCACCACCATTGGAAACAAAAGGATTTGACGTCTCCATGTTTTTTCTTATATGTGAGGGGTTCTGGAACCCCTGCTGATAAGAAGGGCCAACTTTCCTGGCAGCCAATGCAATTGTTTCATAGTAGTTAACATGATATAGTGTTCTACACAGCAGTGTAACTGTTATATTTTGTGTTAGCTTCCAAGTTATAGACCCAAAGAGGTGGAAGAAATCCCAATGAGCATGCATTCCAATCCCCTTCTGCCATGCAGGAAGACACAATTAAAGCACTCCTGACAGATGGCCATTCAGTCTCTGTTTAAGAACCTCCAAAAGAAGAGACTCCACCACACTCTGAGGCAGTCTCTTCCACTCTCAAAAGGCTCTTGCCAGGAAGGTCTTCCTAATCTTTAAGTAAGGCCTGATACAGAAGGGGAAAAAGGGGCACGCCGGCGGTGATTTTAAGGTTAGGGACTGCACAACAACTGCACAGTCACTAACCCAGGTACATCACAGCAGCAGCATGATGGCAGCATCCTGTCTACATGGGCACAGACATGACAATGTCACGCATGCGCTGCGTGCAAATGGCGTGGCACGCATGTGATGTCTCCACACCACTGGAGGGCACTTATCACGTCTTTCCAGTCGCGCAAAAAGAAGCTCTGTTTAGGACTCCTTTTGGGTGCGCACATTGTTTGTGCAGCAGCCAAACGGCCGCGCCAATGATGCTGAGGGGAAAGGGGCTGGCAGCTGCCCCTTTCTCCTCTCTGTAGCACTGGCCTTGCGAGGGTGCCATGGGCACCTAAGGTGCTATGGCACCCCTTTTCCTCTCCACAGAGAAGTGACATTTTGCCTCTTCTCCATGGCCCAGAAACATGACAGATGGGGGCCTCTGGGCTGTCGATGAGGCTGCCCTGGCCCCAATCCACCGGAGTCTGTATTGCCCCTAAGTTTTCCTCCTATAGTTTGAGTCCATTACTCCACATCCTAGTTTCTGAAGTATGAAAAAACAAGTTTGTTTCATCTTCAATATGACATCCTTTGAAATATTTAAGCATGGCTGTCATGTCACCTCTTAACCTTTTCTTCTCTAGGCTAAACACATTCAGCTCCCTATTCATTGCTCATAGAACTTGGCTTCCAGATCTTTCACCATTTTGGTCAGAATCCTATGGACATACTCCAGCTTGTCATTCTTCTTCTTGAATTGTGATGCCCCCAGCTGGACACAATATTCAAAGTAGAGTTTGAAGAGGCCACAACAGCCCTCCAGTCCAATTCCCTGCCATCCAGGAACACACAATCAAAGAACTCCTGACAGGTGGCCATCCAGTCTTGAAAGAAGGAGACTCCACTGTAGTAAGCAGGCCATGGAAACAGCCAATCACAGAGCTCCAGGAGTCCATCCAATGAGAAGCTGACTGGGCAGGGCTATAAAAGAGCCTCGACAGGGAGCAAAAGGGGTTTTTTATTTTGTTGGAGTTTTGAGGGAAAGGGACACCTCGGAGGGAGGGTGTGCTCTTGGGGTTCCTGAGGGAACATTTATAGGTTAGTTTATAGACCAGGGAAGAGTCTGAAGAGACCAGTAAGGGAATAGATAGGCTTGAGGGAGTCTAGGAGAGAGACTCATCGCAAGTCAGTTGTGATACTGAAGATAAGGTTGACTTAGTGGCTGTAGTATTATTGTTTAAGGAACTTTTGTAACTAAGGAATAAGGCAAACAAAGCTTTAAGTATATCTCAATATTTTTTTCTTTATTTTATAAATAAACTTCATTTATGTTTTGAAGTACTGCTTGGCCTCTGTTAAACTATTGAAACACGCTACCAAAGACAACAATGCCTCAGTAAAGATAGGTGTTGAGTGAACAAGAAAGTGTTCACGACATCCACCACACATCAAGTCAGTATATTCTACTGACAAAGAGCTCTTACCATCAGGACCTTTTGCATCTTCAAAGGCCTACCCATATACAGCACATTGGAGTAGTTGTGAGGAGAAGTTACTATTTTATGGAGTACTGTAGTCAACTGGTCCCTCACCAAGAAAAGGAGTAGCTGTTGACCAGTGAGATCAAGCCCCAGGGATTCTGAGCCATGGTTCTCTGGGCAGTATTGTATCTCTAGGCTGCAAAATATTCTGCAGAAGTAGTCTTCACATGTGGCTTTTCTGCTGAAAACAACACAGTTTTGTGCACAGAAAACATTTGCAGCACAAAAAGTGCCATTTTGCTGCACAGGAAAACCATACACATCTCTGCATGGAATAATTCCCTGTGACACATCACAAAATGCAAATCTCAGGAGAAAACTGTTCAGAAAGCTTGTGGCTGCTTTATTCTTTCCTGCTTAGACACGAAATGGATAAAAATGAATATTTTCTCATATCCCTACTGATCTCTTTGTCTATCTCTCTATCTCTCTATGGCATCCTAAGGATGAGAAGAAGAAATTCACCCTCTCCCATAGGCACACATGTGTGTGGGTGCCAGCTCTAGAGTATCCATTAGACCTCCTCTCTGCATTGTGACTACAATCCTGTGTGGTTCAGAGTATCATAGTAGTTCAACGTTCAAACCTATGCTAAGCTGAGACATATGCACAGCCTTGAAGCCTACGTAACCCGCCTGGATTCCTTGTGATTTGGTGGGCTATAAATAAATCATTTATTATTACTATATTATTCCATGTCCTGTGAGTGAAGTTATTCCAACAGCACTGAGATCCACTGGGTTTCTTTGGAGCAACACTATTCAAAGTGGTGCTAGGATACAATTGTCCTGGTTGACTGGTCCTGGACCGGTGCCAGTCCCTGAGTCATCAGCTGCCAGTTCCTGGGAAGTTTTGAGGGAAGAAAGAATTGTACCCTGGAATGGGATGGAGATATTTTCTGGGCCCCCATATCAGATATCCTGAGAAGCACTGCTCTAAAGGACTCAGCAATGATGTAGACCATTAAAATCAATAAGATTGACCTCTGTGATGGTTCACTTTTTGATCGAGTGTGTCTACTTTTCTTGAGAGTAAGTAAAAGGATTCCAGACAGGTTTTGTAGATGATCTCACAGACGTGTAAGACACCAACAGGCCATTCCTTGGCTACAATGGTCTGATTTAGCATAACACAGCTTCCTATATTTTCATGAGTTCTCAAAATTGGCCAAGGAGGGATACTGTTTTAAGACTGAAGTCTGCTGAAAAATCCTGCTGGAGGCTCAAAAGCAAAGTTGTATAACTAAAGTGCTGCTGTAGAGAAGTCTTTGTCTCATGTAGCTCTTCCACACGGCAAAAATAAAGCAGTTTGATAGCACCTTAACTGTCATGTCTACCGAACCCAAAGGGTGCTCAACAATGGTTCCTTTTCATCCTGGAAAGAAGTGACAAGTGGGGTCCCACAGGGTTCTGTCCTGGGCCCAGTGCTATTCAACATCTTTATTAATGACTTGGATGACAGTATTGAGAGCCTAGTTATCAAATTTGCAGATGACACCAAATTAGGAGGAGTAGCTAATACCCCAAAGGACAGGATCAAAATTCAAAATCACTTGAATAGACTAGAAAGCTGGGCCAAAGCTAACAAAATGAAATTTAACACAGAGAAATGTAAGGTCCTACACGTAGGGCAGAAAAATGAAATGCACAGATATAGGATGGGGGACACCTGGCTGAATGAGACCACATGTGAAAGGGATCTAGGAGTCCAAGTAGACCATAAGTTGAACATGAGCCAACAGTGTGATGCAGCAGCTAAAAAGGCCAATGCAATTTTAGGTTGCATCAATAGAAGTATCGCGTCTAGATCAAGGGAAGTAATAGTGCCACTCTATTCTGCTTTGGTCAGGCCCCACCTGGAATACTGTGTCCAGTTCTGGGCACCACAATTCAAAAAGGATGTGGAGAAACTGGAGCGGGTCCAGAGGAGGGCGACTAAAATGGTGAAGGGTCTGGAAACCTTGCCCTATGAAGAATGCCTTAGGGAGCTGGGGATGTTTAGCCTGGAGAAGAGAAGGTTAAGAGGTGATATGATAGCCCTGTTTAAATACTTGAAGGGATGTCACATTGAGGAGGGAGAAAGCTTGTTTTCTGCTGCTCCAGAGAACAGGACTCGGAACAATGGATGCAAACTGCAGGAAAAAAGATTCCACCTCAATATTAGAAGGAACATCCTGACAGTAAGAGCTGTTTGACAGTGGAACACACTCCCTCGGAGGGTGGTGGAGTCTCCTTCCTGGGAGGTTTTTAAGCAGAGGCTGGATGGCCATCTGTTGGGTATGCTTTGATTGGGAGTTCCTGCATGGCAGGGGGTTTGACTGGATGGCCCTTGTGGTCTCTTCCAACTCTAAATTTCTATGATTCTATGATCCTGTGGAATCCTGGGATTTATATTTGGTGAAGTATTCAACCAGGTCTGTCAGAGCATTCTGGTGCCTCACAAATTACAAATCTCAAAGTTTAGCAGGATACAGTTGTGACAATTAAAGAGCTGTCAAACTGCTGTATTTCCACAGTGTGGACACACCGACATATTAATCAATCTAAACTTTTGGAAATATACAACAGGGTATCCATTGATGTTCCCAGATTCCATGCAGGTTTCTACAGAATATGGTGGTCTTTGTGGAAGTGATTCCCACTACCTTTTAAACCAGATGGTTCCCACTTGAATCGATTAGCTGAAATGATTCGGAGAGGGGGGCCACACACCAGACCCATTTAACTCATGTCTTTTTGACATTGATATTTTCCATGTCTTTTTGGATAAATCAATTCTGCACAAGTGTAAGCCAGATGTGGATCAGAATCAATTTTAAATTTGCCCTTCAGTCGACTGGAGTGGGTTCATTTTGAACTGATTCATTTGTGAATGTGAACCACAAGTCGATTATTTTACAGAGAAAAAAAAAGTGATCAGAGCAAATGTAGTGGGAACCATGCTCTGATGTTGAATTGCTCCATCAATTTGAATCACAAACCACTTTTTTTTTGTAAGTGGGAATGAGGCCCAGATATCCTGGGCATTTAAGGTTTTCAGTGTCAAACCCAGATTCCCCAACTGAGCTTGGAAGCTACGTGCTGAGCCTTACTAGGGCTGGCTAGCATGCTAGGCCAACAAAACAGATGCGCTGTTAAACTAAACAAGCATTCATAGTCATTGCTTGCTGGATTGAAAAGCCAGCCAGACTTTCCCCCTATCAGCCCAACTGAGACGAGAGAGCAATAATGCTACAGCTGGAATTTCCTTCCCAGCAATTCAATGATCCTGTGGAAATTACATCTGTCAGTTTCCACTAGCATGGGCACAGCATCTATAATTAGCAGCTAAAAATAATTACAATCTTGCAGATGATAGGCAGGCGTGTAAAACACGCAAGCATTCAGCCTTGCCCAATGCAGCATCGTTAATAAGATGTGTAATCTCCTTCCTGGGGAAGGGAGCTAGAGAGAACACCTGATTCGCAGGATGGATATTGGTTTTATTAAATCGACAGTCTTTGGTGGCAAATATGCATGGGAATATGGATTGAACTGAGCAGGGAATATTGGTATGTTAATAAAACTTTAATTTTTAATTGGATTCCTTCTCTGCCAATTCAATTTCCTCCTCCCCCTCCCCTCCTCTTTCAGCTCCTGCCGCTTCTGCTGGGCCATCTTGTTCCTTGCCATGGGACTTAATGAAACTCAGTTCTGAACAGTGGTTCAAAGGGCAGGGACTTTTTAATTTTAAAAAATGCATTTATATCCCACCTTTTCCTCCAGTAATGGAATTCAAGGGGGCTTACAATATATTAAAACTCAACCAAAACTTCAAGAAGAGTGTAACTATAAAAGTTACTTAAAAGACAATTAAACAATTTATAAAAGTTAAAACCATCAAAGTTCATTTTTAAAAAAATTACACACAAACCACATAACAGCACAGCACATTGTTAAAAGCCCATCCCAGTCAGTTTCTGAAAGCCTGATGATTTTCCTTGGAAGTCAAAGGAGATCAAAGAAGGGGTCATCTTAGTCTACCAAAGAAGGGAGTCTCAAGATATGGGAGCAGCCACCAAGAAGGGTCTCTCCCTTGTTCCCGACAAACAGGCCTGAGAAGCTCCCACCAAACATGTCCTCAAAGAGAAGGGATGCTCCCGAAGAGTCCCCAATTTAATTGTTTTGTTGTAATATTCTTTTAGTATTATCATTTGTGAGCTATCTTGGGTCCCTTTTGAGGAGAAAGGCAGGATAGAAATCAAATAAATAAATAAAGAAGATAAATCAAATAAATAAATAAGATTAGAACTCAAATGACTTCATAGAGGGAGATACAGGTGCTGACACACTGCAGACTTAATGCAGTTTGACACCACTTTTAAATGTCACAGCTTCATCCCATGGATGCTTGGGATTTGTAGCTATGTCGTCAGAGATCTCTGACAGAGAAGACTAATCATCTCACAGAAGTATAACTCCTAGAAATCCATAGATGGAGCCATGGAAGTTAAAGTGATGTCAAACTGTGTTATTTGTGCAGTGCAGATGCAGCCACAGTCCTACCAATAGCCTTGGCACAAGGTGTATAGGGATTACAACTGGGCATGTGTTTAGAGAGCAGAATCACTGAGTTGATGTAGTGAGCCAAGTCATTGTAATCCCCCCTTTTTCATCAAGAAGAGCTTAAGACAACAACAGTGAAACCCTTATAGTTGTTGTTTTTGTTGTGTGCCTTCAAATCATTATCAACTTAGAGTGACCCCAAGGTGAACCTCTCACTTGGCCAAGGCCACCGTTTCCTACATTGTTCAGAATCCTGTGGCATACAGGAGTGTGCAGACAGTACTGATGGTATTGGTCCATTGTGGATGCTGCTTGAAGGACTGCTCATCCTCCTGACAGATCTGGAAGCATCAATGGTAAATCAGGTTTTCCCTTAAGTGTGGATACAGCCTAAGTAGCACGTGCAAAATCCGGGCCATCATTTCCAAGTGATCACTCTTTAGAGCCTTTGAACCATTTTAATCAGGAAGGTGCCAGTCTGTTTTTTTTTTGGGGGGGGGGGCTGTTTGGTCATTAATAACTGTAAGCCACAATCTACAGCAGTTAGGATATTGTAAAGTCCAGTTTACAATATTGTAACTACTGAACAGGATGGCCGCAAGTGTTTTAGAGTCACATTGGAGGTGAGATTTGTCCTGGACATAGGAGAGCCCTCAACAGGGATGAGATGGCCTGCCTTAGCAAGGTTAATATGAGGGGGTATCCTAAAGTTTTAATTCTCACCTTTAAAAAAAATTGATAGAAAGTTTGTTTTGATATGTAGTTGTTAACTTATTTCTATGTAGTCACCATCCAGATCTGCACATTTTCCCCAGTGTTTCTTGACTCTCCGGATACCTGATATTGTAGAAGTTTGCAGATTGTGCCTTATGAGAGGGTATCGTAAAGTAATAATTATCACCCAGAAGTTATTATGGTATATTGTTGAAATTTTGTCAGTGTCACAACTGGTCCCTAAGTGCATGATATTGAGGAAATCATCTCATTGCATCCTTTATTTTTGTGACAGGCTGTGCCAGAAGTGACTAAAGTGTAAAATCCTCATAAGGCACATTCTGCAGGCTTCTGTAATATCAGGTATCCGGAGGGTTGAGAAACACTGGGAAAAATGTGTCAATCTGGATGGTGACTACATAGAGATAAATTAACAACTAAAAATCAAGACAAACCGTCTGTCATTTTTTTTTAATTGTGATAATTAAAACTTTAGGATACCTCCTTGTATTTTTGCACATCTGTCTTCTCTTATTTCACTCTGGAACTGGGTTTGAAGAAAGTTAGCACTGAAATATATTAAGAAGTGCTGTATCAGAGCCAGAGTTAACAAGATGTAATTTCCAGGATCTTTACACAAACAGGGGCTCTAGCATCATCTGGTATTGCCCTGTCCCCTCTGTCTTTAGCTGTAATATCTGCTGTAGCTGGAGGGGAAATGAATTTACTCCATGAGATATCTTTTTTTTTTTTTTTGCCACTTTATGACAAAACATGATACATTAGAAAAGACAAAAATGCTAGGAAAGGTATAGGGCAGAAGAAACAGAGGAAGGTTGCACACTAGATGGATGAATTCAATCACACAGGTCTCCAACATGAATCTTTAGGACCTGAGTAGACCAATGGAGGACATGGGGTCTTCAAGATGCCTCATCCACAGGGTTAACATGAGTTGAGGTTGACTCAAGGGCAGTTAACAACAATATATTAGTGTAATCCACAATATTTCATAGAATCATAAAATTATAGAAAGAGTTGGAAGAGACCACAAGGGTCATCCAGTCCAATTCCCTGCCATGCAGGAACTCTCCATCAAAGCATCCCCGACAGATGGCCATCCAGCCTCTGCTTAAAGACCTCTAAGGAAGGACACTCCACTACGCTTCGAGGGAGTGTGTTCCACTGTTGAACAACCCTTACTGTCAGGAAGTTCCTCCTAATGTTGAGGTGGAACCTCTTTTCCTGGAGCTTGCATCCATTGTTCTGCGTCCTAGTCTCTGGAGCAGCTGAAAACCAGTTTGCTCCCTCCTCAATATGATATCCCTTCAAATATTTAAACAGGGCTATCATATCACAACATTCTCTTCTCCAGGCTAAACCACCCAACTTACTCTAACGGACCAAAAATTAAATATAGAATTTGACCCAATGGACTATGGAAGAATTGATTAGGCTAAGGACTGAATTGTAGCTGGTTTTAATTGATGGTTTGATGTTTTTAGGATCTTTTAGACTGTATTGATTTGTAATTGTATCTTAATATATGCTCGATCCGAAGGGAGAGGCAGGAAATAGAAATAATAATATTATTAATAACAACAACAACCACAACAACAATAATAATTATAATAATTATTATTAAACATCCCTAGCTTCCTTAGTCATTCTTCATATAGCATGGTTTCCAGACCCTTCACCATTTTAGTCACCCGCCTTTGAACACACTCCAGTTTCTCAAAACCTTTTTCAATTGTATTGCCGCGAACTGGACACAGTATTCCAAGTGGGGCCTGACCAAAGCAGAATAGAGTGGCACTATTACTTCCCTTGATTTAGACACCATACTTCTATTGATGCAGTCAAAAAGTGCATTAGCGTTTTTAGCTGCTGCATCACACTTTTGACTCATGTTCAACTTGTAGTCTACTTGGACTCCTAGGGGCTAAACAAACAGGCAAAAAGAGGTGCTTTCATGCTGGCTTGAAGGGATGGCGTTTAGATGACACATGCCCTTATGCAGAGAAAAACCATTTTAAAAAGAAGCAGCTGTTTTCCTCTTCTTCCTGGTTTGAAGCCATATCATGTGGTCATGATATGAAAACTCCAGCTGCCTTGGGAGCTGGTGGTGTGGTTGGTGGGGTTTCAATGTGGCTTCAGAAAAGGCAGCTTCAATGAATAAAAGACATTAACTTTTATTCATTGTTGTTTTGGTATACCACTTGTTGTCTGTTGTTCTGTTTTAGAATGTATTAATAAATTATTATTTTTTTTAAAAAAAGAAAAGGCAGCTTCAAGCCACTTTTTCCTGCCCATCTGTTTTGCCCCATAGATCCCTTTTCACATGTAGATACATTAAACCAGATGTCCCCCATCATATATATATATATATATATATATATATATATATGCATTTTATTTTTCTACCCTAAGGGCAGTACCTTACATTTCTCCATGTTACATTTCATTTTGTTAGCTTTGGCCCAGCTTTCTAGTCTATTCAGGTCATTTTGAATGTTGATTCTTTCCTCTGGGCTATTAGCTATTCCTCCTAGTTAGGAGTCATCTGCAAATTTGATAACTATGCTCCCAATTCATTCATACAAGTCATTGATAACAATATTGAATAGCACTGGGCCCAGGACAGAACACTATGGCATCCCACTGGTCCATCCACTGAGGATGAAGAGGAGCCAGTGCTGAGTATCCTTTGGGTTCAGCTGGTCAACCAATTACAAAACAATGTAACAGTTACCTTGTCTGGCCCACATTTTATAAGCTTCAGGTAGCCCAATGTGAAGTCAAAGATTTTCACGGCTAGCGCCCTTAGTTTTTTGGGGGGGGTTTCAGACTCCAAAGCTGTGTTTATTCCTGATGTTTCACCAGAAAAATCAGCAATAGCAAACCACATTATAAACCATCCTGTTTGAAAACACAGAAGTTCTGGATCATGCCAACAACTATCAGGTCACAATGCATATGGAAGCTATTGAAATCCATAAACACCTGGACAACTTCAACAGGAAAGAAGAAACCCTTAAAGTAAAAATAAAATAAAAAAAATGGCTGCCAGGCCTGAAAAACACCAAAATCAAGACCAAGCAAATGCAAATGAAAACCACCCAGGGTGAGGGGTTTCCCTGCAGATAATGGATCATTAATTAAATAGATACCCTGAAGCCTTGCCTTTCAACAACAGAGAATACACAGAATATAACAATACACAGAAATGCAAATTGCTTCCTCTCAACCAACAGTATATATACCCCACTCTATTCCATGCCAGCATTCTCTGAAGATGCTAGCCACAGCTGCTGGTGAAACGTCAGGAAAAAAACTCTTCTAGAACATGGCCTCATATAGCCCAAAAACCAACAAAAACTATTGCAAAGTGCCACTAACTTAGCCAAAAACCTGCTCCTGGTGGACATACAAATTGTAATAGATAGATGATAGAGATAGATACATATTGGTGGTGCTACTACAGGACTAGAATAACAATAATAATAATAATAATAATAATAATATAAAAATTCCATAACTTTTGTCCCAAGTGTCCTCTAGGAAATTTGAGGGCATTTTTGGGGAATGATGCCTTCCAAAGTATTTGAGGGACAAATACAGTCCCATAGTCTCCCATAGTTGTCCACCTCTGCTATAGGGACTATGATGAGAGCTTATACTTGAGAAATTACCACAACACCACTAGATTTCAATAGATACATACATACAGAAGTGAATGAATTCATTCCATAAGTGTGCACTCAGAAGAATTACCTGGGATGTTATACTTCAGTGGCAAAACAGTTAACACAGATCAAGTGAATACTGGTGAGTATTTGCATGGTGTGATATTTGTGGGTGGAAAAAAAAAGAGTGAATGAATGTTTTTGTCCATTGCTCAGCCTACTTTATAACCACCTATCATGAATCATTATTGGTTGTTGTGGAAATGAAAGCTGACACTCTTCCCTGGGGCATATGATATTAAAAGAACAATTTTGCAATTACGCTCATTTAAAGTTTGAGCTGCTGGCAGCATCTGGGAAACAGGAACAGAAAACAGGGATGAGGTGGATATGTTCTTTCACAACTGAAAGCTTTGTGAGATAGGACAGAATCCCTTGTGTAAATAAATAAATCCTATCTTGAAAACATTGGACTGGAGGGGAGGCAGTCATTTGAAACAGAGTAGAAACATGTAATTGTTTACAGTCATAGTAATCTTCAAAGAGATAGCTGTAGTCTATTTTAACATGAAAAGACATATAGGAATCGAGCAGCACCTTTTGTACTAACTGGGAAAAAGGCATTTCTAGCATGTGTTTTGCAGACCCTAGTCCACTTCAAGAGATGCACTGCATGAAGCTTTGAAAGGTTATAGAAATCCAAAATATGTTGGTGTGGTGATAATAAATTTACTGATGGTTGTAAAGTGTAAAACGATGAACCACAAATTGATCAAACTCACAAACCTTATCAGGAGGGTTTTAAACTGAGTTACAAGGACAAGGGAGACAATATTACAGGCGATAAGGATACACCAAGTACTGGGGACAAAAGCTTCAATGATTCAGGAGGAACTGAAGTAGTAGGACAAGGAGCCAACAATGAGACAAAGAATACAATAAAAAAGCATCTTGACGAAAGATCCATTGTTTCAAATGCCTCTGCCCTAATATACAGATCATTGGCTAAAAAAACAAGATGAACTTGAACTCTTGGTACAAGGAGACATATATGACTTAATAGGCATCATTCAAACCTGGTGGGATGAATCACATGAATGGAAGATAGAGTAGGATACCCTATTCCAAAGAAGTAGTTTGTTTCCTCTGCTCCAGAGATCAGAACCAGGAACAATGGATTCAAACTGGAGGAAAAGAGATTGCAACTCAACATTAAGAATGTCCTGAAAGTAAGAGTTGTTTGACAGTGGAGCACACTCCCTTGGAGTATGGTGGAGTCTCCTTATTTGGAGGTTTTTAAACAGAGGCTGAAGAGCCATCTGTTGGAAGTGCTTTGATTCTGTGTTTTTGTTTGGCAGGGGGCTTGACTGAATGGCCCTTGTGTTCTCTTCCAGTTCTATGATTCTTTGATTCTATGATCTAGGCCACACAGGAGAGGAGGAGGAGTAGCATTTTATTTCAGCGATGTGCACATCTGTGAGAAGATCTGACATATAGGTTAAAAACCAGGTTAAGAACATTTGGATAAAAATTAAATGAAAGTGATAAAACAGTGACATCAGTGTGTGTGTGTGTGGGGGGGGGAGTCTATTATAGCTCCCCAAGCCAGGCTAAAGATTTGGATGATACCAATGGAGAACAGATGGCCAAATTTTCCAAAACGTAAAAGATAGTTGCAAGGGGAAATTTAAAGCTCTACAATATTTGTTGTCAGTCAACCTCTGCAAAGAGAGTAAGAGCAAACAAGTTCCTCAATTGTCTTGCAGACAATTTCAAAGGTGGAGGAGGCAGCTACTTTGGATTTGATCTGGATCAACAGGGAATAATTTGTCAATGAGCTAGAAGTGGAAGGACTCTTGAGCAGGAATGAACACAGTCCCCTGATATTTGTAACATAGAGGAAATGGGAAATCAAAGGTAGTCAGTTGTGCACATTAAAACACTTACAAAGAACAACACAGTAAGTTTACAAAGAGATGATCCCCCTGCTTCCTTTTGTATATTTATCATTCAGATACTTTTTCACTTAAATATCCAAGTTATATTGATCCTCTACTGTTAAATATATCTATTTAAACATTTGTAGTTCAATATCTACCAAACTTTTTGTTTCTTCTCTTTGCTGTAATTTCTTCAACAAACTTATCAATTGACTTTTCTCTTAACAACATGGTTAATTTCTCCATTTCAACCTATGCAAATAACTTTATAATCAAATCTTCAATTGTTGTGATATTCATATTTTTTCCACATTTGTACATATAATAATTGTGTCACAGTAATCAGATATTGAAGTAATTTTTCATACAGTCCCATTGTCTTTCCTCTCACATAAATGCTTCAAATAAATAATAAATAAAACATTTTCTGTTATGATAAACTGAGTAGCAATTTACCCGTCTATTTCCAATTTATTGTGAAAGTGTGTTTCATTTTATTTCCAAAATTTATCTTTCTCTATTCAATTAGCCTTGTGTAAGCAGCAATCCAAGGACATGAACACTCTAAAAACTGACTTCTCAGTGAAGATTGGCATTCAAAATGAATAGTGCAACTGGCAAGCATACTAGCACTAAGAGTCCCCTTATTACAGTTTTGCTTGAAATCTATGGTGGAATACAAAGTGTTTATCAGAAATAGTGCTTTTTTTGTTTTTAATTCCTGAGCATGCAGTGATGGTGGAAAAAGGAATGCTAGAAACAGTGTCCACACAGCTTTGGACTGAATAAAAGTCCAATGTTAAGACTGCAACTACATTGCAAAATGAATGCTGTTTGACACAACTTTTACTGCCACGACTCAATGCTATGGAATCCTGGAATCCGTAGTAGTTGTGAGATATTTAGTCTTCTTTGTCTGGTGCCACAAGAAACTACAAATAGCAATATCAAGCATTTACATTGCTATACCAATAGAAGTACATTTCTATACCACTTACCAATGTACTTAGTAGTTTACAAAATGTAAGCTCCTTGCCCCCAGCAAGCTAGTTGTTCATTTTAGTGACCTACAGAAGTATGCCAAGCAGAGTCAACCTGGAGCTCCTGGCTGGTATCGAACTCACAACCTTGTTGTTTGTCAGTGAGTGGCTGTAGTACAAGTATTTAACCACTGCACTACCAGGGCTCCTATAATGAACTCAGCACTCTCTAAGCAGTTTATAGTGTGTAAGCCAATTGACCACAACTAGCTGGGTACTCATTTTACTGACCTATGAAAGGATCAAACAAACAAAACAAACAGCTTCATTTATATACTGCTTCATACCGCCTAAGGAGTGTCTAAGCGGTTTACAACTAAGCTACTTGCCCCCAACAATTTGGGTACTCATTTTAGCAACCTCGGAAGGATGCAAGCCTGAGTTGTGCTTGAGCCCTTTTGCTGGTCTTAAACTCGTCTGTACTGAGTGGCTGCAGTACAGACATTTAACCACTGTGCCACCAGGGCTCCAAATGCTCAGTCAACCTGGAGTCCTCTTGGAAAAAACTTACAATGTTGTGGCATTTAACCACTGCATCACCAGGATTCCATAGGATAAAAGTTAAAACAGTGTCAAACTGCATGGATTCTGCAGTGAGGCAGTAGCCTAAAACAACAGGCAACTGACAGATCAACTACTAAAGGCATAAGAAAATATTTTAAACTTGATTTCACCTTTAATTTGGAATCTGGAAATATTGAGGTGAACAGTACAGCTGTTTTTTAACCTTACTGGTTTTTTTTTAAATGTAAAACAACTTGAACATTCAAGCCATCATCCGTCATGATAGTTAAGATTCTGCACCACCTACAAGGGCAGCTCCATTTAAGATACATTATTGTAGTGCAGTCTTAGGTCAGCAGAAAGTGAATATCTGCTTGACCCAGGCCTTGACTTCTCCTTTGTTGAAGATCATGTGGCTCTAAGATCGACCTGTAGTGGAGGGCCCACATAGACCTACTGATTCACCTGCAACTATCTCACATGCAGAGTTAAAATGGGGATGTGTCCTGCTCTGGAAATGGCACATTATCTGACTGTGCAGTGATGGGCACTCAGCCAGGCACAGTGAGCACAAAGTGGAATGGTAAAAGCATGCAAGGTCAGTATTAGGAAGTTTGGAAAACCAAGCAAGGAACATCCCAAGAGCTTTTGCTGAGAGGAAACCAAGTTCAAGTGCTGGGAATATCTCAGTCTATGGAGTTCAAAAGGGAACAGGCAATAAACAAGCTTTGGAGCAGTCGAGGTCATAAAACTGGAATTCAGGAAGGAGCGAGGGGTTATGGAGACAACTTTGCTTCAAGCAAAGGTTCAGTGCTACTGAGAGGCTTTTCCAATGTAAGCTCCTGTCTCCATTCAGGCCACAGCTCCATCCCAAGAAAGCATTAGAATGAGAAAACCAGAAGTGACTTCTAGTTCCCAGAGTACCACTTATGGCTCCCAAAAATGGTGGTGAAATTCATTTGGGTTCAAGTGGAATCACAAATGTTCCTCTGGTCATCTATGAGTGCCCACCCTTGCCCTTGAAGAATATAGCTTGGGTCCAGACTCTCTGAAATCCTGTATTCTTCTAACGAAACCTGCTTGAGTCTTACAGTCTTTGATGGAAGGCTTTCTCTCCATTCCACATTACTCTCAGGTTTGGCTGATCAGGACATGGCTTCTCCTAGGCTTTGGAACACCCTCCCAAGGGATCTGTCCCCTTGCTGTTTTCTTTTTTTCCAGCCAATGAATATCTTGGTCTAATCTGCACTGCAGAAATAATGCAGTTTGACAGCATTTTAACTGTCATGGGTCCATGCTATAGAATTCTGAGATTTGTAATTTGCTGGGGTACCAGAGTTCCCTGACAGAGAAGGATAAATTGCCCATAAAACTACAAATCCCATAATTCCATAGCATTGAGCCATGGAAGTTAAAGCAGTGTCCAAGTGCGTTATTTCTGCAGTGCAGATTAGACCCTTGTTTAAGCAGGCCTTCAGGGTGGAGTTATGTGCAATTGAGTGTGCTGGTTTAATAGATCATGTGCATCTTAAGTGTTTTAACTGCTTTAATTTTTAATGATTTAAAGTAGTGCTTTAATTGAATGTACCATTTAATTCTTGTTAAACATTTGTTTTATGTATTATTTTAGGGCCTTGTCACATTTTAAAAGAAAGATGAGAGGCAGTGAGATAGAAGCGGATTTCTACTTACCTTCCTGCACAATATCGTTCTATTTCTATTCTCTCTCCAGAGGGAGCTGGTCATAAATGTGTGGCTTTTGCCAAAAGGATTTTTCCAGCAGGACAAAAGCCATGCATTCATGATCATCTCCCTTCGTAGAAGAGTGAAAGGGTTTCACAGGGACGTGGGAAGATAAGCCAGAAGCTGCTTCTGTTTCACTGCTTTCTGTCTGTCTTTCTTTTTTTAAATGCAATAAGACCCTTAGATGGTCTGTTTCAACTTTTATTGTAAGCTACTTTGAGTCCCATTCAAAAGAAAGCAGAATATCAATAAATCAATCAAATAAATAAAAATAAATGTGTAGGAGGTCTAAGGCGGTTAATTCTTTTTATCTACATACTTCATACAATTGACTCTCTTCCATAGCAAACAGGTCATTTTGTTAATGGTACCCCAGTTTCTGGAGGTTGGAGGTAGTTACCATGCAGAGCGTCCTTGCAGAATCATGGCCTTGTAACATTGGTGGTCATTCCTTCAAGCCTTATATTATATCATTCTCCCTCCAGGAGTGCCTCCAGCAAGTAAGTATCACCGTGACAGCTCAATATATAATGCCATTCCTGCACTTGCCAAGGGTAATACTTTACAGCATATCTGTTGCAAATCATTCCTTTTTTAAAGTGTTGACTCTGTCGTCAGTATGATGATTTATGCATCCTTTGTTGTTTCATCCAAGCCATTTCGTTAAAGAGAGGAGGACAGTATGCAAATGGAGAAAAGTGGGGAAGGGAGGGAATTGCAAGGAGAGTTCTGTTGTTCCTGTTTTGAAACAATCCATAAATCATTGGAGTGGGAGGGCTGTGTGTTTACAGACTAAATGCTACCATTTCCCCATCAATTACCCCATGTCTCACTGGCCAGCTCTGTCATATTTACATCTCCTGTTCATTCCAGGGAATGAGAAATGATGAGGAAAGGCACTGAAGAGTGTGTTTGGAATAGGAAACCATTTAACTTATATGTTCATTCTCTCTCTCTCTCTCTTGATGGTATGATTTAAGTTCTACTAGAAGTTCCTGTCTCATTGAAAAGTTCATGATTATGTCTGCCGTGTTGCGGCTAAAACCACTTATCTGGAATTCTGTTAGGGACATTGCTGTTGTTGTGTGCTTCCAAATCATTTTTTACTTATGATGACCCTAAGGCAAACTTATCATAAGGTTTTCTTGGCAAATTTCTTTGGAGGGTGTTTAGCATTGCCAGCCTCTGAGGATGAGAGAGTATGACATACCCAAGGTCACCCAGTGAGTTTTTATGCTTGAGAAGGGAATTGAATCCTGATTTCCAGAGTGATAGTCCAATGCTAAAACCACTACACAACACTGGATCCTTAGGAACATACACATTAAATCACACTATTCATGCAGGACCCAAGTGTCATCATTGCACAAGGGACTTATTCTGCTGATAGCAGCAAAAAATGAAGTTGTTCAGACATCATGTTTCTCTGTGCCTTATCTTTGCAAGTTGTGTATTGTGCATTGCGGTTGTCCATCCTATCCTTTGCACTGTGGTTGTGGCACCCATTCATTGACATGCATTGAGTAATGATGCTTATTCTGCATGGGGTTTGTGTTGTGCTTGAGTAATTTGAACATTTATTCTACACTGAAGTTATTTTGATTTGAGGTCAAAATCTATGACAGAGAGGAGGAGAATGGTAGCAGAAAAGAGGCTAGAGATAGTTGCCATGTTCCCTCAGACCAATGTCTAGACCAATATCCTTAAGTTACTGGGGGGAAAGGTCTAAACCAACTGGTGAATCTAGTGGACTACACAGCTATCATTTCCTTTAAGAAAGGAGAAGGAAGAGGCTCTAGTCCATGTGCTTGGGTGAGATCTAATCTAATTTACACTTGAGCTCATTGCATTCTGAGAGTCACTGCTGGGAGAAGCCAGACCTCTTAAATCTACACAAGCATCACAGAGAGCAGAAGATTATCGTCCAGTTAGTCTGACATCAATTCCAGGAAAGATTCTAGAGCAGATCATTAAGCAGAGAGTCTGTGAACATTTAGAGGCCAATGCCATAATCACAAAAAGTCAACATGGGTTTCAGAGAAACAAGTCAAGCCAAACAAACCTCATCTCTTTTTTTTTGATAAAATTACCAGCTTGGTAAATGAAGGGAATGATGTGGATATAGTATACCTCGATTTTAGTAAGGCCTTTGACAAGGTTTCCCATGACATTCTTGCAAACAAGCTTGTAAAATGTGGGCTAGACAAGGTAACTGTTACATGGATTAGTAATTGGTTGACTGGCCGAACTCAAAGGGTGCTCAACAATGGCTCCTTTTCATCCTGGAGAGAAGTGACCAGTGGGGTCCCACAGGGTTCTGTCCTGGTCCCAGTGATATTCAACATCTTTATTAATGATTTGGATGACAGAATTGGGGGCATACTTATCAAATTTGCAGATGACACTAAACTAGGAGAAGTAGCTAATACCCCAGAGGACAAGATCAAAATTCAAAATGACCTGAATAGACTAGAAAGCTGGACCAAAGCTAACAAAATGAAATTCAACAAAGAGAAATGTATGGTTCTGCACTTAGGGCAGAAAAATCAAATGCACAGATATAAAATGGGGGACACCTGGCTGAATGAGACCACATGTGAAAGGGATCTAGGAGTCCAAGTAGACCATAAGCTGAACATGAGTCAACAGTGCGATGCGGCAGCTAAAAAGGCCAATGCAATTTTAGGCTGCATCAATAGAAGTATAGTTTCTAGATCAAGGGAAGTTATAGTGCCACTCTATTCTGCTTTGGTCAGGCCCCACCTGGAATACTGTGTCCAGTTCTGGGCACCACAATTCAAAAAAGATGTGGAGAAACTGGAGCATGTCCAAAGGAGGGCAACTAAGATGGTGAAGGGTCTGGAAACCTTGCCCTATGAAGAACGCCTTAGGGAACTGGGGATGTTTAGCCTGGAGAAGAGAAGGTTAAGAGGTGATATGATAGCCCTGTTTAAATATTTGAAGGGATGTCATATTGAGGAGGGAGCAAGCTTGTTTTCTGCTGCTGCAGAGACTAGAACGCGGAACAATGGATGCAAACTGCAGGAAAAGAGATTCCACCTCAACATTAGGAGGAACTTCCTGACAGTAAGGGCTGTTCGACAGTGGAACACACTCCCTCGGAGGGTGGTGGAGTCTCCTTCCTGGGAGGTTTTTAAGCAGAGGCTGGATGGCATCTGTCAGGGATGCTTTGACTTGGAGTTCCTGCATGGCAGGGGGTTGGACTGGATGGCCCTTGTGGTCTCTTCCAACTCTATGATTCTATGATTCTATGATTCTATGAATAGTGCCACTCTATTCTGCTTTGGTCAGGCTCCACCTGGAATACTGTGTCCAATTCTGGGCACCACAATTCAAAAAAGATGTGGAGAAATGTCCAAAGGAGGGCAACTAAGATGGTGAAGGGTCTGGAAACCATGCTCTATGAGGAGCGCCTTAGGGAACTGGGGAGAAAACTTATTTTCTGCTGCTGCAGAGACTGGGACGAGGAACAATGAATGCAAATTACAGGAAAAGAGATTCCACCTCAACATTAGGAAGAACTTCCTGACAGTAAGAGCTGTTCGACAGTGGAACACACTCCCTCGGAGGGTGGTGGAGTCTCCTTCCTTAGAGGTCTTTTAGCAGAGGCTGGATGGCCATCTGTCAGGGATGCTTTGATTGGGAGTTCCTGCATGGCAGGGGGTTGGACTGGATGGCCCTTGTGGTCTCTTCCAACTCTATGATTCTATGATTCTATGTTGTTTCATGGGCTATTTAAGGTTGTGATTGGGTCCCAAGCAGGATCAGCTCAAGATACTTGTTGTCTGAGGAACAAGAGCCTCCATTTTGTGAACAGAAATGGACTCAACTGACAGCTGAATTGTACTTTGATAATGGTAGCAGGACATACTATCCTCCAATGTACCTTAGGGATGTAAAATTGTGCCCTCCAAGGGTCAGGAACTGTCTCTCTCTCTCTCTCTCTTTCTCTCTCTCTCTCTCACACACACACACCACACAGAGAGAGCATTTACCACCTGAGGTAGTTGTCTCACTCTGCCATCAGAGTTGACCTTGCCCAAAGCTCAGTTTTTGAGCAAGGGATGTGTGTGTCTGTTTGATCCCAAAGACATGTGTCCCCCTACAGCCTCACATTGTTCTGTTTGGACAACACAGCACAAACTCCCAGGACCAGGACTATTCCAGATCCTGAGAGTCTGGATAAAGATCTGATAGCTCCAGCCTGATCCCCTGGTAAATGAGGCTTAATGTGGATCAAACTTACCCAATGTTTGCTCTGGAAATTCTGCAGCAAATCCGGACTTATTAAATGTCCCCTGTATACTCCTTATTTTTCTGCACTGTCTCCCCTACTAAGAAGCTTCCCCATTACCACATCTGATGTGCAAACATATGCCTGACCTTACGGAGAAGAAGGAGTTTCCGCCACTATCTCTTATCATGCAGCCAGATTTCAAGAAATACTTGCTGGGATTTCCTTTTCTATACAACCATCATAGGTTGTGCAAAAGTACAGTATAAGGAAAGCCAAAGCTCAGAATGAGCTGAGACTGGCTAGGAAAGCAAGAAGCAACAAAAAGTTTTTTAGCTACCTGTGAAGCAAGACAATGACTAAGGAGACAATAGGCCCGCTGTTCCTCCCCCCGCTTTTCATCTTTTAACTATATATATTTTAAAAGTTATTTACAATCAAAAAGTGTCTCAGCAATGCGCCAGTGTAACAAAAGCAGGAAAATAAAAGCACAAAAGGAGGAAAATAACCACACTAGTCATATATCAAAAAAGCTGACCACATGTTGAAATAAAAAGTATTCGATCTTCTATCTTCTAGATCACAGGTGGAGAAAATTATCTTTCTAGTAACAAGATATCAGTCTTTTAGCAGTCATACGGTCATGAAAAATCCATTTCCATTGACCATTTGTTAATTTCCAAGAAACAGGAAAACAAATCAAAAGAAATGGAATATCCCTGCACATCAAAGAACTTTCCAAAACCAGATTTACCTGTGTGATTACTTTCTTTCCAAATGCAGCTACTACAGGACAACTCAAAAGCCTACACATTAAGGAAGCAATAACAATATTACATCTCCAATAGGTTATTGTTTTAGAAAGCTCTTAAAGAAATACTGTGATGACCAATAGACCCCAAAGAGCAATTCTGCTGTATGAGGCAGTCAGAGATCTACACCATACTAGTTACAGGGAGTCAGTCAATAATTAACAGCAGAACACTTGCCTAACCTTAGCAAGTTCAAATCTGCAGGGCCAGGCGAGCTGCAACCCAGAGAACTGACAGAACTTGCTGAGAAATCTTAGGGAATAAATGAGGTGCCAAAGGACTAGAGAAGAGCAGACATTGTCCCTCTCTTTGAAAAAAAGCAAAAAAAAAAAAAAAAAAACCCAGCAAGGAAAGTAAAGACCAGTTAGCCTGATATCAATACCATGGGTCTTCCTGCTTTATTTCTTTGCTGGTCCCTGTGTGATGGTGGTGTGGGACTGCGTGTTGCTCACCTTCTGCTTGCCAATATTCAGTACTCTGACTGGAGATACATTTCTATATTAGACATACCACAAATGAAGGCATCCTTCTGGAAACTCCTGGGACCTATCTGCATGGACCATAATACTTCATGTGCAGCTTGGACTATTCTGGACCTGGAGCTGCTCCAAACTCCCCCCAGTATCTCTTCCTCCATTGCAAGGCTGGGGGGGGGGGGCTGTTTGCATGTTCATCCCACTGTGCTGCCCACCATTCGTGCCACAGGCAAGTTGCTTGCTCTTAGGTCAGAATGAGGTCCCTCACATCAATCACATGGCTGGGCACCTCTTTCTGATTTCAGAGCAAGCAACTTGCCTGTGGCACCAGAGGTGGGCAGCACAGTGGGATGCACATACAAACAGCACCCCCCAGCATTGCAGAGTCAGGCTCTGGACCAAAAGGTTTAGCTTATTTAATAGCAATAGCAATAGCAAGTATGTTTCTATACTGCTTATCAGTGAACTAGCACTCCCTAAGTGTTTTGCAATGTGTAAGCCAATTGCTGGGTACTCATTTTACTGACCAACCAAAGGATGGAAGGCTGAGTGGATCTTGAAGCCCTCCTCTAAGATCAAACTCACAATGTTGTGCCTGCAGTACCAGCATTTAACCACTGCATCACCAGGGCTTGTTATTTAAAATTTTATAATGGGCATTCCTTGGTTTTGGTGCTGAACAGGCAAGACGTCTACTGGACTGCTTGCACCAGAACCGGGGTTTGGGTTGTGAATTGTCTGGACTCGATTCCAAGGGATCAAAAGGAGGAAGATTTATTTGACCCATGCAAACAGAATCCTGGAGACCTGGAAGATGACAGCATCATTGTGCTTTTAGCTAAAGATAAATAGCTGGATAGATGAGTTTTGAGGGAGGAGAGAGGGAGATGGTGCTTAGTGCTGCCTGGGTGGAACGTTACATCCCATCTCCTATGGAATCTCAGCCTTTATTTTATTTGCACAATTTGTACCCCATAACACAGGATTTTTGGATATTGATCAAAGCAGAACTGAAATAAAATGTAAAGCAATCAGGGAGAGAGAAAAACTATGAAAACTGAGCCACTAAAACAAAAACACAGAGTTCTGTTTTTATTCTGTTTTAAATGCCTGTGTTTATTTAGCCACTACAGCAAAATGCCATTTGGAGATGTGTGAAAAGAAGCCCCCCCCCCCAATTTGTAGATGTGCAACACACATTTTCCACATGTTCTTTTCACACTTGGAACAATATGCCAGCAGTTTTAAATCTGCCTTTTGCATTCATATCATTTGAGAATTATGATTTTTTAAAAAAACAACCCTAGTTTTGGAAGGACCAATTTTGTTTCTTTCAAAGAGTGGTGGAGGGCATAGAAGAAAAATGGCCAAAGAAGGACAGAGCCATGAGAAGTAAAGCCCATTTTAGCTTCATCAACCTCCCATGTCGATGGGAAAAGGTTGAGTGATGCTGTAAAACATAATGGAAAGCTGGCGAATCAATACCATGTTATTTTCCCCCAATGTAACTTTATTAATTGTGTGCTCTTGTTTCTTTATTTGTGTCTCCAGGAGAAACTCAGAAGTATGAATAACTGTTTCTGGCTAAATAATCAACATCCTGTAAGGGCATCATAATGGCTTCTGACATAAAAAATGGAATATAGTTTTGATTGCTTTGGCCACAGTCCAACAATACGTTCTGCTGGTAAGGTTCCTACACATTTACTTTAATTTTGCTAGGTTTGGAGCAACAGAACTTCTCAGGAAACTGTGTCCTTCATTCTCTCCCTCTATTGGCTCTTTAAATAGGGGAATATTTGAGACTTACTGCTCTCTCATTCCCCCCCCCCCCCCATAATTTCAAATAAGACTTGAGCACAAGAGTTGTTAGGGGTGCAGCAAGACAATTTTCATTGGTTGGGGCATGTATGGTTTGGCCATGGGGAAAATCTTTATAGGTATAGGTTAACTCTCTTTTATTCTGAACTCCAAATTTCAAAGTCCTCCAAAATCAAAAATTGTCCTCATGGATGGCTGGGATAGTGATATTTTTGCTATCTGATGGATCAAAGTACACAGATTTTGTTTCATTCACAAAATTATTTAAAAATATTGTGTAAATAATTACCTTCAGGCTATGTGCATAAGATGTGTCATGTGCCTTCAAGTCATTTCCAACTTATGGTGACCCTAAGGCAACCCTAAGGCAAAACTATCATGGAGTTTTCCTGGCAAGTTTTGTTCAGAGGTGGTTTACCATTGCCTTCCTTGAGGCTGAGACCATATGTCTTGCCCAACGTCACACAGTGGGTTTCATGATTGAGCTGAGAATTGGAACCTGGTCTCCAGCGTCATAGTAGTAGTAGTAGTAGTAGTAATAATAATAATAATAATAATAATAATAATAATAATGTTTATTTATAATCCACTCCTCTAATGAAATACTTGGAGCGGGGTACAACAAAATTAAAAAATACAAGGTAAAACAGCAGTCATATCCCTTCCCAACCTCCCCCCCTTTAAGACTAGATTAAACCAGGACTAGTTAAAATTGACATCAGTTGAAATTTGTTAAAACAGTAAAAACAAGGTGCAGTTTCATGGACAGTGTGAGTGCAATCCCCAATGGGTGGAATCAGAAGATTTAAACAGGGGGACAGCTAAGGTTAACGCCCCAGTTCCATTTACATTTTCATTTGCATTTTTCAGGGTCGGGGGTTAGTGTTATATTTATTCCCTCCTCAGTGGAAGGCCTGCTGGAAGAGATGCCTCTTTAAGGCCTTTTTAAAGCTGGCCAAAGATGTAATGAGACGCATCTCGTCTGGCAGGCTATTCCAAAGCTTAGGGGCGGTAGCTGAAAAAGTCCTCTGGGAGGTCTGCGACAGCCTGGTTTTCATAGGCTTCAGCAGATTCCTCCCAGAGGACCGAAGTGTGCAGGGCGGTTCGTATGGGAAGAGGCGGTCCCTAAGGTAAGACAGGCCTGAGCCATGTAGGGCTTTGAAGGTTAATACCAACACCTTGTACTGTGCCCGGAAACTAATGGACAGCCAGTGGAGAGCTTTAAGTACAGGTGTTATGTGCTCTCTCCTTGATGTTCCTGTGATAAGCCTGGCTGCCATGTTCTGAACTAATTGAAGTTTCCGGGTTAGGCACAAGGGTAGCCCCATATAGAGTGCATTACAAAAGTCCAGACGTGAGGTTACTAGAGTGTGTACCACAGATTCCAGGTCTTTCGTATCCAGGAAAGGGCGCAGCTGGCATATCAGCCGAAGCTGATAGCAGGCGCTCCTGATTACCTCATTCACCTGACTAGTCATGTGAAGCGATGAGTCGAGGAGTATCCCCAGACTGCAAACAGGGTCCTTAGAGGAGAGTGAGACTCCACCCAGGACTGGAGGCTGTCGGCTAGTCCAACACTCAAACCACTATGTCATGTATATACAAAACCTGAATTAATTGAATGTTTATTTTTTTATCAATTTTTATTAAACCCAAATAATACAACAACAAACAATATATATATATATATATATATATATGACTAAAAATACTACAAAGAAATAAACAACAATAATCCTAACATAACACAAACACACACACACAAACTAACTAACATTACTGACTTCCTCACACCAGAACCAATGGATATATTCCGCTATTACTACACTTCCTTTAAATGAATTCATGTTTATAGTTGAGTCCCATCTCCATGATATCTCATTATTTATAGATCCTGGAATATTTGCATATACATAAACTCCAAAATCCAAAACACCTCTGGTCCCAAGCATTTCGGATGAGGGACCCTCAACCTGTAATGAGAAATATAACCTCCAATTAAATACACTTTGATTAGAAGGTATGTGGTGATGTTTCATAAGAAGGAAATCAATTTGAAATGCAGTATTTTCCACAGGCAAAATATTTGTATAAATGAAATAACTGTTAGAAGGAATCAAATGCACATTGCTCAAGTCACCCTATAATGATTGGAACTGTTAATAAAGTCTAATGCACTGTCATTTCTGGGCAAACTTGTGAATAAACTCTCCACCTGAAAGTCCTTCAGATATGTTGTTTTAAAATATATTATCCAGCCAAAGATCTTTGTGAGAATTATGCCCTAATCAATCAAAATGAAGATGGTAGTCAAGAAATCAGAAGAAGACTAAGTCTTGCAAGAGCACTGATGAAGGAACTAGATAAGATCCTCAAATGTAAAGATACATCATTATTGAATACCAAAGGCAGGATTATCTTTGTCATAGTATTTTGATTTCTGTGTCTGGATGTAAAAGCTGGACAGTAAAAACAAAACAAAAACATGAAGGGGAAAATAATTTATTTGAAATATCGTGCTGGAAGAAAAGTTTACTATGGCTAGCATGAACTTCCAAAAAGCCAAATAAATGGGTCTGAGAGCAAATCAGGTCTGAACTCTCTCTGAATTCTATTGGGCTTCAGACATATCTTAAGTGGGGTCACTGGAAGAAATGATAATGATGGAGTAATCTGAGGACAGTGGGAAAAGAGGAATTTTATTTATTTGTATGTATTAATTTATTGGATTTATACCCCACCTTTCATTCAAAATGAGATTCAGGGCAGCCAACAACAAGGAGAAAAACAACATTACAGATGGATTAACTCAAAAAGGAAGCCATGGCCATGAGTTCACAAAACATGAGGAATACTCATCTTTAATAACAACTCTCTCATCAAGGTCTCTCTGTCATAGGGTTGCCATAAGTCAAAGCTGAATTAACAATACATAACAGCAGTGCGAATACTTAGGTTTGCAAACCCTTAACTAGGATAAGTACTCCATTAAATTTACTTTTTTAAAATCTCTTGTCGGAGTAGCTCTGTGGAGGGTTAGACTCTTGTTACTTTGGTCCATCTAAGGCTAGATGCATATCCAATAGACTTTGGGAAAGGTTGCATAGTGGTTTGAGTGTTGTACTATGACCCTAAAGACCATGGTTCAATTCCCTGCTTGGCCTTGAAACTCACTGGGTGACCTTGAGTGATAAGCCACATGCTCTCATCCTCAGAGAGAAGCAATAGCAAACCTCCTCTGAACAAATCTTGCCAAGGAAGCCACATGATAGGTTTGCCTTAGGTTCACCATATGTTGGAAATGACATGAAGGCACACAACAACAACAGCCTAGACTAGCAGTCCAAAAAGTAACTCTCCCATGCTAAAACTGGCTCTAGCCAACACTGACCTAGGAGGGGAACAATGAATTCATTCCAGATTTTTGTCGAAACTGTGAAAGAGCTATGCAAGGTGCTGAAACTATTTGGAGGATAGTGCCCAGTATCTTGTATAACTCTTTCAAAGTTCAGCCTCTAATCTGGAGTGCATTCACCATCATTCCATTGACATCGTCTCTACTATGGATCCACAGGATCTCTTTGGAATGTGCTCAGCCTCACTGCTTCCCATTTTTTAAAATAAAACAAACAGATGTTTCCATCAGTTCTTTGACATATTTTGTTGTTGTTGTTATTAACTCCTCTCAACTCAACTTTTACTCTTGGTGACCCTGTGGATGAGACATCTCCAAGGTCCCCTGTTCTCCACTGCTCGGGTTAGTGCCTGTAATTTTGGGCTTGTGATCTCCCTAATTGCATCTATCCATCTGGTGGGTAGTCTTCCTTTCTTTCTCTTGCCTCCTACCTTTCCCAGCATCATTGCTTTTTGTATTGAATCATGTCTTCTCATGATGTGGCCAAAGTACAACAGTCTCAATTTATTCAATTTATCCCTGGCTTCCAGGAGTAGTTCAGGCTGGATCTGTTCTGGAACTCATTTGTTTCCGTTTTTGGCTGTCCACGGTATCTTCAAAAATCTAATCCAGCACCACATCCCAAATTAGTTGATTTTTTTTTTAAAGCAGCTTTCTTCACAGCCCAGCTCTTAAATCTGTATATGCTGATGGCTTGGATGATCCTCACTTTATTTGTGATACTTAAAACTTTCTAATAGTGATCTTGTTGTAATAGATGCTGGACAGAAAAACCAGTTATTGTCCTCAAGCTGGTATGTTTACATTTGCTAGACTAATGAGATTGTGGTGGCTTATGATCTTGGTGTGAAAAGTCCTTAACGTGTTTGCATCTGCACCCAGGTTCAAACGGGTGCCACTGTCAGCACATACTTCAGCCTCTTAGCCACCATGCAACCCTACCTTATTTCTGAGCTCATACATGAAAGGCTAATTCATGGTGCTTGATTTTCACTAAATGATTGGCACATATATTCAGGACAAAGTGTTATTTGTAGTTGAATGGACTGATTAGAGAAATCAGAGATGTATGTGTTTAATGCCAACATCCAAATTTGCTTTTCCTTTTGTCACACGCATCGAGAAAGATAGAGAGAGAGAGAGGCAAATACATTTCACTCTTCTTTTAGCAGGAAAAAAAATTCAAGCTCCACGGTTGCCAGAAATATGTGGCCAGTGACTGAGAAGTAGGTGCCGAGAAATTTCTATCCATCTTCCTCTGTCTACACAAGTTATCCCTTGCTCTGTCTTCAATAAAATGGGAGTAAGCCATTATTTCTAATTATATGGGGGGCTGGAACAGATTTTTTTCTATTACTCATAGGTGAAGGCCTAGTGTCTGGGTGTACCACATTAATTCTCCTTTAAGTGATGTTTGGGAAGACAGAAGATTGGTTCTGCTTGATTTACAGCGTCAGCATTTTTGAAGTTGTTGTATCTCATGCACTTTCTCCTTTGTTCCCTCCCTCTTTTTCCCTCTTTCCTCCCTCTCTCTTCTCACATGTAATTTTGTGAACAACCACCATTTAATCATAAGGCATCCAGATGATGAATACAAAAGCAGTCGCTTTATTATTCATAGATAGCATCCTCCCCAATAGCAAAGTTCTTTTCTCATGAATAATTGCGCTCAAAATCTTGGTTTCTACTTAATCTCTCAGGGGCTCCTTCTTTATATCTAATTTATTTTTTAATACCAGAGGGGGTGCTTGGGAAAGATGAGTTGAACTCCCCCTTCTTTTGCCATGAAGTCATGATAGGGAGGAAGAATTACTTTCTCCAGATAGGGATGTCTCTACAAGAAAGGAAGTTGCATGGTGGGAAGGCATTTGAGCTCAGTAGAAAACAAAGAGATATGAACTCTTCATTCCCTAGAACAGGGAAAACAAAAGGGAAAGAAGTTTCTCTAGTCCTCATGGTGTCAACACCTGCTAGTTCCCCCCAGGAGTCTCAGATCTTCTGTGTTGCAAACAGTAGAAATATCATTCCAGAAAAATCTTGGATATTAACAGGAAGACGTTTGCAGACTGAAGTGGCATCATTCCCCAACATCGGTGTAGAATTAAAAATCATAGAATCATAGAATCATAGAAATTTAGAGTTGGAAGAGACCACAAGGGCCATCCAGTCCACCATATGTGGTATGGATCCTCCACATAAGGGAAGGGTTCACTGTATAACTCTTTTAAATGCCATTAACATTAATCATGCTATATATTACAACAACCACAGTGTGGGAACCCCACTGACTGGGACTCCTAGAAATGGAAGGTCTTGGGAAGGATTGGTCCACTCACCTGAAGGCAGAAAGAAATATATATGGGGCACTGTCATGGCAAACGCCTGGAGGCCACCCTCTTTGCCACATGGTGCCTGGACCCCTACAGAACTTGGAAACAGGACAGGTAGACCTGAACAGCCTGCGACACAGTCGGTTACTTCAAGTGTCATGGTCCATCTCTCTGTCAGTAGCAAGAAGACCAGCTTTTCTTCCTCAGCACCCTGATCTACTCCTGTGGGACCATTGGCCTGGCTGGGGTTGTGCCAAGCAGCCTGGAGATGACAGCATGAGTTATCACATTGGGGTGACACTAACCATAGTGATGCCACTATGGTACATTGAGTGAGGGATGCACCTTCAAATATCAAAGTTTCAAGCGATTTAGAACTTTTAGTGTCATCACCAGCACTTTGAATTCACATTACAATTCAAACTCGCAGGATTCCAGAGCCACGACAATTATTGTCCCAATGACACATAAGTCACCTGTTGCTCGTGGAGGCATGGATTTTCATGTGGATATAGAAAACCCACAGGCAGAAGGACTTGGAAGAGCTTTGTCGATTAGATGTGTATCACTGTAGGAGCTGCTGTCTTGTCAGCATACTCTTAATTGGCTCCTATCAGTGCTTATCTTGTTCCTCACTTGAGAGAAAGAAGAAAATGATGGCTATCTCTGTATGGAGAGCAACCAGCAGAAAGGGGGAGGGAAAAGAGTGGAGGGAAGATGAGAAAGAGAGAGAGATAATTTGTAGCTAAAGTTATGTCTAGAATGCTATCTTGTAGTCTCCCTCTCTAATGTCAGTGAATATGCTCTAGCTTTTAACCTGAAGGTTAAAGGAGCTGTCCAAGGTATGCATCCTGTTTTAAGGATAGGGTCTAGCACCTTGGCTACTGCTTTTAAAGTTCAGATTACAACCTAGAGAGGATTCGACACAGTTCTATCATGGAAAACATAGGCTGATACAATGGATGGGTAAGAATTTCATCTCAGTGCTTCCTTGCTGTACTCTCTAAACCACTTGTCATCATATTTGAAAGATTTTGGATAACAGGTGAGATGCCAGAGGAATAGAGAAGGGCAATGTGCCTCTCCTCCAAAGGGGCAAAAAAGAGGATCTAGTGTCCTACAGACAAGTCAGTTTAACCGCAGGACTAGGAAAAATAGTAGTAGTCTGTTTGCAAGTATCTAGATGACAATGCAGTAGGAACCAACATGGATTTGCCAAGAACAAACCCTGCCAAACATAGGAGGAAAGGTCAAAGGAGTTGGGCTTTTAAACCCTGTTGAAGAGAAAACTGAGAGGTTTCATGATTCCATTTTTTAGATATTTAAGGGATTGTCACAAAGAAAAGGGTGCTGGTTTGTTCTCTGTTGCTGAAAAGGGTATAGCGAGGTCTAATGGTCTGAAATCACAGGAGGGGAAATTTCAACTAAATAGTAGAAGGAAGTTCTTGACAGTAAGAACAGTTCAACAGTGCAACCAATTCCCTAATAAGGTGGTGGGGTCTCTTTCAAAAGGACACTGGAGAGCTACTTTGCTGGGAATGCTCTAGCTGGATTTCCTGCATTGAGTGAGTGAGGTGTGGGACTTAAAGCCTATAGAGCTCCTCCAGACTCTATGACTCTACCATAAGAATTCACTAACACTGATAAATGATTTCATATTCAGAAGACCTTGAGCTTTTGTTTTGTTTTGTTTCATTTTTTCAAAACAGAAGAAACTGAAGATGGACAGATTCATGCACCCTGGGGCCAGGTTTCTGAGTGCTTAATGGCTCAGATTTTGGCTTTGCATCCCTATCCGGTGCAATTTTGAATTTGATCTATCACTAATTTTATTCTGACAAGTTTCTTATCATAACTCCTGTTTGGTGAGGTACATAAGTTCTCAGTTGCCTCCTAGTCTTTGTTCAGATGGACACTAATGCTTGAGGATTTGATGTGGAAGCCCAGTTTATTGTGGAAGAGCAGCTAGAAGAGACTTGAGAAAATGGAGGAGAGGGTTGAAACCATCTCTATCTTAAAAATATTTATATTTATTCAATTATCCATTATGGGTTTGGGGAGCAACAAGGGGCTTCTAATGCTGAAGTTACCTTAGTCTGTTCAAAGCAGTTCTAAGCATCCACAACTTTCCTCTTGGCTGTATATTTTAAACACTTCAGATTTAGTTTTGCCAACTTCTAAAGGGGAATGGAGAAGCTAATAATGTTCAAAAAGTCCTTAAACACCTGCATGACTTCTTAAGCTTTCCCAAGACTTCAACCATTCTATGTATTATTAGCCCAAGCCTATGGGAACTGGGGTCAAAAAAAGGAGGCAGGTGTACTAATTGCTAAGGAAACCTTGCTATCTGCAGCTTGTCCCATAAATCCACCAGGGTATTAAGATATTGACATTGCCATCAGGAAATGAGAACCCATGGAGATAAAAGCAAAATACCGTATCTTGGCAACGAAATCCAGGAGGCTGTATATTAAGCTCTAGGGTAGCAAACTGTGCAGAATGCAAAGTGCAAGGGAAGGGTGTTTTTTAAAAAAGAGAACACGTGGATCAAAGTCCATAGCGAAGGCAAAGGAGGAGAAACAATTCAAAATCACATCTCCTAAGTTATGATTTATGACATCTCCAATATCTTCTTGAACTTCCCACATCTTCTGCCCTCTGAGAAGAGCTGGACATTTGTGTTTCATTAACAGAATAAGGTCACAACTCTAGACTATACAACAGGGGTCAACAATTGTGCGGAGGCCAAAGGCCTGTTCTCTCCCGGCCTCCCTACAAGCTGCACCCTCCCTATAGAAGCCCAAAAACTTTTCTCCTCTGCAGTTCCTCTCTAAATGGCAATAGGAAGTGATCATTACTTCCTGTTAAGATGTTGAGAAGCATGGCCCAGGAAAACAAAAATTATTTTGTTGTCTTTCAGACTTCCAGTTTGCTTCTGTGAATGGGATAGGGGGAATTCTTGCATGTTTTTACACATTTGGGGAAAGAGTTTTCTCTATGAATTTGGAGACAAAAATGTACAATTTTTTTCAAAAAATACTTAGGACTGGAGAGATTTGGGGGGTTTGTGGGGCTTCCATGGGTCACAACAGTGGCGTTCAGTGGAATCATGTTCAGTGGAATCATGTTGGGTCACACTATGTCCACCTCTGTGTACAACTATGACAGATTGCCTGCATAGAACTGTAGAGTTGGAAGGAAGCCAAGGAATATCTAGTTCAACTGCACTCCCAGTTCAGGAAACCACCACTAACCAGCCCTGAAAAATGGCCCATATAATCTCTGTTTTAAAATCTCCAGTGAAGGAGAATCCACCAGCTTCTGAGGCAGTCTATTCTACCACTGGACAGATCTTGTCATTGGGCTCAGAAATATTACTTGTTTGGTGACCATCTATTCCCAGAATCCTCAAACCATCATGGTCTGGCTGTTGGATTCTAGCATTTGTATCCTCCAAAGTAACTTTTCCAAGCTCTGCCAAAGAGTGAATGAGACCATTGGTGTACTTAGCCTCACAATGTTACTAGTTCTTCAACTCAGGTAAATGTCCATCCCAGGTCAGATGCCAGATGTTTTCATCTGGAATTTTTGGGATGAGCTAAGAAATGGAACCTAGGTCTTTCTGCAGGCAAATATGTGTTCTGTAATAAGAATTTTAAGGAACTGCTAACAAGCCAAGAAGAGCTATCATAAGATGCAGTGAAAAAATTAGAAATATTGAGGCCATATCAGCAAACCAGACAACATAGTGCACTGGTTTCAGTATTGGAGTAAAAAACAGAGTTTAGAGTTTGACTCCCCATTCAGCTAAGGTTATCCTAGGTCAGTCACACACTCTCAGCCCCACAAAACCCCATAATATATACTGTTGCCAAAAGCTGGAAACAGTTTGAGGACACACAGTCACCAGTAGTGGAATAGACCCTCTGACACACAAACCAAGTTTCCTAAATGCTTTACATGTGGAGAGCTCCAGTTAGGAACATTTAACTGATCAGATAAGAATTAACAAAACAAAACAAAAAATCCTTTGTCTGAGATCCTGGAGAACTGCTACTTTCCTGAGGAGACAATAGCATGTATTCTCCTGTTAATCCTAACCATAATAGACCCAATGAATTAATCAGATTTACCTATCAGATGTGGAACTGGGGATGTTTAGCCTGGAGAAGAGAAGGTTAAGAGGTGATATGATAGCCCTGTTTAAATACTTGAAGGGATGTCATATTGAGGAGGGAGCAAGCTTGTTTTCTGCTGCTCCAGAGAACAGGACCTAGAACAATGGATGCAAGCTCCAGGAAAAGAGATTCCACCTCAACATTAGGAGAAACTTCCTGACAGTAAGGGCTATTCGACAGTGGAACACACTCCCTCGGAGCGTAGTGGAGTCTCCTTCCTTAGGGGTCTTTAAGCAGAGGCTGGATGGCCATCTGTCAGGGATGCTTTGATTTGGAGTTCCTGCATGGCAGAATGGGGTTGGACTGGATGGCCCTTGTGGTCTCTTCCAACTCTATGATTCTATGATTCTAACAATTGATTCAATGGGTCTACTCCATTTGGGACTAGCCAAACGATGCTTTCCTATGTTTTAACCATTTCCCCTCCCTCTGTCTCTTCTGTTATATCCATTTCATTAGAGAATCTTCTCCTTCATGGCCTGATCATAGCCAATTTATAGACTAAACTTGATGGTATCTCAACATCATATAGCCAATAGGTTTTGACTATGGGACATTGCCAATAGCAAACTAAGTCCATTGAGAAGGAGGGTATTGTGTTGCTCTTGTTCTGAATAGACAGAACTCTTTTCATTTAAAAAAGAAAATCCAACAAAAATATTCTCTTTTTCAAAACAAAACAAAACAACCCTAATGCATTTACAACAAAATAAGGTCAGGTAATATTAGAGAGATGCTAGCCTAAATCATGCTTAGGTTCCACCTGTCAAAAATCTTCCTCCCTCCCAACATTGATGACCAAAAAACATTACCTACAATTTACAATTTACAATCTTCATTTCCTTGGAAGATTTATTTGTGAACAAAACAGAGGTCTATTATTGCATAGTGCAAGACAAGCAGTAAATTAGCCTTTCCCCACATCAAATACATGATGGCATAAAACCTTTCTCCCCCGAAGTTACTCAAAGCATGCATTATGAAGCCACTACATTAATTGTTTTAGTACATAAGCTGCTTTTCTTTAAATTAATCTTGTACAAGAGAAAACTCTTTAATGATTTTTTGTAGACTTCCCTCCCCTTTTGTTCATGCTTAACTTAGTTTAAACCATTGTTTTCTGATGAATGACAAAAAGAATTAAAAAGGAAAGTGGAGATACGTTTTGTGGCTTCTGAGCACAGATATAATCATAATGGTAGTTGCTATAGTTTTTTTTTGATTGTTTGTTTGTTTTTGGTGTGTGTGTGTGTGTGTGTAATGTTCCCTGCCTAGGTTTGTTTTCAAGAAAAGAATGATACCACTTAAAGTTGAGAGTGTTCAAAGTGATCCATCCACATTACCTCGGTAATGATGATAATAAAGATAATAAGGCAGTTCAGCATTATGGACTCTCTTATTGCAGGTCAGGGAGTGTGGCTTCAGGCCACCTGGTGCATTCTTCATCTCTTGACCACTGCACCAGCTCTTTGGGATTATTTATTTATTGGAAATATTTCTGCACTGCTTCTCATCGATGCAAATCCCCAAACGGTTTATGGACCACTGTAAAGCAATAAAGCAAGCTAGTAAGAGCACAGTAACAATATTAGGCTGAGGAAAGGCATAAAAAAGTAAAGTTTTCTTTAAAGAAAAAGACTTTCAAATGCCAGTGTCTTATATGCTCTTGCTACTGTTGCTGCTGCTGCTGCTGCTGCTGCTTCTTAGCATGCCCAAGATTTGAAATCTTCTGTAGCATCTCTTTTTTCTGCCACATTACCCACACAGATACATCTGGACTCATTTCTTTGAATGGTTAGATTAGTGATCTCCTTGTTTTCCTTCTCAAGAAAAATTAAGAGTTTTGTTTTGTTTTGTTGTTATGTTTCAGCAAGCTTTTCTGGACTGATTGCTCAACAGAAAGAGCATCTCAGGGGAAAGGACCACTCACAATATGCTGTATTATCTTTATTTGCTCTGTCTTTTTAAACAAAAAGTCATAAATTTAACTATTTTTAATTCTATTGATGGCTTTATTACAATTTAAACTTTTCCATGATGTGATCTTTTAGCTATATCTGTATTAAACTTTGCTAGCTACTTTGAGTCCCAGACTGGGGAAGAGGTGGGATAATAATAGTAATTCATTAATTCATTCATTATTCATAAATTGAATAATTGAATGTATTACAATTTGAATCATTAATTCAATTTATTTATATCCCACTTAATATTCCAGGCTGCTTACAAATTAAAACAGACAATATGCAGATTAAAAACATTAAAAAGATAATCATCAAAATGTATTTAAAACAGTTGAAACCATTTTAAAAACGCATCAAAGAATTAAAAAAAAACAATTTAAAAAAGTATTGTACTTTTTTTCCTTTAAAAATAGTCAGTTCCCCAAAACCTGTCCATGCAAAGCTCTAACAACTTTCTTTAAAAGCAGACACTTTCCTAAAACTTGTCAATGCAAAGCTCTCAGAAGTTTGGAGAAGTTTAACTAAAGCCCCAGGAAAGTATGTTTTCTCAGCTCATATTCTCAACGCACTGCATGAAAAGTCTAAAGGTTAATGAAGCAACAGTTGATTTCTGGTCCCTAAAATAGAAATGTCAACAGAAAAGGAGGAGATCGTGAGGATGATCTTTATAAAGTGAGTTCATTATCACAACATTTCCATGTGGCCATGGCTGCACTGGTGGGAAACCTCAGCTTCCCATCAGGGCTTTCAGATTTTCAGGAAAGGTGAGCTGTCTGCACAAGAGGCACCCACAACAGGCCAGTTCCAGCAGTGGCATCATTTTGGGAGTGCATGGTGTGCGACCACACCTGGTAACACCCCAGAAGAGGGATGACACCTGGTTGCCACCCCTCGGTGCTTCTGCTTCATCCTTCCCATGAGAACGAAGCAACGGCACTCAGGGAGCCGGGTGCCTCCCTTGATGCCATTGGCATGGCACGTGACCTGCCCTGCACTATTCTACTCAATGGTAGAGCAGCATGTAGCAGTGAGGTGAGTGGCACCCTTTTGGCCCTACCCTAGATGCCCTACCTGAAAGTCCCACCCAGAGGTTCTGCCCCCCCACACCAGGTTACCGCCCTAAGGAGTGATGCCACTGGATACTAGCAGCAATGTTCACACATTTGCTAGGTCAGCAGCTCACCAGCCCCAGAGCACTTCCTTCTGACCTCTTCTGCTCACTCATCCTCACTTCTCCCCACCTGTCTCTGCACTGGTCTGTGGCCCATTTGCCCAAGGGATTCTCTGGAGTTTCTGCCCTGATTCAGGGCAAATAGCGACTTTTTTTTTACTCTGGACAGTCGCCCTGGAGTATGGATTGGACCCACGTTTTACCCATTTTGGCCTGGTATTTTCTCTAAACTGGTCAGTGCGGGAATGGGGCGGAAACATTTCTTTCCCCCTAGAAGGATGCATCCTGTGTCTAAGACTTTTGATAGAATGAGAAATGTAGCTGGTTTCACAACACTATGAGCTGTTGTGGTGGTAGTTGTTCATTGCAAAGATCCACCATCATACCTTCATAGTGTAACTCTACACTCATGTAGTTAAGGGTAGTTGCTTCACAGCACTGTTCAGCTGAATGCCAACCTCCAGAAACCAATACGGTACCAGCGTATGTGGTCACTGTTTCTGCAGTCCCCGGGCATCAGGTAGCACATGGAAGACATTGGTAAACATTGACACAATGTGTAACTACTTGTGAAATATTTACATTTATGGGACTCCATTACACAGCTGTGAACCCAGTAGGAACTTTATGCTATAGCCAAAACACTAAAATGTGACGTGTAATGAAACTTGCATGTGTCTAAAATATCAGCCAGATGTCATTATTATTACTGTCATCATCATCATCATCATCATCATCATCATCATCATGGCTCTTGAGATCTCTTCCAACTCTATAATTCTATGGTTCTTTGATATTCATTCTCACCATTATCAGCAGCAGTAGCATTTAGTTTTGGGAGCATGGGGTGCTATACACTAAGATTAAGATAACTTTTTAGATCATGTTCTTGCTTCTTAGTGTTTAATCTTTCTGATGCTTTCATCTTTGATCAAAACTCCTTATCCAACAGAGAGTCGTCTTGTACTGAAGTGAATTTTAGTGTCTTTGGATCTCAAAGGCACCACTGGTTGGGCTTTCAGTGTGAATAAGGAGAGATCAGAGTCTGACGTGTATCAGATTTTCTGTCTCTCACACATGCACACACAGGCACACAGAAACCAAACACTTGCAAAGTTTAAGTTTCCCCATGAGGGGAAGCTGGTAAGGGATCTGAATTTTGCCCCTACCATCAACTTTCAGGTGGTTTATTTGAGGCCTGTACAGATTACATCTTTGAGGATACCCACCCCAATCACACTTCGATGAAACCACAGTGGTCCTATCTGCACTGGACAGCATCCTCCAGGGGCAGCCCAGAGTATCCTGGGCCCAGAGCTGTCTCAGCTTTCCCCAGTTACCTGGGCCCTTTGTTCTGATGCAAGGCAGCTGTTCACATTTGCATCCTGCAGTGTTAACTGGCACATCTGCTATTACAATGAATCATTTCTCTCTGAGGTCAGAAGAAGGTGCCTAGCATTGATCACATGGCTGGGCACCTTATACTGATGTCAGAGTGAATGATCCATGGCAGTGGTGGTGATGCCAGGCAGCACAGTTGGATGTTTTTCAAACAGCCACCAAACACTTGAGCGGATTGCTCCAGATCCAGAGCAAACAGGGGGTTATTTTAATTCACTTTAATCGGTGTATACTCCAGTACTGATGCTGAACAGACCAGACATCAGCTGGTCTATTGACACCAGAACAGGGGTTTGGGCCATGTGTCATCCAGTCCTTGCACTGAGAGAATGGGGAGAGACCATTATATGTCTAAATATTTGAAGGGATATCATACTGAAGATGGAACAAGCTTCTTTATTGCTGCTCCAGAGACTAGGGGGTTTATTGCATGCACTTTTCAGCCTGATCCCGTCATGGGACGAGATCAAGCTGGAATGAGAGAAAATGAATTTTATTTCACATGAAATTGCTGCTGCGCTGCCACCCAAACATCACCCGTCCCCCAGCCACGCTTCTCCTGGTGATTTTGGTACCATGGAAGCTTTCCATGGTACCAAAATTGGCCGGCAGAGTATGGCTGAGGGATGAGGGATGGTTGGGCAGCAGCAGAGCAGCATTTTCATGTGTGATAAAATCCATTTTCTCTCATTCCAGCTGAATCCTGTCCCGTGCCCGGATCGGGCTGAGAAGTGCATGTGATAAACTCCAAGGACACAGAGCAGTGAATTCAAGCTCAGGAAAAGAGATTCCACCTCAGTATTAGGAAAAACGTCATCAGGGTAAGAACTGTTCAGCAGTGAATGATGCTGCCTTGGAGGGATAGAGTCTCCTTCTTTAGGTTTCTAAATAGAGGCTAGATAACCATCTGTTGGGAGCACTTTGATTCTGTATTCCTGTATAGCAGGGAATTGGACTGGACAGTCATTAGGGTCTATTTCAACTTTTTCTCTGATTCTATGGTTCTATGATCTCATGCATACAAGCCAAATATTCAATTTCTGGAGCATGTCCCATGAACATTTAGTGATGAAGGGATGGCAGGGGTATCAAAGCAACATCCAACTTTGTTTCTGCCTCTGGAAGCATAAGAAGACATAATCTTCTTGGATCTCTAGGATGGTGAAATGATTATGTATTCTTTGCTCCTCACAGCCTCTTCCCATCGCTTATAATATACAAAGTACACAACACAGCAGAAAAAAAAGGAAGAGGGAGAAAGTCACTTAGCAGGACTAGAGTGTCTCTCAACTGATCTTTCTCTACTAGATTTTGCAGGGATGTTTGTGGTGGCAAAATGTTACCACTGTGATTTTTTTGTTTTAAGTGCAAATATTTTGTTTTGTAGGATGAGCCTCCATCCTGTGAATCCTAACTGACAGACTGTTGCTTGAGTTGTTTTTGTCCAAATAAACTAGTTTCTCTTTTCAGATGTGATGAAAAGCAATCCCACCTATGGAAAATCCCAGGGAGGCTGTTGTCCCCTTTATACAAGTCCATTTTCCCTATAGAGCTCAAAAATTAACCTGTTGGAGGAATGAAAAAAATAATGAGAAAGAATACAGAGGGAAAAAATAACAAGGAGTGGGGGATGCACAATACAGAAAGGTCCTTCATAACAACAAAACCCCATTTCCATGGGCCTAAAGTTCCACACCTAGGATTTCAAAGATACAAAAGAGTAACTGTTTCACAGGCATTTTCATGCCTTCTTTTAAATTCAGATCAGCTTGATTTTGTTTTTAATGCAGCTCTGATTCTGTTGTGGAAAACAAAGTATTGTTCCTGCATTGCATTTTTATTCCTATCACAAAGCTGTTTCCATTTTTTATATCCTTAAGGAATTGGCTTGATAAGAGACTCGGCATGAGGACTTTAATGGGGCCTCGGCTCGCTTTAGTCCAAATATCATAATGCATAAACATTTCAAAAGCTCCTCCGCTATGCATGAGTGTGTCCTATAGAAGGGAAGAATCAACATAATTTGATGCTAAACGGCCAACTTAACATGACACAAGAGGATTCCTAACTACTGCCTCATCATTTGCATGCCTCTTACCGATATTTTACCCAGTTTTATGCAAGGGGAAAAAGCCATTGGCTCACTGTTATCCTGAATTTGTGCTGTTAAAATTTACTCAGGCAGACCTATCAAAATCTGAGACTCTGTTGACATGATGGATGTAGGAGGTTGTCTTCATGGCATCAGTTACCACCAAAACTCTGCATTATGCAATGGGGGGATGACTGACTATTAAGGGAAACAGAATGAATGTTGGTAAGACATTCTGGATGTGCCTATGGCTTCCGTCCCTCATCATATTGCCTGAAGATTTTGTTTCATGTGACCCTAGATGAGTTTCAGCAAGACTAAATATGTAATCAATATTTGCACTTCTTCTCATCCTTGGTGAAAAAGGGTGCTTCAACATGTTGAAAAATGCTGTGGGAAATTGTTCGACTGCAGTGGGATTTATTCACTGTCGTGTAGGAGTGAAAAGGCTTTTTGTTGTTGTTGTTTTCATACTGATTGACTGATTTCACAGAAAATCCAAATTCTGAATAAATTACATTTTAAAGTAAGACCAAAAAAAATCTACACTGCAGTTGTGTGCTATAAATCACCAGATGTGGAAGTATACATTTATTGTGCAATGCATGGCAACATTATAAAGTCAGCCCTCCATATCCATGGATTCTTTATCCACTGATTCAACAATCCATCAGTTGAAAATATTAAAAAAATGAATTCTAAAAGCAAAATAATCCAAAAGCAAATATTGATTTTGCCATTTTGTATCAAGGACACCATTTTACTACACCTTTCTATTATAATGGGACAGATTTGTGTTCCATGGGGAACTTGAAACCAAACCCCAGCAGATACCTAGGGCCAACTGTACAACACAACACACCATCAAAGTGCAAAGCAATATGTAACTGAAAGCACAACTCAATGTAGCAAAAGCATAAATTTATGAGTTAGAAAAGCAATAGGGGAAATATAATATTACTTTTAAAGTCAATGGCAACAGAGGTATCATGAAGTACTATAGGAAATAAGAAAGATGGTAGATTATCAGGGAATAATCTAAACTGTAACACAGAAGGAAATATTTATGAAAATTTAACTTAGCAAATAGAGAATTTTATAATTGGGAGAGGGGTTTTTTGGGCTATGTGGCCGTGTTCTGGAAAAGTTTATTCCAGATGTTTCACCAATATCTGCATCTGGCATCTTCAGAGAATTTTATATTTGTTTGTATAGTTATTTGTAGGAAAGTTTGTTTCTGTTTGTGTCATTGTGTGTGATATCTTGTCAATGTGTGATATTAAACGAGTGATGAATTGATTAATACAAATTATTACTTTAAAAATTTCTTCTGTTGTACTCTCAGCAACTTTAAGAGAACTCCATAAACAGCAGACAGAATTGCTAATATAATACTTTTATACTAATATATATTTAGTGCTGTGTACTAGAAAAGCAAACAGGCTACGGATGATCTGTAAAGATTCCTCAAAAGAAAAGCATTCGGTTTCATGTTAACAGTGCATTCTGTAATTACACAAACTGAGTAACAATATTTCAGCTTGACATAAGGCTTCTCACTCAAATGATAGTGATGCAGATTGGCACACTGGGCATATGTTTTTATAAGGAGAACAAAGAGCCATTAGATCAGTCACAATTCAGAGAACCCAATGTCTGTGTGAATATTGGGTATCAGGTAAAATTAACTATTAGAGATGGAAAGAATATCAATATAGATTTGTAAAAAAAAAAATTAACAAAAAAATGTTTTGGGGATGTTGAGAAACCCTGATGAGAAGAATCCTGGACTGATGAGAATCTTCGCCATTTGAGGTGCAAAATTGTATGTGCAAAATTGTATGTGCTTTGCATACAATTTAATATTTCTAATGTTTCTTGGCTGTTTCCCATGCAAAACAACTACACACACATATATTTTGAATAGAATGAGTCCCAAATTTTGAATAGGATCAGAAAACTGTGCAATTTCCAAAGACTTTCTCATAGTGGAAAGAAAATTGCTAAAAGTACTCATTGCTTCCTTCAAGACAAAACCTAGTTTAGAATTACATCCCTACTGAATATCTCAGTTTGTAGATGAGTGCCTTCTCGTGCAGTATTTATGTCCCAGAAGGTTAAAAGAAAAAAGAAAAAGAAAACAAGCAGAAAGTTTTACAAGGCCTTCTGCCTTCTTAGACAAGCAATACTGGTGACTCACAAAATTACAAATCTCAGGATTCTTTAGGATGAAGCCATGGCACTTAAAGTAGCATCAAGCTGCATCATTTCTACAGTGCAGATACAACCACAGACTTAGCTAAGAAGCTGATGTAGAATATCGGCCAGTGTCCTTGGTGTAGCACTGCTGATTTTGTATTTATATTTTCAGAGTTGCCCCATCACCTCCTGGGGGTGACAGTCCACCAGTGTAGTGACCCCATGGCATCACCCCTTTTAAACACAAAACAAATGAAATTACACCTTCTGATGCACCAACGGTTCCCTGTAATTATTCCCTGTTCTCTCCGCTCACTAGCTTTGTTTGGATAATGGCTTTATTGGCATCTTGGCACCTGTAATTTAGAAAGCTTATTTGTGATGCAGCTTGGCCCTTGCCTTTTCTTCCCTTTGGTCTGTCTGGGTTTTCTGCAGAAAGCGCTTAATTGTCATTGCTCACCAACTGTTTCCCTGTGCAAGGGAGAGTGGCAGCCCCGGTTAAGTTAAGATGTGAGATCTGCAAGTATAATGATGTAGTCATGCTTGGAAAACCTCACTCAAGTGTTCATGTCTCTATGCGAGAGAGTGGGAAGGAGGGAAGGAAGAGGGAGACATCTTGGGTTCACTGCAAAAAATCCTCAGTAACTTTTGAAATAAAGTGGGGACTTTACGGCAAAGCTAGGAAAGTGAGTAGCTAACAATCTGAAAGCCTTGTTATATCAGTGAAAAAATGTACTGAGATTTGACGTGATAGGCAGCCTTAAATATCTCAGGGATGTTATCTAGAAGGTGGAGTAAGGTTGTTTTCTGCTTCTCTGGAGACTGAAACATAAACCAATGGAATAATTGACAAAAATAAAAAAGATTCTACCTAAGCATTAGAAATAATTTCCTATTTTATTTATTTATTATTTATTTATTTAATATCCCAGAGTAGGACCCAAGGTGGCTCACCAATCAAACTGGTTAAAATGTAGCAAGGCCTTTTTAAAACAATTAAAATCCTTTTATCTGAACAGTATAAAATTATGTTTTTTTAAAGTACGAAAGATAAAAATATAAACACAGCATGCATCCAAATAAGAAGCCTGCTGAGAATATTGCATATTAAAAGTTTGGCTGAAAAGATAAGTTTTTGTCTACTGGTGGAAGGGGAGCAAAGAGACAGTCATCCTAGCCTGCCATAGGATGAAGTTTCAGATGATGGGACCAGCCACTGAGAAGGCCCTCTTCATGTCCTCACCAAGTGAACTTTGATGGTGGTAGGACCAAGATTGCTCATCTTACTGCTCTGGCAGGTTTGTATGGGGAGATTGTTCCTAGAACAAACCAGTAAAAACAAACCCCCTAACAATAATTGCTGCTGGGCAGTGGAATAGACTTCTTTGGTTCATGTCGTCATCTCTGGGGCAAGCTCCCTAAACCAATCATCGGAGGGCTTGGTGTTTTCCAGATTTTTCACCATTTTGATCACCCTCCTCTGCACATGCTCCACCTTGTCAATGTCCCTCTTGAACTGTGGTGCCCAATATTGGACACATTATTCCAAGTGAGCAAAATAGAGTGACACTACTACTACTTCCCTCAATCTGGACACTATGCTTCCTTTCTTACTATTATGTTTATTACATTACCTTAGAATAGAACATACAATTCAAACCCTTAACTATTTACAGATATCTTTAAAATCATAAAACCTGCCTGAACCACCCACTCCCAATATATTGGTTCTGTATAATCCTTCCTGACTTTCATTTTTTTATTGATTTCTTGTTCCTCTCCAATTAGATGATCTTAAACTTTCTCCATTTAAGAACACTGTAATTCCACTGATGCAGACCAGAACTGCTTTGGCTTTTTGAGCTACTGCATTATCAAAAGTATACAATATGCAGCTAAAGTAATGGTGAGAATACTTCTCAGTTTAGGAACATTTTATCAGTTCTTCCACCTTGCGGCCTATGGTATTCTATTCTCATTTCTCCAGGAAGAAAGGAATTATGTTCAGATTTGATTCTTTGCTGACAGACCAATCCATTTTCCTCCAAGACAGTGATATCGCTGAGGTTGGTGTCACCCAGTGTGGGTCCTGGAAACAGCAGCCACTGCTAAGGGAGGCAGCACTGTGGCCTCTGGCATGGTGATGCCCTTTCTTGCTTGCCTAGTAGCCATGCCAGTTGGTGGCACCAAGTGAGGCCAACACCCCCTACAACCCCAAGTGATGCCTCTGCTCCAAGGCATTGCAGATTGTAACATGAGGTTGTCTTCTGACATGAGAACATCCATGGAAGGCAACATAGAATCTGCCTAACAATTCCTACATAGGAATCATTTCAGGATCCCACTAAAATGGTCAAAGGGAAGGGGATCTAATTCTTGTGAAGCCCTGGGATGACTTGAAATAACAACCTCATATTCCCCATCTCAGAGTCCTTGTTTCCCTTTCCTTTGTCATGGCATTTTATCTCCTTGTTGGGTCTAAGAGGAATAAATAAATATTTCATCAGTCTAGGAAAACTTCCAGATGCTGGGTGGACACTTCAACTTTGATCTCTCTCTTGAGAGAACAAAGGCATTTCACTTGCATGGTTATCATAGAAACTAGAAATAATTTTTAATTCTTCTGACCAGATCACTAGCAGAGTGAACCTCTGCCTCCTTATGCAGCCAATACCTAGTAAAGTAGGTTAGAGAGTGGCAACAGTGTCGAAATTGTGACTTAGGACACATCTACACTGTAGAAATAATGTAATTTGACACCACTTTAAGTGCTATAGCTCCATCTCCAATCCAAAATGTGTGCATACATATACAAACATGGTTACCAAGGCTCCATAGTCTGAAAGTGCAGGTGTGTTTCATCCTCACTCTTGTTCCATTCAGTTATTTTATTTTATTTTTAAATATCAAAAATTAACCGTTATAGAGAATCAGCAAAACAATTGCATTTTTTTTAAAGAATTGGAACAATAATCATTTCCTTTGGGTCACTGAATGCCAACAATAACTAATTATTTTTGAAAGTCAGTTTCTCAGCTCTGTCCTGTCCTAAAATTTAATCCAAGCCTAAAATAAGGAAGGACTGACAAGATGCTCTAACACATGGATTCTTACACCCAACTCCACTTGTTACAGTTGTGTCTCAGTCAGAATGAATAGTAGGACCAGTAGATTATTTGCTTAACACTGAATGACTTATGTGGTGTGTCAATGTTAACACCCAAGAGAATAAAAGCACACCAGGAACGGCTCTCTAATTACTCTTTTCAGATGAAGTAATGATCTTTAATGTGCAGTGGATCTCATTAATTAACTCTCAGACTTTAATTAACTCCTCGCCTAATTCACCTGCCATCATGCATTACCACAAATGTCAACTTAACTGAGTCTTTCTTCTCTTTCCAGTAGTGCATTCATGGAAGTGGGGAGGGAGAAAGCGATTTTATTTTAAACATAAGTTCCATAACAGAATTTGTTTTTAAAAAGGTATTAGAATTTTGTCCTGAACAATGACATAAACCTGAGAGATTTGGAAATGTACTAGGTTCCCCTTTCAACTTCCATCAACCTTCTTAACACCCACTGAAGGAATAGTTTGGATGTTCTGCCCTAACAAAACATTTGCCTTGAATCATAGAATTATAGAAACCTAGAGTTGGAAGAGACCACAAAGGCCATGCAGTCCAACCCCATTCTGCCATGCAGAAACACACAATCAAAGCACTTCCTACTGACGGCCATCCATCCTCTGTTTAAAAACCTCCAAAGAAGGATAATCCACCACCTTCCGAAGTGGCCCATTCCACTATTGAACAGCTCTTAGCACCAGGAAGTTTTTCCTAATGTTTAGGTGGAAACTCTTTCCCTGGAGTTTGAATCTATTGCTCTGTGTTCTAGTCTCTGGAGCACCAAAAAAACAAGCTTGCTCCCTACTCAATATAACATCTTTCCAAATATTTAAACATGGCTACTCTGTCATGCCTTAACCTTCTCTTCTCCATGTTAAACATACTCAGGTCCTTAAGCCTCTCCTCATAGGGTCTAGTGGTTTCCAGACCTCTCACCATTTTGGTTGCCCTCCTCTGGACATGATCCAGCTTGTCAAGATCCCTCTTGAATTATGGTGCCCAAAAATGGACACAGTATTCCAGGTGAGAAATTCTTCAGGAACTAAGGATGGAACAAATATTCAAAATTATTTGATAAGTGGTTGAACAAAGCATTGCTTGAGTTTTGGGGGAAATTGATTAAAAGAATTCTGGATTAATGAGAATCTTAATAGTTCAGGACTGCAAAGTTTTCCATGTAGAAAATGTTATTGAACATGCCATTATTTGGGGTCTTATTTTGTGAAAATTTGCATATGGTATTTTTGTACAGAAACCAGCATTTATTGGATGAAGCACAACATATTAGGAATGACTTAGGGAGCTGGGGATGTTTAGCCTGGAGAAGAGAAGGTTAAGAGGTGATATGACAGCCCTGTTTAAATACTTGAAGGGATGTCATATTGAGGAGGGAGCAAGCTTGTTTTCTGCTGTTCCAGAGAACAGGACCAGGAACAATGGATGCAAGCTCCAGGAAAAGAGATTCCACCTTAACATTAGGAGGAACTTCCTGACAGTAAGGGCTGTTCAACAGTGGAACACACTCCCTTGGAGAGTGGTGGAGTCTCCCTCCTTGGAAGTCTTTAAACAGAGGCTGGATGGCCATCTGTTGGGGATGCTTTGATTGGGAGTCCCTGCATGGCAGGGGATTGAACGAGATGTCCCTTGGGGTCTCTTCCAACTCTATGATTCTATCATTTTCTAAAATAAAATTTCTGTACAAAAATATTAGTTTGATTCAAAAATAGAAAATATTGTTTTCTGTGCCAAAATACAATGTGCAAACTTTCCCATAGAAGACTCCAAACTGCAGCATTTTTCTGCACAGGACACAACATTTCCTGCATGGAAAATTATATATCTCTCCAGAGATATTATTTTCTATGCAGAAAATGCTGTATTCTAGAAAATGCTGCTTGCAGTGCAAAAATACCATAGGCAAGTTTTGCACAGAATAAAGTTCCAAACTCTGAATAGTGTGAAAATTGGGTAGATTTCAAAGTGTGTGGGGGGAATGCTAAAATTACTCGATGGTTCCGTTGAGAACAAAATTAGAGAAGAATTAGTTCCCTGGGAGGAACTCCAATTTTTCTGGATTTTCTTGAGCTGAAAGGTGGTAGTAATGCTAGGATAACCACATTGTAAATGCATAAATGAAAGCCTTAAATGTAGCATTTTATTTAAAGACTTCAAGATTATTTATAACTAGTCATTTCTAATTTTTTCCATTTACAGCTATGAAGGTAAAAGTATGTGGCATTATGACTGTACTACAGGGGCAGATAATTTCACTCCTTTTCAATGCAACTTAACTTTTTTTTTGGTTAGATTTGTTTTTAGATGGCGAAGAAGGAATATAGTTCAAGTGCTGGATTGTGATGCTCTTCCTGTTGCAGCCTCATGCCCTCTTGTGGGTGCTGATGATGTGGAAAAAAGGATGTGTGTTTTTTTGTATCACGCCCTCGTGTCTGTCTACCCTTGTATCTATTCATCTATCTGCCTGGTATAACGATATATCTATCATTATACCACTAATTACTTTTGGGGTCCAGAAATAAAATGAATTATTTTAACTATTTTAACTGTGACTGATTATTTAGTCTTATGTTTTAGTATTTAGTATTTAGATTATTTAGTATTATGTTTTTAATGTTGTTATGGTTTTAAATTATTACTAATTTAATTTATTTTTTAAGGATGGGTGGTTGGGTATGAGTTGATGATGTATTTTAATCTGTATGTTTTAATTTGCTGTACCCCGCTCTGATTGTGCTCTACAGAGGAGCGGAGTAGAAATAAAGATTTATTATTATTATTATTATTATTATTATTATTATTAGCTGTGGCCAGCTAAAATGGCAAATGGTTGCAAGAACATATTGGATCTGAAATTTCCCTAGAAGCCAAAATGACTAAATTGAGGCTGTCATAGTTTGGCCACATCATGAGAAGACATGACTCACTAGAAAGGATGGCAATGAAAGATAGAGGGCAGCAGAAAGAGAGGAAGACCACACACCAGATGGATAGACTCAACCAAAGAGGACATGGCCCTAAGTCTGCAGGAACAGAGTAGGTCCACTGAGCACAGTGACTCTTGAAATTGCCTCATTTACAGGTTGGCCAGAAGTCGAAGTTAACTTGAAAGCAGTTAACAAAAACCACAAAAATATTTTATAAAAAGTAACTTTCAAAGCTCTGACCATTTCTTGCATTTAAACCATGTAGTTTGTGGAGGCACCTTTCAACATTTATCTCAGCCACTGGCATTGGCCCAAATCTAGTTGTGGGCTGTGGGTTTTCTGAAATGAGCAGGTTTTTAAGGTGCTGTATTAGAATTCTTTACAAAGACATAATGAGGAACACTATCTGGAGCGATCTTCTATCCTGATCTTTTACTATGAAAATTCTTTCTGGATTAAGCAATGACAGAAAGCTTTACATCTAGTGGTGGACTCTTGAAGACATCAGTTTCGTTTGATGTTATTTTCCAACTGTTAGTCCCTATTAGAGCAGATCTCTGAATCAATGGAATTTACTTAAATTGATTCAGTGGGTTAGCTGGGACTAAAAATTGAATTTATTCATCTCTGTAAAGATATCTGAGAATAGCAGTATGTATTCATGGTTCTTTAACTAGCAGCCCAGTAATATAAGGAGGGGACTAATAGCCCACAACGACAATCCTCAGTGTTAGAGCACACCTTTACTTATATAAGCTTTCAATTGATTGCCTGCCCTAACTCTGCCCAAGGCTCTAAAGTCAATGATGGACATAAGCAATTTTAGACTATGAACTTAATCTTCGCAAAGGAGAGGGAGTATCCTTAAAACACCAATTTACATTGATTCATTTATCTGAAATATAGGAAGCCAAGAAGATTCAGGGAATCTCTTGCTCATTCTGCCAAGAAAGACCATGGGCATCAGTATCAAAGTCCTGTCCCACTTACTAGACTTTGGATACAGCCATAGCTCTCTGCTTGGGTGGCTTTAAACAGGGTTTAGATGGCATATACGGTAGCCCACATAGTGTAGTGGTTTGAACATTGAATTAGGACTTTGGAGACCAGGGTTTGATTCCAAACACAGCTATGAAACCCACTAAGTCTCGGTCCCTCAGCCTCAGAAGAAGGCAATGATAAACCTCCTCTGAACAACTCTTGTTCAGTTGCCATAAGTCAGAAACAACTTGAAGGTACAAAAGAACAATACCAGACTATCTAGAAACTACAGGCAAGAACTATAGGCAAAGCACTATTGGCAGTTCCACCAACATGTATGGCTCTGTCAAGGCTGTGAGTCTTTCGTGACTTGGGTCCACATTTGTGGACCATTTTCATTTTTTGTGTCTGGCTGGAAGGACTGAACACTTTTCTCTTTAATTCACCAGATAAGGCTAATGAGATTAATAGCAACTGATGGGGTGGTACAGAGTTTACCTTTAGTATATGACAGTGTTTGGTTTATTGTTTTGTTCATTATTATATATGTTTGGTGTCCTGCCCTTTGGCAAAAAAGACAATATAAATAAATATTTTTGTTTTGTAGAAAGATTCTATAGCACCTTGGAGACTAACTGAAAGAAAAAAGTTGGAAGCATGAGCTTTTGTAGATTTAAGTCTACTTCTTCAGATGCATTTGGTGGAGGAAGTAGACCTAAGTCTACAAAAGCTTATGCTGCCAACTCCTTTCTTTCAGTTAGTCTGAAAAGTGCTACAAGATCTTTCTACATAAAGATACTACAGACCAACACAGCTATCTTTGCTGCTGCTGTTGTTGTTGTTATCATTATCATCTGTATTATATAACTTCATGGAGAATGGGCCCATCCAGCCAAGTACTCAGGAAGTATCACATCGAGGATCAGTATTAATTGGTGGAAAATGCGGGATGGGAATTTCAGTTGTACTTGTATCCTGTTGTCAGGTTTCCTATTGAGAACTGACTGGCCACAGTATGAACAGAATGCTGGACTAGATGATCCATGGTCTGATCCACAGTGGCTCTTCTTACTGAGAACTGCTCCCAGTCAGAAGAAACAGCATTTGACTAATAGTCCAGCAATGGGATAAACTGTTTGACATAGTATAAGGAATATTTTTTCTTATTGTTGGTTGCCATCAAGTCAGCTTTGACATATGGCAACTCTGTGAATAAGATATCTCTATGACACCCTGTCATCAACAGCTTCTCTCAAGGCCTGCAAGCTCAGGGCTATGGCTTCCTTGACTGAAGCTTGTTGTTGTTGTTGTTGTTGTTGTAACAGCCCCCAAGTCAACCTTGACTCATAGTGACCTTGTACAAGAGACATCTCTGAGACTCCCTATCCTCCACTTCTCTGCCTAGCCCCTGCAAATTCATTCTCATGTCCTCCCTGATTGAGTCTATCCATCTGGCATGTAGTCTTTCTCACTCTTTTCCTGCTACTTTCCACTTTGTTAAGTGTTAGCATCTCTTCTAAAGAGTCATTTGATTGAATGATATGACCAAAATACAATAGCCTCATTGAGTCTAGTCATCTTGCCTTCTAGTGAGATATCAGTCTTGATTTACTCTCAGACCTATTTATTGGTCATTTTGGCTGTCCATGGGTATCTGCACAACTCTCATCTGACACCACAAATCAAATGAATGGATTCTCTTCTTGCCAGCTTTCTTTACTCTCCACTTTTCACAACCATCCATAGAAAATGGAAATGCTATAGTATGGATGATCTTGAGTCTGTACTCATTGAGATATGTAAGAAATGTGTCTGCATTCCTTCATTTCTGGTTGTCTTTTGGTCTCTCTTGATATTCTAGCCACAGAAAATGAAAAAAAAAAAAAAGGAAAGAAAAAGCTCTCTTGTCTCATTCCAAGCACATTCCCCACAGTTTTAAGTCAAATTGATGTCTATTTTCAAGAAACTTCAATGAGACGATATTCTGTTTATACTCAAGTGCTTATGAAGATGAATAGGCTGTAAACAATGACTATACTTGATAGCTTTCCCTTTCCGATGTAGTGTTTATTGATGTATGAAATTAGAGACTTCTGCTAAGTTGAACTGATTGCCATAAGCACTGTTGCAGACAAGTGAAAAGTGTTAATTATCAGAGGGTAAAAACAGAGATCTCGTCTCCCCTGCACCCACTATGAAATTAAATATTGCCAGTTTATGCCCCTTTGAGCAGCCATCTCATTATTCATGACTTTCCTTGGCCATTGCTGAATCAGATGGACTTTTGAGGTCATCCAGTAACAAAGCCATTACCTGTGTCCTGACCCTAACAGTGAAAACAGAGTCTTGGACTGAATCCTAGAATCATAGAATCATAGAATCATAGAGTTGGAAGAGACCACAAGGGCCATCCAGTCCAACCCCCTGCCATGCAGGAACTCCAAGTCAAAGCATCCCTGACAGATGGCCATCCAGCCTCTGCTTAAAGACCCCTAAGGAAGGAGACTCCACTACACTCCGAGGGAGTGTGTTCCACTGTCGAACAGCCCTTACTGTCAGGAAGTTCCTCCTAATGTTGAGGTGGAATCTCTTTTCCTGCAGTTTGCATCCATTGTTCCGCGTTCTAGTCTCTGCAGCAGCAGAAAACAAGCTTGCTCCCTCCTCAATATGACATCCCTTCAAATATGTTAAACAGGGCTGTCATACCACCTCTTAACCTTCTCTTCTCCAGGCTAAACATACCCAGCTCCCCAAGTCTTTCCTCATAAGACATGGTTTCCAGACCATTCACCATTTTAGTGGCTCTCCTTAGGACACACTCCAACTTGTCAATATCCTTTTTGAATTGTGATGCCCAGAAATGGACACAGTATTCCAGGTGAGGCTTGACCAAAACAGAATAGAGTGGCACTATTACTTCCCTTGATCTAGACACTATACTTCTATTGATGCAACCTAGAATCGCATTGACTTTTTTAGTTGTCACATCACACTTTTGACTCATGTTCAACTTGGGGTCTACTAGGACCTCTAGAGCCTTTCACATGTAATCTTGTTAACCCAGGGGTCCCCCATCCTATATCTGAATGTATCCGAATATGCATATCTGAATATGAATGTGCCTTGGAGAAGGAAGGATTCATACTACATAAAGATTCCAGCCCTCAATTAGGGACAAGGAAAAGGCTCCAGGAAGCCTTGCTTCAGTGAGCAGATGATTGCCATTCATTTTGTTAACTGAAATATAAATTATAGAAAACAGGAGCTCTGTTTGAACAATGGACTAACAAGCACACAGCCGAAGCTGCTCATGGCAACCTTAACTCCTCTCTGGGTGCTGCAGGAGACTCAGAACAGAAGGTGACCTCACAGAATGAGGGTACTACAAATGATCTGGCATACCAAAAGAAACTCAGTATTTCCTCCTGGGCTGCAACAACTTCACTCAATTTGATTTCAACAAGCATGCACAGGATACTGATGTGTCCTCATTCTGTGCAAGAAAGGATTTCTTTCTCTTTCTTGCAAAGATTCTGGTTTCTTGTCTTCTATTTGGCACAAAAAGTTCCCAGGTTACTTCTTAGCAAAAACTGATTCGGTATTCAGGTCTCACATGATTTTTGCTTTTAGTGTTGCAGAATTTTACTCACTGAATCAGGATTTTATCTTCTTGGGTACATATCAGAATGGAAGGAAGGACCTGACCATAGTACCTTGCAAATATGTAAGCTTGATTGTTGTAATGTATTGAAACCTTGAAACCATTTTTTTTGGACATGCCAGCTGGATCAGAATATGGCTGCTAGGCTGTTGACTTGGACTCGCCATTATGATGCTTTTGTCACACTTCACAAAGAGAATTTTGGGGGCTCTCAGGCCTCTGTGTATTCTGTGCATACCTGCTCAAGGTCACCTATTTGGATTCCATGTTTGAATGGTAATTAAAAACCTGGGGTCCTAGAGGACAAACCACTTCATAAAGCAGGCTCTCCAAGTCATTCTTATCCACTGTCTTCATTTAACTTCCCCTGTCCTCTGAAACACCCTATTTTTAATAGAAATCAGCACTATTTTTGAGGACATTTTGCACCCAAGTCACATGTAATGTCCCCCAATCCATGAAAGCACATGAAGATGCTCCCACTCTGAACCCACAGTAACCCATAACCCTGTACTACCCCAAATGTCTGTTTTCCTCTTCAGCCCCTCTCAAAATGGTGTTGGGAAATGGCATCCCATCACTTCCCGTCACCATTTGGAGAGGAAGACTGCAAAGGAAAGCTGGAAAATATAGCCTTGCTATGGGTGAGTATGGGCCACAGGGAGGGAAGAAGGGTAGGAAATTTCTCCCTGATCCCCACATAGTTCCCCACTCCTGCCATAGTTGGATGCACAGCACTGAAGAATGATGCGAGTCCTGCATTCAACCTGACAATGCTAAGAAGTAACCCACATGCTCAGTACACACAAGTGACCCACATGTGATCCACCTGATACATCTGCACACAGCAATCCTCATTCAGATTTCACTCCATTTTTTCAGGCATCTTTCAAACAGCTGCATGTACTTCTGAAATGAAATGAGGCCACCATTAGAAACTTTTTTTAAAAAAAATAAAAATAAATTCAAGTCCTGCTGGGTTCACAGACATTTATAACTGACTCAAAGAAGAGAACACAAAGCTCTTAACACACCCATCTTGTGGTTTGAGAGGTTTCCTGCCTCTTGCGCTGCACATGAAACCCATCACTCATTCCATCTCCAAATTAGAAAAGCTTGACATTATTGGAAATTAGAAATGCTTGATGAGGCTTCTGTTAGTGGCTCGATGGAACAATTTGGGTTAGAAAAGGGCCTCAGCTGGATCGTGAAAGCCATCCCGCTTGTGTCATAAATGCAATCATTCGGCAGAAAGAAGGAACACATGATTTGAAATTACTCCATCGATGGTGATTCAGATAGTCTCTCCCACTACTGAATAGGTTGCTTAACAGTCACACTCCTTTTCCAGATGTACTTATTTGATCATTTCAGTATTATGAAACGGCTTGGGTCCAGGCTATCTGAAGGACTGTATCTCCCTGTACTAGCCAGCCTGGGCACTAAGATCAACAGAAGAGGGCTTTCTCATAGTCCCACCACATTTGCAAGTGAGGTTGGTGAGGATTCATGAGAGAGTCTGCCTTTTATTTAGGCAGGTGTTTGGTGGTTGAATTTTCTTTGAATAATACAGTGTGTTGGTTTACTGTTTTAATGGTTTTTATCGTTTTGACTATTTTTATTTTTAACCTATGTTTTAAGCTTGGTGTTATTTAACTATTTTTTAACTTTGTAATCAATGTTTTAGCCTTGTCTTTTTAAAATATTGTAACTGGCTATGAATCCCATTGTGGAGAAAGATGGGAAATAAATAAATATTATTGCACTAAGGACACCGGATCCCATCTAATCTTGGAAGTAAAGCAGGGTCATCACTGCTTAGTACTTGGATGGGAGGCCACCAACAAGTACCATTTACTGTAGGCTATATTTAAGAGGAGGGGGCTGGAAAAAAAATCTCTGAGGATTCCTTGTCTAAGAAAACTCTATGAAATTTGTGGGCCACCATAAGCCAGCAAGCAACATGAAGGCAAATGAATTCTCTTCTCCTCTTAAAAGTGGTGTTGGGCTTCTTTGTCATGGGGCAGTGAATCTGCTCCTGGTTTTACTCTGCGTGTTACAGCAGGGGTGAGCAACTCTTGAGCATTTGGGGGCTGCTTAGGTACCATGGAGACCTTGGAGGGCCATACATCTACTGCACCACTTTGCAAAATACAGCCAGCCTTCTGTGTCCATAGATTCTTTATCAATGGATTAAAGCATGCACAGATTGAAAATATTTTTTTTAAAGAATGAATTCTAAAAAGCAAACCTTGATTTTGCCATTTTATATAAGGGACACCATCTTACTCTATCGCTGTATTAAATGGGACTTGAGCATCCACAGATTTTGGTATCCACAGGGGCAGGTGGTGCCCTCGAACCAAACCCCAGTGGATACTAAGGGCCCACTATAACTCCCCAAACAGGGGCAAATGATTTTTTGTAGTTGAAGAAAAAAAAATGCTTATATTGTATATCATCCACTTAGGTGCAAATGTGTAACATCTCTTGGCCCATCCTTTCAAGTAAAAACTCCTTTTACCAGGCAGTATCTGCAACAAAAGATGGAAATATATTTGTTTGGTGTTCAGGATGGATGTTGATGATCTTTCCACCCTTGTCCTGCCAGTGAGAGAAGCTGCAACAAGGAAGTGCAATAAAGGTTCTGTTTCTGATTGCTGTAGGTGAATTTGCTGGCAGAAAACATCAACCTGTTGCACCCAGATCACCATCTGCACATCTGGAAAAGAAGTGTGACTGTTAAGTCATTTTATTCCAACATATGCTGATACTTAGGCCCCATTCCCACTTACAGATAAATCGGTGTGTGATACGAATAGATGGATTGACACAACAGCGAAGCGTGGTTCCCACTACATTTGCCCCAATTTTATTTTTTCTCTCCAAAATAATCCACTTGTGGTTCCCATTCACCAATAAATTGATTCAAAATGATTCGGTTCCAGACAGCTTGAACGGGGTATATGAATCGATTCTGATCCACATGTGGTTCACACTTTCACAGATTCAATTTATCAAAAAAGAAGTAGAAAAAAAATCAGCATCAGAAAAAGACACGGGTTAAATGGGGCTAGTGCATGGCCCCCCTCTCGGAATTGCTTCAACAATTTGGATTAAGTGGGAACCAGTGTCGTTTGAATTGTTTCAAACTGATTCACGATCCCATTTAAAAGTTAGTGGGAATGAGGCCTTCAACAAACCTATCAAGATTTCTTTCAGAGGAGATTTGCTATTGCTTTCCTCTAAAGGTGAATGAGTGTGACTTGCACAAGGTCAACCAGTGGGTTTCCATGGCTGAGCATGGATTTGAACCCTGGTTTCCCTGAGTCCTGGTGCAACACCCAAACCACATGTGAGAGTTGGAATCTCCTACCCAATGATCCACAAATAAACCAGCTCCAAGCAGAGTAAAGTTTATTGTAAGACAATGGGAATAGTGACCAGATACACGTCTTTGCAGAGTCTGAAGTTCACAGGAAAAAGTGTCCAGTTTAAATTCACCCCTCCTTCCTTCCCCCTCAGTCTCCACACCACTCTAACAACAAACCATTCCCATAACAACCCAGATGTTCCCAGCCACTTTCAGCCTTGAGCCTCTCTTATCTGCATTCCACCAAGCTCTGCTACCACTCCTCCCAATTACCCATCTCATCTGTAGTTTCAATTCCCATCACTAAATCACTACACTACAATGTACTAATAATTAACATCTAAACCCTGTTTATATATATGAACTGGACTATATATTGAACAGCATTTATATTACTACTTGTCAATCCTGACACCACCACACCACACCGACTCCTTTTAACAAAGATATTAACACAGAATTATATTATAACTGTTTAATTGTGCTATAACTTTTTTGTCATCAGGTTTTTAGCTCTAGCTTGTTTTAACCTTGGATTAAGCTGCCTGTAGCCCTGTGTCAGAAGATAGATGTGATATAACTAAATGAATAAATAAATAAATGCATAACCAAACTAGAATATTCACCTCTTGAAATAATATTAAGACTCAAAACCTGATCTAGTGTCTAGATCAAAAGAAGTAATAGTGCCACTCTATTCTGCTTTGGTCAGGCCCCACCTGGAATACTGTGTCAAGTTCTGGGCATCACAATTCAAAAAATATGTGGAGAAACTGGATCATGTCCAAAAGAGGGCAACTAAGATGGTGAAGGGTCTGGAAACCATGCCCTATGAGGAATGCCTTAGGGAGCTGGGGATGTTTAGCCTGGAGAAGAGAAGGTTAAGAGGTGATATGATAGCCCTGTTTAAATATTTGAAGGGATGCCATATTGAGGAGGGAGCAAGCTTGTTTTCTGCTGCTCCAGAGAACAGGACCCGGAACAATGGATGCAAGCTCCAGGAAAAGAGATTCCACCTCAACATTAGGAGGAACTTCCTGACAGTAAGGGCTGTTCGACAGTGGAACACACTCCCTTGGAGAGTGGTGGAGTCTACTTCCTTAGAGGTATTTAAGCAGAGGCTGGATGGCCATCTGTTGGGGATGCTTTGATGGAGAGTTCCTGCATGGCAGGGGGTTGGACTGGATGGCCCTTGTGGTCTCTTCCAACTCTGTGATTCTATGATTCTATGATTCTATGAAAACCAATCAATCACCGGTCACCAGCAATATTTCATGCCTTAGCCCCATTCCAGAAGACCACTTACCTTAGTGGTCTCTGATACATACAGTATATAATGCTTTGTGGGGTAGTTTGATTACTGAACCAAATCCCCTCTTAGCCATGGAAACCCTCTTGGTGTGCATATTCCTTGCCCAACAAAACCCTGTGAAATTTATGTGGTCACCCAAAGGCATGTATGTGTACACACACAGAGTTTTATCCTCATAACTGAATTTAAATCTGCTATTATTATGTAGTGCATTGTTTTTATCCCTGCTGCTGGTGTTATTTTGTGCTGCTTTATAGTCCTTGTTTTATTATCTTATATTTTATGCTTTTAATTTAGCTGTACACCACCCAGAGAATTTTGGATATTTATTTGTACATTTATTTATTAAATATGAAGGTTTTTTTTAAAAAAAATCCTCCATTAGGAGTTCCATTTCCCTACAAAATTCTTCTATAGCTCAGATTGTCATCCAAACCAATCCATCCTTTGCAGATTCAGCATTGCAATGGCAGCATACCAGAAAACAGAGACCCTTGGAAATGTTTCACAGATTCTTCTGCCTATGATGCAGATTCAGATGCATTACAGACACAAAGGGCCAAATAGTTTCCATGGCTTAGGAAGCACCTGGTATGATCCAAGAGGTCTATTTTGAGAGACAAACTAGCAACTGGATCACTGCACTCAAAATGTAAAGTTCTCAGACTTTAGGGTCTCTATTAGTGCAATATCTTTAGAGCAGCTATTCTCACATTTTGGTCCTCCGAGTGTTTTGGACTTCAACTCCCAGAAGGTCCAGACAGTTTGGCCAACAGTCAGGAGTTCTGGGAGCTGAAATCCAAAACATCTGGAGGACCAAAGTTTGGGAACCACTTCTTTAGAGTAAGTGCTATAGACAGGGCCTGGCAAACTTTCATTGGACTGCAGTTCCCAAGTGTCCTTAAAAAGAGTGCATGCAAAACTGTTACACATTCGTGTCTGGTTCATATCCACAATCCCTACGTATTTTATAGTGTAGGGAATGAGTAGGGATTTTGAAGGTCTTCCAAACAAGACTTAGGAAAACAGACTTCCATTGCTTTTAGCAGCTATCAAGTGGGAGAACATTTGTTGTGTGCCTTCAAATCATGACTAGCTTTACAATGGAGTTTATCACATGGGAGAAATTTCTCTCAATTTCGAAAGAAATGAAAATGAGGTCAGTTCGGAATTGAGTAAATTGACTAGTTCAGCGAATTTACTTGATTGCGTATTGACATTGCATTGCGTTCAAAACTGACCGAAATTGCCTCCCAGTGCCTGAAATTGTGTGTGATAGTTTCTCACGCAATCACATGAAACCCCATGACTGCGTTCAGAAGGACTTCCCTTTGCCAGAAAATGTGTGTGATCAGCTTTCATGCAATCGCGCAAAACCCCATGATTGCATTCAGATTGCCATTGGATTATAGTTCCAATTCTCTTCGTGTGATAAACTCCATGGTGTCTACACTGTAGAAATAATGCCACTTGACACCACTTTAAGTGCTGTGGCTCCATCCTATGGAATCTTGGGGTTTATGGTTTTACAAAGTCTTTGGTCTTCTCTACAAAAGAGTGGTGATGCCTCACAAAAACGTAGAATCCCCAACAAACCTGCAATCAGGATTTCTTGGCAAGATTTATTCAGAGCAGGTTTGCAGAGAAAGAGTAGCATACCTAAGGTCATCCTGTGGGTTTCAGTGGCTGAGCAGGAATTGAACGCTGGTCACTGATTCCTATTCCAACACTCAAACCACAACACCACACTGGTTATCATACTGATTTGTATAGGATGATCTATCTCATTCCTTTCTCATTTTACTCACATCAAATTTAGTATTTTCCAAGAGTTATTTACAAACTAGATGATTTCTTTTTTGTTTCCCTGAGGATACAATTAATACTTCCAGCGCAGCAGGAGCAGCAAAAACACTCAAAGCTTATGGTCCATATATAGACAACAAATGGTGTTGTCATTGTGATTATTGTTATAGTGTGTCCATGGGTAAATAATAAGTAGAAGGAAAAATTGAAAATGGGAATTATTTTTGATATGAACCTATCAATTGATGCAAAGTACAATTCTTACAGTCAACCCATTTCTTTCATAAGAAAGGCTGTCCCTTTGTGCACAGGCCAAATAAAGCTACCTCTCCACAATCCATTCATGCAAACACCACTATTGTCTCACAGTCTTAAATTTAGGATTGTGAACCCACTCCTGTCCTAGTGTCTAGACTAGTGATTTCCAAACTCTGGCCTTCCACATGTTTTGGACTTCAGTTCCCAGAATTCCAAGATAGCTGAATTTTCTGGGAGCTACAGATTAAAAAAAAAACCCTATAGGACAAAAGTTTGGAAATTATTGGTCTTGACTATAGATGGGAATCAGGAGGCCTTCCAGATATTGCTGAACTGCAGCTCTCAGAATTCGTCACAATCTGTTTTGCTAATAAGGCTGCTGGGAGTTGCAGCCCAACAATGTCTAGAAAGCTGCAAACGTATTTCTGAGCAGACATGCAATGGACTGCACTGGCTATTAATTTACTAGGTCTTCATTGTGAATGAAAAATTGGCTCTAGGGTTTAGTTTGAACTTCCATCAGGCTATCCAAAGTACTCAATCCTGTCCCCCAAATCAATGTAGCAACTTGAGTAGCCCTTTTAAAGTTTAGCCTGAAACTTGTAGCAGTTTCACTGATCCACCGCCATTGAAAGGTAACAAAAAAAGATGCATCATTTTAATAATGTTTGGAAACATTGCCGAGACACCAAATAAATTCAGATTATTCATTCTAAAAGAGGAAAATATTTCCAGGAGGCTCATGAGAAGAAAAGTTAGATACAACTGGGATAAGATTTTGATTGTTATGGTTTTTTAAAAGTCTGAGTTAGTTATACAGTGTACCAGTCAAAATGGGAATCTGCTGCATTAGAATTTGTCATGGGAAAGAACCACTTTTGACACTCATGGGGATATAATACGCAGTTCCTGGGGAACCACATCACCAATTAGTGTTAATTAATATCTCATTATTGTGAATGTGTTGCTATAATTCTTTCTTATGTCGCTTATCATGTTGAAATGCTTTTGATTCATAGGAAATGTAATGGAGAGCTGCTTAGTAATTAGTCAACAGGGCTTGAATGCTATTGTTTTACTCCAGTACCCATGCAAAGTGGATTTATCCTTGGGCTGCATCCACACTGTAGGAATAATTTGGTTTGACACTACTTTAAGTGCCATGGCCCAATGCTATGGAATTCTGGGTATTGTGGTTTGTGGTGGAACCAAAGCTCTATTTCTCTGTAAAAGTAGATTAGTTGTGGAGGGCTATTCTGTTACTATCATAATCAGTTTTATTCCAATTTTGAAATAAAGCTAAAACCTATTCCCAGTTGCTAGTCCATATGAGAGTAGACCCATTGAATTAATGGGATTTGTATAAGTATGGATTCATCATTTAGCAACTGATTCAATAGGAAGGAATTGGCATAGTATTCTGAGTGTTGGACTATGACTCTGGAGAGGAGGGTTCGAATCCCCACTTGGCCATGGAAGCCCACTGGGTGACCTTAGGCAAGTCACATGCTCTCAGCTTCAGGGGAAGACAGTGACAAACCTCCTCTGAACAAATCTTGGCAAGAAAACTTGATGATAGGTTTGTCTTAGGGTCCTCATAAGTTGGAAAAAGGAACACAACAATAACAACAACAACAGTTGGTTTGATTGCTTGCCTCTAGTTGGAGATGGCAAGTGAAATGGGGGCCAAATCATCTGCAAGTTTCTTTCTTGCAGTCTATGTGGTTGCAGTTATTTCCATATTATAGTCACTACAGCAGTTACAATCTGGAGGCTTTATATGACCCACATTTCCTTGCTTTTGGGATTATAGTTCCAACCATAACTTCTTCCTTTAAATCAAAGGATTTTCATATTTTCATAGTTTTGCATCATTTCCTGTCACTATTTTAAGAGGGTTTGCAGAGGAAAATCGAGGTATATAGGGGACTACAGGGTTTATGGGTTCTTCTAGGCAACAGTATTTTCATGGGATTTCATGCATGGGGGGGGTGTTAAGTGCTTTTGGGGCCAATGTTGCCCACTTACTGAATTCTTTTGAAAAATGGAGGATTATCAGAAGGCTTTGGGAGCAGTCTGGTGAGCAGGGGTTGAAGAAACAAAAGTTGAGTTCAAGCGCCCCATTTAGCCCACATGCTTTAAGATGCCATGGAACATTTTTAAACAGGGACATCCTGAAAATTACTTGAAATATCCAGAGTCTCTTACAGAATTATGCAAAGCCTCTGAAAAATCTTAAGTCAGTCTTCCTGATGAAAATTCTAACATCCTTTGTTTGTAAGAAAATAATAACAAATTCTCAATCTGGATAAACTGATACTCTAAGAAGATTTTTTTTATATAATGGATTCAGACTAATATCCTTCATGAAAAGTTTTTCACTGTGTCTAAGGAATATCTACAGCAAATAACCCAAACCTACTCATTCCAGATATCCAATCTTTTATATATCATCCTAAGATTTATGAGCTTATTGTAACATGTATAAGGTTCTATTTTCTATAAATTGATTAAACTAAGGCTGCAAATACTTTACTCCTAATGCGCCAAATTTTGATTTGTGGATCACAAATATCTGCTTACCATGTATGAATTCAATCTGTTGTGCTGGTACATCATGTTCAAATTTGCTACAAATAAATATATTGTTGTCAAATGCACATAGGCTTCAATTTACATCTGTTGAAAGCCTTTTGGCCCAGCATTTCTTTTCAAATACAGGCAACTCTCCCTGCAAGTTAGAATAAAACCAGATGGACATCCATTTAAGCCTCATGAATACTCATTTTAATTCTGCCACTCTTGTCTCTGCAGCTTGCAGGGGGCTATAAACACTGCAAAAAGTTTCCGATGGCCCTAGGGGCTGTTAGGGGTATTTGGGGCTGCTGCTGTTGGAAAACACTACATTTTGCTGCTTACCCACATTGTTCAATCGAATGTGTGTGTGGTTCCTGAAATTCCAATGAGACAAATGGTTCCTTTGACCATCCATGCAATGATAGCTCCATGTGCAACAGTTACACTTGTGGAACTCTACTTACACAAATTTGAACAGATCTTGTAGCACCTTTGAGACTAACTCAAAGAAAGAAGTTGGCAGCATGAGCTTTCGTAGACTAAAGTCTAATTCCTGAGATGCATATGCAATCCCAGTGACCCAAATGGTTCCTTTGACCATCCACACAAGGACTGCTTCATGTGCAACAGTGCATCAATGTGCATCAAACCAAGGAAGTAGACTTTAGTCTATGAAAGCGCATGCTGCCAACTTTTTTCTTTCTTTTAGTTAGTCTCAAAGGTGCTACAAGATCTCTCTACATATTGATTGTATAGATTATCATGGCTATATAATTTTGAATTCTGCCACAAAGGTGAACAGAATCTGTAGGTTATACAATGGCCACAACATAAAAGAACATCAAGAAAATGCTAGCTTTAGGTTTTTGTGCCTAAAATTAGCATTTTCACACAGAAAACAGCACATTGCATGAAAAATGCAATGACTGAGATCCTGCACTGGATGCATAATTTATAACGTCACAGTTATGCTGTATCTCCCAGCCCTCCCCAGAACCCACCTTCAAAGCCATGCAGTTGGACTGAACTGAAGAACTGAGCATACTGGTGATTGGAGCACTGAAAGCCAATATATCCAGTCTCCTTCTGCCATTGAGACATGATGTGATAAAGAGAAACAGGGAACCTGTAGGGTGAAATCATAATTATTCATTGCACTATGGTTCACTGATGAGAGAGGGGTGGATTTGTAGTTCGGTGTGGCACTAAAGCTGTCTGACAGAGAAGGCAAACTGTCTCACAAAACTACAAATCCCAGAATCACATAGCAGTAAGAAATGGGAATTAAAGCAGCATCAAAGCACATTATTTCTGGAAGTTAAAGTGGTGTCAAACTACAAATCCCAGGATTCTGTAGGATGAAGTCATGACAGTTAAAGTGGTGTCAAACTGCACCAAATCTACAGTGTAGATGCCTCCAAAGTCTACAAAAGTATTTGCTACAATGTCTTTTGCTCAAATAGTCTCAAAGGTGCTGCAAGATTCTTTTGCATAGGAAGAACATTGTGATAGCAAGGCCTGAGTGAGAGTAGAGTGGGCTGCCTTGGAGGGTGGTGGACTCTTCTTCTTTGGAGGTCTTTCAACAGAGACTGTGCAGCCAGCTTCCCCAGGAGCAATAGTAGCAGTTTGTAGCACTGGCTGGGGTTTGGACTAAATAACCCTTGCAGTCCCCTCCATCTCTTGTATTTTGTGATTCTTAAATTCTCACCCTCCAGTAGCGATTATGTCTTGGATTCACTTCTTTCCAATCGGCTTAGTTTTTCTTTTCTTTTGAGCAATCTCTGCATTCCATGACCTGAGCACTTCTGGAAACTTGCATTGTCCCCCTGACTTTTATTGCCTGTCTCAGCCAGTAACAATGGAGCCTTGGGGTTCAAGTCTTTCTCTCTTCATGTCACACAGAGATGCAGTGAAGCAGGTCATGGCAGACTTTGTTCCTCACTCATGTTCCCAGATTCCACCATTATGCTTTGACTTGTTCTCTCCAGAGGCAGCTGCCTTGAATGTCTTGAGGTCTCTAACCCAATTGACAAGGAAACTTCTTTTGTTTTCTAGGTCTCTAGCCTGTTGCAAACTTATATACTTTTCTACTGCTGAAACAAAGGATATATTCTAACAACAGCAGGCAAATGTCCTGAATAAGACAAGGTTCAATGCATGATGAACCTTGCATTGTGCATTAAAGAGGGAGAGGAGCCAGGATGGCTCCTTTGCTGTTTTCTTTTACAACAGAGATGAACCTGAGGTCCGTATGCCCACCAACGTTTCACACATGAAAACCGGACATGTGTGGCCAAGCAACATCAGAGTGTGGTCAAGTGGGCAAAGGGTACGAAGGTTGAAGAACATACAAGCTGGGAGAGGCTGCAGCAGTTTGTTTTTGCCTGAGCCTACAGGGAAGGGCAGGATTCCAACCCCTCCTGTGTCCTCTCCCCTCAGCAGCATTCATTTAGTACAAATAAGTCAATCTGAAGCAATTGAAATAATCTAGAGACAAGAGGTACGGTAAGTGGGAAAAGGGGAGAGAAACCAGGACTCTTTAAAAGCAGCTGAAAATGCTGTAAAGACGGATCTCTTATGGCAGGCCTTTCCTGAATAGTTCCTCCAGCCACTAGAAGAAATCCAGCTGTTGAACCCCAACCACACTTTAGTCACAGTCTATTGTTTGTTGTATAAATTTTTTAAGTATGCCTTAATTCTTACATTGTTCAATAGTATTTTTAGAGGGGAGGGGTTGAAGGTTTTGGACAGTATGGTTTTTAATCTTTTTAAGCCGCCCCAATTGCATCTTGTAGAGGGGCAAGATATAAATAAATTGTATTATTATTATTATTATTATTATTATTAAGTGGGACAGCAGATGGTTAATTGGAGCTGTTTCTGTTAAACTTGGACAGTCAAGGGGGATGGTTTTAGAGGCTATGCATACCCCTCTCTATACCCTCCTTTCACTGTGCCTAAAGCATACCAGAGGAACTAACCCCTACAAGGGTGCAAGATGTATCTGAACTCAAGGGAGTGGCCCCTGGGCACACAGAATTCTCTTCTTCTGTTTCTATTGGTTTGTGTGTAATGGCTCACAATGCCTGATCCCAATGTTTTAAAATGCATTGTCGCTGCATCTGCCAGGTTTCTCTGCATTTACACCAACAAAACTTCCCTGGTTTCAAACCAAATTCTCCCAGTTGTGTCTCTGTGTCTTTTAAAGGTTATTGCTCTCCCTTTCAAGCTTTATCTCTGTCTAATGGAATCCAGTTGTGGGTGGGGGAGAGGTTCATAAACATTAAACAGACATCATCTCAGCTCCTTAAATGATCTTCTTGCCAATGCTTTAAATAAATTAACCATTTATTAGTATAGGCCTCTGAGTATGATCAGTCAGGAATTAATGCCTCAGATGGGATGGCTGTTTTTGTTTTTAATTACTAAAAGCACATAATCAATGCTGTAATTGTTTCCCCCCATTCACCCCAGGGCAACAAAGAACCAGCATATGGGAGTCTTTGAGTCTACCTCCTTACTATGTTCTAAACATTATGAACTTTGTTTTTCTGTTGTATGTGTTCTGACATGTATGCATTTTGCTAAGGCTATGCCTATGGAAGGTGTGCAGCTACAGGGGACACTAAATGACGGTATTATTCCACAAATAAGAATTCTTCCACACATACCCCCATGAAATTTTCCTTCAGTTCCTAAATTTCTAGCATTGAAGTAACTTAAAATTTCAGTAGACGAAGGGATCTTGTCTACTTTGAGCTTTGAGACTAAGGGCTGAATCAGATTGCCTTGAAGTGGCGGCTTCAAGTGGCCCCAGAGAAAGCTGGATTGGGACTGCGGCAACTGCATGATGAGGCCCCAATCCAGCTTTTTGTCAGCCCAAAAAGAGGTGGCAAAATGCTGTTCTTTTTGAGCTGGCAAAAATCCATCTTTTCCACCCCTGCCGTGGTTTTGTGGCATTCTGCGACGTGCAGCATGTAAATGCCATGCCACCTAAGCACTGCAAAACTGCTTACCACATGGGCAGCATGATGCCGGCTTGGGGATGGCGTCAGAGTGGGCAGCATCTAAATGTCACACTGCAATGCCGTCCCCAAGCCAGCTCAAAGGGCTGTCTCACCGCTAAGTGAGCAAAAGACGTAGCCTAAGCTTTTGTAAGCTTGGTCCACATTCTCAGATGCATAGAGTGAACTGTTGCCCAGGAAGGACGTAGTCAGACTTTATGAATACCCTTAGAATTGCAAATGTTTTGGGTTTGGTGATGAAGTGACAATTTCAGCTATAGCAAGGGTGGTTGTGGGACAAAGGCATGAGGAAAGATGTTGCAGGAGGAAAGACTGGAAAGAGAAACAGCTGAATTAGAATATACCACCAAACTCCCAACCATCCACAGTGGATTGAACAGAAACAATGGCTTCCTGGCACACTACTCATATTATAACACCCCAGCTTCACAAGGGCAGTCTTAACCAGTTCATCAGATCACCTTTCTGGTTCCCAGTCTGCACACACTACATTTCAAAACTCTTTTCACCATTCATATGGACATCCATCCACCCTGGCCTTAGACAATATCTTTCCTCCTGACTTTATCCTTCCACAACCAAACTTAAAACTGAACTTGTCACCTCATCACCATTCCCCCATGTTCTGCATTTCTATGGCTGTTCATAGAACCTGTTTATAAGAATCCTTCCTGGGCACCAATTCTCTCCATTCATCTGAAGAAGATAGACAAAACCTACAGAAGCTTATGCTACAACTTCTTTTGCACAGTCTCAAATGTGCTACAAGATCCCTTTCCATACCAATATTCCAGACTGACACAACTTTGTCATGAATTAAACCCCTTTAAAAATTTCAGTTGAGTATTTAGAAATACAGTTTAGGCATCCAAAGGAAAGGGGCAGACCAAGTGACCAAAGGAATGTGAATGCTGAAACTGAAGTTGGCTATATGTGTGTGTGTGTGTTCCCCACCTTTACAATGTTCAGAGAAGATGCAGCCACAGATGCTGGCGAAACATCAGAAAGGAACACTTCTAGAACATGGCCACATAGCCCAAAAGCTCCACAAAAAACTATGGATGCCGGCCTTGAAAGCCTTCGACTCCACAGTGTTGAGGTGGGGAATATATATATATATATCCAACTTCAGTTTCAGTGTTCATCTTCATAAGACCTTGTAGTTTCCTTGGGGCTGCAAGGAGATGTCCAATATTGTGTGTGTGTGTGTGTGTGTGTGTGTGTAAGTAAATCAAATGTTAGTAACTCTAGAATAGATGTCTGTCTTTTTGATAACATTGTTCACAGACTGCTTACAGAGTGCTGTTTGCTTCTTTTAGACCAACTCCTTCTGGTCAGATAATAAACAGTTAAAAATAAGAACCAAACCAAAATGCTAAAGATTTTGAATCAGTTTATGCCTTTTCAAGGATAGAGATAAATGAGAACACCTCTCTTTTTCTTTTGTCCTTTCTCTCTCTCTCTCTCTTTTTTCTTTTTTTGCCTTTTTGCACTCACACACAGTCTTGTTGCAGCTTTGGTTTTTTCAATGACACTATCCATTCCAAAATATAGTCAAGGAAGAAGTGTTGAAGAATTGATTGCCTTCTTGAGACCACTGTGTATCTTTGAAATATTCTGCCACATTGATGTGTTCCGATCAAAGGATACATGCCTAGACAACATTTAATGGATATTAAATGAGAAGGTTTTTTTTTTTCCTGTTTCATAAACTTAAATTTGAAAAAGTAAAGCCAGGAAAGAAAAGAACAAAGTACAGAATTGCTATCTTGAACAGCTAATCCTTAAGGGACATGGTTTTATCTCTTGGAAGGGGGTGGGATAAGTATTTCTCTACCTTCATCTGAACTTCTGAGAAGATAAGCATAAAAATCTGAAGATAGGTTTGAATGGGAATAATTGAAGAGGCAGTTGTACATTCAGGGCTTGGAGTTGGTAGATCTGAAAGGCCATCTCATCTCATAAGCCTGTCTGAAATTTGATATCTCCACAGGAGACCCTGATCCTGTCTACATGGGCCAAAGGGGAGGGACAGGCCTTTTTGCCCATGTAGGCAGGATCAGGGTCTCCTGTGAAGACAAGCTTATATGAGACAAGATGGCCTTTCAGATCTACCAGCTCCAAGCCCCAAATGTACAACTGCGTCTGCTATTCCTATCCAAGCCTATCTTCAGAATTTTATGCTTAAAATTCTTTTGTTCCAAAATCCTGTTATTCCATGGGGAAAGCACCAAGTCTTTGTTACACTGTGTGGAAATGTTAAGTATCCAAACAGAACAATGTCCAGAAAGAGCAATGCTTGAATGTGGGTACTTAACATTCCCACACAGTGTAACAAAGACTTGATGGTTTTCCCACTGGCGGGGAGGGGGGGGGTAGAATAACCAGTAAACCTTTTTAACCTTTATTTAGTGCCATCCAGGTCTCCTACATGTCTTCGGGCCAGTGTGCCTTTCCCAGGTGAAATTTTCTAGTGTTGACCTCTTAAAACATATCTAATGCTAGACAGAATCTCATATTCAGAGTGAGGAGTGTAGGGTATGCTAACAGTCCTGCTGGCCCACCCATCCCATCTGCCCAACTGCAGGTGACCCATTGTGATGTCAGAACAAGGTGCTCAAGGCCAGGATACTCTGGGATGCCCCAGAGTATCCTGACCTGTGCAGATAGGATCCCTGTTGCATGTCCCTAAAACCTTGTGATGATAGGTAGATGTGGCCATGTGCCACATGTGTTCCAATTTTCATCTGTGCAATGTTGGAAAGTATGGGCTGATGCCATCTATTTAGATGCCATCTATTTAGAGCAGACAACTAAAATGGCATTGTTCTATGTGATATTTGAAACTTCTCTGTCTGTTTTAAATGTGTGTGTGTGTGTGTGTGTATAGACTATTTTTGGTTATCTCTTTAAAAAATTATCTCTGTGTTGTTTAAAATAGTTCTGCCTTTTGCCAATTATCTGGGGACTGATATCATATGGCAGGTGATATAGAAATGGTTTAAGTAAATAAATAAATCTGTGAAAAGTAAACAATGGATTGGGAGAGCCATTCAGTTCAGCTCTCTTTCATGGGTCTAGAACTTTTTGTAAAATTTGCCAAAAATCCAGAACTCCCCACCATGAAGTCTGCAAAATGCTCCATAACATGTCCTAGAAACGGGACACTCCTACTGCACAGCTCATTTCTGAAAGTCTCCAGAGCATTATTGGAATGGAATGGTAGTTCAGTCACTGGTATTCAAGCCCCATTGGCTTGAATGGCAGCACATGCCCATGGGCATCTATTTGCTGCCTATGAACAGGCAAGGAACATGGATTCAAAGTCCATGAAAATGGAGGGGGAACTGTAATCATAATTTTCCCAAATTCCTAGTGTCTAGACAACCGAAATTTACTAACATCATTTGACTGGCATTCTGTTAGTGACATACACATGTGAGTGTATCATGTGTCTTTTGTGTTTTTGTTGTTATAAAGGTTCCACTTTCTGCAGTGACCAAAGCCTGCCTCCAGAGTCATTCCATGGTTGATGCAGAGTGTGGAGGTTTGGAATTGGCTATAGCAGGACAATGATATCTGCCAAGAGCCCTGGATATCTTAGCAGCATATATTATTTATTGGTCTGCATCTAGCTATGGAGCATAGCTAGACTCTGCTCTGAATTTCTTCTCCTGGTGCTTCATGAAAGGGCCATTCACGGGGGCTATCACAGCAGAATAATGAGTTCTGAGGGTGGTCAGAAGCAAGCTATAGTAGAGTTCCACCCATAGAACTCTTATGGTACCCAGGGCAACATAGGATCCTGGTCTTGGTCTGTCAAGAAAGGTGAATGTCAAGGAATCTCACAGATCTCTTGGTAAGGAGGCTGTGGGAGTTTCCTGGTGGGTAAAATATTCTCTTCATGAGACAAAGGCAAATATGAAATGGGACCAGCTATCTAGCCTGACAGAAAAGCTTAAGTATCTTAAAAGGAAAAGGCAGCCTGTGGGACCACAGAAATTGATGGACTACAGTTCTTGAAGTTCTTCATTGGCCATATCCGGTGCTGCTCCTCAGAACCAATATATATATGCTTCTCAGAACCGACACCACTGTCTTAGGACTTCCAAACACATCTGCATATGATTGAGTCTTTTGACCCAAATCCAGTTGCCTCCAGTTAGAGTAAGCTGATCAAATTAAAGGAAACTTGGTAAATCAACAATTGTGTAAGTTTCCTTGATTCTTGATTCAATATGCTTACTGGAGCTGGGACTAACAGTTGGACATAGGTCCTTATCATTTAGGTGAACCATCAACTAATTTCAGTGTCAGATCTGCATGCATCTCCCTTTCTCTGGATTGTTCTGCACTGTGTGTGTAGATATAAAGGGAGACAGAAAGACAGGCTGAGGCCCTACACTGTGCTTAGGAGGTGTAAATGCACACTCCTTTCATTACATGGTGGTTGTGCTATACCCCACTTCTGATGAATACTGACATTGTGCAACTAATGTGTATCTTCCAAGATGTGTGTGTTTGTGCCTTCAAGTCACCTTCTGATTTATGGCAACCCCATATGTTTGCTTATTATTCCATATCATTATGGGGAGGGTGCAACAGATGTTTCTGCTATCCCTGTGAAGAATGTGGTAGACTGAAGACACTGATAAATAGTTGCACATTGTCCAAGAATGCACAAGTGGAATCCAATTGATAAATCCCAACTAGAGACACTGACTCGACTATTAAATGGTGAATCAGCACATAGGTAAATCAAAATCCTTCAATGGTTCTACTCTAGTCAGGCCTAAAAATCAGACTTAGGGCCATGTGAGATGTTGACAGGTGTGGATGTCCCTATATTCAACCATGAATTTAATATGACCATTGCATAACAGCTCAAAAAGATACAACCATGTGGTGCAAGGCAATGGAATCCAAAAGGATTTAGACCAGAGACATCCACCTAATGAAGCCAACTCTCTTTTCTTACTTCTGGTAAAAATATCAGAGAGAAGAAAGAGGGAAGAAGGTAGGCAGAAAGTGTAGTTGGACACAACAAACTGAGGGTGAGCTGTCTTAGGAAGAGGTGGAGATTTCTGAAAGGGGTGGTCAGTGAAGCTTTGGAAGACAGATGCTGTAGATCAAAGAATTGCTTGTATTGACTCAAATGAACCAGTTTTGGCTTTAGGTGTTTGTTTTATAATAATGGCACAAAAAGAACATGGTAAGAAAACAAACTGAGAAGCCATAAGTTCAACATGGATGATAGCTAAGGGGGAAAATGTCTCATGCAACTTGCAATCCTAGCTGCTGCTCAGATGGTGGGGAGGGAGAGTGGGAGGGAAAAGGTTGTGTGCTTCATCTCTTTGTCTGGGAAGAAAATAAGTGTTAGCAATGCAGAAAAGCCTCTGGATCAATATCAACACAGAGAATTGTTGCTGCTGCAGTGCCATTTATTTATCCCTGCTCAGCGGAGTCCTGCTTTAAAACATCAGGAGACAAAACTCTCTAACAAGGCTCGAGTAAACAGCGCTGAGCCTGACAAGAGCGTGTCAGAGAGCAAATGGTGAAAAAATATGCTGGCAGTGGAATATTTTTACATGTAAAGCAAACCCTGCTCTAAATAACTGGGGTTCTCTCCTTGCAGTAGCTAATCTGCAATGTGTGGAGCAAACACAAAAGAATGAGCTATTTGAGGCATACCTTATTGGCTCATTAATTCTGTTCATGCTGAGAGGCACAGAGGAGATCAAGCCACTTTTTGCCATGCATTGTTGTCTTGGGCTTGCTTGTTAAATGGCTACAAGCTCGTTTTGTCCATGATGGCCCATTAAAAAAGCACACCAGGTTTACGCATAGGCCAAATGCCCAAAGTCCCATAAAAGTTCAATATTTAAGGGGCCTTTGAACAATCTGGAGACCTGAGCCCTGTCCTCAAGGGTCAGGATCCTGTTAGTGTCTTATGCATGTGTACATACATCTGGACATTGGGTGGGTCTACACTTGCCAGAAAACTCCAATATTCCTCCAGAATATTCCAGCCTTGAACCTTTGCACCTTGAATAAAGCAGTAGTATTTTCAGTTACGTACTTAGAAGGGGAAAATTGGAAAGTTGTTGACAGTGGAATTTCTGTTGCATTTTCATCTATTTTGTATCCTTTAGTTAGGTGCAACCAATTCTACTGAGCAGCACAGACGAAACATTCCAACAGTCAAGTCCTTTGCCAGCATCTCATTAGATATATACAACTTTTGGGACAGCACATATCAGTTAAATTTGACTACACTATATTGGGACATAAATTGCAGTCGTGTTAACAATATTCAATTATAGTTGGCTCCATATAACCCAGAAAGTGGATGGACCTTCTCAGACAATGTGTGTCCATCTGCCCCATCATCATCATCATCATCATCATCATCATCATCATCTTGTGTAAGATTGGCCTTAAATGATGAAACATCTAAATGGGCTCCATCACACAATCCTGGAGGCATCTTTCTGTCTGTAGAATATTAGCTTAGATAGAGAAACACCAATGAAAAATTCTGAAGCAATAAATGGAACATGGGAAAGCAACTTTTCTGAGCCTTCTTTTCTCTCCATGGCGACACCATCTGGCCTGGGGCTAGGAGGGATTGAAGGAGAGGCCTAGCTACACCATCGGATCTGGCGTCAAGTTGAAGTGCCCTGCCTCCATGACAACACCATCTGGCCAAGGAGGAAGAGAAAGCGCAGGCCAAACTCCATCAGGCCTGTGCTAAATTATAAGGCAGAGCCCTCCTTCCATGCCATCTGCCTTGGTCCAGGCGTCGGAGGGAGAGAAGAAATGCTGGACCTGATCCCCTTCCCCACCACCATTCCCTTCTCCTTTTGTGTCGTGTCTTCTTACAATGTAAGCCTCAGGGCAGGGAACCGTCTCATTAAAATAATAATTGTAAGCCACTTTGATAGCTTTTAGGGCTGAAGAGCAGGAAATAAATAAATAAATAAATACTCCTCAAATGCCCACCAGAATAGAAAAGTCTTTGTTTGTCTGCAAAAAGAATGTAGGAAATTCCAGAACGTGGGAGCAGCCACTGAAGCCCTCTCCTGATTCCCACCAGATGTTGGTGAGGTTGGTGAGACCAAGAGAAAAACCTCTCCAGGAGATCTCAGAACATGGTTTGGTTTATAAGGGAGAATATTCAATTATAGTTGGCTCCATAAAACTCAGAAAGTGGCACTGATGCATTTTCTCAGCCAATGTGTGTCCATCTAACTTTGCTGAAGTAATTTCTGTATGGTAGCAGACATCCATTTCAATTTCAATGTGGAAAGCTGTATTCATTTCAAGATGGCAAAACAAAAGCTGCACATAAGGACCATTATGAATACAGATGTGCATAGCACATGGAGATACATTCTCCATGCACATTTGATTGTCTATTTGGTTACACACTTCATTCTGGGTTCACTTACAAAATGCTGCCATTTAACACAGGGGTTGTTTAGCACAAGTAATACCTAATTCTACTTGCACAGACTTGTGCGACACAACACCAGTGAGGGATCTTGACCCTTTTCTGCATCAGCTTCATTGTTTGTTTGTTCCTTTTTGTTAGCTGTATCTGATTTGTGTATAACTTGACAAAAGCATTGCTTTAAAAAAACCACACATGTTTTTATTAAAACACACAAAATGTACAAATAACAAAAAAGAAAAAGGAAAAATAACAAAAAATGCATGTATGCATGTGTCTTGTTTTTGTTCTATAGGATAATTCTTAACTGACCTAAGTTTCCTTAAACCCTAAAACTTGGCAAAATAAACATTTATTCCAATGAAAGAGCTCTTGTGTTATTCTGTTTCCAGGCTCTTTGAGCATTTCAAAAATTTGTTAGACAAAAAATTCAGTCGAGGGCATTTAGTGACAGTGTCGGGAAGACTTTTTCTCTTTCTGACTTAAAGGAGATGGGATCTAAGCAACATCTAAGGACTGTTGTACACAATGTGAAGAGCCTTTCTCTGTTTCACAAAGGCTGCTGTTAAAGTGGAACTGAAATTGCAACTGCTCACTGTTCTTGTCATCGGCTGCGGCTAAGTGTAGGCCATTACCTGACCCCTTGGTGCAGTCTGCCCTTTCCACTCACACAGACAATTGGGTAGGCAAGCTGAGCAAAAACTGGTTTTTATGGCTCCCTTGCTCCCTTCAACAAGCAATGTGTGCTGCTAACATACAGTATTTAGGAAGCAATGTTCCTTTGGATGCTCAAGTCTTTTTTCTTTCAAAAAAAGTGACTCATGGGTAGGGATGTGAACATCCACCTGTTTCATTTGCATTGTATTTCCCAGAGTATATCTGCACCACACATAAATACAGCTTTTTGTGGGTTTTTCGGGCTATGTGGCCATGTTCTAGAAGCGTCTATTCCTGATGTTTCACCAGCATCTGTGGCTGTCATCCTCAGAGAAACGTCAGGAATAAACTCTTCTAGAACATAGCCACATAGGCCAAAAAACCCACAAAAAACCTATGAATGCCGGCAATGAAAGCCTTTGACTTCATAAATAAAGCAGTTGGATAGCCTTTTAATTACTGTGGCTCCCTCTTATGACATCTTGGGATTTGTAGCTTTGGTGAGGTCTTTAGGCATTCCAGTCCATTTCTTGCACTACAGCTCATAATCACCATTCATGGGTGGGTTGTGAAAGAGGGGCTGAGTTGGCATATTGTTGTTGTTGATGTTGTTGTTGTTGTTGAAACCTGCCTAGATAAGTTGGTGGTCAAGCTGTCTCAGCTTTGCCCCTTGGGTACTCAGTGAATGCCAACTTGCTTAGATAGCTTGACATCATCAATAAAGAGTCCATCTTTCTTACAAGGAAACAAATCTACCCTTGCTGAGCACCCTTTAGCAGCGTTGCCATTGTGTATTCTTGCAGGGGGTTCAACTAGATGAGTCATGTAGTGCCTTCCAACTCTAAAATTCTATTATTCTGTTTGTACATGCTTACACACATGTTACTGGGACAAAGGAATCTTGGATTGCCATCCTGTGCCACCCCTGCCTTGACTAGTCTGCCAAGCATTTAAAGAAGTTTGCCTTTGACTAATGCACAACGTTTTCTTTCCAATCTATCAAAGACTGTAGAAGAAGTTGACTTTGGAATGGAAAAATAATTGATAGCATTTTAGATCACATTCATTTCCCTTCTCTCATGCAGTGATTCTTAAAAACAGATTTTGGTGTTTTTTCTCTTGGCAATTTATACTTATTTGTTCTCCCAGATCAGTTTTCTCACAAAAGATGCAAAAGCAATGAGGGTGATCACAGAACTATATGTTGAACACATGAACAAATTTATTGTAAGACTGGTGAACATATGATGGTTAAATATCGCTCATGTGCTTTATGTACAGTTCCACACATGTTTTCTGCATGTTTCATCAAGTTTCACCCTATTTCAGGGTTGTGACATCCACAAGAAGTTGTATTTTAGTTTATTTCTGCTTCGAACCAAGTTTTGCTTGGAGCGTGCTTCTTGTTTTAAAGCAGCTTACACATCTAAGGAGCTTCTGGGAGTGTAAAGGTTCTTTAAAAGAAGATGTCTGCTTATCATGGCCTAAGGACACAAATGAACTGGACAGTGGCTGAGCACTAGAATTCAAAAAGGATGTTGACAAGCTGGAGTGTGTCCAGAGGAGGGCCATCAAAATGGCGAATGGTCTGGGAACCATGCCTTATGAGGAGACACTTAGGGAGCTGGGTATGTTTAGCTTGGAAAAGAAACGGTTAAGAGGTGATATGATAGCCCTGTTTAAGTATTTGAAGGGGTATCATACTGAATATCAAGCAAGCTTGTTTTCTGCTGCTCCAGAGACTAGGTGACTTATTGCACAGTAGGCTTCCATGGTTAATCGTGCCTTTGATCCCTGTTTTCCAGTGTTATAGTCCAGCACTCAAACTGCTACACCACACTGGCTCACAGCCACCTTCAAATCAACTCTGACTTATGGTGGCCCAAGGTACCTTAACTACCATGAATGGTCAAGCATGCTGAGAAAACTACTTGCTCAAGAAAGCATATTGCTGAAAACAGCATCGATTTCTCTGAATTCCATCTTCTTCCCTCACCAGCATTTCTTACTTCAGCATCATGGTGCAAGAGATGCACTTTATAACTCCTAGTGACAGGCGCGTTATTGATATCCACCAAAGTGCCTAAGGGGAAAGAGAAAATAAACACTTGATAAAAGTATGATTTAAGATTAATAGTTGTCTTGTGAAGATCCATGATAAAACATCCTATAAAGAGATTACTTGCCTGCAGTACCGAAAGGCTCTTGCAGTCACGGCTGAGTGAAGCCGAAAAGAGAGAAGAGAGTCTAATTTCAGACCAGGTTTATCTCAGTCAGCGAATCATCCCTGCCTCAGAAAAAAAAATTGTTAAAGTGGTGCATGACTTCATGTGGAAACATTGTGACCCAGAAGAAATTAACTGGAGGGCCGTGTCAAAATTTAAATTGGATTCTATGACCTAAATCTAATTGTTATTCCCAGTTTGAGATGATCCATTTGATCAATGGGAACTTGGTTTGTTCCCACTGATTCCTTGGCATCTCTTCTAGTTGTGTGGGATTAACAAGTGGATTTCGACCATTATCTTGGATCAAAGTCTGGGATTTCAGAAAATAGACAATTTAGGATATTTTCATGATATTCCATGCATATACAGGAACTACAAAAGATATCATGATATGTGTATCCTAGAAGGAGTGAATAGTTCCTCTTATTTCTCTGTTGTATTTAACAACCAATGGGTATCTGGTCACCATTGAGTATCTTCAACGTACCTAGGTGTACAAGCAATGCTCTGTGCAATTGTAATCCTTATGTTTTCGGGGGTTTCCAATCACACAGCACATTACATATATTTGGTCCACATTTGAAAATGTACATGGGAAAGATGGAATCTGCCATCTCTTGTTTTGTTTTTGTTTTGTTTTTGTTTTTGTTTTGTTTTTGTTTTGTTTTTTTTTTTTTTTTTGTAAAGGGCTTCAGATTTTCTTATTTAGGTTAAAAACTACAGTTCCATTTGTGAGCATCTGAGCTTCTCAATTAAACATCAGCAGCACACAATATCTTGTTGCTGAGGAGTCCTAACCCAGGTACCTCTCATAGAGTACAATTATGAGCCATTTTGGAGACTTGGACTGGGAAAAAAAGATGTAAATTATTAGCAAACAGTAGGCAACACTACACATGATTAGGTTGATGCAGTTCCCTGCTACATCCTTCCCTAGTTTGCTTGCACATACTACATTGTGCACATACTCCATTCCTTTGGCATATATCCACAACCCTTGTATGCAGACATTTATATGTGGAAGAGATGGAGAAAATATGGTGCACATATAGGACTCGTATTATCACACCAGGTGCTCATAATTCTCCAAGGATTAGATGCCCATTCTCCCAGACACTTATATATAATTCCTAAAGGGCCAATCTCCCAGACATTTTGCCCTACAGCAAGGATGAAAACCCCTATCTGGTTGGAGTTAGAGTTGCCAATGTGAAAACTGGAGATCTTTACCTTTAATGGATGCATATCAAAGTCAGAGTAGAGGCAGTTTCAATAGAACTTGCTTGTTACCTGGTTGTGTGACAAGCAGCATTTGCTGAAACTGCCTCTTCCCCATAATCATTAAAAGTACAGAAGCCATCTCCTGTGTTCAGTCTGAGAAGCCTAGAATTTGGCCTGCAGCTTCCAGAAACATCTAGCCAGCAGAGTTTATAGTGAAGAATGTTGGGAGTTGAAATACATCTTGATCTGGAAGGCTGCATAGTTCCCACAGTTGGTGTGTAAGCAAAATGCTTTAGGTGCCATTCATTTCATAAGGGCTTGAACTGTAGATCTTCCATGGAGATTGTAGAATCATAGAGCTGAAAGGGACCACAAGGGTCATTTAGTCCAGCTCCCTGCCATTGATAAATAGACAGTAGACAAATAAAGCACTTCCAAAGGAGAGTGCACCACTCTCTGAAGAAGTCTATTCTAATATGGATGTAGAAAGATTTGAATGAAGTAAGCTACATTTGAATTACTTTTGAAAATTTAAAAAAAAACATTTATAGTCAATACATTCTTCATGATGTTTAGGGATTACCTTTTTCCCCCCATTTGAATTCATTAGCATAAAACAAGCTTCCTCCATTTCCAGCAGAAAACAAGCTCCCTCCCTTTCCCACATGGAATCATTTAAACATGGCTTTCATGTTACTTCTTGACCATCTTTTCTCCAGGCTTCACATCCATCTCCCTAGGATGTCCCTCATATAGACATTTGATCATCTTGGTAACCCTTCTCTGGGCATATTCCAGCTTGTCTTTATCCTTTTTGAATAGTGGTGTCTAGAACTAGACAGAACATTCCGGGTGAGGTCTGACCAAAGCTGAATAGAGTGGTACAAGAGATGATAATCCTTGACTATTTGACATGCTTGGATGAATAATTACATCTGTTTTATAACTTTTGGAAATTTTGGAAAATTTTGGAAAATCAATATTACTCCACTATATTATCCACATATCTGAATGACCCAAGTGTTGCATAGGAATGATTTTGCATAGAAAATGGCTAGGTTTTTTTTTAAGTAAAATAACTGTTTTCTTCACAGACGATGCTCTTTCTGTGTATGAAACAGCTTGTTATGCAAAAGGAAAAAGAAAAAGAAAGCCATATGTTGTTCTATGCACAGTGTTTCCTACACAATACTTTGGGATTTTATAATGGTACAACCCCCTTATCCATGGGGAATATCTTCCCAGACTTACCGTGGAAATGTGAAACCATGCACTTATTCACACTACAAAATAACCCAATGTGGAAACATGGTTATTTCCATAGTGTTCATACTTGCACTGAGTGCCCTGGGTGCCTGACTTATCCCAATATATTTGATACTGGTTTTTTTCCCCACATCTTTTGAAAAGATGTGGATTGCAGGAAATGAGAATGCACTGTCAATTTGATTTGGGGCATTCTGAACATATTCTTCCAAAACAGGAAGGGAGGACTTATGCCAAGAAGGGTGGAACACACACATCCCACCTGATCTTGCCAGTGAAGACACAGGCTCCATAAACGCAGCCGGTATTTCTATCATTGCTTCCATTTCCCTTGGCTTAGCATTGGAAGGCTTATTTATACATTCATACACATTTTGTGTTTGGAATCAAACTACCCATGACAATGGAAGCAGAGTCCTGTCACCAACAGTGAAAGTGGAAGCAGAATGATGAAGATGTGCATCACTTGATAGACATTTTTTAAAAAATCCAAGAAGAATCAAACACGTTGGAAATGGAGGCTCCGTTTTAAATTGATATGACAGCAGTGTGAATGGTCAATAGGGTTCAAATGCCACATAGAGAGATTTGATCATGGTAAACGTAGTGGGAACTTTTATTTGGTATTGCATTTCCATGGAGATTAGGATCTCCTCAGTACAAAAAACATAAGTGTGAATGAGCCCCATGAATGTTATTAAAATTCTTAGAACACCCCTTTAGGCAATTCTAGGTATTCCAGCATTAATCTATGGCCAACGTCCGCCAGAAGCATATCATAGAATCACTCTGGAGGACCTAAAAAGTGCCTAGAGAGAAACCGTGGGTACTCTGAGTACAGTATGGGGGTATTCAAAGGAAACTGTACAAGATGCTCACTATTCTATTAGCTTACTGAGAGGAATGAATTCAGTCTGGAAATGAATAATAATGAATATTCTTCCTATCCCTATCTGGCACTATTTATTTATTGGTTTTATACTCCATCATTTTTCTGCCTTTCTTCCATTGCTCTGGATACTACACTTTTGTGTTGGCTCTTTTGACCATCAAATTGTGTTGGCTCTTTTGACCATCGAATCACACTGTTGACTCATGTAAAACCTGTGGTCTGCTAAGACCACCTGGTTCCTTTTTACATGTACTCCTTTCAGGCCAGGTGTCACTCATTCTAGACTATGCCCTAAATATCCTACAAGATTCCCAAAGAGAAACGGAACAGTGGTTCTGTTCCTTTCTCTCTGGCAGGACCCAAAGGGTGAGGCTCAGGGACAGCTGCTCCTCCAAAATTGAGCTAAGCTGTGGCGTCCTGCAAGGCGCCATTCTGTCCCCGATGCTATTTAATATTTACATGAAGCCGCTGGGTGAGATCATTCGGAGGCATGGAGCTCAGTGTCATCAGTACGCTGATGACACTCAGATATATTTCTCCATGACCAGATCATCTGCTCAGACCTCAGATGGCGTCTCCTCTCTCAATGACTGCCTGGCAGCGGTAATGGATTGGATGAGGGAAAACAGATTGAGACTGAATCCAGACAAAACGGAGGTACTGACAGTCACTGGCCCGAAACCAGGTCTGGGAATACAACTCCCGGTCCTAGATGGAATCACACTATCCTCGAAGGACCCAGTTCGCAGTCTGGGGGTACTCCTAGACTCGTCACTTCACATGACTAGTCAGGTGAATGCGACGGTCAGGAGTGCCTGTTATCAGCTTCGGCTGATACGCCAGCTGCGCCCTTTCCTGGAGATGAGGGATTTGGAAACTGTGGTACACGCTTTGGTCACCTCACGACTAGACTACTGCAACGCGCTCTACATGGGGCTGCCCTTGTACCTAACCCAGAAACTTCAATTGGTTCAAAACATGGCAGCCAGATTAGTTACTGGGACATCTAGGAGAGAACATATAACTCCAGTGCTTAAATCTCTCCACTGGCTGCCAATTAGTTTCCGGGCACAGTACAAGGTGCTGGTTTTAACCTTTAAAGCCCTACATGGCTTGGGCCCATCTTATCTCAGGGACCGCCTCTCCCCGTACGATCCTCCCCGCACACTTCGATCCTCTGGGAGGAACCTACTACAGCCTATCAAGACCAGGCTGGCACAGACTTCCCAGAGGGCCTTTTCTGCGACCGCTCCCAAGCTCTGGAATGGTCTGCCGGATGAGATGCGTCTCATGACATCTTTAGATTGCTTCAAAAAAGCCCTAAAGACGCATCTCTTCCAGCAGGCCTTCCCCTGAAATTCCCTATCCCCGGCTTCGGTCCCAGACTTTGATTTCCTGCCTACTCCCATGTTTCTGATCCCCACTTATGACATGGCCACATAAGGAAGGGTTAGGATGACGTTATATGTTTTTAAATAATTACTGTTTTAATCACTGCCGGTTTAATCTATTTTTAAGGGGTGGGAGGTTTGGAAACGGGTCATGGGATTGTTTTAATCTATGTTTTTTTTACTTGTACCCCGCTCCGAGTGTATGTACAGAGGAGCGGGCTATAAATAAACTATTATTATTATTATTATTATTATTATTATTATTATCTATGCATTTACTGGCCAGTATTCTGTTCATAACATATGTAAGCATAAGTTGTGCCACCCATGTGGAGTGATTTTTGGGGATGTGGGTGTGAAATGGCTGCATCCATCTGATGGTACCATAAGTGGAATTGCACATGTGGGACCATTACACATATAGCACTGCATAAAATTACACAGAACAGCATGTGGATGTGCATTATATGTGTACATTGCCTTGTGTTTAGTTCAATGCAATTGCATAATGGTTTGTCAAGCTACCTGCATTAACCATTGACTCACATATGTTGTGCTACATTGATAGTCATTGAATACCAATTCATTCAATGAATATATCATTGAACATGAAAGTTAGGATTGCCCATGCCAGTGCATTTCTATTTTCAATGTATGGCTGTGGAAGCTGGATAGTTAGGAAAGCTGATAGGAAGTGAATTTACTTATTTAAAATATGGTGCTGGAAGAAAGTTCTATGGATGCCATGGACTGCCAAAAAGACAAATAAGTAAGTATTAGAGCAAATTAGGCCTGAGCCCTCACTAGAAGCCAAGAACTCAGATTGAGACTGAGACTGAAAACTGAGACCTCTGGAGATATTATGAGAATACATGTCCCATTAGAAAAAGCAATCGTTCTTGTTAGGATAGAAGGGAAAGAAAAAGTCTGCATTACACATGGGTAGACTCAAACAAGGAAGTCATGACCTGAGTTTGCAAGACCTGAGCAGCACTTGATGACCATGGATCTTGGAGGTCTCTCAATCATATAGTCAACATACGTCAAATTACTGGTATTCAACATAGGAGTTGATTAATGTAATTCCACTGATGGACGTTTACATTGAAGCAAAGTGGGATCTCAGACACAGGATTCATCATTTACAATATACAACAGGGATGTGAAAAGGTATGGTCCTGAAAAAGTTGAAAAATTGTAACACCCTTCATCCATCACCATTGGTGCAGGGCCACAGACTCCCTTCCCTTGGCCTGCCATTTCTATGACTGCAGAAAATAATCTTCTAAACTCCTGTAGATGTAATATAGAGATCATTGTTACATTAGCGTTTGCTGTTCAGGAAGTACGAGTCATCTCATCTTTCTGACAATAGCATAGTGAGTGGAAAAGACTGAACTTCTCACTTTCCTCAATGAGGAACATAAATAATGGGTCACAGCTCATGGCAATGCCACAAATGTGTGTGTGTGTATGTGAGTGTGAAATTACTATCTTTATGAGAAATGGAAATACTGCTGTTAAAAGTCTCATCTGGGAAATAGCATCTTTTGGGGAAATATTCTCAAAAGCCCATTTCTAAGTGTCACAGAAGATATTGGCAAACTTTGATGAATAGTTGTTCACAGATTTTTTTTTCTTTCCAAACAGCACTCAGAATATTACACCAAAGTGTTTTGGCTGTGATTCAAGGGCCAAGAAGAAAGAGAGAGAAAAAGGACCACTTACATATTTCTCTTTGTCTGTCTGGCACAGACTCTTGATTCTTCCCAAGTTATGCACACAGTTAGTGGTGTGAGCAAAACCAACTTGGGCATCAAGGACAAGTTGATTTTCCTTGTTTAAATTTCTTCTGCAAAGCCGCTACTGCTGGAGGGGTCCTAGTTGCACTGGGCCTACACAGGGGCTGGTGCAGGGGTTCTCAGTTCTCATCTCACTCCAAATAACTGCTCAGAGTGAGTAGTTGGGAAGTCTTGTGATGGTTCCTGTTCCTGCCAACAGAAGACTTTGGAGCAAGATCTGGAGAGATGTGGTGAGCAAACTAGGGGTTGTTTTGCTCTGTTGTTTAACCCCACAGCACAGCTTTGTCCTCACATGTTGGCCAAATGAGTTGCTTAAACAGCTTGGTTTCAAAATGGGTCAAAAACCACACCTTATCACTCATGCAGACAGCACCTTAGTTAAGTATACTGAACTGGAATTTCAACTTCTATTTCCCCCCTGCAAAATAACAAAACACATGTGAATTTTTGGAATTCTTTGACTATTTCAATTTTCAATTCCCAAATGAAGAGAGAAGTGGAAACAGACCTCTGGGTTCCATTCCAAGCCACGGGAACAAGGACCATGAATTGCCATTGAAAGGAAAACATCAGCTGGGAAAGATCAACCTGGACTAAACAAAATGTAAGTGTCTGCTGATGGCTCACCATTTTGTTCTGGCTGTGAAGAGCTCTTTTCCCTACTTTTTATTTCCCCTCTTTTTCTCTGACGTGTCTAGTGTTTTGTTTGTAAGTTTGACAGAAGCACTCATATCTCTTTATATTTGTCTAAGTTAACCAATGTTCCAGGATATTGTGTTCAGTGCTTCAGCCCAGAGGTCTCTTTCCATTTCTCTCTTCATCTAGGAATTGAATATTGGAATAGTCAGAGAGTTCCCATATCTTGGTGCAAATATTGAGCAGAACAGAGATTGCAGTCAATAAATTAGAAGATTAGGACTTTTAATAATTTAAAAAATATGGGGCTGGAGGGAGAAACAAAGTTTTGTCACTGGGGATTGGGCATATCCAATATATAGGCAAAGGAGCATCACAGGAGTTTGATGGGATCTTTCAGCAACCTAAGAAGATGAAATAAAGGTTATGGATAATGAGGGAGTTCCAATATGATACTGGTAGGCAAGTCTTAAGAAGATAATTCATGCATGGCTGACTCTAGAAAGAGTTCAATAGATCACTACGCACTGGATTTCATTGTCTGACTTTTGTCTACAGATCCCTCTTTGTCTTTTTTAACATTAGAACTTATCTTTTATCTTTATTCCTTCATATATCTGGTAATATATAATGAGATCCAGAATGCTGAAAACTGGAAATAACACATATAAAGCTTTTTTCTTCATGCATTCATTCCTTTACATGCCCATTAGAGCACCAAGATCATCAGGAGAGCCCCTTTTCTCTGTCCCCTCAAGCTCCTTTTTTGGGAACAAGAGAGAGGGCTTTCTTGGTGGCTGCTCCCAGACTTTTGCACTCCCTCTCTAGAGAAGCCATGATGGCCCCATCCCTGCTTTTCTTTCAGCAGTAGAAAAAAAAATATTCTTGCATCGTGAAGATTTTTCATATTTATGAGGACCATGCTTTTAAATGCTGTGTAATTCAGATTTTAAGGTTTATATAGAGTTTTTTTTTGTACATTTAAATTTTTAAAGTGTAATGTTTTTTAACTTTTAAAAATTGTATAAATCTGTTTTTAACTTTTTATTTATATTTTAATGTTTTGTATTGTTTTTAACTGTTTCAAACTTGTTCTTAGTCACCTTGAGCTCCAGTATCAGGGGAAAGGCAGGAAGAGGAGGCCACTTGGAGAATGAGGATTTTAAAAATATTTGATTTTCTTAAAATAAAAAAAAAATCAACAATGGGTTTCTCAAGTATTGGGAAACCATGATGAGAAGAACCTTTACAGTTCAGGATTTATTCAGAGTGAGAAATGCACTTTGGATTTCTTGCACATAAAATGGCATTTGTTGTGGAGGAAACAAATTTCCTTCACAGAAAATAATGATTGGCATTCAGTATTGTACTTATTGATCCATAACCTAGAGTTACAGATTTGTCTAAAAACATCCTCCTATCTGCACCTTGATCGGCTACTGACTGGGCCTCCTTTTCTTAACATGACTGGTGGCTCTTAAAGTCGTTTTGGGAGGTGTATTCAGGTCTATAATTTAAATGCACCCCCCCCCCCAACCTACCTTAGCAACCAACAGTCATGTTAAGAAAAGGAGGCCTGTTCAGCCCCTAATCAAGGTGCAAATAGGAGGATGTTTCCATCCACTTCCCACTAGAAAGCAATGTAGAAGGACCCCTGTTGCAAATCCTTGTATCAGCTTTCCTTGCTGGTGGAGAGGGCTGGAAATGTCATCCTCCTTGTGTTCGAAAGGCAACTGCACAGATCACCTTTGTGCAATGTGGCTGGCTAGCTGTTAAGGAAAAACTGAGAGGTGATGCCCTAAACAGAAACAAGCAAGTGGGAGAACAAAAAGTTTAGGGGGAATGAATGTTAAAAAACACAGTGATGTAGTAAACAAACAAATGTATTTACTTAAGTGTTAAAAAACACAAACTGGCTGGTGGGAGTTCAGGTCAAGAGATATTATGTAGCTACTCATACATAACTAAGTAGCTGATGTAGAAAATCTCTATGCGGGAAACTTGTTTTCTGTGCAAAATTGCAGTTTTCTCTGTATGTGCAACTTGTTCTACACATTAGAACTCCTGGAATGTGAATAGACTTTGGAAAACAAATTTTGATTACTTTTTCATGGCAAGGAGAAAGATGGTAAAAATATTTTATCTTGCCTACAAGAATGAGATTTACAAGGGTTTGCCTTCCTATTGGGCAGGCAATGGCAGAGATTTTATCAGGAGCTGGCAGAGTAAAAGTTCTGCTAGTTGCTTCCCATGCAGATCCAGGAGGACAGAGATAGCTAGCCAGGGAACAATGCAAAGGAACCTTCCCAAAATCCATTTTATGAACCCTTGTGGCCATCCAGTGGTTTGAGTTTTGGACTATGCTTCTGGAGACCAGGGTTCCAATTCCTGCTAGGACATGGAAAGCCACTGTGTGACCTTGGGCAAGTCATACTCTCTCAGCCTCAGAGGAAGACAAAAGGCAACCTACCTCTGAACAAATCTTAGGGTTGCCGTAACTCAGAAATGACATCAAGATACACAACAACATCAAGCAGGCTTTCATTTATGAAGAGCCTCTAAAGTGTTTGAGCTTCTGTCATGACTTGCAGGTAAAAAATCAGTTGATATTTCATCCCAAATGACCCAAAGGTAAAGAAAACTATTCCCAAACATAACAATTTAACTCCACTACCACTTTGAAATTTCTCAACCCTTGAATTTGCCCTCCCTTGAAGGATTTACTTCCACCATTCAGAGTTTCCTGATGCAAAACTGGGAAAGGCAGCTGTTATTAGCCCCTATAGCTTCTTTTACCTCTGATTGAACATGGATATCAAACTAAATGGTACCTTGGCACATAGACCAGTGCGATTCAGCCAGGGCATGTAGGCAGAAAGGTATCCTTTGAAATTCAAATATATCCTTCTGATTTGAGAGGCAGGGATGGCTCTGCTTTGTCACCATCTGAACATCAAAGTGACAAGTCATATGGATCTGCCACCTCTTTTGTTTAGGATTGCTATATTTTATGGTACAGGGGTTTGTTGTTTCCTCCCATGGAAATTTCTACCTCTCAGGTTCCCAAGAGTCTGCCCACAAAGTGAAAAAGTATAAAGGAGGACTGTTTGCTCAATGTTTTCAATCTTGAGTGTAGTCAGAAGCTATGATTTTACCTAGACTACTCAGAATTGCTAGCATTCTTCAAAGGCGGCTGAGCTAGTGTCCATTGCTACATCTTGGGGTAGTGAATGTCATGCCTAAATTAGAAATCTATCATCTTCCCTGAAAAATAGTTGAAGCATTGCACTATAAGTGATTTAAGAGCTGTGGTTAATCATGTTGTTGTGTGGAAGTTCCAGTATTAGGAAGTGCAGCACATCCATGAAGAATAGTGCTCTATTTTAAGATGTTTTCACTTGTACAGAAACTCCCAAAATGTGCTCCCATTTTCTATTGAGATTTTGAGGGTTCTTCTATTCCCGCCCCCTTAACTGAAAGAGAATGCTTCCCATTTATTTATTTTTCTTTGATGAGAATGAATTCATTCTCTACCGTTATATGCCTGTCTGTTAAAGCATATATTTATCATCACTTAAACCAACACATGCATGAGAAACCAGCAGGGCTCCCATTTAACCTCGTTTATCGGCATTCTCTGCAGAGGTATTAGGACTATTGAGTGCTAATGAATTATTTAAGACTGCTCTAGATATTAAGTGCTTTGCATTGCGGACGACCAGCCAGATAAATGCTTTACAGAGTGGAATCTGAGTGCCAGGAGGACAGATTGCAATGGCAAATGTGTGTCCTTGAGAAGGAGGGTGTTGTGTTTTGAATTACCAGACTGTGCCAGAGCTGTCTGATAGATACTGTGGAAGGTTCATTCAGTATTGTCTCTTGACCTCAATCCAGTTCTTTATTTTTCCTGGTGGGTGCTTTGACACATCATTCTATATTTTGAGATTACTGTAGTTTAAGGACATGCTTGAGCATCAAGAGTATAGGGCTGCATCAACACTGCAGAAATAGCCAAGGTCGACACAACTTTAACTTCTATGGCTCCATACTATGGAATTCTGGGAATTGTAGTTTTGTGAGACATTTAGCCTTCTCTGTCAGAGAACTCTGGTGCCACAACAAACTATAATTCCCAAAATACCATAGCATGGAGCCGTGGCAGTTAAAGTGGTGTCAACCTGGATTATTTATGCAGTGTGGTTGCAGCCTAGGAGTGGGAAATGGAAGTAGAAATGAGTTGTGCTTCCTTTCTCCTTGATTTCACTTTCATAGAACCAAATCTTGGAGCTAACATGTTATTTTAGATTTATGATGTTATAATTATTTGGAAAGAACAGCCAAGGTCTTGCATTGGTTGGTTATGTGTTTCACGTAGCTACATCTCCCCCAAAAACTCACCTTGTAAGCAAGTGTCCATGCCATTGTATTTCTCATTTCTATGTATGGTTGTGAAAGCCAGACAGTGGTGAATGCTGACTGGAAGAAAATCAACTAATTTGAAATGTGGGGCTGGAAAAGAGTTCTACGGATACCATGAACTGCTGAAAAGACAAATCAATAAGTCCTAGAGCAAATCAGGCCTCAACTCTTTCTAGAAGCCTAGATGACTAAATGGAAGCTGTTGTACTTTGGACATATCATGAGAAAACATGATAATAGAAAATATTATAATGCTTGGTAAGGAAGAAGGCAGTAGGTAAAGAGGAAGGCCATATGGGGAGACTCACTCAAAGAAACCTTGGCCCTGAGCAGGAGGATGTGGGGTTCTCTCATTCCTGGGATTGGCATAAATGGAAGTCAACTTAATGTCAGCAGCACAGTCCCATGTCTGTGTTGTCAGAAGTTGTGGGGAGATAAGTGGAAATTTCTCCAGCTGTTTACTTGTAGCTGGATGCACCACAAGAACACCATCTGCAGAAAGCTCACAGGGATCTCTAGAGCTCTGAGCAAATGCCTGCAGCAGTGATTCCCAAACTCTGGTCTTCCAGTTCTTTTGGACTACAGATTTTTTGGACTTCCAGGTGTTTGGGACTACAGCTTTTATACTATGGACTAAAAAGGCTGTGGCTTCTGGGAGCTGAAGTCCAAAACATCTGGAGGACCAATGTTTGGGGAATCACTGGCCTTCAGCATCCAGTGGCACATGTTTGCCATTCCTCAGAAAGATTGTATAGCGCACACATATTTCCACATGCTGAGCTTTACACTCTGTCGCCCTGATATAGGATCTTGAACTTCATCTTGCCAGGTGACATAGCAGTTGATTTTCTTTTCTCGTGAAAAGAACTGTCCTCTTAATGTCTGCGGAAGACAACAAGGGAAGCATAGGTTCTTCAGGCTCATACAGAAATGCCTTTATGGCATTAAACTGCCCTTAAGGGTATCTAGGTTTCTCCAAGCATGAGGCAATATGTCATTTCTTGGCAAGGAATGAATTACCATATTAATTATTCAGAGTACTTAATGCCAATAAAGTGGAACGCCTTTACCAGACACAATCAAGAATTAGACACAAAAATCAATGGAGTTCAAAGGAACAGGGGCTGAGTGAATAATGAACTTCACAAGCATGCAGAGTGTATATGCAATAGAACAAGAGGGTCATCTAGCCCACTCAAAAGAGTGAAAAGGCAGCTTGGGTCAAGAACAGCGAAATGAGGTGAGAATGATAATGAATCTTCAACGGTGGCAGTTCACTGTACAATACAATCATGTCCGATGCAGGCTTATTTAGCAGGACTTGCCACCAAAACTTGCCTTTCCTTCAAGAACATTCAAGGTGGCATACATACCATCCTCCCAATTTGATTTGTTGAGGTTACATGGAGGGGTAATGACTATGCAAGTGACTCATGGCTGAGCTTCAATTGGAACTCATATTTCCTCAGTCTAAGGTTTCATTTATACTGGAGAATGAAAGCAATTTGACCATTTTAACTGCCATGGCTTCATGCTATGGAATTCTGGGACTGGTAGTTTGGTGAGAAACACTAATAATAATAATAATAATAATAATAATAATAATGCAGCAAATGGGATTATTTCTCCAGTACAGATTAGGGTGCATCTAGATGGTAGAAATAGTGCACTTTGACACTACTTTCAGTGCTGTAGCATCATCCTTTGGGATCTTAGGATGTGTAGTTTTACAAAGTCTTTAGCCTTCTCTGCCAAAGAGGGCTGGTGGCTCACAAAATGACAATTCTCAGGATTCTGTAGGATGGAGCCATGGCAGTTGCAGTGTCAAACTGCATTATTTCTACAGAGTAAATGAGCCAGTGTTTGAGTACTGTATTGGATTACAACTCTGGAGACCAAGGTTTGACTATAAGCTCAGTCACGAAAACCACTGGGTAAATTTGGGCAAGCCACATGCTCTCAGCCTCAGAAGAAGGCAATGACAGACCTCCTTTGAACAAATCTTGCCAAGAAAACCCTATGAGGTTGCCTTAGGTCACCATAAATCGAAGATGACTTGAAGGTACATAACAAAAACTGCAAATGCACCCTGGAGTATGTTGCATAATCTGTAAATTGGAATACTATCATATATGTGATGCTAGTTGGGTCATTAAGCACCATTTTCTACCTGAACAGTTAACCCAGTGCATCAGAGAGATTGTCTGGATGACAAATAAAGCAATCAGAATCAGCAGAAGGATGAGACAATTTCATTTTTGAACTGCTCATTTAAAGGGCAGGGACAGAGAGAAAGGTATGTGTGTGTACACGTAAGGCAGGGGTGAATAGCCCCAGTATCCCAGAGAGAGACAGCAACTTGTCTAAAAGGAGAAAGAAGGTGCAAGGTGAAGATTAGCAGAGGAACCCTTGATGTGAACTTTAATCCAGAGTTGATCTCTAGAGACCCAGCTCAGAAGCAGCTGTCTCAAGCACTCTTCAGAGAAGACTCACTGAACAGCATCTTGAGAGTCACAGAAGCCCTCATGACCTGCCACCCCTTATCAAAGGAAGCAGAACATCTTGGATGCAAGGGATGAGTTTCCGGACATCAAAGGAGCTGAGAAGGATAAAAGAGGCACCTTGGACAGGCTGGGAAAAAAAACTTCTTTGGATGAAGATGGAGTGAAAGCGACCACTTTATGGGAAAATGCAGAGTGACCTTTTCCTATTGATTCTTGGGCTGGTCTCCCAAGCCAGGGGTGTGATTATTTGCTCATTTCTTTCTCAAAAGAAGCAATGAATAATTTTTGAAGACTTCTTCCCACCAAGAAAAAAGTCTTCAGAAATTTGTGTGTGCATGTGCACGTAGACTTTGAAGGCTGTTCAAGGTTCAGGACATTATTATTATTATTATTATTATTATTATTATTATTATTATAGACGGTTTGAACAAAAAACAAACAATTTTGTTCATACTCTGAACAAAATTCACTTGTGATATTTTGACACATAAACCAGGATTTTTCTGCTTAGGAAAGAGCTTTTTCTAGGCAGAAAATACTATTTCTGTCAATGCATAAATATTACATACTGAACAGCAAATGCTGTTTCCTGTGCAGGAAATTCTGTGGTCAGCAAAGAACCCTGCATTTTTGAGTGTGAAGAAAACAGTATTTTCTTTGCAAAAAACAGCATTTTATGTGGAAATGTAATAATTCTGTGCAGATTTTTTTTTACATCACAGAAAAGGGTTTTTTTTTGTGCTCCACCCCACATATTTTGCACAGCATAAATTTTGTAATTTAAAGATTCTCAAGAGACTGGATTTCTCCTTCAGAAAGATCTTTCTGGGGACCATTTTTCAATGTGTTTAAAAAATAGTCTTTAGATCCCTAGTAAGCATGCCCTTCATGTGTTCCTGTCTCTGGCTGCTGTCACATTGCAGAATTCATGCAGTTTGACACCACTTTAACTACTGTGGCTCCATCATATGCAATCCTTGGATTTGCAGCTTGTCATGGCACCAGAGCTCTCCGACAAAGAAGGCGAAATATCTCACAAAAACTATACATTCCAGAATTCCATAGCCTTGATCCATGGCAGTTAAAGCAGTGTCCAACTGCATTAATGATGCAGTGCAGATGCAGCCTGGGATTGTGGAAGCAGCAAATAGATTCATAACTGTGTAGTTGGTTGCATGATGCTCATATAAGTTAAACCAGCAGTTCTCAAATGGTGAGGCTGGATCCAAGGGGAGCATGAGAGCTGCTCAAGGGAGTGGCATACGACTTGGTAGTCCTGATCCCTCCTCCTTGCCTGCTTCTTGTCAGACTGTTTTTATGTATAAAATTTACTCATGTGTTGAGTTAAATATTGAACTTATTTAAATAAATCTGTTCTATTTTGAACGATGTTATTTCCTCATCAAATATTAAAATATGAATAGACATGAATGTGCAAAGGAAAATGTACTCACTAAAGAAAGAAAATATTTTTATTCATGTTCTACATCAATCAGGTGGTGCACCATCTGCATGAAGATGTAAAGGGAGTCACAAGGGTAAAAAAACAATGCGTGAAACAGTGTAAATGTACACTGCACAAGCACAATAATAAAATTAAAAGATATAGCCATGTTAGTCTGTAGAATCAGTATGCAGAGAGATCTTGTAGGATCTGTGAGACTAACTGAAAGAAAGAAGCTGGCAGTATGAGCTTCCATAGACTACAGTCTACTTTTTCAGATGCATTACCGTCTACTTCCTTATAATGCATCTGAGGAAGTGGACTGCAGTCTACAAAAGCTCATGCTGCCAACTTTTTTCTTTCAGTTAGATTATTGGATTGCTTTTAAAGTGCCTTATTCCTAAGAGGAAAAAGGCATATTTAATTTTAAAATCAGGTGTTATTGCACTCGCTGGTGAATACAACCTGTATGCAGTCTGGATTCCAGCTATGTTAATCCAGTGACTTTTTAAAAATCAGTATGCAAAGGGAACTTGGCAGAGCTTTGAGACTAATGGGAAAGAGAAAAGTTGGTAGCATAAGCTTTCGTAGACCTGAGACAGTTGTATTTGCACAAGTAGACTTAAATCTAGGAAAGTTCTTGCTTTCCCATTAGTCTCAAAGGTACTACAATATCCCTTTGCAAAATGGAGGTATAATTTGGGTATTCTTTCTATCTTTGCATCTATACATACAATTTATAAATTTTATGAAAACTTGTGTGCTCTCTTTTCTTCTTTTGGACTGGTATATTGTTCTCTTTGAAACCCAATAGGTGTCAGTTTCACTACCAAGTTAGAGAGCCAGTGTGGTATAGTGGTTTGAGCACTGGGCTATGACTCTGGAGACCAGGGTTTGAATCTTGGCTTACCCTTAGAAACCCATTGGGTGACCTTGGTCAAGTCACACTCCTTTAGCCTCAGAGGATGGCAATGGCAAACCCCGTCTAAGGAAACATGCCAAGAATCCCCTATAGCCTTAGGGTTGTCATGTTGGAAATGACTTGAAGGCACACAACAGCAACAAAAACAACAACAACAACGTTAAAACTTAGAATCATAGAATTGTACAGTTGGAAGATGACCCATGGGCTATCTCTTCTAGCTCCTTGCCAGTGCAGAAATCCACCATTAAAGTACCCCTGAGAAGTAGGCATCCAACTTCTGTTTTAAAATCTGCATCAAAAGAAAGTATTGCAGGTCCAATAACCATGACTTGGTTCTGACCTTTGTAGATTTCTATCCATTGTTTTATAACACCTTTTACTATACTGGACTTTTTACAATGTTTGGGAAATCCACCATGGAATTGTTTTCAACAGTTTCATAATTACTGAAATTGATTTACTTTGTGTACCATGCTCTGAGATCTCTAGAGCAAAACTTGACTCAAAGTTACTTTTTTGGCTTCTAAAACCTCTGCCAACATTGTCATGCTGGAAGTTATAGTCAAAATAAAAACAATTTTTCTAAACTGTATTTTAGTGCTCCGGTGGGATATAAACATTTTAGGAAATATTTAATAAGTATTTAATACATAAATAAACTCAAACATTTACTGCCTAATCCAGACATCTTTCTTTACAATGCTGGGCAGGCCCAACATTAATATTGTGAGACATTTACTGTTTCTCATGTACTAGAAAACTACTGGCAGATAAGCTTCCCTACCTATTCTTTGTGTGAACAATCATCAGATGTTCTGAAAGCTACCTGACCTCTAGCTATAGCTCCAGCAAATGTCTGTTCATTCACAGGCTGATCTCCCCATGCTAAATAATGGCTGGGAAGAAATATATGTAATGTACCCTGACACTGAGCCAATTCAGTATTGAGGCATATTAAAGATTAAAATGAGATTAAACTAGCATTGTGTTTTGCAAGGCTGTGATTTTGACTGGAGTGAATGGAATTCATTTGCACTCCCCCCGCCCCGGACAGAAACATGGTGGGATCAGATATAATTTCAACCTTACTTAATAGCATAGGTCAGGTTTGGCGATGGAGATGCAGCCCCAGCTGTTGAGTCAAAGATAAGATTAAGGGACTGGATTTTATTTCAAGAACCATCTCTCTTTTGAGCACCCACCTACACACAAGTAATATTAGGTAAGGGTGGATGAATCTGTCTATTTCTGGCTCCTGTCAGTCATTTATGCATTGACTCATAAATGTATCTTGTTCAGATTCCACATCAATCTGACACATGCACAGCCAGCATTTCCTGGGTTCAAACTCAGTATCCCACCAACATCTCAGTAGTTTTCCCACTTCAGTTTCCTTTCAGACTTTATAATTATAGCTCTAAGATTCCACATTGACTGCTGTGGAAATAATACAATTTGACACCACTTTAACTGCCATGGCTCCTTCCTTCAGAATCCTGGTATTTGGAGGTTTGTCAGGAACTAGAAGTCTTTGCCAAAGAAAGCTAAAGATTGTGTAAAAGTACAGATCCCAAAATCTGTAAAATGATGAGGATGACGATGAGGATATCCTGCTTTTCTCCCACTGACACAAGGCAGCCCAGGTAATCCTGGTCCCAGAGCAGCCCTGACTCTCCCCTGGTGCAAAGGTCCCTTTTTCCAAAGTTGGGCATCTGATAGCATGTCATCCCACTGAGCCACCCACCCCATCTACCACCACCACATGTCACTTTGCTCTGAGCAAGTGATTGGCAACAGCAGTAGACATGATGGGTGGTAAGGTAGGACAAATTTCAAACAGCTGCCTGGCACCATAACAGAGGCATCCAGATTTTTTGGAAGATCCAGAGCAAAGGGTGATGTATTTAAATACATATTCAGGTTGTTATATCCCAATTCTGGTGCTGAACAGGCTGTCTTCTGGTCTTTTCGCACCAGAACTGGGGTTTGTCCAGTATTCTTGCAAAGAGGATGGTGTATGTGTCTCTGTGTGCATGCTCTCTCTCTCTCTCTCTCTCTCTCTCTCTCTCTCTCTTGCACGTGCACACACAAGCACTTTATTTGGCCTGTGAAGATAGATCTCAAGTCCTCTTAAAAGACTTTTAATTCCTGCTGAGCTGTGGAAACCCAATGATTCACCTCGGGCAAGTAACATTCTTTCAGGAAGGCAAGGGCAAGTCACCTGTGAACAAATCTTGCCAAGAAAACCCTATGATTGGTTTGTCCAAAGGTTGAGATAACCTGGAAATGACTTGAAGGTATACAACAAAAATAAGCTCTGGCAATGATGAAGAAAAGAGAGAGGACAGGTTTTTCAATAAAGAGTGAGGCAGAAGACAAAAAAAAAAGGGGGGGTAGTAGAGTTCAGTTTCAAAAAAGTTGTAGTGAGAAGATGGAGCATCAACAGGGAGAATTGGGAGGATAAACCAAGAGGGAGAACATTGGGTCACAATGGCAGACAGAAGTGCCACATAAGTTTCCAACTAGATAGGGGCTGCCTTTTCCATTAATTGTGTTGAACTGCATTCATTCTGAAGTGTGGAGCAATCCTAAGAAATCAAGCAAAATGTTGAAGGCACAGAGAAGTTGTCACACACCATTCAAGAATGCATAACTTTATGTGCAATAGTTGCATTTATGAAACTCTACTTACACAACTGCAAACAATGTTCAAGAAGTATTGCTGCAAATGTGGAATGATGCTTAGGTGTGTCTGTGTTTCTTCTTTTTATCATTCTTTTCCTTTAGTTTGCAAAGAAAATGTCTCTGCAACATGAGTGCCTTTCCCTTTGTTGTAAATAAGCAATAGCAATAGGCATAGCAAGTACATTTCTATACTGCTTATCAGTGAACTAGTACTCCCTAAGCGGTTTACGGTGTATAAGCCAATTACCCCCAATAAGCTGGGTAGTCATTTTACAGACCTACCAAAGGATGGAAGACTGAGTGGACCTTGGAGCTCTCCTCTAGGATCAAGCTTACAATGTTGTGACTTCAGTACCAACATTTAACCATTGTGCCACCAGGGCTCCTGATACCAGAATAGGCAACAACAACAACAGGAGCAAAAAGGCTGTGGGCACAAGTTTGCTGAGGGATGACAAGCAAAGTCATTGCCTTTGTCATTGTGATGGGAAGGCTGACAGCTTAGCCTGTTTCTTCCAATATCTGGATTTTGAATGGGATCTTGAAGCCAGGATGTTCTGGGAGGGCTAGCTTAGAAAGTGGCATGCTGCATGGTACAGGTGTTTTCCCAAGCCAGACTTGTCAGAACATCCTGGCCCTAAAGACCCATTAAGACACCAAATATTGGGCAAATATATTGCTTGGGGTTGGAAGCCTTTGTCTACCAATAATGACAACATTGACTAACTTCCCTTGTTACCATTATGTGACTCTGGAAACTGTGCAGCTGGTAGCATAATGGAATAGAACAGTATTGTGTCAATATACTGCCTGTACACTGCAAGTACAAAAGGTCAGACTGGTTGACCAAATGGTGGAAACAACCCTTCTAGTTCTACTGTATGCCATGAAACAAAACAATGGCCAGAATCATGGTGGTGTCTAATGCACGCCTGTTCCCCTATGGAAGCAGTTGGATGTTTTTGTCTCAGGTTGAACAGTTGTATTAATTTCAAGGTAATGGAAGTCAAGTTGTGCATGCAGCACCATTGCACAGGGGTGTCCACTGCATATGGTGGATGGGTGTGCATTGCACATGGATGATCATATACATTTGGTTGTGCATCCCATTGCATGTTTGGTGTCTAAGCTCAGTTTTACAATGTTGGCATTCAATATAAGTGTTATGTGGCAACATAAATGCATAATTCCACATGTAAAGATTTAGACTATACAGTCTCAATGAAGGATCTTGACCAACATTTAGCTCAGTTTAGAATTGTGAACATTTACATAATTCCATAAAAATCAATCAAACAAAACAGCTTCATTTATATACAAAAGAGCTTTATTTATATACCGCTTCATACTGCCTAAGGAGTGTCCAAGCCGTTTACAACTGTAAGGTACTTGCCCCCAACAATCTGGGTACTCATTTTAGCGACCTCGGAAGGATGCAAGCCTGAGTCAAGTTTGAGCCCTTTTGCTGGTCTTGAACTCGCCACCTTATGGTTTTGAGTCAGTGGCTGCAGTACAGGCATTTAACTACTGCACCACCAGGGCTCCTGGTTTCATCGAATCATAAAATCATAGAATCCTAGAGCTGGAAGAGACAGAGGATGCATAACAACCCAACAAACAGAAAGCCACCATTAATATATTAGTGGCTGAATCTACACTGCTGCAGCACTCAACTGAAGAGGAAGAGTATGATGACCATAATTTATTTTATTTTTATTTCATTTAGGCTGTACATAAAACTGTAGATATATCTACTACACCTATCAGCTATTTTGGACTTCAAGTCCCACATTTCCTTACTGCTGGCCATGCTGGTTATGCTTTCTGCAAACTGAAGTTTAAACCATCTGGAGATCTGAAGGATAAGAAAACTATTGCATCATGATGCACACAGTCTTAGATTTGGCCGCTGGCATCATCAAGCTAAAGAATCTGGGACACTGTTTTTTAAAAAAGAGACTTTAGCCAGGGGTCTTGGATAGCAATTCAATAAGTCTGTAAAAGAGCTGGCTGGTGGCTCCCATGTCAATGAGGCAATGAAACCACTCTGGCTTTTAATCTTAGTTTTAAAGCAGTTTTCTAAGGCACTCAATCCCCAGATAGGTCCATCATCTTGGATAGATCCTTAAGAATTCATATTAAAACCTGCAACAGATCAAGTCCTCTCTAAGATGTGGGCTACCGTCACCAATGGACTGTCCTGTAGATGTGTCCAAAGAATCTGGCATGAAAATGTGTTCAAATTTAAACATTTAAATCTAGTTTTTCTGGTAATCCTGTCACTACAGATTTTTGCCAAATTGCTGTTTACAGCCCCACCCTGAGTACTGATAGGATGAATCAATATGCCGCCTGGAAAAGAAATGAAAATGTTTGTCCTTCATAGCATTTAAACCTATTCTGGACAAATCTAGGGGGAATTATATAGCAGGAAACTAATTTTGCACTGACCCTCACAAATGGACAACATGACCTGTTGTAATAGCTCTTTCTTCTCTTGTATTTGTAAGAAATTTTGAAGGAACTGATCTCCCATAAAGGCTGGCTTCACAGTGGCACAATCACAAACGGAGCTTGTTACAAGGTCCTCTTTAATTGCTTTCCTTTCTCCTTCTCAGCCCTGCTGGCCCTCCCATGTGTTTGCCATTGGTGTTGAACCTGACAACAAAAACCATTTTGCCACAAGCCGAGGCAGGACAGAATGACATGAAGGGAAATGAAATGAAACAAAGGATACAACAACAAGAGCTTATCGAGACAGCTGATATGAACAGTGCAAAGTGGAAGATGTCAGCATCAGCCAGGGAAGATTCCTGTAAAACTGAGCCCGGAAAAGAACGTTTCTCTCTTATTCTGTTGGTCACTCCAACTCCAGTTCCATTTAGAACCATCCTGACCCTGTGTAAATACTTTCATCCAGTGAGAATGTGAATGTGCCTTCCCATACCATTTAGGTTCCTACTGTGTGGTGCTGTATAGACTGCCCCATCAGGGACATCCTGCACCTGCCCCTCTTTGCTGCGCAGCGTTGCTGCAGCAATCAAATGGTGCAACACCACTGCGCAGCAAGGAAGGAGCACATAGAAGGGCTCCTTCCTTTCTGCACTGGATTGGGGCCAGGGCAGTCTCACTGGCAGCCCCTGTGGCCCCAATCTGGCTTTTTCCAGCCCAAAGAGAAGCAGAAAATTGCTTCTTCTCTTTGGGCTGGAAAAAGGGTGTCCGTGGGACTGCATGCCCCACAGACACCCCGGGAGCCCTGAGGGAGCCCTGAGAAGAAAGGGGAAGCCCCTTTCTCCCCAGGATCGTTTCTGTGGCACTGTGGGTGCCACGGGAATGAGCAGCTCCCCAGGAGGAACTTTATAGCGCCACTTCCTGGGTGCCCCGTTTGGGCACCCAGCAATGGCGACGCTGTCCTGGCAGCCCCTGTGTGAACAGGAGGCTGTGATGAGGGCACCACCATGCCATGCTAGGGTTAGAGAGCGTGTGGTTGCTCCCTAACCATAGAAACGGCCCCAGGACATCCCTTTGTGGATGTCTGTATAGGGCCTGTGTGTACCTTCAAGCCAATTGTCAACTCAGTGGCTCCACTGACAAGCAGCAACCCAAGAGGAGACAACATGGTTAGAGAACAAGAAGGGAGGGGAAGAATAGGCAGAAAGAGAAGCAGAAGCTGTGGTTGGTGTCACCTGGTGCAGTAACTCATTGTGTCACCACCTCCCCCCCCTTGACCTCCTCTCATACTACATATACAGACGCTTTAGTCATGTTTTTTATACTAATGCTACTCATAAATTGAAATTTCCATGTATCACTGCATGGAGTGCCAATAAAAACTAGCAAAATTAAAATCATGCCTTTAAATTACAATGTCATACATACAGCCTAGATGTATTTGCTCATACATAGTTTCATGTGGTTAAAATGAAAAATTGATAAGATGTGGTGCTTGAAAGAAAATGTAAAAAAATTCAAAAATAATTTGAAATATTTTTTAAAATTAAAATTAATTTTAAAAAACCCTGGTACCTCTCTGTTCTCTTCTCACTTAGACTCGCCCAACTCACACCATCTCTTCAGCATTTTAAGAGGATACAGGCAAACCACAGCCCCTTTCTGCTCAAAGGCAGGTGTTTTGGGAGAAATGGGGTCACCTGGTGCAGGCCCCCCGCTCCCCCATGTGATGCCCCTGAATGCCAGTAGGCAAAAAGAGGTGCTTTTCTTTGGTCTGGAAAAGGGGTATACGTGGGACTGCATGCCCCACAGACACCCCAGGAGCCCTGAGAAGAAAGGGGAAGCCCCTTTCTCCTCAGGATCATTCCTGTGGCACAATAACCTGCCTGCCCTCCCTGTACCAGACAAGCTACCTGGCACACCCCCAGACCCCCTTCTCTGTCAGCCAGTGTGTCTCTGACACCTGCTCACTGCAGCTGCTGGTGAGCGAGGGGTGCTGCTGATGCCTGGCAGTCTTTTCTATATCTTGCACAGATCTATATCTGCTGGCTGGGTGGGAAAGGGAGGAGAAGGAAAGAAGTCCAAAGCCACCCTTGCCAATGTTGCCATCAATACCTCCCTTTCTCACCTGTCAACAGCCCACCCATATCTGGAAGAGGCTGCCAGCATCAGCACCTGCTCCTGTCAACAGTCACAGAAGGCAGCGGGCAGAGGTAGCTTGTCTGGTGGCAAGAGGCTAGGTGGCTAGGGTGGGGTAGATGGTGAATGTCCCATCCCACCAGGTGTTCAACCCGCTCTGAGGTGTCATCCAGTGCAGAATGCACTCTCAGCAGCACCCCCCTAATGATACCCCTAGGTCAAGCTATGGCATCTCCACAGATTTCATAGCATTTTCAAGGCAAGAATGCTCAGAAGTAGTTTTTCCAGGACCTTCCTCTGAAATATAGCCTACAATATTTGTTAGCAATCTCCCATCCAAGTACTAACCAGGCTCAACCCTGCTTAGCTTCCAAGGTCAGATGAGATCTGGTTCCCTACAGTATTTAGGCCCTGCAAGGCATGAAAGGAATGTAGGAAAAGGAAATGAAAAGATGATCAGATCCAAAGGAAGAGTCCAGATGGGGATAACACACAGCTGGGCAACTATTTTGGGAACTAGGGTTCAATTTTTCTCCACTAGAACAACCCCCCAGGCCATACCTACCAGAACAATAAGCCCAGTATCTCCATTTCCCTCTCCAGTTCTTCTCAAAATGATGGGAGGAAGTGACAGCCTGTAACTTACGCCATCATTTTGAGTGAGATTGAAGAGGAAAATGAAAGGGTGCTGAAGTGATTGTGGGGGGTGGGATGGGGGTATTTTCATGTTATTTAATAAGTTTAAGAGTGGACATTCTGTGTGTTTTTGAGGGAAAATTGATCCAAAGTTGATCCAAACCATTTTTAAACATCTCTCTTCCTCCTCCCCCTATTTATCTCTCTTTTAGAAAATTTAATCCATACCTCACACTATTTTCTAAGGCACACAGAAAGGATATGTGTATGCAAAGGGATCTTGCAGCACCTTTGAGACTAACTGTGTGAAAGAAATTGTAGCATACGCTTTTGTAGACTCGGTCTACTTCCTCTGATGCATAGAATGAACTGGCACCAAGAGGAGCTTTATAATCCAACTGCATGAATAGCCATAGAAATGCAAAACATGTCGGTATGGTGATATAGAAATAATGCAGTATGATGTATTAATAATGCATTTACACTGCAGAAATAATGCAGTTTGACACCACTTTAACTGTCCTGGCTCTATCCTACAGAAATCAGGGATTTGAGGCACCAGACCTCTTTGGTAAAGAAGGCGAAAGACCTTGCAAAACTACAAATCCCAGGATTCCATGGGATAGAGCTATGCCACTTATACTGGTGTCGAACTGCATTATTTCTATTTTAAAAAATGTAATGTAAATGCACCTGAGGTGACAAGCTTGTTGTTGAGGGACAAAGGCAGGAGGAAAGATGTTGCCTAATGCCAGGATGTGTGCAAGTCCATATGAAAGGTAGAGGTTGTTTGGGAATGTGGTGTGTGCGGGCTGGGAACCAGCAATGAAATACATTGAACTTGCTAAGATGGGGCTTCCAGACACTAGGTTATAACTAAGGTTATAATATATTTGGAGAACCAGGAAACCATTGTCTCTGTTCAGCTCCCTGTTGATGGATTGGAGTTTGAGGATATCTTGCAATTCAGAGAGAGAGAGAGAGAGATTAAGAGCTATTAAAACCCTGTTCTTTCCAAATGATTTGCCTATGATATTGTAAAATAATGTAAAATTATTTGTACCACTCACATCTCAGTTAACTGTTTTTTTATATATATTATCAATTGGTAGAATGTCTTTTGGAAGACACTGGAACAGAATCTGTGAGCTTTCAAAGTGCACAGTCCTGGAAGTTATACACCCTGGAAGTTACGAAGAGTTAGTTAAAAAGCACAATCTCGTGTATGTTTAATTGGAAGTCATCCCATTGTGTTCAATAGGTGCAGAAATGTACAGTTTTGGTGGCTTTACAGGAGACAAAAAATCCTCTTTTAAACCACATAAAATTAATAATAGTATGGAGAAATCTACATCACTGGCTTGCTGGGGGAATATAATTTAGATGAAACATTTCTGCCTTGATTGCAGTTGTTGTAATTGATAGATGTGCATCTATGCACTGCCGGCAACTTTTCTGCTGTTTTCAGTAATCAGATCTAGACTGTGTATTTTTAAGCTTGATTTTGCTTAGCTATTTGTTCAAATAAGCAATAACATTTGAGTCCCTCTTCCTCATGTAGCTCTTCAGCTTAGGAAGGAAATAAATAAAACTGATTACAGAGGTGAGGGTACATTCACACTTCTCCAGCATCAGTTCTTATACTGTATGGCTTTTTTGTGGTTGTGTGTCTTCAAGTTATTTATGACTTATGATGGCCCTAAGGTGAACCTATCATCTTTTCTGGGTCTGAGAGTTTGTGACTTGCCCAAGTCACCCAGTAGGGTTCCATGGCTAAGTGTGGAATCAAACCTTGATCTCCAGAGTTGCAATCCAACATTCAAATCTCTAAATCACACAGGCTTTCTGTATGGCCCCTGTTCAGACCCAAATATCAGTTTCAACTAGAGAAAACCCATTGAATCAATTTACCTACCTGTCGACTTTACTTACCTGTTGACTCTATGTTCAACAATAGCTTCAATGGCTCTTCTCTAGTTGGGACTAACCAATGGGATTCAGATCTATTGTTCCAGAGTCAAAGAAGGTGTTCGTATTGCAATGAGAGTCAGTGTGGTGTGTTGGTTTGAGTGCTTGACTATGACTTAAGCAAAATTCCAACCATTGTTTTTAATATGGTTATTTGCTTTTTAACTTTATTTTGTTAATTTTAAAAAATCTTTTATTTCAATGTTTTGGGTCCCATACAGATAGAAAGACGGAGTAGAAATTCAATATATTATTTTTTTTAAAAAAAATTAGTCTGATGTATCTGAGTCAATTGTAAACCTAGGTTTTGAAATGTAAAGTTATAATTAAGAAGATTTGGTAAATTATTAAAAATCTGTGAATTTTCATTTCTGTTCTAGTTCTCATGTCTCTGTACCCTGTTGGCTACCCAGTTCCCTACTCAACTTCACCCTTTTTGCAAACTTTTATCATTAATGTTTGTTTGCCGTGTCAATGTGGGCTGTGAGATTTATGACATTTTATATTCTACAACAGGAAGGCAAGTTAATGTGTTCCGCAGGAGCTATCTGCAGGAGCTCTTCAGATTAAAAACCTTTCTAATAAAATGCAGTTACTTCTCAGTTTGTGTGCAAACACTCCAAAGAAATCCCCCAGCAATATGGAAATGCCCTTATCAGTTCAACATAGTAGCTTCATATGCATTTGGCAAAAGAGGAGGAAGAAAACAAACTTTGAAGATGAAGCAGAAATACTGTAGAAAGGAGATGGAGAAGGATTTCTTCAGAGAGAAAGGAGGAGAACACAAAGAGTGTGTGAGAATTGCAAGTAACACTTTTAAGCCAAGAAACTGTAGTACCAGGGAGAGGAGATGATGCTGATGTTTAACCCTCCTTGAAATACTGTTTATGAAATCCTACAGAACAAAGAATTGGAGGGAAGGTAGCAATCTACAGCTGGCATTCACATTGGGACATCAGCACTTGTATGTGTCTACATTTGCTGATCTGATTTTTGGGTGCTCGCCACATGGTGGCCAAAGCTACCCTTCACAGCAAGCTGCAAAGCCACCTCATATAGGCATTCCATACTTCAGTATGAACAGATAGGATCAGAAGAATGTCCAGGAATCCCCCTCCTCCAAACCAAATGCATGAGGATTGCAAAAGTGCAGAGGCCTTTTAAGAAACATCCCCAGATCGCAATCCTGACATCATCATTGTGTGTACAGATATGAGGAGGGTAGTCAGACCTTTTACAATCCTGCCTGCTGCCAATGAAGAACAAAATATGTAAAATAGCTTTAGGGTTTAAAGTAACTTATAGGGCAGCATATATGTGAGCTGTGGTCTGCATGTGGATCGTTACACTATGCTGAGGTGGTTGTGAATCAAGGCCAAATGAATTATACTAAACTACCCCTCCCCCCCAAAAAACAGTAAAAAGTGAATTATTAGTGGTTATACTTCTATACATTTTACCAAGGGTACTAAGCTTATTTCTTTTTTCTGCTAGACCTTGTTGTGTGTATGTGGTGTGTGTACATGCCCACGTCAGTTGTTCAGCTTCTGTCATGTCAATTGCTTACTCTGCTTCAGACTCACTACTATCTTTGTTTCTCATAATATAATGGCTTTCTGACTGAAATTGGCTATCCTGCCAGCTTGCAAAGATGACTGTTCCCACATCTTGCTTACCTCTTCCCCAGTTTGCTAACAAGCTCAGGAGGGATGTTCGCATTCCTTCTTAGAGTATTCCAGCAGATGCTAAATGTGCCTAAGTGTACAGCGGAAGCTGACTCGGCAGTCACATCAGGTTTTTCTCACCAAGAAGGGACTCTGTGTCTTTCAGAGGCAGAAAAGCCTAGTCAGGGAAAATGATGGGGTCAAAATAACCTCCTGACAAATCCCTCATGCCTGCTTAATGGCTTGGATTTACAGGGTAAACAAAAGCTCACCATAAAGAGTTTGAAAGCTCTTTCATGGCTAACAAGAAGAAACGGGTATATCTAAGGAGTTAGACAGCACCAAATGTTTTTTCTCCTGAACATTTAAAGGGATACTTTTGAAACTGGTTAAATGAGCATAGAATCATTTTCTTTTTTTATCCAGGATATCCAGAATCCAACCTCAGAGCTATGGACTTGAGAAGGTTTAGTAAAAAGTTCCCACAAGACAATAATCAATACTCATCTTCCAATGTGCAATTTTGTTGTTGTTGTTTTTAAACAAACTCATGCAAACAAACAAACAAACTCTGATTTTAGGAATGGAAAGAATACTTTAAAAACTTTCAGAAAAATTATTTAAAAAAATATCATGAATAACAAGAAACCTTGATGAGATCCATCCTGGACTGATTAGTATCTTTACCATTTGAGACTTTTCCCATACAAAATCCATATGTAATACTTTTGTGCAGGAAACAGCAGCCAATGGTCTACATCTTGGACTACATTTTGTAACATTACGAATCCATACCTATGTTTACGAAATGAAACAAAAGCCTGTTAGTGAATTGTGAAGATGCAGAACGCAGAATATTTCAATGCAGAAATAATATTTTCTGTGCACATGAAGCTGCTTCCTGCACAGAAAATGTTCCTAAGGACTTAATCTTTGCAGAACTCACAAATGGTTGATTTGCATAGGAAAAAAAAATCTGAACAGGGAACAGTATTGTTGGAGCAAAAAATAATACTTCCACACATATTATTTTGTCTAGAAAATGTCAGTTTCTGTGCAAAAGAACCACATGGTCTTTTTGCACAGAATAAATCCCTATGCATGAATAAGCAGTGAAAACTGTGTGGCTTTTGAAGATTTACTTGTCATTGGAAGAAAATTGCTAAAATTTCAAAGTTTTTTTCTTCAAGAAGAAACTTAGTGAATAATTATAATCCTAGTTGAGTTTCATATTTGTGCTTTTCAATCACTCCTCCTTTCAGCAAACTTAGGAGGTCAACGCTGATAGGATTATATGTCTTGCTTTCTCTGGACTGTTCACAGTTTTTGGAAATGCTGAGCAGGCATTATACTGACACTCTTTGAAAATGGCACAGTTTATTATCAGAGTTGAGCCAAAGCTACTCAACATACTTGTGGATATTGTTCGACGAGGCAAATATTCACCTCTTTTCTTGGCAACTACAGTCAGTAACTCCCATGCCAGTGGGGTAAGAAATTCACTTTTTGTTTTAACAACCAGCCTTTAAAGGATACAGCCAAGCTGTTTTTTTTTTTTTAAATAACACTTTGGAAAGCACCTTTCTACCCCACCTTCCCACCAGCATGGGAGCCACAATCTACCACTTCTTCTGACCAACTTTTGGCAATTTATTTTTATTTTAGTCTTTAAAAAAAACCTTCATTAATCTCACATATATTCACTAATGACCTTGCTATGGATGTGAAAACATCTTTTCTATGGGTGGCTGAAATGACCTTAGTCATTTGCATATGTAACCTTATCTTCTCCACTATCTGTTGTATGAACCAATGAGCTCCTTTCTGTACCACCTATGGATTTACTACATATTTTTTCAGATTATTTCACCATGTATTTGCTGGGTGGACCAAGGAGCTCCTTTCTGCACACCTATAGGTTTTCTGCAGATTTTTTCTAATTATTTCTCTTTTTCAGTATTTGAAGGCAGACCAATAAAATACCAAGGTGGAATCCTAGATCAGCTACTTAGCTGAAATGTAATGGTATTTTCTCCTTGCTCAACCACCACCCAGTCCACCTTAAGAATTACCTGTCATATTAAGCAAATGAGATCTGTTTATCCGGTGATCGGGGAAAGGAGGAGCATGTTTCCACTGGCCCCTTCCCACAGGCCAGTGAGGCTGCAACAAGGACTTGAAAGAGAGGCCCTGGTTTTGATAGTCAAAGCCTCACTCACTGGCAGGAGAGGAGCAGAAATGTCATCCATCTTTTCAGCAGAACAGACCTCAGTCTCTCAGAGTGGCTGCTGGCTCTTATGGTGAGTTGTGACCATGTAGGATTAGGGAATACAGATCAGTTATATGTTATGTTGTTGTCAAGTGCCTCCAAGTTGATCCCAACTAATGCTGACTCTGTGGATGAGACGTCTCCAAGACCCCCTCTCCTCCACTGCTCTGCTCAGGTCCTGTAAATTCATACCCATGACCTCTCCAATAAAGTCTACTCATCTAGAATGCGGTCTTTCTCTTTCTGTTTCTTTTCACCTTTCCCAGCATTATTGTATTTTCTAATGGGTCCTGCCTTCTCTTGATGTGACCATCAGTTTGATCATCTCAGCTTTCAGGAACAGTTCAGGCTTGATCCACTTGTTTGTCTTTTTGGCAGTCTCTACTATCCAGATACAATCAGATCAGTTATATTTCTGGTTTCAAATCTCTAACTGCCATAGGATACCAGACATAGGTTACAGTCTTTCTTCCATGGGACAAGGTAGTGAGGAATAAAGAATGAATTTAAAGACAGAATTACAAGCATCTGAGAGCACTTTCACACCACACAAATAAAACACTATTCCCAGAATCCTATATGGCCTCTTCTGTTACATAACTTTACGTATGCCTAACTATGTAGCATAAGCACTAAGAAACCCCATTACTGAATAGTGAAGGTGCCGACCCAGCAAGAGTGCCTGATGCACACTGGGATCAAACCACATTGGTATGCAACATGAAGTGTGCTTCATGTACCAATGTACTTTAAACACTAATGTGCATTGTGCACATGGCTATGTTGTACATAATAATGCAACAGCAGCCTTCATTTGGATATGGACATTATGCAACTGCACAGTTCTAATTCCCACATACATAAATTCACTTACAAAGACATCATGGTTCCATTTATTGAAACCTGAGATTTGCAGTTTTCTGAGATACAATGGTCAATTGTGCTATCAACCCAGAGAAAACACTACATTTTTGCAATCTTAAAATTTAATATAAATTTAAAATATATTTGCTTTAATCAAATATTTCTGAAATGGTATCCTGTCAAATGGTTTCAACCCAGAGTTCATACTTGTGCTGTTACCTTCACTACATGAATGCCTTTGATTGCTGCAAAGACGAATCACAGGTTTGGGATTTTCTTAAGAGGTGAATGCTTTGTAGGATAAAAGCAACTGTGGTTCTTGTTTCAGGGAATCTGACCCATCTCATTAGATTCACTAACTGGCTCATCAGTTTGTTAGGCACCTGATCGATCTGAGCTTTCCCCTCCTGATGTCAGTTGAAAATTCATTAGGTAGAGGACTTTTCAAAGCCCTCTGGATTGTTTTGTCTATAAAGAGTTTATATCCTTGAAATGAAGGAGATCCAGCCCAAGCTAAGCACTCTGATGTTAGTGAGAAAATTAAGCACATGTTTTAACCTCTGCCACTGGAATCAGTGGGATTTAAAATTACTTAAGATTTTGCCTAGATTGTTTTATCTTCTTGCAATATGTCATTTTGGCCTGGATCCTGTTGGTGGTCTTAATTAGAAAAAAATCCACTTCATCAATTATTGAATAATAAGTATACTTTTGTAAACCCTAATGATTCTGTGCATATACTCTAGCTGGGATTATTAGGATTCAGTCCTGTTTTTCTATTAGCGAGAGTGTGAAAACATGAACTCTGGACCCCATGACACAACTCTCAGTCATGACTCCAGTAAAACTGATGAATTACGTTCTGGAGTTACCCACTATATTTTGCCTATAACAAACGGCAGAGTGAATGTAGGGGTGGGAGGAGCACCATGGGGAGAACTTCTAAAAATATCAAGAAATTGCAGAAAGGCTCTGGTATGTCTCAATCATGATCAAAAAATTTCTCACCAAAAGGCAGATAATACTAACATTATTCCCTCTTGCCTTAGAGAATGGAATTAAAAAAGATCCACATTCCTAGTGCCACCTTCTAAAATCAAAGTCAAATAGTGGCACTAGGAATGCTCTGATAGGATTTTAGGTAAAATGGGACAACAGAGAAATGAGAAGGCATCAGGTAAACCAGAAAGAAACACCAAACTGTAAGGAGTCAGAGGCCTAAATCCTGTACCTACTCTCAACTACAGAAGAGCTGTGAAAATAATTAGAAATGCCAATGAGCTGAGGTGGCATGTAATAATTGATTGTGATGATCTACACTAACTGGGACTAATGATGCATCTACACTGCAGAAATAATGCAATTTGACACCATTTTAAGTGTTGTAGATCCATCCTATGGCATCCTAGAATTTGTAGTTTCACAATTCTTTAGCCTTCTCTGCCAAAGAATGCTAGTGCCTCACAGAACTGCAGACCCCAGGATTCTGCCATGGCAGTTAAAGTGGTGTCAAACTGCATAATTTCTACAGTGTAGATGCAGCTTCTGCAATATGATTACAGCCTGAATTAGGACTTACAGTGACCTTTAGAGATTGGAGAACTCGAATGTTAACAGCAGTAAGCAGAACATGCTACATTTAGGCAGGAAAAGTAAGATATAGAAATATAGGGTGAGGAACCCCTGATCTGACATCACTACATTTGAAAAAGTAGACCACAAGCTTAACAGGAGTCAACAGTGAGATATAGTAATGTCAAAGAAAATAAATGATAAATGCAATCCTTTGTTATTGTTCTTATGTACTTTCAATGTCAACTCCTACCTATGGGTTTTCACAGCCCCCCCCCCCCAAGATTTATTGAAAGGTTTGGCATTGCCTTCTTCTGAGGGAGTGTGACTTGTTCAAAGTCACCCAGGGAGTTTCCATGTCTAAGTGGGGATTTGAACAGTGCACCAAGGAATTCCTAAAGAAAATCAGCATGTTTTATAGATTATAGAAAAGTCTTTGTCAGCATAGATTATGAAAACCTATGGAATACTCTTAAAGACATGAGAGTGCATCAAATCTGATAGTCGTGATGAGAAATCTATACCAGAATAAGAGGCCAGAGTTAGAATGGAGAAGCAGAATGGTTCCCAATTGGCAAAGATGGTCAGGCTAGGCTGCATCTTTTCATCCTATCTGTTCACTTATACACAGAAAATATCGTCTGAAGAGTGGGCTTGGACACAGAAGAAGGATGAGTTAAGATAGGAGGAAGGTATATCAGCAATCTAAGATATGCAGGTGGCACCATATTAATAGCAGAAGATATCTTAGGCCTGGAACAACAGCTAAGGAAGATCTGGGAAGAAAGTGCAAAGGTAGGCTTAATGCTACACATAAAGGAAGCAAAAATAATGACCACAGACAATCTATACAAATTCAACCTAGACAATGAGGAAATGGAAATAGTAAAAGCATTCCTATACCTTGGATCAAAAGTTGAAACTCGGTAATGCTAATCCTTGGTTTCCGAGGAGGAGGAGGACTCACCAAATAATAATTAGCAAGATAATAAACAGGATTTACATACATTCAACAGAGATAATAAAGCCATCAAAATAGTAAAAAAGTTCTCATATCTTGGGTTGAACATCAAACAGAATGGGGACTTCAAATGAGAAATAAAAAGACTAGCAATGGGGAGAGCATCTATGAAAGAACTAAAAAAGATCCTAAAGAGTAAAGAATACACAATTGAATACACAAGTTAGAATTGTAAAAACCATTGTATTCCCCATCACCATGTACTGGTGTGAGACCTGGGCACTAGTGAGAAACAGATAAAAGGAAAATAAATTCTTTTGATATGTGATGGTGGAGAAGAGTGTTGAGGATAGCATGGGCATCCAAAAATATAAACAAATGGGTCTTTGAACAGATCAGGGCCAGAATCTCCCTGGAAGCCAAGATGATTAAGTTAAGGCTGTCGTACTTGGGTCACATCATGGGAAGGCATGATTCTTTGGAAAAGACAATTCTAGAAAGAGAGGAAGATCACATGCTAGATGGATGGACTCTATTAAGGAGGCCACAGGTATGAAAGCAGACCAGAGGAGGATAGGGAATCTTGGAGGTGTCTCATCCACAGGGTCTCCATGAGTCACAATCAACTCAAAGGCAGCTTACCATAACAAACTCCAGGAGCCCTGCTCCAAGACTCACACCACTGCATTACACTAGACTGCACCAATACAAATCTAATGCCTCAATCAAGGGAAATAATACCACCAGTCTATTCTGCTTTGGTCAGGCCTGATCTGTGATCTTGTGTTTATTTCTGGGAACCACTGTTCAAGGAGAAGATTAACAAGTTGTAACATGCCCAGAAAAGGGTGCCCAAGAGGATAAATGGCCTGGAAAGAAATAGGGAATGGTTACAAGGTATTTGGCATGGAGAAGAGAATATTGAAAAGGTGATATGAAAGCTACCCTCTGAACGACTTTCAGGTTTTAAATTGCATGAACTTCTCTGCTGCTACAGGGTGGTTAGCAGCTCTTTTCAAGTCTAGTGGGGCTGTTTGGTGAGTGGGAAAAGGCTATTGGGTAGTAGGTGTTCTGTTGCCAAGAGGGGCACAGAACAATGATATTTCTAGCCCCCTCTCACTAGCAAGCAAGTCTGTGATGACAAGAACCAGATCCTAGTTGTAATTCCTCACTTTAGCCTCATTTGCTAGTGTGAGGGGACTGGAAATGTGATTCTGCTGGGATCTGATCAACAACAATACAGATCTCCATTGCTCATTGTGTTAAGTTGAATTTGGAGGAGCAGTATGATCATGGCAATAGCACCATAATTATGAATATATTGTTTTTGTGAATGCAGAGCAGTTACAGATCTGTAACTCTTGGTTACGAACCCATAAATGCAATGACATGCAGGGATCCAGTCATAAAAAGTAAAATGAACAAAATTTTCAAGTCACTCCTACATGTGTGTGTGAGCGCGCTATCCCCACACACGCACACACCACTTTGCAGGAATATTTTCTCCAGTGTCAGTCAGTCTCCAATTATATTTTCATCACTTTCTACTGGCACCACGAGATTTGAAAATAAGCACAAACACTAGTAATGAGGGTAGCTATCCAGCAGAGACAGAGAGCAGATCCATTTTTCAGCATCCAAACTTATATTCCAGCAAGGCTTTCCTTAGAAATCCTTGCATTCATACCTCTAGGCAGAAATAATCAACATTGTTCCCATTAGAAGGGATGATTGCTTAAACATCTGCCAAAATGTGTTTAGTTTCTTTGGGGAGTGAGGAAGGAATACCCACAGCAATGGTGGAGGAAAAGGAGTATATAATTTGCTTTGAGATTTCCCCATTGGTTCTTCAAAGGCCCATCTTTCTAACACATCTTTTTTTGTTTGTTTCCAAAAGATGAAGAAAAAGTCTCTTTCCCTAAGCAGTAATTTTCTTCCTCAGTCGGAACAGTTCAGAGCAATTTGTACTTGAACCATATTCTTTATGATCCTGTTTGCTACTGTATGTTAATTCCAAAAAGAAGTTCAGAAAAAGTTAATTTCAAAGAGCAATGGTTGGATCATTCCAGTTCATGATATTCTCACTTGTGTTCACCTGTATAACAATCCCAAATTAACCATCACTTATTGGGTGGGTGGGGGATTTAAAATCATTGTCTTACATGCATTTGCTGTCAAAATATGAATTTCTGAACCCATTTTGTTCATTTGTTTTGAACTAAAAATTATGCTAGAGATCTGCACTAGGAGATGAATTGTAAAATACCACACAGCCAGAACTGCTTTATATCACCCACTCCAGTACTCATGTTTAAGGTGCTGTAGACCTTTCTTTGGTCTTTAGAGAAATGTCAAACGCAGGATACAAACCAGCTGCTGACATCATCCACCAGGATCTCCAGGGATCTTCAATGACCATTAAGTGGCAGCAAAAACAGCTAAAAGGCTAGTCCTGAGAAGATCTTGGTAATTTCATTAGGTTGGTAGAGAATTCAAACCTCATCAATAGCAATGATATAAAAAGTGTTCCAGGTCTGTTGTAGAAACTTTTGTAGAAACATATAGAAAGAAATCTCTCTCTGTTCCACCACTCTCACGGTACATCTGTTTGAAACATGGAACACAGGATCTTCTTGTTGGCTGCTTCTAGCGATGGAACTCCCTTCCAAGAGAAGTTAGTTGACATCCTCCTTGTTATCCTTTTGTTTGAGCAGCTCTTTAAGGAAAAGGGGCATTCGATAATGCGCTGTGTGCATTTGTTTGTGCCTTCAAGTTGTCTGTTGACTTGTGGTGACCTCATGGCTTTTATAAGGTTTCCTTAGACAAGAAATACTTAGGGGTGGTTTTGCCAGTTCTTTCCTCTGAAATATAGCCTATGGCAGCTGGTATTCCTTGATGGTCTCCCATCTAAGTACTTATTAGGGTTGATTCTGCTTACCTTTCAAGATCATACAGAAACTGATACCTTTATGGTATTTAGTCTGCTTTTAATATCTCTTATCCATAATTTAATTATATTTTGAACTTTTGCATGATATCAATGTTTTAGCTGTAGTTTTTGTAAGCCAGTTAGGACCTGAACAGACAGGCCAAAATAAAGCTGCTTTGGGGCACTTTGGAGGTATGCTGTTTAAATGATGCATGTCTTCTAAAAGGCCAGAAACTACACCAAAGCCATGCTCCAGTCCTAAGGACTGGAGTGCAGCTTTGGCACAGCTTCTGGCCTCTTAAAATACATGTGTCATTTAAACAGCATAATTACAAAGGCCCGTTCTAGATGAGCACTTTGCGGCACGATTAGGGCTTGAAAGTCTGTCTTTAGGGTTAGGGAGGGTGCAGCTTCTACACCCTCCCTAACCTTAAAGCATATGGACGCCGCCATTTTAAAATGGCAGCGTCCATACGGATGCACTTTGAAAGCATCATCATGTATGCAGCTTTTAGATAGGCTGCGCACATGATGATGCCTTTGTGCCGCGGTAGGGTGCAAATCACTCCCTTTCCACAGCGCAAAAAAGGAGGCCCTAATGGAGCTCCTTTTTGATGTCGGGTCTTTGCCATGGCTTTTAGATAGCCGCAGCAAAGACCCAGGGAGAAAGGGACCGTGGTGGAAAGGGACCCCTTCCTCCCTTCAGGCCCGTTGAGGGAAGCAGGGTGTAGCGGGCACCCAGGGCGCCTGCTGTACCCCACTTGGAGGCCATGGGGAACCGGTTTTTTTGCCACTTCTCCGTGGCCTCCGGAAGCAGCGGGATGGGGCCACAGAGGCAGCCTTGGCCCCATCCCGCTGCTTCCTGGGGTGATTGCGGACTGCCCCTTTTGGGTGGTCTAGATCACCCCAAAGTGACCTGAAGCAGCTTTATTTTGGCCTGTCTGTTCAGGCCCTTAGGAGTCCCAGCCCACAGGAAAAGGTTGGAAATATTATTATACTTCATGGTCATACTATATGTGGGTGACTTCATCGTGCAGTCACATAGCTTCATTATCTACATTAACAAGAAAAACCATAATACTGTATCATCATCACTATAGGTCTCATTCTGGAGTACAAAGATGGAATGAATATTCAGAATATATTCAGAAAATGATAGAAGAACATCTTGCTTGAGTGTCAAGTAACTCTGAAGAGATGAACTCAAGGACTGAAGAGAACCTTTGCAGTTTTTTTTTCCTATGCAAAATTCACATAGGAATTTTTGTTTTGCACAGAAAATAGCCTTCTCTGTGCAGAAAAATTCTTTTCAGCAAAAAAAGCTGTAATCTGCACAGAAAAGGCTATTTTGTGCAGAAAAATATGGTGTATGAATGTCAAGCAAAAATAAGTCCTTCAGTTCTCTAAGACTTTTTCACAGCAAGAAGAAAACTGATAAAATTACTGTATTTCCTTTTAGAAGAAAGGTAGTGAAGAATTAGTTTCCAGCTGCAATCATGATATTGAAGGGCCATTTCATCTACTTTTTATAATCCAAACACAGGAAGGAACATTTCAACAGGTCTTCCTGTTCTTAATTCTTTATCCATGCCATGTTCCTGATTAAATTTGTATAAGCAATTGGCACGTACCTTAAATGGCATAATGCTATTAGTTTTTTAAAATGTGTGTATATGGGGGAAGGATTAATCTTTTTTCAAAGACTGGGATGGGGGTGCACAACTGAATACAAGTGGAAGGGGAAGAAAGTGCAAGTGCAAATGGGAATGGGAAGAAAGAACTCAGGGGGAAAAATACTGTCAACATTTGACAACATTTAATGAACACCTGGGTGAGAGGTGATGAAAGAAGTGTCTCACTCTAGTTTCCAATCTTAAAGTATGTCATGAATATTGTATGGGAACGTTCCTCATTCGAAGACCATGACAGATTACATTATCTTGCCTTCTATTCCCACTTCAACAACAGCCCTCTGGGGGCTGATTAAGTATTCAGCATATTTACCACTAAAGGTTGGGCTGGGAGATAATGTAGCTTCGGATAAGTAAGTTGATCCAACCAGAAAGGCCTGTGAGTTTGATTCCCCAGTCACCACTCATTGGATAAAATAGCAGGGGAAATGAAATACACAAATATAGGGTGGATGACACCTGGCTTAAAAGCAGTACCTGTGAAAAGGATCTCAGGGTCTTAATAGACTACAAGCTGGATCATAACAAATATTTCAATCATGGGTACTGCCATTTAGCAGATAAAGGTAATTTAAACTGCTCTTGTAAAATTGGAAATAGGTAATTTAAACTGCTTGTGCAAAAATTCATCATCAACACCAAGTATCCAATTTAAGGCATCAGTTCTGTTGTTGGCACATACCCTCCATGAATATGGTTCCCTCCCAATTACCAAATCTGGGTTCCCCCATAAAAGGGGTTTTGAAATGAGCAACAAAATATCACCTGCAAAAAGGTAAAAAATTAAACTGGCATAACACTAATCCATTGATCCTGGAATTTTGTCTAATAGCACATCCTAAAGGTTTCAAGCACAAACTGAATATTAAAGAAAACAGAACCCCCACCTTGTAACCCATTTTAATGTTTAAAAAAGAGGAGTAAAACATTCACATAAACCATTTTCTTGGTGCTGAATATAAAATTTCTATCCATTCCAAAATTAGCCAAGGCTGTGAAAATAAATGGACAATAAATTCTATTAAAGGCATTTTAAGCATCTAAAGAAATAATGGCTGGCTGACTAGTCCTGTCTGAGTTTAATACAATCAGGTTCATCATCAATTGAATATTATCAACTACTGTATCTGCCTGTTTTTGATAAATCCCATCTGGCCTCGACTTACCAAAGATGAAATGTCTTTTTGTAACCTGTTAACTAAAATAGCTGTCAATGTTTTGATATCAACATTAAGTAACCATATAAGGTGGTAGTAGACACAGCAAGTATGATCCTTAACAAGTTTTGGTATCAGGGTAATATAGGCATCATTTAATGATGAAGAGAAGCAGTCAGATTTTAAGATGTATCTGTAAACTTGGAGCAGTCCAGTTACTAACATTCTAGAAAAAGTGTTGTACAATTCAATTATGGCGTGGAAACCAAGCCTTATGAGGAACGCCTTGGTGATCTGGGTATGTTTAGCTTGGAGAAGAGAAGGATAAGTGTTGACATGATAGCTGTCTTTAATATCTGAAGAGATGACATGTTGAAGATGGAGCAAGGTTTTTTTTCTGCTGCTCTGGAGAACAGAATGTAAACCAATGGATTCAAATTACAAGAAAAAATTTTCCACCCAAACTTTAGGAAGAACTGTTCACTGTAAGGGCTGTTCAACAGTGGGACAGATTGCTTATGAAAGTGGTAGATTCTCCATCTTTGTAGAGGCTGGACTCATTTTACAAATATGTGTCCACTTACATCATCATCATCATCAGTCCCCATCCTCATGGGGGCATCCTACACTCATCTATTCCCCCCACCTGCAGTCTAGTTTCCAAGGCCAAACTGGTCTTGCCTTGCCATTTCCATATCCAAAGGATTATGAATTTGAATTGACATTTTCACATATCTATGACATACATATGTCTGTCCCTGGCTTCCATTCCACCAAAAGCACCTGAGGAAATAGACTGAAGTCTACAAAAGTTCATGTTGCCGACTTCTTTCTTTCAGTTAGTCTCAAACGTGCTACAAGATTTCTCTATACACACAAACAAATAAAGTTTTCAGCTCAGGGGAAAAGCCTTGTCATCATAACAAGCTAGAGGTGGACATCAATGAACCTTGACGAATACTTGTTTATATGCAAATTTCTAAAAACAGGTGATGGATGGAAAATACATCTAATGCTGAGTCTGAGATTCTACATAGGGCTATGAAGTGCAAATATATGCATGTGGAGGTTTTTAAGCAAATATTATGTGACATTAATGAGTGCTTTAACTATGTAATCATGCATGGAAGGATGGCTCTGGCTGTCCCTTCCAGCTCTATGATTCCAATTGTGTTAGGATTGTGCTGAATGGCAACTGAGTGCTCATTGTAATATGCCATTGAATCCACAAGTGAATGTGCACACACATCTGCATTCATCGACATGGCACATGCCCATGCCCATGGTTATCTGCATGCACCATGGCACCACATTTGCAAGTCTGCATCTGCAGACTTGAACTGAATCCAGACCATCTACTGGCCAAAAATGTCCAGTTGATTCTGCACATATTTAGGGAAGACACTAGCAGTGGAGTCTTCTTCTGAAAGGAGGGTGAGGATTGCAGAGAAGGGGAGGAGAAGAGAAAAACAAGAGGGAGAAGGAGAGAGCAGCAGAACGTCAAGTGAGACACTTTTCCTGTACATTTGTGAAGGGAGCAACAATGATCATTACAAGAAAGGTGGGTTGTATGTGTGTGTTCCAGCTCAGCTTGTTAATTAGGACTTCAAGGGCAGAATTTCCCACTAGAGAGACCCACAGGCAGATATAATCACCTTCCACACCTCTGACAAGGGAAAGCTTTGTGATTCCCCGATTACCAAAGAGGTGATTGTATTATCCTGTAAAAAACCCAGCTCCCACCGAATTAACACCGTTGCTGCTTCCCATTAACAGGTAATGGCAGCCACGTGGGCTGTTTTTAGGATCTAAAAATGTAATTGCAGATTGGGGTTCTGACATGGAGGGACCCATTGCAGGAGAAAATTTAGGTGTTTGCAGCTATAATAGTCTGCGCTTGAGGGGATCTGGGATGTTCATGCTGGATTTAAGGGAAGGAAAAGGCGTGGGGAGTAGAATGCACACAATTTGGACTTCTGCAGAGAAAACACAGCAGGAGCACAGAGTACAAAACACAGAGGGTTGAACTGGATTTTGAAAGTAGGACACAGTTAATGGGGTACTTCCAGGCATAGCATTTGCTGTTATTATTTGTCGACCTCTTCCTGGAAAGAAACCCCTCCTGAACCTTTCTTTACCATTACCCCTTCATTTTACCGTTCTTTAACTGTGTCTTTATGGAAAGCCTGCTACGGTATGTATTTTTAAAGATAAAGCAGCAGTAAACCAATGCCCTATTCTCCTTTTGCCTACAGAATAACTCTGGGTTATGTCTGTTTTTCACCAACAAGAGTTGCATTGTATGGGGAAAAAAAAACCACCTTCATACAAGCAGAAAATGAAGAACTACAGAGTGGTCATGCTGGCTGGGAGTTTCTAGAATATGTAGTCCACAGTAATGTTTCTAATGTCTCTGACTAGATAGACCAACCCTGCTGTCTATAGCCTAATTTCACTTGTCCCTCTGCCAACCATCAGTTTGCATTTCTAACAAAAGTGGTGTCTCTCCTACAGAAGCTCTCTGGTCAGGAAGAAGAGGAAGAGAGAAGAGGAAAGAGGCAAAGAATATAGATTAGGAAGGAATCCCAATGATAATCTAGTCTAACCCTTTGCCAGTGCAGGAATTGACAGTTAAAGGATCCCTGATTGCTTACCATCCAAACTTTGTGTAAAAATGTCCATCACCTTCTGACTAGTCTTTTCCACTGTTGTACACCTCTTCCCATCAGGAGTAAACATCTCCTTGTGTGAATCCATGAGCTTGATTCCTCTGGAGCATGTAAGAACAAGCTTGTTCCATCTTTAACATGACTCTGACCAAGGTATTTAAAGATGACAATCATCTCCCAGCTCAGTTGCATCTACGTGGACAAAAAAATAAAATAAAATCTAGTTTACCTTTGCGTTACCTCAATCCACAGTGAATATAATTTTGTTTGCACAATTGCTACACATGCAGAGGGTGAGTTGTTTGGGAAAACTGTCCACATAGTACTCCCTTTCGAACTCACCTTGGTCCAAGAAATCCTAATATATGTGGCTCCATGGCCATGGCTGCTCAAGATTTGTTGACCTCTCCCCATGCATGCAAATGTATGCATCTCTGGCCCCACAGTGAGGTTGCTATGGAGTGCAGCTCAGACATGCATGAGAATATCCAGATTTTCTGTTCAAAATTGGGGTAGATTCCCACTTTTTTTCATCTGGATTAAAGCCCTGATATGATTAAAAGGCCCAGATTTGGCTCCAGTTGTCCTGTATGTCATTTGACAACTTGTGATGAGAACAACTTTTCCTTCTCTTGCTCCTCCCTCTTCTTTACTTTATTTATATGCCACCTTTCTCCCATCACAGGACCCATGGCAGCTTCCAGACCAACAAATTAAAAACATTTACAAAAAGTTTTAAAGCCAGTTTAAAGTTTACCACTTTAAAACACTATAAAAACAACTAAAATCATACAAAAGTTAAAAACAGATATGACATACATCTCAATAAGAACCTCCCTGCTTAACCATGAAAAGCTTTAAAACCAGGGGACACTCTTTTATTTGGTAAGTGTAGTTGTATCCTGTATCTTCTGTTTTCCAAGCTCAATATACCCAACTCCCTCAATCTTTCCCTGGAGTGTTTAGTTTCCATACCGTGCACCATCTTGGTCACCCTCCCCTAGACATGTTCCAGTGTGGCCACATTGTTATACAAGTCTGATATCCGGAATTGGGCACCAGTATTTGAAGAAAATTTCTCAGGAGGCTTATTTCAATGAGTTGCAGGGGAAAACCAAAAAGATGAAAACCCAAACACCAGAATGTTTGCATTTAAATCACATATAACTAAGCTTATGAGAGGTATTTCAATTGGGAAATGTGGAATGGCCATTTGGAAGCTGGATTGGAAGCCAATACTCTTCTGCAAAAAGTTAGCATATGTTTTAAAATTTTCCATATCTTGGTGGAGAGTCTCTAATCCATCATTGGCTTGCCCCTGAGTCAACTGCTTATATTCTGCTCTGTCCTCTCCCTCCTCTTTCCCTCCTTCATTCTGAGATCCAATTTCTAAGCAAGCCCTTTATAAGCTGCAGTACAAGAAAGTGCCAGGAAGCTGCTCATCTCTCCACAAAAAGTAATGTAATGCGATAAAGGCCAAAGCCTAGCGCTCTCTGACAATTAATCTTTATTCTCCATTAGTTTCCTATACTTCTATATATACTTCCCAGAGAGTTAGCCACAATTCAGTCAATGGGTTTTACTTTTCCATCAGCACACACACACAAACGCACAGTTGTAGTCCAATGTTGCAGAGTTGTAGTCCAATGCTCAAAATACTACACCGCACTATCTTTGCACCCTGTAAATCAAAAATGCATAAATACTGAAGAACGTTTATTGCTTTGCAGGCCTTTCAATCAAGTGTTTCACTGGGAACTCCCATGCCCTCTCATATCAGATTAGGATTCCAAGGAACATGTGGTTTTCTCACTTAGATGCTTGCCATTCTGTAATTAAATTCATTCTCTTTCCTTGCAACAGAGCACAGGAGGAACATGCACCTTTTAGTGTGCCTTTCAGCATAAGAAAGGTTGTATATTACATACTTTAATGTAATCCATGCCTTCTCTTTTACACATTGGCCTATGAAAAATAATCAAAACAAAATCAATGAAAAACTGTAGGTGGAATTAAAGACATGGGACATTTAGTTTGTTTGGTGGTAGCTAAGAGGACTAGCAGAACTGACTATTTGCACATCATTAGTGACAATGTTGTTTGTTACATTTATACCCCTTCTTTCCTGAAATGAGCATCTATACAAGAGAGCAGACCCCCTCTTTAGAGCTATTTGTATAGTTATTGTTGGAGCAACAGAGGAGCAGATTCTGAAATGGTGCAAAAAGGAACAACTTTACTGTCATTTCTGTTTCACCTAATAATCAATGTATGCAAATGAAATGCATTACATATGCATGTCTTAATTTGGCTGACCATGATTATGACAATCACTGTTAAGCCTCTCGCACCCCCCAATTATATTGGCAGAGGGAAGACAATGAAAGTAACTATTTCCTTTTTTAAAAAAAAAATGTTTGTTGTTGTGACCTTTTTAAAAATGTAGCAATGGACTGTAACATCGTAATCATTATGCTCTGTGGATTTTTGTGAGTCATGTGCTGATTGGAATGCCAATGGTTCTCTCTTTATGGTGATCACCAGATTGAGATGGAAAAGAGAAAGAGTAAAAGCAAAGGGGGAAGGATGTCTTTGCATTAAGCATTTAGTGCCTAAAAGGTGTCTGCCACTTACAGTTTCGATTTCTCCTTTTCTGCAGGGGTATCACTAGGGGCATGTAGGGGTAAGGACCGCACACCACTGCTCCCTATATATCTGCCTATTGGCAGTAATAGGCTGTGAAATTTGCTTGCATCCCTTTAAAATGCTGGAGCTCAGCAAAAGAGATGGTGTGAGTGGTGGGGTGATACTCAGTGGGAAGATAAGTGGGAGGCCTCAGGGCCTTTTTATTATATATATATATATATATATATATTCTTTTTAAATGTTCTTTAAAAACAACACATCATACCAAATTTTCACTTTAATCACACAAAACTATCTACCTTTAGGATGTGTGTATGATATTGTAATTTAAATGTATAATTTAAATTTTTCTAGTTGTTTATATCACAGTTTAGTGATATACGGGAAATACAATCTATGAATAGCATTAATACAAAAACATTACTTAGGATTCTGTATGGTGTGGTATGGGAGGAGGTCAATGAGAGGTGTGACACCATAAGTTACCACACTGGGTGTATCCAGCCTTAGAGATGCCTCTAATGTGAGCAATGGTTTCCTCTAATGTGAGCAAAACTGACTATTTAAACAGAAACTGCCCTACCCATTCTTCCCAATCGCCCTCAGACCTGCAGCACTGGATAGGCAATAACACTCCTGCCACCTTTTTCTAGTTTTGCCAACCATATGACAGGAACCCAAATTCTGACCCAGCCCTGAAGTGACCAGGAACGACTGTTACTGCAACCAGGGGCAGGAGGGTTGATGGCAAGTAAAAGAAGTTGGTGTTTGGGTGGAGTGAGCTGATAGGCCCTCCTAACCTTGCTCCCAATATCACGAGGGTGATCATAGTCCTGTTTGCCCTAGTGCAGGGTAGCCTGGAGTACCCTGGTTCCAGAATTGCCCTGACATTCCTTCATTGCAAAGGCCCTCCATTCTACTACAACACATGTCCTGCCTAGCTGTTGGGCACATTTGTCGCAGACATGGTCTGTTTCACTCTTGAGTTTAGAACAAAGTGCCCAGCCTCCATCACATGGCTGAGTGTCTCTTTCTGACCTCGGACTGAGTGAATGGCCCAGGTGGTGGATGCACTAAGTACACAACAGGACAATTTTATAGCAGCCACCCAGAGTCAAATGAGAGAGCAAATAGCAAGCTATTTTGTTGCATTTTGAGAGTGGTATACCCCAGTCCTGTGCTGAATGGGTGTCTATTCACACCAAAACCTGGATTTGACACATGTATCTTGTGGTCTCCCCAATGAGAAGATGGAAGAGGTGATACTTTATTTTTATTTTTTTATTTTTGTGCATCCAGGACTAACATGGGGTGTTGCATATTACTGTATATCTCCCCTCCTTCCTGAAGAATGCAATAAATTAACTTGCTCTAAGCAGCCATTTCATGGTATAGAGATGGATTTTCATTCCTCATTACATGATAGGACAGTAAGTGGGGACAGTGGCAAATACACAGTGACTGTTTTTAGGAGGCACATGGTGTAGAGTAACCACCATATAAATATATGAGAGTAGATTTACAGCATGCCAGCACAATATAGGCTATCAGCCACAAAGTGGCCTCCTGTTGGGTAAGGTCATCAGTCTGTCTAACCTGTAATGACCTCTTCTGGACCTTATCACATGAGAAAAGAAAGTTGAAAAGGATGAGTAAAGTTGCAACTTTCTCCTTGTTGCTCCGTATGCCACTGAAGCACTTCCATTTTCTTCCCAAGGGAAATGATCATAAAAATGTGTCTTTTGTTTTTACTGGAAAAATCCATTTAGCAAAAGGCACACTTTTATAACAGTTTCCTGCAAGAGCAAGAACAGAAGTGCTATGACAGCATGAGGAGAGGCAAGGAGAAAGCTGCAACTCTACAAGTCCATTTTGATTTTTGTTTCTTATGCAGTAAGTCTCTTTGTCTCTTCTAGGACTTGTCTTTCTCAGTTCTGACACCAGACTTTCCATAAATAGAGATACCAATGACTGAATTGAGTATATCTGCCTACAAGGCACATTTTCAGCCACAGAGCTATGCACTACAGGTAATATTTTCATACCAGTTGACTGCTTGTTCATCTGTCCTTGTGTTAACTAAGGTATAAAACTAATTTTGGAGGAAAAGGTTAGCACTTTGAATACCTACATTAGCATTCACACTAAAACCCAGAGATGATTTGCCACCTGCTAGCATGAAGGCCCCCAGCTGCCACTGTTTTCTAGCAAGTGAAATTAATGGAAAATCAAAGGAAGCCACATATAGAGAAAGCTCAAGTGTGAAGACAATATAAACATATTATAGCATGCTTCATAGCGAGCTGGGCTGTATCTCCCTGCTGATTTTTGTTTTACTAGGAAAAATATGGATTTGTTGAAGTGTGTGATGTGTGGTATAGTCTTTCCCCTGACTACATCTTGATACCATTCGGAGAAATTAGACTATACAATATTCAGGGTCTTCTGATGACTTAATTTAAATGCATATTCTTTAAGAACTGTGGTGAGGCCTTCATTTTAATCTGCTTAGTTTGCATATTAATCAAAGTCACTTTTTAAATATTTGAATTTGAGTTAGCTGAAGTCATCTATCAAAACAAAAAAAGTAGAAGCCTGACTTCACACTAATGCATAAAATGGCAATCTGGTACTATTAATCATTTGGAAGGTAGGTTCAAGGGAATCTCCTTGCCTGGTTTTTCCAAACATTTTACTCTTTGAAATACATTTCCCCTGTGGACCCTAATTTTAAAATAGAGACACAGGATATTCCAAAGCAATACATAATGGGTGATATCCTACACTTGGGTTGCATAATGCCATTTTCAGCATGCAGAGTTATGCATGAATCACACAATGTGAAGCAAGACACCAGATTTGCAACTGAATGAATGACCAAGTACAGTGTTCAACCATGTCTATCCATGCATAGTTACTCTACATGCACGCTCCATTTCTGCATCTTTGAGCTGAATGTGACTATTTTGTATTTGCCCCAAACACTGTCTGGGGAACCAGACAAAGGCTGGTTGTTTCACAGCTGATAGCCAGCAGCTAATGAGCAAGGCAAGTCACAGAGCTCTTACAGTTCAGAACTTACTTTACTTTAATAAACACAAGCCTGAAGTCACAAACAGAGTTCAGCAATACCCAAGTCAGGTAAATGGCATTGAGAGTCAGCACAGTCCAGGTCAGGTACATGGTATCCAAAATCAACAAACACAGTCCATGTCAAGCACAGGATCATGATGAAGAGTCAGGTAGGTCTGACAACTCCTAGATGGCAGGGCTGGGAATTTATAGATCAGCAGCTCAATGCAGCTGGTGCTTAATTAAGAGCTGCTTCCTATAAATTCATTGAGATCTCCTCAAGCCCTCTTTTTGTTCTCTCCACTCAGTGAAGGTAGGTAGGGGGTCAATGGTCTTCTAAATCTGAATGGGCAAAGGTTTCTGCTAGAGCCGGTGCTACGTTCTGGTATGTCTCTGAGACATGTGGCTCTGGAAACTTCTCTGGTTCTAGTTTAACTGGTCCACTGCTTCAGACTCTGAATCAGATTTCATGTCCATGTTCTGGAAGCAGTGCATGACAGTATCAGACAAAAATGTCCAACAGCTTCCATAGTGGAATTGAAACATGGTCTGTTGGTATCAACTCTATTGGTATCAACAGAGTCCAACCAACGTGTTCCTGTTGTGTGCCTTGGAGTGGTGGTTATGACTGTAAGACAAACATATCATGGAGTTTTCTTGGCACTATTTCATAGAATCAGAATCATAGCATTGGAAGAGACCACAAGGGCCATCCAATCCAACCCCATTCTGCTATGCAGGAAGACACAATCAAAGCATTCCCAGCAGATTACCATCCAGCCTCTCTTTGAAAACCTCCAAAGGAGACTCCACCACACACCATGACAGTCCATTTCACTGTTGGATGGCTCTTGCCATCAGGAAAGTTCTTCCCAATGTTTAGGTAGACTCTTTTTTCCTGTAGTTTGAATGCATTGCTCCATGGTCTAGTCTCTGGAGCAGCAGAAAGCATGCTTGCTCCATCCTCAATATGACATCCTTTCAAGGATTTAAGCTTAGCTATCAAGTCACCCCTTAACTTTCTCTTCTCCGGACTAAGTACTTGGTACCAACTTCAGTCGATACACCAGCTGTGCCCCTACCTGGCCCAGAAGGACCTAGAAACAGTGGTACACGCATTAGTAACCTCTCGTTTTGATTTCTGCAATGCGCTCTACATGGGCCTACCTTTGTATCAGGTCTGGAAGCTTCAATAGATCCAAAATGTAGCACCTAGATTGGTCACAGGAACATGTAGAATGGACCATATCACTCATATACTGAAATCTCTTTCATTGGCTGCCAATCAGTTTCCGGGCACAATACAAAGTGTTGATTATTACCTATAAAGCCCTATATGGCTTGGGCCTGAGTTACTTGAGGGAACACCTCTCCCTACACAATCCACCTTAAACTCTCAGGACATCAGGGAAGAAATTATTAGAACATACTAAAACAAGATTAACATCAACTTCCCAGAAAGCCTTCACTGTCACAGCCCCCAAGTTATGGAATGACCTCCCGGAAGAGATCTGTCTTAGTACCTCCTTGGAAACTTTTAAGAAGGCAGTCATGATGGATCTCTTCCATCAAGCTTTCCCACCAGATCTTCTATGATAAATAAGAACTAACCCCACTGAACTAGGATGGCATGGGTATAGACTATGAGGATCATTTTAGTGAGTAGTAATTTAATGATTTTATTGATTGGTTTTTATATTGTGCATATATTGTAGTTTGTATTGTTTTCCCACTGTAATCTGCCTTGATCCATAGGGAGAGGCGGGAAAATACAAATAAATTATTATTATTATTATTATTATTATTATTATTATTAAACATACCAGCCCCCCTAAGCTCCTTCTCATACTGCATGGTTTCTTTTTGTTTACAGAGGGTTTAATTTTGCCTTCTTTTTAAAGCTGGGAGAGTTTGATTTGCCTCATGTCACCCATACATTCTTCTAATTTCTCTATCAAAGTCTCATTGTGGAAGAAACAAAAAAACCATATTTTTCTTGAGAGGGACATTTATATCTTTACAGGCATGCTATTATTATATTTACCATTTATTGAACATTTTAAGGACTTAAAATAGCAGTAGTATTGTTGGCAGTAAACACAAACAAAAATGATAATTCCATTAGTAGGTGAGAATGGCGCAGTGGTTAAATGCCTGTACTGCAGCCAATCACTCAAAACCATAAGGTTGCGAGTTCAAGACCAGCAAAAGGGCTCAAACTCGACTCAGGCTTGCATCTTTCCAAGGTCGCTAAAATGAGTACCCAGATTGTTGGGGGCAAGTAGCTTACAGTTGTAAACCGCTTAGACAGTATGAAGCAGTATACAAATGAAGCTGTTTGCTTGAACATATATTCTTCTGGCCAAGTAGCTATAAAACTCAAAGACAAAGAGTTAGATATTATTATAAAACCATACATAAATTGCTTCCCTATGCATTTAAAAGAACACCTGACTTATATTCCATTTGAGAATCCAGCACATACAGGATTATATTTTTCACCCATTTTACCAGAGGATGACTTTCACTATCATTTTAGCAATGCTGAAAGCCTAGATATATTCACAGTGCACCCTTAGTATACATGAGGGATCTATTCTGGACCCCTCTGCCTCATGGGACCTCCTGTTTGTTTCAATAACTGTGTGCTCCTGCATGTGGTGCAGTGTATATGCCATGCAGCCACACACATAAGCTTAAAGTCACGCAAGACAAGCCTGCATATGGGGTGTGTGCAGTGTATTATTTGAAGCTGCCTAAGCAATGCAAGTTTTCTTGAAAAATTTGGCAGAAAATCCAGTACCGATCCTCGTAACACAAGAGCCATTCCCAAATTTTACTGCACATTACTATTCAGAGAGACAAGCAATAACCACCCTTGGCTATGAAGAAGGAAAAAATAAGAAGGGGGAAAGAAGGGGCAAATATCATCAAATTCCTTGTCATGCAAGCAGAAGGAGGAGAGGAGGAGGAGGAGCAAGGTGGTGACGGCAGTGGCCATTTTCTTTCTTTTGCATTGAGAAACAGCTTGCACTGAGCATCAACTGTTCTGTTGGTTTCTGCTGTTTCTATTTTCTGCCTTTTCACTAAAGAAATACTTGTTTTTGCTGAAAAATCAGCTTTTCCCCTTGCCTCATTTTGAACTTATTTTGAAGTCACATTTTTGAAGTCACTTTGGTTAATTGTCCATTTTTAAAATCTATAAGATTCTGCTGATAGTTATTGCTCATACACACACCCCAAACCATTTAAACCATCACATTGCTCTTAACACTGTGTACATCTATTCCATGTGTTCTGTGTACCATATGTATAGATGAAGACAATAGAAAACCTCCCACGAAATAAGTCTTGCCAAGAATTTCATGGCTGAGAACAGATGGGATACAAGTAGATTGTTGTTGTTAACTGCTTTCAAGTCTACCTTGACTCATGGTGACCTTGTGAATGAGACACCTCCAAGCTCTTCTGCCACCTCCTTAATTGAGTCTATTCATCTAGTATGCATTCTTCCTCTCTTTCTACTCCTCTCTACCTTAACTAGGATTGCTGTCTTTTCTAGCATGTCGTATCTTATGGTGTGTTCAAAGTATGAAATCTGCTAAAGCCTATCAAGACCAGCTGACACAGACCTCCCAGAGGGCTTTTTCTGCCACCGCTCCCAAGCTCTGGAATGGTCTGCCAGACAAGATGCGTCTCATGACATCTTTAGACTGCTTTAAAACAGCCTTAAAGACGCATCTCTTTCGGCAGGCCTTCCCTTGAAACCTTTGACCCCGGCTCCAGACTTAGACTATACTTTTCACCTACTCCCACGTCTCCAACCCTTAACTTACGATGTGGACGCATAAGAAGGGGTCTGGATATATCTATACTGTTTTTAGATCCTACAGTTTTTAATTTATTGCTGATTTAATTTATTTTTAATGGGTGGGAGGTTGGAATGTGGGTTATGGGAATGTTTTAATTTTAACTTTATTTTAATTCATGTCTTTTAATATGCTGTATTCCTCTCTGAGTATTCTTACAGAGGAGCGGATTATAAATAAACGATGATGATGATGATGATGATGATGATGATGATGATGATGATGGTCTCAATTTAGTCATCATGGCTTCCTGTGAGATTTCAGGCTCTTTTCATTTTAGGACCCATTTTTGGCTGTCCATGTTATCCTCAGACAGACAGACAGACAAAAAAGGAAATGAGAGAGAGACAGAGTGACAGTTTTGCATGACCTGGAAATCTTTGGGCTTGTATTCTTTCCACAACAGATCACCTAGCTCCCTCACAACTTTTTTTCCACCATGACTTCCAAAAGCAGTTTCTGACTGGTGGATGTGGGTAAGTTCTCTCTATAAAGAAAGGAAAGAAGAAAATCAGCATTCCCCACAGGGCATGCTCAAACCTGTGGGCATGCCTGAAGTATCTCCCTGGATCCTTGCCAGACAAAACTGAGCACTAATTGCAAGCTACAAATTGCAAATGCACGAACTAACAAATTATGTGCTGTAATTTCACAAATGACTAATTGTTATTATGAAGTCTGAATTAATAGGGAAAATAAGTTTGACAACCCCTTAAGAGATTAAGATTTATGACAGCTGCAGGATAATAGCCTCCCTTCGATTGTCGCCTTCAGCTCCACCAGCCAACGTAGCTTGGGTTTCTGTCATTTCTTTTGCAAGATGCATTATTTGGAGGTCACCCCCAAATGCATTTCATGGTAAGTGGCTGCTGAACATGTTAAAAAAGATATTATCCTTTGTGGGTTGAAATCTTCATTAATTCCACCATGCATCACTAAAGGTAGCTATGTTTTTCCTGGGTCATATTTTTAATTAAAGAACTTAAAATAATCCTAAATACTGAATCTTATATTTAGTCCTGATTAGAGTAGACCCATTGGATCAATGGGATTTACCATTGTATTGAATCACCATTGAGCAGTTGATTCAGTTGGGTCTATACCAATTGGGATCAACCATCCAAGATCCCCCTGGTTCTCATCCCATCCTTCCAAATTTGTGTAGGCTTTTGGTAGCAAATCATGTAGGTGAACTTTTAGAAGTTGTTGGACTATAAATCCCAGATTAGACAATGGTCCAAAAGCTTAACAACATCTAGATTCACAGCTGTAGCCTAATTCCAGTTGCTAGTCCAACTAGAGTTGCTCATAGAATTAATGGAACTGATAGAAGCAGTGACTTACTATTTAACACAAGAGTGGGAGACTTAAGGACCATATTAGGTGCACTCGGATGGTGGCATTCCCCATCACATCCATCCTATTAAAAATTGCCTTCAAAAGCTCCTACCATGCTCTAGATGGCATAGGGACACTTTTAGCATGTGATAGCTCTGCCTAGTCATTTTAAAACCTAAAGAGGACCTTTACAGCAACAGGAAGTAGCTGGGAGGTCCTGAGGACCACAAAATACAGATCCTACAACGAGGGTTGTGTAGAATAAATATCCATATGGGGAGTTAGATATTAATTATATGATTCAAAGGTGGTACTGAATAGGACCAAGATACAACTGAACCAAGCCTCCAAATAGACAATTAAGTGCACAACCAAATGGGCCTGCACATTCGTGTGCCATGTGCATTTATATCACTTTCTACAAAGAAAAGGAAAACAATTTTCTGCACAGAAAATAATATTACTAAACAGAAACATTAATTTCTGTTCAGAAAATCCAGCTTTCTGTGCAAAAATACCACATGCAAATGTTATGAAGAATAAATCCTGTACTGTAAATTGGAAACTGCAACTTTGGATGACTTCTTTGTTGTAAAAAGAATACTGCTAAAATTACTTGTTGTTTCGTTTGAGAATAAAATTAGCAAAGACTTAAATCCATAATCTCAACCTGTCAAGGCAGCTTCTCTCATTAAGAACTATAAATTTTGCAAATATTCTGCATATGAATGAGCACATATACATTCACTGATTGTATGGCTTCTCTGGGCACAGGTGTGGAAATATGTTGGAGTAGCAGGTGAACCTCTAAAGCACTGGCTAATTTTAGCAACACTTGAGGATCTACGGGGATCTGCACATTGCTGTAAGCCAGATAGGAACGTCTGTAACCATTTCTCATTCTTACCCTGCCAATGTTCACCTTTGGATCAGAGCCAGCTCCCTGACTGACGTTACCTCTGGTTCATTTCTAAACCACCTTCGGAGAAGGCAAACTGGCCAGGTGTTCCACCTGCTAATTGTGCAGCATCCGTTTATTCAGGCCAGCGGGAAGCCACAGCAAGAGCATGCTTAAGCAAATCAAAGGGAAAAGCTGAACATAGAGCACAGGCTATGAAGGAAGGAGAAAAGCTGAACATAAAGCATAGGCTATGAAAGTTTGCAAGGTACAGGTCACAGAGAAACCTTCAAATTTTCTGTGATGAGATGCACATGAAAACTCTGACTGAGCAAGGACATTTATGAAAGAAGCTTAGCCAAGGTGGATGCCTTGGCAAACCTTTTCATGCCTATAACTGTAAGAAGAACCCTAATGAATCAGGCCATAGGCCTGTCTAGTCCAGCATTCTCTTTCTCACAGTGGATAGCTTAATGCCAATTAGAACCCCATACAAGTGAATCATCTTCTGTTGTTCCTCCTGGTCATGTCTCCCAGTAGCTGTTATTTGCAGTAATGCTTATTCTAATCCTAGGAGTAGCACATTATAGCCATCTAGACTGATAGTTTAATGAATGTGGCTGAGTTCCCTGGAATGCTTGATACTATTTGCCTGGAAAATATATTCCACCTTTTATTTTGCTGTGGGAAAATTTGACGGCAACTCACTACCAAAAAGAAATTAAAACTGTCACTTGGATTACAGTTGGGCCTCTGTATTCACAAATTCTTTCTCCACAAATTGAAACCTCCATGGCTTGAATATATATATATATATATATATTCCAAAAAGCAAACCTTGATTTTGCTATTTTATCTAAGGGACATCATTTCACTATGCCATTGTATTTAACAGGACTTGATCGTTCATGGATTTTGATATCAACATGAGATCCTGAAACCATACCCCAGTGGATACCAAGGGCCCACTGTATTTGACAATGCACTGGAGTGTTCAAAATCTTTTTGTGGAACAGTTTGTTTCCACATTTGCTTTGCATTTTCCTTCCTAAAAAGTTCATTATAGATCTACTCTGGTCAGAATACTCCAGGGCTGCTCCCAGAGTATTCTGGCCCCAAAGCTGCCTCAAATCCTCCTGTTACCTGCACATTCTGGAGTAATGCCAGGTGGCTTTCTCATATAAATCTTGTTGTGCCATCTGCACAGTTGGTTGGCGAAGGTCATTCCCTCTGAGATCAAAAAACAAAGTGCCCAAAGTCCATCACATGGTTGGGAGCCTCATTGTGACCTTAGAGAAATTAACTCATGCCCGCAGTGATGGTGGCAGCCAACTGCTCCAGATTTTCTGGAGTAAAAGGTAAGTTTTAAAAAAAAAAGGTTGAGGAAATGATGGCCCAGATTTGAAGCCTAACTGGCTTTCCTTCATAAAGACATTCCACAGTTGAATTGAAGCTTTGGCCCAGCACCGTGAAGACATGACACAGTGAGGGCAGTGGAAAACCAGTTTAAAGGGTCCATGCAGAAATGTCCTCAGACGAAATATCTGAGGAAGTAGGATGAAATCTAGGAAAGTTCATGCTACCAACTTCTATCTTTCAGTTAGTCTCCAAGGTAATGCAAGATCCCTTTGCATACTGATTTTCCAGACTAACATGACTATCTGCTTTATCACACTAGGGGGCAAACAGGATTTAAATGAGAGTTAAACAGGAGTTAAACTGGAAATGTCCTGTTTATCACAGGACATTTCCTGTTTAACTCTTATTTAACTCTTGTTTAATCCTGTTTTCCCCCTAGTGTGATAAAGCAGTATGTCTTTGAATTCTGCTTATCAGAATTCTATTTATTTACTTATCTATTTCTGTTTCATCTTTTCAGTTTGGTTTATTGGACACCATTTTAATCCCACAGCTGTCATATTATACCTGCAGGATGCCTCCTCAGAGAAGGAGGGGGAAGAATAGAGACAAGATAACAGGTTTCAGTCAGAGTCAGAGAAGGCCGTCAGTCCTATCAAGGCACTGGCAGAAGCAGAGACCAAATCATCCCATGAAGCTTCTGCAGATCATGGGAAAAATACAGGAGCACGTCAACTTATGGAGCATCATAGATTAAAATGCTGGTTGCAAAGGCCATGAAACACTCTGTTCCACATTTAAAAGAAATATGGTTTTCTGTACAGAAAATACTGTTTTCTAAGAAAAAAAAGTCCACTTACAAATTTTGCACAGAATAAGTCAGTAAAAAATGTGAAGATTTTCAACAGATTCCTACTCTTGAACATTTTTAAAAAATATTCTATCGCTCATCAAATAACTGTTGGTAGACTGAAGCTGGAGATTTCGGATGCTGTCACATTGCAGATATAAAGCATTTTGAAACCACTTTAATTTCCATGTTAACTTCAATGTGATGGGAGTCTGGGATTTGTTTTTGGTGAGGCACCAGAACATTCTGATAAGGGAGTCTAAATAGCTAACAAAACTACACATTCCAGAATTCCATAACATGGAAGTTAACTGCTTTATTTGATTTATCCAGTCATCTGCCTCTGCCTACCATTTCTTTTATACATATATTCTTCTCTGAAAAACACAGGGGGTTTCCACTGCAGATCTCCTGCTGCTTTATTGAGTGCCACCCTCATGAATTGTTGATTTTGACCCATAGATTCAAGCCACTCATGATTGGTTTCCAGCATGAGTGCCCTTTATTTTTGCCTGCTTGGATCTCATTTGCATCAAGATGACTTTAATAAAGCGTGATACCTTTAGGAATAGAATAATTAGATGCTATTTCTTAATTGCAATGCCCAGCGCTCCTTTGCATGATCTTCCAAGTGTTGATAAAAAGAGAGAGCAAACATCTGCTTTCACTTTGGAAATGTCCTTCTCCTTCTGCTTTTCTTTTGAGCTATATGAATAAAGTGACAGCATGAATGAAATTGGTATCATGTGTAGGCAGATGGACAATCTGCTACATAAAATGCTTAACTTTGGCATTTTGATCTATAGAATCTCAGCTCACCGATATGGGCCAAGATTCTATCTCAGGTCTCCATAACACAGATCTCTATATGCAGAGCTCCACATTAATTGTGCTACTTAATCCTTGTGTTGAATGGCAAAATCTGCAAAATTCTGCAACATATGCAAGGGTGGCTGTGTTGGTCATGTAGTAAATTGTAACAAAATTCAAAATCCAAAAAACAGTGATATCTATATTAAGCACAAAATACATCATACAAACTTTCAAAGTTTCACTGGCTTCTTCACCAGGCAAAGATGTTAAAATCATAGAGGAGAAGAAAAATGATGATGTTAGAGTCACAGGCCAACATTTTGTCTCAGCATGCATTTACACTCTAGAAATAATGCAGTTTGACACCACTTTAAGTACAGTACTGTAGCTCCATCCTATGGAATCCTGGGATTTGTCATTTTACAAAGTCTTTAGCCTCCTCTATAGGATGGAGCTATGGCAGTTAAAGTGGTGTCAAACTGCATTATTTCCAGAGTGTAAATGCACCCCTAGATGTTACTTCTGTTGTCAGCTAAGATATTCTGGAGGGATATCAATGCAAACAGAGGCCACTTTCCTTCTTGGCCATGTGGTGACAAGGGACAAAGGGTAGTAAATTTCAAATTCCATTAGCAGCAGCAAAGTAACTTGCACTGAGATCCAGTCTATCTCTGTCCTGTGCGCAAAGGGGATCTTGTAACAGCTTTGAGACTAACTGGAAGAAAGAAGCTGATGGCATGAGAGTTCATAGACTTGAGCCTATTTCCTCAGATGCATAATAGGTTCAAGTCTATGGAGTTTATCACATGGGACAGATCCCATGCAGAAACGGGATTTAAAAATCCAGAAAAAAAACTGCACAAACAGGTTGATATTTGGACACGTCAGGGTTAATAAGCAATAACGCGACATTAATGCAAACAGAAAGTCAACAAAGGCTGCTCCTTTTTACTTTTGGGATTTTCGGGTTTTGATGACTTTCCATTCATGTTAAGATTACATTAATGTTGATTAACACTTACATTGTATGCAAGTTTTTGCGGGTTTTTCCCACTTTGTGTTCAGGTTAACCTCTAATCTTGTCTGAATATCTATCCACTTTTGTGGGGGGGGGGGGGTTTCAAGTTTAAACTCAATTTCTGCATTGGATCCATCCCTGTGTGATAAACTCATAAGGAAGTTCATGCTACCAACTTCTTTCTTTCAGTTAGTCTCGAAGGTACTACAAGATCCCTTCACATACTGATTTTCTAGACAAATATGGCTGTGTCTTCAAATTCTGTCCTGTGTGGATTTTGAAAAATGTACAAATGAATCAAGATGTTCAATATGACCCAAAGGCACCAACAAATGTGCATATGCATCCATGCCAACTACACATTCAAATGCAATGGTGCTGAATATGCAAGCCTTCTTCCATAACCATGAACTGAATGCCGATATTCCTCATTGACAACAAAATGCTTTTGTAGAGGAATGTATGCATGCATAAGACCCCAACAGAAATCTTGACATAATTTTTCTGAGGGCTTGTCTACATGGGTAAATTACCTAAAATTCCCCCTCATCCCACTGCATCCTGTTTATGTGACACAGGGCCAAAACCCCAAACTGAGTCCAGATTGTTTTCGTGACACTTACACCTTATTTGGGGCTTCCTCTTTGCAACCAGCATTTAAATAACCAGCATTTAAATAACCTTCTGCTGTGGATTGTTTGCTTTCTTTGCAGTCATGGCTGCCTTCACTCATGGTCCATGCAAGGTGCCTGGCACTGCCACTGTGCGTGCAAGTCACTCGAGGTCAGAACAAGGTGCCCAGCATTGATAATATGGCTGGGCACCAAATTCAGAAGTCAACAGCAGCACTGGGAGATGAGCAGGTACCACTTAGCAAGGTAGCTGCCCATCATTTGCTGTGGGAGTCAAAAGCATCAAAAAAGAGCAGGTAGGGAGATTGGGGGTGATTTGGGATCAGAATACTCTGGGGACACCTCTTTATTTTCTGGCAAGTGAAGAGAGGGTATGAGAGACCAATTTTGTCCAGTAAGAAAACACCCATTTCTATCAGGGCACTCTGACAAGGGATAGTGAGAACAATTTTTCCTGGGGAACAGACAAAACATATGCTTTTAAAATTATTATGATCATCATGAATATTGCCCACTTTATGCTAGCACACGCTGGAAACACTTTGCTGCAAAAGCCAATAGATGTTCTTTTTTGAAGAAGCTACTTCACACCAGCACAGTAGACACATATTTGTATCCTCAATGGCATATGTTGTTCTGCCTTTGCTAGCACAGATAGCAATAGCAATCTGAAATTGTTGCCTATTGCATGCAAAATTGGCTTAATTGTACATCACTTTTCCCATTCAAAGGCACAGCAAGCAGCATGAAACAAGCACAAAATTAATCTGAATTAGTGCCGAACAATTCAGGCAATATCACACAACTGAGCTGTTGGTTTTTTAAAACAGCTGACTGCAATATTCAGATAGACAAGAGCTCTAAAAAGCATCAGTCCACAATGTGTCAAGAATAATCCACTGGCTCGTTTTTTCAAGGATGTCTCGGAAGTGCAAGTCCAAAAGATACTGAACACTGTCTCTCCTGAATTTACATCTCGATACAAGGTGGGACTTCAGAATAATTCCTAGTTCATTGCTCTGATGAGTAATATTGGCGGGGGGGGGGGGGGAGCTGGTATCTTTTTTGTGACATACTCAGAACATGTTCCCAACAAAAGTAGTTAGATAATTTTATCCAATGCACAATGGCCCTATTCAGTTTAAGGTTGCAAAAGCAGAGTCATGCATGAGGTGCAACTGTGTGTGGTTGCACATTGATGTGCATCATTGAACATTAAAAATTGTCACACTATGCCCCTGTGTCAGTCTCAATGTGTAACTGTGCTCTGTGTTAAATTTTTTGGCCTGATTCACTTGAGCTGAGTCAAAGGGATAAATATTTAGGGTACATCCACACTGCAGAATTAAAACATTTTGAAGACACTTGAACTTTCATGACTCTGTCCTACAGAAACATGAGATTTGTAGTTTGGAGAGACACCAGAGCTCTCTGCCAGATCAGGCTGTCAGACCATATGTCACCAAACTACAGTTCCCAGAATTTTGTAGGATTCATGGCCATTAAAGTTATATCAGACTGTTTTAAGTCTGCAGTGTGGATGCATCCTTGGAAGTGTAGTTGGATACAGATCCCTATCTGGGTTCTGCACTTCACAGAAAAGTGAACTGAAGAATCAAAGAATGATTAGCCATTAGCTTTGGCAGTGGGGATGTAAAGAACAAGGCATAACAAATACACATTTTCCTTTCCTTTATAAGAAAGGAAATGGCCCACTGAGAAAATTAGCAAACTCTTTAAGTGGGAACAATTTTAGTGTGAAAAATTCAACTGAAAAAAAAAATTCTCCAAGCCATTGTTTTTGTTTAGAACAAGGTATTTTGCGTCAGATACTATTTTCTACACAAAATGTTGATTGCCAAGCAAAGAAAGGATTTATTTCTCCTTTTTTTTTGTACAAGTGAATTTTTCACAAAAATTCCCAAAGTGCAAGAAATCAATAAACATCAACAGAAACTTTCATAATCTCACTCAGCAGACAGAAAACTTTTGAAATGGTCCATTCTTGCATTTAAGAACCAAATCAAGAGGGTTATATCTTTAAACCTGTGCTATAGAAATAGTTTTGCACCCTTACACAAAAGCAGAAGGTTACTAAGAAAGGAGAAGAATTTCCAGATATTTTTTTTAAAAAAATAGAAAATATACTCTTTATTTCAGCTCAGCATTAGTGGAAAAGGGAAGATATTCACTGGGGGTGGGGGGAACTGTGGCTATGTGTGAGTGAGTGAGATTGATGTATTCAAACACAAAAAACTCAAAGTTCTGAAGTTCATTGCCTGATAATTTTTTGAAATGTGACTCTAATTAAATATGTTACATACATTATTATTCCAGGTCATTAGTATTTGAAGAAGCAATAAGCAATCATATGGAATTTTACATTCTCCACTAATGATGTGCTCCAAAGTTTTATTTCATTGTCTTTTTTTGAACATCTCTCCTTGGCTTAATATGGCCGAGAGGATTCAAAGATACAATCAAAATGTCTCTATCTCCCCTAGAGGGCATTTTGGCATATGAGGGCTCTGGGACACATAGAAAATACCCTATTAGAAAATTGCAGCCCAGGGGCTGCATATGGTTCACCCTGATTTAAACAAGGGAATGCTGTGGATATAGTATACCTCGATTTCAGTAAGGCCTTTGACAAGGTTCCCCATGACATTCTTGCAAACAAGCTTGCAAAATGTGGGATAGACAAGTTAACTGTTACATGGATTTGTAATTGGTTGAGTGGCCGAACTCAAAGGGTGCTCAACAATGGCTCCTTTTCATCCTGGAGAGAAGTGACCAGTGGGGTCCCACAGGGCTCTGTCCTGGGCCCAGTGCTATTCAACATCTTTATTAATGATTTGGATGACAGAATTGGGGGCATACTTATCAAATTTGCAGATGACACTAAACTGGGAGGAGTAGCTAATACCCCAGAGGACAGGATCAAAATTCAAAATGACCTGAATAGACTAGAAAGCTGGGCCAGTGCTAACAAAATGAAATTCAATGCGGAGAAATGTAAGGTTCTGCACTTAGGGCGGAAAAATGAAATGCACAGATATAGGATGGGGGACACCTGGCTGAATGAGACCACATGTGAAAGGGATCTAGGAGTCCAAGTAGACCATAAGCTGAACATGAGTCAACAGTGTGATGCGGCAGCTAAAAAAGCCAATGCAATTTTAGGCTGCATCAATAGAAGTATAGTTTCTAGATCAAGGGAAGTTATAGTGCCACTCTATTCTGCTTTGGTCAGGCCCCACCTGGAATACTGTGTCCAGTTCTGGGCACCACAATTCAAAAAAGATGTGGAGAAACTGGAGCACGTCCAAAGGAGGGCAACTAAGATGGTGAAGGGTCTGGAAACTTTGCCCTATGAAGAACGCCTTAGGGAGCTGGGGATGTTTAGCCTGGAGAAGAGAAGGTTAAGAGGTGATATGATAGCCCTGTTTAAATATTTGAAGGGATGTCATATTGAGGAGGGAGCAAGCTTGTTTTCTGCTGCTGCAGAGACTAGAACGCGGAACAATGGATGCAAACTGCAGGAAAAGAGATTCCACCTCAACATTAGGAGGAACTTCCTGACAGTAAGGGCTGTTCGACAGTGGAACACACTCCCTCGGAGTGTAGTGGAGTCTCCTTCCTTAGGGGTCTTTAAGCAGAGGCTGGATGGCCATCTGTCAGGGATGCTTTGACTTGGAGTTCCTGCATGGCAGGGGGTTGGACTGGATGGCCCTTGTGGTCTCTTCCAACTCTATGATTCTATGATTCTATGATTCTAGGATTCAGTCCAAGACTCTGTTTTCACTGTTAGGGTCAGGACACAGGTAATGGCTTTGTTACTGGATGACCTCAAAAGTCCATCTGATTCAGCAATGGCCAAGGAAAGTCATGAATAATGAGATGGCTGCTCAGTTGCAGAAGGTCATGACTAATCAGACAATGGCTTATTGGCTGCTGAAAGGTCATAACCAATCAGGAGATGGCTTATTGGTTGCAGAATGTTCAACAGACGGCTGATCAGAAGACAGTTACAGTGTGTCCTCAGCATACATGGCCTCGCCATACATGGATTTAAGCTTCTGTGGATGGTGAGTGGTGAGGGACACTGTGTTGCCATTGAAATCATTAATACCGTGCTGTCATTGAAATCAATAGAACTCCAGCAGACATGAAATTTCTTTATCCAGAATGGATCCCCCGCATATGGCAAGGGCAGACTATATGACCCCATTCTGCCATGCAGGAAAACACAATCAAAGAACTCTTGACAGGTGGGCAACTGCCTCTTTGAAAACCTCCAAAGAAGGAGACTCCACCACTCTCCAAGGCAGTATATTACACTGTAAAACAGCTCTCACTATCAGGAAGTTCTTCCTAATGTTTAGCTGGAATTTCTTTTCCTAGAGTTTGAACTCATTGCTCCATGTCTTAGTCTCTGGAGCAGTAGAAAACAAACTTACTCCATCCTCGATACAACATCCCTTCAAATATTTCAACATAGCTAGCATGTCACCCTTTGTTTCTTTCACTTCTCTTCCCCAGATTAAACATAGCCAACTCCCTAAACCTCTCCTCATAGGGGATGGTTTCCAGATCTGTCACCATTTTGGTCACCTTCCTCTGGCCATGCTCCAACTTGTCAATATCCCTCTTGAATTGTGGTGACCAGAACTGGACACAGGATTTCAGGTGACATCTGACCAAAGCAGAATGGAGAATGGAGTGGTACTATTACTTCCCTTCAAACTTGTTTTCTAGATAGACTGAGGTCTTGAGCATGAACACTCTTTGTCATGACTAGGAGTCCTCTAAAGGCCTTCCCTTCCTGACTTTGTCCAACTTTCTTAAAACATTACAGTTCGTATTCTCAGCTTAAGTAGCAGTAATAGCAGCACACCTATCCTTTCTGCAACATTTTCATAAGCATTATGAAACCATCTGTCAGCTATTTGCCAAAGGTGGAAGGGATTCGTATTCCATCATGCCAGTCATAGAAGAGTTCTTAAATGTATTTACTAATTTATTTATTTATTTCAAAAGGCAGCCTTTTCACTTTTGACTCTTGTTGCTTTCACTGACATCAGCTGCATTATAATGCCTAATGATGGCTCTGACCTTTCCAGAGAATGCAAAGATGTTTTGTAAAATGTGCTGCCTGTCTCAGACAATGCACGAAACATGCCATTTTGAGAAGCTGGGAGGGGTGTCTACCAGATTGCTAAACTTAGGGGGGGGGGAAATGTTCTACTGCACTTTCCAGAATCCTCTAACCTCTGCCTAGGGATGATGAAAAAGTGCCATTCCAAAGAAGTAACTTCCCAGTAGGAATGCAATTCTTCGCTCATTTTGTTCTCAAAGAAACTAGTGAGTAATTTTAGCAATTTTCTTCTTGCTATGAGGTAGTATTTTTTAACATTTTTTTATCTTTTTAATTGTATTTCATTCTGTTAATATGTAACTTGTTTTAATATTGTAATAATTTAATTTGATTGTAATGTACTATTTTTGTATGGTTTTAATTGTACTTTTTTTTTAATGTTGTGAGCCACCCTGAGACCCTGCTTTGGGACAAAGGTGGTATGTATATATAAATAAATAAATGTATGAAAAAATAAATAAATTCTATAGTGTAGATACACTGTAACTCTCCTGGCCTGACTTCCCATCCCTGCAGGCCAACTTAACAACCAACAAACAAATCATTTGAAGGAGGTTTGTTCAGCTTCTGACTGGGGCACAAAGCAACAGCATTAACGATAGCATTTATATTTCTGTACCACTTAATAGTGAACTCAGCACTCTCTAAGTAGTTTACAGTCTGTAAGCCAGTTGCCCCCAACAAGCTGAGTACTCATTTTACTGACCTAAAGATGAAAGGCTGAGTCAACCTAGAGCCCTGTGAGGTTTGAACTCACAACGTTGTGGCTTCAGTGCCAGCATTTAACCACTGCGTCACCAGGGCTCTGAAGAGGATATTTCCACCCTGCCCTCACCAGTGTCCAAGAGTGTCCAAAGGCAATAATGGTTTAACCTTTTAGCCTTCCTTGCTTGTTCCTCTGTACAAGCCACCAGCAGAATTAAATCAAATAAAAGAAGAAGTATATTTTAGTTAACAAGCTGTTTACCTTAACAGATTTCTTTCAAGTGCACACATCTGGGAAATGGGAAAGAGACACTTTCCGAGACAATGTTTGTAGTGTTCAATTAGTGTGCCTAATTCTAATCAATAGAAAGATTTTGCAGTGGGCATGGTCTATTGAATTGTCATTAGCACCCCATTAGGTATGGGAGAGGATACCATAGAGTTTGGCCACAGCAATTTCCCATAGATTACTTGTCAAAAAACCCCATCATTTGAGCGATCCTCTTATCATGTTAAGTGATCTAAGCTAAGGCCATGGAAGACTGAAAGTAATGATAGCTGAAAAGCATTTGAATAGAGGACAACAGGGATGTTCATTATCAATGCAACTGAATTTCTGCTCTAGAAGAACTCTCACAGTTCCTATGAGATATATAGATATAGATATAGATATATATTCTCATTTATAGTAGTGTTGATTAAACTGAGGCTGTTGTACTTTGGGTATATCATGAGACAAAATGACTCGCTGGAAAAGACAATAATACTCAGTAATATGGAAGGCAGTAAAAAAAAGAGGAAGGTTACATTACAGATGGATTAATTCAGTCAAGGAAGCCACAATTACCGTGACTTTACAAAATCTTAACATGACTGGCCTCTTGGAGGTCTCTCATTCAGAGAGTCACTTTAAGTCAAAGCTGATAGCACATGTCTGCAACAAACTAGCCTTGTGTCCCAAATAGATGGAATGACATAACTGCCCAAAAGAATAGGGATTTGGGGGACATTGAATTGAGGAGGAATGATGGAAACTGAAATTCAATCCAAACAAGATGAAAGATTATTTTTTGTATGACAGCTTTCAGGGTCTCCCAGCTGGCACAATCATGCTGGGCTTCTGGGAGTTATTGTCCAAAAAGTAACTTTTTCAAGCTCTGGTCAATTCTGGTCTGAGACAAAGGTGACCTGCTTATGACTATCCATGCACTATCCAGATGGAGATATTGATATAGGCTTGTTGTGAGACTTCCCATGAAGGGATTTGAAAACCTCACTTGATATCAAGGTACACGCTTTAACTCGGTGATAGAACACTTACTTGGCATGCAAGGAAAACCAATGTCAGGCATTGGTGCCTCTCAGAAGGGATGATAAAGACCAACATATGGTAAGTCCCACAAACATGACTATGTAGGGACTGTGAATATGTATTGGATACTGATGTAATGAGAATCAGCATGGTGTAGTGGTTTGAGTGTTGGACTACAACCCTGGAGACCAGGGTTTGATTCCTTGCTCAGCCATGGAAATCCACTGGGTGACCATGAATGATTCACACATTCTTAGCCCCAGAAAACGCCATGATAGGTTCACTTTAGGGTCACCATAAGTCAGAAATGACCTGAACACACACAACAGCAGTAGCAACAACAACAGATATGTAACTCCAGGTTGCTCATCCATAAATGTGATCTTGAATTCCAGCTGCCAGCAGCAACAACACCAACACACCTTCTATGAGTGGAATAGACTTTCTCACTCTGAAATTTTCAGTGGATTGGAGTGGACAGAAAGGGTAATGACTGACATGTTTTGTTTTGATTTTTTTTTTTATTCTTACCTTTTATTGTTTAGCAAAACGACAATTGGGGTCTCACCTTGTCAAGCTTCTTGACTGAAATCCTGATTGCTCAAAGAGCCAAGATACACAGATTGAAGATAATCTTTGTTATTCATCATGATAGGTCTATTATGGTTGATAAACCACTCTGAGCCCCACCAATTTCATTATTATGCTTCCTAGCTCTTAAATCTCCATTGTGGTCCTTATCATGGTCCATCTAAACTGGTTTTATGTGGTAGCGTGTAATGGAAAAATCTGTCTACTCTCATCACGGGTTTGTTCTTTCACAAGGGTTTGTTCTTTCACTTCTTTGGCTTGTAAAAGCTTTCAATCCCTCCTTAAAATTGGCTTCTGTTCTGATCCTCCAAAAGCTCCTGATTTTGATACATGGACCAGCAAGCAATAACTTCTAAAAGCCAGCATTAGTACCTCTCCTTGTCCCTCAAAATGCATGTAAGAGAGGATGAAAACAATGCTCCCACTCATGGAAATGAGTCATTGTTAGTACTTTAGGCCTGGTTTCTTGCCTTTGACAGAAAACTCTTCCTAGTGTGAAGAGTGATCTCAGAGGTGTCAGATAGTGATGTTACCAAAATATTAGTCACCTTCTAATTCATTCCAGGTAGGTTCATAATTTCTCAATGCCTAATGAAGCCTCACTGCTTTCCAGCAAGTATATTTTTTCCTATTCAGACTATGGATGGCATCCAGTTAGTGATGTATCCATGTATAAGTCATGCTAAATATGCAGGGCAAATCATTTGCTAAAGAGTAATGGACATATTCTATTGACATATTCTATTGTCCATATAGCAATGTTGCATATTAAAGTTGTGCATGGAACACTGCAGTTGTGCAATGTGGATTTCACACTGGGTATAATTCGCTGTGCATGGAGAATGGCACCCAGTTCTACCTTAGGCAAATTATTGGGCAAGGCATCACTTCACATCCCATATGCAGAAGACCACTTCACTGACAACAGAATCCTCCACCAAACCTGTGGGCAGCAGGACAGCTTAGGGCAAGCATCTTCATAGTGTCCTCCAACTCTACCATACCCTCCAACATTTTGCAGATAGAAACCAGGACACATGTGGCCTAGCAACATGAGAGTGTCAAGATGCTAAAAGTTATCTGAGAAGAACAATACACAAGCTAGGAGAGGCTGCAGGAGTTTGCTTTTGCCCAAGCCTTCTGGGAAGGGCAAGATTCTGCCCCCTCCTCACTTCCTCCTGAGGTAATTGTGTACAAACTATTTTTTTTTCCATTTTGAATTCAGCTTGCAGCAATTGAAGTAAGCTGCGGATTACAGTTGAAAGTAAGGAAAGAAGAAGAGAGAAACCGAGACACTTCAAAAGCAGCTGGAAAAGTAGGACAAAAGTAGATTAATTGGGACAGGTAGAAGATATGGACTTCACAATTGTTGTCTTCTGCCTTGAGAGGCAGCTGCCCCACCATGCCTAAGGGTAGGGCCAGATCTTCAAAATTTACTTTTGTCAAGTTTTCATTTAATTTACTCATTATAGAGTTCTGAACATCATTCCATGGCTGTTACCCATCCTAGTATTAGAAAAACCAGTCTTGGTGCCATTCACTATGTTGCTCATTTAGTTATTTTATTATTACAGAGTAAAAATCAGGTTTAAAATCAGAGTAAAAATCACCCCCCCCACCACACACACACACAAAATTCTACACCCAGAATGAAAATTTTCTTCACTCATAACTTTTCTGGTAGCAAGTATGAGAGTACAGTGGTCCCCCGCCTTACGAATCCCCAAGGTTCCGAAAACCCCGGGATCCGAAAGGCGGCGGACCGGCTTTCTATCCCTCGGGATGCGAAAGATCCCCCGGGATACGAATAAAAAAACCGCGTGGCCCCTTTAAATCGGCCGCGCGGTCCATTGAGTTTAGCGGTCCCCCGGGAAACGAAAGCTTCCGGGTTACGAAAGTAATCCCGGAATGGATTACTTTCGTAACCCGTGCGACCACTGTATGAAAGTTTTAGATGTGAATGGTTTTCAATGTCTCATTCTCTGCAATGGTAGAAATTTGAAAGCTGAAGGAAAAATTCATATACTTATTCGAATGGGCATACATATTATACATATTTGAATGGGCAGTGCCCTTAATTTGCCCCCCTGTAGCTTCATGCCTGGAAATAAATACTTCAGACTGAGAAAGGAAGGGGAGAAAATTTTGCACAAATGCCTCTTAGGATGTATCCAAACTACAGATTTAAAATAGTTTGACGTCACTTTAACTGCTATGACCCTATCCTACAGAATTCTGGAACTGGAAGTTTAGTGAATTAGTCAACCTGGCCTTTCCAAGAGCTCTGGTGCTTCAACAAAGGGAAAGCTTTTTTCTGCTAAAAAGGGTTAAATTTGTACAGGCCAGGGCCATAGATAGAGAGGTCTCTCAGTTTTCTTTTTTCCAGAAATCCAGGGTATTTTTAAAAACAACAACAGCAACCTTAAGCTCTTTCAGTTCCAAATCCTAGGAAATTTGTGAACAGTCCCTGAAAACTGCACTTTTAACAGGACTTAAAGCAGGGAAAATATTGATTCAATTATTCCTCTTCAAATTAATTGAGATGTATATCACTAACCTTCAAGCACTGGAGAGAACATTGAACTGGCAACCACAGCCCACAGGTTGAATTTCCCCATCCTATCTCTGGGGTGGAGAGAGCCAATATTTGTCCTATACTGTTGCTTGGGTTTTTTAAGGTTTAGATTGGGACGGGCAAATTGCAGCCCATGGTTTTCATGTGGTCCTTAGACCCCACCTTTCCATCTCCCACCAGTTCCCCCCAAAGTCACCCTCCTGAAGAATTTTTTTAAAAAAATGGCAGAGGTTTTAGTTAATTTTTGCCCCCAAATCATGTAGAAAGCCACCACAAATGAATGATAACATGGGGGGGGGGGGGAAGTAGCTCGCAAACACTCTAAAACACATATTACTTCTGGATACCTCTGTTTTCCTCTGCAGTCTTTCTCAACATGTCGAAATTAAAGGACATCATGCACCACCTATCACCACATTGAGAGGGATTACAGGGAAAACAAAGATAGCTGGAGTTACCTTGAGAAGGTGTGCCTGTGCAGGATCAGGGTGGGATTGTCCTCTGCCCATTATGTAGTGGCCTCTGCCCATTATGGCATTTACTGCAGAGTTATGCAGACTTATGGCATCTCTAAGGTGAACCTAACATGAGGTTTTCTGGGGCTGAGAGTTTGTGACTCACCCAAGGTCACCAAATGGGTTTCCATGTCCAAACAGAGAATCAAACCCTGGTCTCCCAGAATTATAGTCCAAGACACCCTCAAATATTCAGACAGCTGTTTTTCTCTGCTTTGCTTCCAAATGGTGTTATCAGTAGATAACTTTTGATTTGAATTTGTGAGAGTTTATAAATTTGCAAAATTGGCAGGGAGAGTTTTCCTTGTGCATTATGTGAATACAGACCCTGTGGTTCTGCAGGATGGAGCAGTGGTCCTGCCTTCTCGATAGCCAGCCAACATCAAAATCTAAACTCCCTGACCCTCCACATCTGCCATGAGCCTGTGCTCATTGATTTCTCTCCTATCCATGGTTGGCTCACCTTGACAATTCCCATTTCCATGGTCATTTGGCATCTCCTTCAAACAGAGGACGATAGCCAGATGTGCAACTGTATATAAAAGTATCTGCTTTTCAGCTTTTTAAATTGCAAGTGCTTTCAGTCAACATCTGGGTTTCTAAGTGATGATTACTGCAAAGTTTAAGTGGAGACCATGGTCAGAAATGGGTTTCTTTTAAAGGAAAAATGCAGACACCTGGACACCTTCTGTCTGCTCATGTTTATGTAAATGCTTTTGAATCCATCTGCTTAATGCATCCCCATCCCCAAATTCAAGCAGGAGGTAATTTAGTGCCTGGTGAACTGATCCATCACGTGAGCTTAGAGGTGGAGAAAGGTCTGCTCAGCTACCCCAAAAGCTGCCAGATAAATGCCAGCTTGCTAGTAACATGTGTTCAGAGTAGGCATCACAGGCAGCAGGAGAAGGTACAGCACACCTGTTCGGTTTTGAAAAGCAAAGGGAAATGGGTTTCACTGTCAGTGTTTTCCATGTTTGGCAGTGATGCAAGATCACACAAGGTTTGAAGTATGAGATCATTTTGGGCAAGAGCCTTGACTTCTAGCACCTCAGATTTCCTGCATTTAAAGAAACAATTGGTGTAGAGCAATTGCTAACTGGAAAGTATAAAATCAGGAAGTTACCAGTTTGTATACATTCACAAGTAGGCTGGAGGATTTTCCAAAAAACAAACACATAAACATACATGCAAACAAAAAAAACACCCACCCAACAACCTTGCATTGTTGAAGTGTCAAGGATTCTATAGTTACAGTTGTCCCTCTACATTTGTGGCTTTGACTTTTGCAGATTTGATTATTCATGAATTTGATTAATATATTGTCTCTAGGAATCTTGAGGTGTTCCAGCACAACTCCATGGTCAACATCCACCAGAGGGTTACACTGGAGGACCTAGAGCTTCCAAGAGAGAACACTTCTCTAAGCATTTGTAGGTCCTCCAGTGCAATTCTATAATCAACCATGACAGATGTTGACCTAGAGATTCCTAGAGAGGTGTTCTCATAGGTTTAAAAAGTGGGTTTTTGTTTGTGTTTTTTCCATTTTCATGGGGGTCCTGAGTCTCTGCCCCCAGTGAATGTGGAAAGCCCATGTATTTTATAGCAAGCATTCTGTTAGTAAAATGTGTGTGTACGTGCCCTCAAGTCACCTATTGACTTATGGCAAATTCATAAATTTCAGAGGGTTTTCATAGGCAAAGAATACTCAGAGATGGTTTTGCCAGTTCCTTCCTCTTAAATATAGCCTAACACACCTAGAATTCAATGGTGGTCTACCACTTAAGCACTAACCAGTGCTGACACTTCTTAGCTTCCAAGATCAGGCAGTATTTGTTGCCTTTCAGGTATTTAGACTTATACTAAATTAATCTATTCATCTGATGTTGATAATAGTTATTATTGTTTGTGTGTGCCTTCAAGTTACTGATATATTTATGGCAACCCTATGCATTTCCTAGAGTTTACTGAGACAAGGCAGACCCAGACATGGTTTTGCCAATTCCTCCCACTGAAATATAGCCTGCAGCACTTAACATTCTTTGGCGGTCTCTAGTCCGAGTATGATCCAGGGCTGAACTTGCTTAGCTTCCAATATCAGATAGTATCTGGCACCTTTGTGGTATTTATGCAAGTATTGTCCACTATATGCCTGTCTATGTGGGGTTTTTGGGTCATTGCGAAGGGTGATATTCTCTTCCTCTCTCCACAAAAACCAAAGGTGACAGCTCCACTCCACCACTATTCAGTGGCTGCTAAAGAGCAGGGGGTACTAGAGAAGCATCTGGCTATGTTGACGATACAAAAAGCAAACAGGTTTAGTAACACCGAAGGGGTGTGATGTAGAAAAGAAGCAAAGTCTCAGATGTTTCAAAGAAGAGTTGGGTGATACTGGTCTCTACATATCTCTGTATGCAAATATTTATGTTATGCTAATGTTGGACTGCAGCCATTGTCTCCTCTTTCTAACTGATCACTGCATCACAGGGTCTTTAGTTCTAGATGTATAAAGGCTTGAACTCAAATCCTGATTATTTCTCCTGCAGCACGTTATCTCCCACATGATATCAAGGAGATTTGCTTGGGAGCAGCTGAATCATGTGGTTTTGTCTAGACACAGTTGCTTTCCAGCAAAAGCACACACAGTGGCCAAACACTGTACACATTATTGCTGTTTGTTGAAAACGTGCACTTCCCTCTGGTACAATCATTGAAATTCAAGCCGTTCATTATCCAATTTGATATTAATAATTGTGAATTGCAGGGTGGCTTTTTACCCCACTTGATGAAGAAAATTCAGTGAAACTGGAGAGGAGGGTGAAAACAAAGGAGCCGCCAGGAACGGAGATGCAAAACACCATTAGATGTGAATTTCAATTTGTAAATCAGTTAGACAGTAATAAATCCCAGGGGCTAGAATCAAAGTGGCAACATTCAGTTTTGTAGTGTTAAATGAAGACAGGGAAGGTGGGGATCCCAGCCTGGTAAACAGAGATCAGAAAACAAAATAAGCCATGGAATCTATATGGATCAGTTAAAGCATAAAGCCCACAAGTATTTTCATAAATCTTAGGGGATATATTTGAGATTTTTTTTCTTTTATTTAAATGTATGTCCTTTGATGTGGTTTTATTTTCTAAATTAAATATGTCCTTTGCATTTCCTAGAGTGTCAGAAGCTGGCAAGATTCAGGGCTGAACCTTGGCTACTTCTTCTAGTGAAAAGCAAAACTGTACTATGGGATCTTTATCATCTCATCCAAGAAATCTTAGACTTGATTAGTTTAAATGTATCAATCAATCAGTGCTACATAAAGGTGCTAACAACTAACATACTAGTTCTGAAGAATTCAGAGATAGAGCCATGTTAGTCTGGCTATATCCCCAGTCCCCAATATGCAAGGGGATCTTGTAGCACCTTTGAGGCTATGTAAAACAAGTTATAGCATAACTTTTTTTTAGACTTGGTCTACTTACTCAGATGGATGGAGCTCTGAAGACAGACAAGAAATAATTACTTTGCTTTCAGATTGTGATGGATATGTATATTCCCAGTCAGGTGACAAAGAAATGTTCCTGCCACCTGTGAATGGAAAACAACATCTCTAATATGTCTATGACATCTGCACCTTTTTGAATATGCATCTGAAAAGCAATTAACCTTTTTGGTGCAAGCCTAAGTCCAATGGGAACCTGCTGATGGAACTGAGAGAATCCTTTTGATAACATCAGCTGACATAAGTACCCTTCTGCCAGTAACTGTACTTTTTAGAACATTTTCCAAAGGTGCATTTACACTGTAGATATATTGCAGCTTGTCATTACTTTAAGTGCTGTAGCTCCATTCTATGGAATCCTGGGATTTACAATTTTACAAAGTCTTAGGCCTTTTCTGTCAAAGAGTGTTTGTACCTCATAAAACTATAAATCCTAGGATTCTGTAGGGTGGAGCTGTGGCCGTTAGAGTGGTACCAAACTTCATTTTTTCTACAATGTGTATCCATAGTTGACAGTCATGGACTAGATCTGTGATTCCCAAACTTTGGTCCCCCAGGTGTTTTGGACTTCAATTCCCAGAAGACCCAGCCAACTTGGCCAACAGTCAAGAATTCTGGGAGGTGAAGTCCAAAACATCTGGAGGACCAAAGTATGGGAATCACGCAGCTAGATGGATCAGTCGTTTAATTCAGTTTTTTATTTAAAAAACTTAGTTTTTTGTGGATTTTTCAGGCTATGTGGCCACATTTTAGAAGAGTTTATTCCTGAAGTTTTGCTAGCATCTGTGGCTGGCATCTTCAGAGCATCTCTGAATATGCCAGCCACAGATGCTGATGAAATCAGAAATAAACTCTTCTAGAACGTGGCCACATAGCCCGAAAAACCCACAAAAATCTATGGATGCTTGCCATGAAAGCCTTTGACTTCACTTACTTGTGTACTGTTAAAGTGATGTCAAACTACATTATTTCTACAATGTAGATGCACCCAAAGCATAGTATTCAGAGTGCTGTTGTGTATGTGGAGTTTCATTGCTTCAGCCATTGCACAAGCAGTTGTACCTAAGTCATTGTGTGAGCCCCATAGCAAGTTTTGATGGGGGTCTGCTATCCATTGCAAAACAGAAATGCATACTGTAATATGAGATGCATGATGCACAAAAAATGAAACCAAGAGTATGGATGGTGTAGTGCCCTATGCTTACATAACATAATTGTGCACAACCCCTCTCTTAGATCTTTGCCACTTTCAACATGATAGAGATGGCTGAGCTATGTCCTTTCCATTGTATCCACAGTTTCCTACAACCCAGATTTCTGCTCTTAAATTTGAGACTACCACCCATAATATCCAGTAGATGGGAATCATCAATGTCTGCAAGGAGGTGAGGAGGGGAAGCCATTTGTATCATGCTAGTGCTGTAGAAGCAGCATGATATTGGTCCTAGGTCAAATTGTGTTACCCAGTTAATCAGGAATATTTTAAGATTCAGTTCAAACTCTTTAAATCAGTCAGTGAGTTACAACAGCTACAATAGCTCCTGGTCCACTTCTGGGAACAATCCAAAGTGGTGCTTTTGACCTTTAAAGCCCCATACAGCTCAGGTCCAGGTTATTTAAAGGACTGTATTCTCCATTATGAACATGCCCATGTTTTGAGATATTCTGGAGATACCAGCCACAGATGCTGGTGAAACATCAGAAAGGAACTCTTCTAGAATATGGCCACATAGCCTGAAAACTCCACAAAAAACTATGGATGCCAGCCATAAAAGCCTTTGGCTCCATAAAGGTTTACTGAGTTTCAGCTATTGAAGCTTGGATTTCTGAACTAAGTATCCTACTGGACTTGACACAATGGAGCTTATCACATGATGGAAATTGGAAGTATAATCTAATGGCAATCCGAATGCAATCATGGGGCTTCAAGTTATTGCGTATTAAAGTATCTCATGCAATTTCGGGCAAAAGGGAAGTCATTCCAAACTCGATCATGCGTTTTACGTTATTTCGTATTAAAGCATCTCACACAATTTCGGGCAACCAGCAGTCATTTTCGGGTAATGGGAAGTCATTCTGAACGCATTCAGAATGCAATTGGAATTCACGTAAATTCGCTAAATTAGCGAATTCATGTGAATTCAAATTGGCTCCAACTGGCTCCATTAGAAATAAAGAGAAATTCCTCCCATCTGATAAACTATAATGGTGGCTGCTGGCCTCAATATTTCGATGGGAGGGGACATTGAATCATCCACAGCTTTTATGCAACTTTAACGGCACTATCCAAGGTTCTGATCCCTGTCTCCCAAATAGGATTTTTATATGGGATAGCTCCTTTAAAATTTGGACTAAAACCCAGTGTAGATCAACCACCCCGTTGACATGGGACCCACCAGATGCCTCAAAAACTACATGGGAGTAGGAAATCTCTCTCTCTCTCTCTCTCAATCTGTGTGTGTGTGTAAAAAGTGATTCCCCCTCAGGTATGTGATCCCATTGAAAATGAAACCATTTTTGTAGTGCAATCCCCCTTTCCATCTACAATAGAAATTGCATGTTATTTCTGACAAAGAGAAAGACTTCTAAAACCAATAAAGCTTTAACATCTTTCCAGCACCATCCCACCCAAGTGCACATAAAAACCACAGTGAGTTCCTCCCAGCAGCTGACATCTAGCCTATAGAACAGCCGGCATATAACATACTGAATGGTTTCACTTTAAAATGTAGTACCCTTTGGAGCACTGGGGAATATATCTCACTGACGGATAGCATCAGAATGCCAGAAGCCATTTATTGCCTAAATATACACACATCTCCCAAGCCTGTTAAAGTATGCACACTTCCACAATGAAAACAGAGACATGGGAGTAAATGTTTCCATTCTACCAAAATCAATAGTGCTTACTGATATGCCCTAGGCTATATAGGAACAGGTTTTCACAGCTTTTGTGCTTCCTACCAGGATGCTGAGTGAGATGATGTCCTCAGGTGGCAGATGCTAAAGGGCAGTTGGGCAACCATATTCTGGTCTCCCTAGTGTGATTGAATGGTGGCTCTCAAGTCTGGAAATTGGCAGTGGTGTCGATTGGTTCAGATTCAATGACTTCAATGACTCAACTTGGACTTTACTTGATAATAAATATGCACAGAGTTGACTCAGTTCTTGTCCTGCATATTTTTAGTAACCGATTTGATGGTCTAATTTCATCCAGAAACTGAACATCTATTAGGCAATGGGCATGAGGTGGGAGTTGAGGTTTACTCAACAGCCTGTCCCCACTGTACATTAGAGGAACCCTTTAATGCTTTTGGAAAGCTTTAGAACAATGGTTCCCAGACTTTGGCCCTTCAAGTGTTTTGGACATCAGCTCCCAGAAGCCAGCTTGGCCAATTTTCAGAAATTCTGGGAGGTGAAGTCCAAAACATCTGGAGAACCAAAGTTTGGGAATCACCACTTTTGGAAGACCTTTCTTCCTCAAGACCATTGCCTAATACATTTGCTGTTCCTCTCCAATATTTTCTGCTAACTTTGTGCACATTTTCTTGTTATTGAAATTCACACACACACACACACACACACACCCATACACACTACTACCATCTCTCTCTCTCTCTCTCTCTCTCTCTCTTTTTCTCCCCCTGTTAAAGTTGGCTCCCAAACTTGAGACTTGTCTCGGGACTTGACTTGAGAGTATCTTGCAAGTACTTGAGACTCCACTTGAGACTTGGAGTAAAAGGAATATATCATTGGAAATTAGTAAGAAACCTGCCCTGGATGGAATTGTTCTTTCCTTGGATGAATAGACACATCACTTGGGATCACAACTAGAGCCATCTCTATCACTGTGGGGCCAAGTGGACTGAATGACTGTGAGTAACTGGTGCCAGCTACAACTGATGGAACAGCTTGGGCAGAGATAACTTATCTGCAGTAGTACACGTATTATTAACTTACTGATTAGACTGCGGTAATGCACTCTATGAGGGGCTGTCCTAGAAAATGACACAGAAGCTTCAGCTAGTGCAAAATGTAAGATTCTTAACAAACAAGCCAGCATGGTGTGGTGACTTGAACATTGGACTACAGCTGCAGCTGCACTGCAGAAACACCACTTTAAGTGTCATGGCTCAGTGCTATGGCATTCTGGGATTTGTATCTTGTTATGGCACTGGAACTCTCTGACACAGAAAACTAAATACCTCACTAAATGACAAATTCCATGGCTTTAAGCCATGACAGTTAAAGTGGTATCAAACTGCATTACTTCTGTAGTGCAAATGCAGCCAGTGATTCTGGAGATTAGGGTTCAACTGTTCACTCAGACATGGAAAACTCCTGGATGACTTTGAGTGAGTCACACAGTTTCAGCCACAGAAAACCACATAAGATGATGATGATGATGATGATGATGATGATGATGATGACGACTACTATTATTTCTTACCCACCTCTTCCCATGGATCAAGGTGGGGGCAACAACAATTTACAAACAATAACAGTTAGGGTCACCATAAGTCCAATAAGTAATTTGTTTTTTACCTGGACCACATGGCATGTCTGCTGCTGCCATGGGTTACTTGTTCTGAGGTCAGAATGAGGTGCCCAGCATGTGACTGTCACTGGGCACCTCATTCTGACCTCAGAAGTGATTGATGCATGGTGGCAGTGGACACACTAGGTGGCCCAGTTGGATGTCTGCAAAGACAGCCACTGTGGCACAGAAATGGAGGGGGAGTTAACAGCAGGAGGCTGGGGCAGCTGTGGGGCCAGCATACTCTGTGCTTCCCCTGGAGTATTTTGGCCTGTGCAGACAAGGCCCAGGTCTATGCTATGACTTATTTTGCATAGGGGTATACATGCTGGTCCTATAGCAAAGTACAATGATATCCAAAATCCACAAACAGTGTGCTCTTTAACTGGCCATCCAAAACATACAAAATACATGATTCAAGCTCTTGAAGCTCCACTGGTTTCTTCATCAGATGTTATGAAATATGCTTTTAATAAAATTTTGGAAACATGTGGTCTGTGCCATGACCCCTGGCTGACCTCCTAGAGGGCCCACAAGGGAGAGAGAGACCACTGGGCAAGTCAGTAAATTGCCTTGGAAAGACCAGCAGGGCCCCTAGAGATGAGATTAGCGGAAGTTCTCTAAAGGAAGTTTGGGAGTCACCAAACACACATTTCCACATCTTCCAGATAAGACAATACCCTTGGCATCATATGTGATGAGCCAGTGATTAACTTAACGACTCAGCCATTAAGTCGGCTGCCCCTCCGAATTGTGTCCAAACCTAAGTGCATTGTACACAGATTATTTGCTCTTGGTTTAATAAAGCCCAGGCAATCAACACCTTTGTCTAAGACTATCCAGTAGCCCCCGGATACGTTTAGCCCTATAAAAGACCATGAGTTTGAATCCCCTGTTGATGCTATCCTCAGAGTACAGGTTGGTCCATGCCAGTTTGACCTCTGCTCATAGCTCCTGCAGCCCATTTCCCCTCATCCCGGTGGTCTTGTCCATCATCCTCAACCACATCTATCAGGCTTCCCAGAGAAGACTTCTAAGGTAGTATTCCAGCTGTGTCTCTCTCTCTCAAACCTAACTCCCAATCTTACCCCTCCCTTTTTGCTAACATTGAACATGAGTGTATGTGTGCCCCCTTTTGCTGTGTGTGGTATTTACCCCCCCCCCCCCAATAAACTGAGTATTTTCATTGGACTCACTTGGACTAGTGTCACTTCTCTTGGGGTTTGTCGGTGGACCTCTGGTAGACAATACTGGGACCGCGATTCCGGCGTAAAATTTTGTTAGGATCTTCCTCTCTGCATATTTTGAGCTAATTATAATTCCCCTAAGTGAGAGACTTCCTAACACAGCCAAAGGTGTTAAGATTCATGTCCTCCGCCTAATAAAAGGAACTGTGACCTCATAAAGGATGGAGACATCTGGGATCTCAAAAGAAGTATCTGTTCACAATTGCTAATGGAATTCAGTTTTTATCTCATGGACTTTGGAATGCTTTCTTCTCAGTACCACATGGCCAAAAGAAGGGACCCGCTTGCACAAATATCCTCCAAAGAACAACACACCAACAACATCTTGAGAAGATGCAAGCCTGTGACTAACATCATCATTTTATATATCTTTTTTTCTCCTGTATCATTATTAACACCTTTGCTTGATGAAAACAGTGGAGCCTGAAAAACTGGCATCACATATTTTGTGCATTTTGGTTGGCCAATTAAAGGTTTCACTGATTTGTGGATTTTGGATATTATTGCTCTTTCACACAGTGTCAAAGATGCCACAAGATCCCTTTGCATACTGATATTCTACACTAACATGGCTAGGTCTTTGAGTTTTACCACAATGGGAGAGTTTGTCAGTGACATTATTTTGGCTACCAAAATTTTCATCTAGCTTCAGCTTTCCTCTTTGCAGTTTAAATTGATCCACTGAAGTTTCATGAGATTCTCTGGAGGATCAATTATCCACCAGAGCTTCAGCACAGTGTCTTAGAGAAGGACAGTTAAGGAAGTTCAAGGATTGGTAAATGAGCAGGTCTAATGGATTTCTCTGGTTGGTGGTGAGAAAACAAATTATCAATGGATTAATATTTGGCAATGACTAAGCAGAGTAGTTAATGAAATCTCATGTCCTTTGATTGATTAGATATATTATCTGTATCTCTGTCAAAATATTTCAAGGTCACTAGGTTTCTCCTCTATATTAATCCAACTACTTTGCAAGCTAAGAATACTTTGCAATCTAAGAATTATTTGAAGGGGTAAAAAGAAATCATTGAAGCTTGACGGTCATAGGTATGTATGCTTTGTATATCGGCAATTTTCCATTATTGAAGCAGAATATTTATATTTGGATTTTCAGATAAGTGTCCCAAAACAGGGAGCAGGTTTACAAATATTATTGTTGAATACAATGAAGAAATCTGTAGACTTCACTGTACATGTTGTCCAATGATGCTTGCAGTGTTAACCACTGATTCAGATCACCATTGCTTCATGTAACTATATGTGCTCTGGGGGCAAATGATGCATAATTCAACCAACTGCTCAAGTGAGGACAACATATGAATCATTGATGTGCTGCTTTTCTGTGCCTTTGCATGGGGAACATGCTGTGCAATTGAGTATCACCATAGGCATACTAGCACACACTAATGATCTGAACACAGTGACATGCCCCCATCAGTTTTTGTAGGTGTTTGAAATATAGGAGAGCCACAGTAGCAGTACTTAAGTAAGTGGATAGGTTTTGGATGGTCGTAGTGACAACTTTGCTGTAATGAAATTTCAAAAACAATCTAGAACAGAAGAAGAGGATTGAGAACACTTTGGTAAAGCCAATATTCTCATGCAATGCAGCCAATGAACTGAGTAGTGGGGAAGTAGCTGTACCTTTGTTAGATGTCCAGCATTCAGACAATGTGGTGTCATGATCTACATGTTCGACTAGGATTCTGGAAGACCAAGATTCAAATCCCTCCTCACTGTAGAAAGCGATAGGTTGACCTTGGGCAGTTCAAATTCTCTCAGCCTTAGCAATGACAAGTAGCAATAGCAAGTACATTTCTATACTGCTTATCAGTGCACTTAAGCACTCGCTAAGCAGTTTACAATGTGTAAACTAATTGCCCCAACAAGCTGGGTACTCAATTTAGTGACCTTGAAGGGCTGACAGGCTGAGTCAACCTGGAGCCCCTGGCTGGTATTGAACTCACAACCTTGTGGTTTGTGAATGAGTGGATACAGTAAAGGCATTTAACCACTTCACCACCAGGGGAAGGAGGATACAGCAAACATCAAATAAAGCTTGCAATATGAAAGAGTTGTCTTGACCTTGTTCACAAGGTGAAAAAAATCTGGGATGAATTTGTGTTAGATTTCTGTTATTCTCACTCACTCCGAATGCTATTGAATCAGTTGTGGTGGTGGTGGGGGGACTACCAAAACCCCCACCTAATCCAGGATATTCAATACTGGGTGTCGCCCCCCCCCCCAATATTTTTTAAATGATTTGCATTGTCAGTAGTGTGAATAACCATGCAAAGAGACCTGGATTAAAAGCAACATACCTTGAATGAAGTTTGAATGCATTCACATCACTGACTTCTTAGAGGGATGAGACTTCTTCCAGCCAGCTTTATACTCCTCCTCTTTCTCTTTCCCTGAATACCCATTGCTATGGGCTGGCTTCCTCCTGGGAGCAAAGCAGCATCTTCCCCCACTCCCCAGACTGTGGAGGTCAAGCTCGGGACAATCAATAGAAGACACTCCCCCCCCCCCAGCTGCTGGTTTTTGCTAAAATCCCAAAGAGATGTGGATTGATGCCATTTCAAAGTGTGAATAACAAAACTGGAATGCAGCATGAGTTGTGCATACTTGGAAGGTTATAACTATTCATTATTCCCTTCAATGCACCACTTTATAAACTCAGGATTGCAACAAGAACCATTGTGGAGTCTCCATTGTGCAATGGGACAATAAATAGGCATACTTGCACACACAGTTGGTTGCATAATGCTGCCCTTCAGCTGAAGGGTGGGCCAGTGGACAGCCATGAGTGTAGATTTACACTATTCAAGAACAATGTAGGCTGTTGGCCAGTGTTCTGTGTAAGCATGTTGAAGATCAGCCACATAAATAATGAAAAAGATGTCACCTAAGTTTAATTCACATCTTTATCTTGTGCCCCATTTCTTAGCATGTGACGATTTCCAGTAGAGTAAATAGCTAGTGCAATCTGCAGTAGTATTCAAAAGGAGGTAGGCAATCAGCATTCAGCTAATTCAAACATTAAAAATTCAAACATAATGAAGGAAATCAACCTCTAGAAAAATGACCTATGAAAGGACTAGTGGAAACATATGCCACCTATCTGTGAGAATTATTTTCCTAAAAAGACAAAGTACCTTTTAATGTCTTTTTAATTGACAGTGTGGGATAATTGAACAGATGCCTTTCTGAAAAGTTTGCTTCCTTTTATTATTCTTGAGTAGAGGTGAGCAACACATTTATATGAGGACACCTTTTTGCAGATAGTTCTTTCTTCACAAACATTGGCAAAGAATGTTGAAGAGGCTGCTTCTCAAAACTGCATGTGTGATTTTGCACTGCTCTGATAGTTGTGGTTCTTACATTGTTGTGTCATATATGGTGTTTGCTTCATAATGATGGTATACTTCACCATGGGGAGGCCAGTTCAAAATCATGGCTTCACTGTGCTGCATTTCACCATCAGAAGCATGTAACTTTTCATGCTGGTGTTCTTAAACAGAAAAAAAAATGCTCATACAATTCCAGATAGGTTGGGGCCACTATTCCCAAGGAGAAATGCAAAATTTAAGAGCACACCAATCTCTAGGTGTGTTTGACTACAATTTCTCTCATTCTTGGATGGATGTTGTAGTCAAATAGTCAACATCTCGCTTTAGCTCTCTCTTAGCTTCTTTTGATCTTCAACCTCATTCCAACTCTTCAACCCATTCTTCTGGTCACTGTCATGACCTAGTTCTCGCTGCTAAGTGTGTCATTTCTGACTACATGGCATCTGACTATCCATTGTCAGATCATCATCTAATTTCTTTTACTCTTACTTATATTCCACCTCCTCATCATGTTGTTCACCCACTTTTCGTAATCTTCAGTCGGTTAATTCTGATCATCTCAGTCAGACCTTGGATTCTTCTCTCTCTTCTCTAAATCTTGGGGACTCTGCTGATTCAGCAATGTCTTTATTGATCTGTGCCAATGAGAGGCACCCGTAGCGTTTGTTCTCCTGCTTCAATACACTTCTAAAACCTTCCTCTCCCCCTTTCTTTTCATCATTTACCCCAACTGACTTTGCCAACAACTTCCTCACAAAAGTCACTACTATTCGATCTGAAATTGTTCCTCCTGATCTGCCCCCTACCACTAATCTCCTGGTACCTTCTACTAATAAACTCTCTGTGTTTCCACCTGTTTCTCTGGATAAACTCTCTACACTGCTAAATTCTTCCAAACCTACAACTTGTTCTCTTGATCCTATCCCCTCCCATCTTCTAATCTCTATAGCCCCTTCTTTTCTGCCCTCGCTCCTCCATATCTTTAATCTCTCTCTCTCTCTTCAGGTTCCTTCCCTTCGGACTTCAAACATGCTCTCATTTCCCCAATCCTGAAGAAATCCTCTCTCGACCCCTCTTCTTTGTCTAGCTATCGTCCAATCTCTCTTCTTCCTTTTCTCTCTGTTCCCTTATCTGTAGGAGTTCCTCAGGGCTCTGTCCTGGGTCCCCTTCTGTTCTCTCTATAGACATTGTCCCTTGGTAAACTCATCAGTTCTTTTAGTTTCTCCTATCATCTGTATGCCAATGACACTTAGCTGTATCTTTCCACCCCTGACCTTTCACCGGCGCTTGAATAGCAAGTTTCATCTTGTCTGGATGTGGATGCAGCATCGGCGTTTAAAGCTCAACATGTCTAAGACAGAGCTTCTCATCTTCCCACATAAGCCCACCCTTCAATACTCCTTTTCTGTTTCTGCTGACGGCACTTCTATTCAACCGGTTCAGCAAGCCCGCAGTCTTGCCTTCATCTCTGATTCCTCTCTGTCATTTATTCCCCAGATTCAGGTCACCACTAAGACCTGTAGATCCTCTCTCTACAGCATTGCTAAAATCCGTCCATTCCTCTTAGCCTCCACTGCCAAGACTCTGGTCCATGCCCTAGTGATCTCACGACTAAATTACTGTAACCTTCTTCTGACAGGGCTTCCTCTCACTTACCTACATCCTTTAATCTCTGTCCAGAACTCAGCTGCATGTATTATCACATCCACTCGCTGCTTTGACCATGTTTCTTCTCTCTTATCCTCCCTTCTTTGGCTCCCCTTCCCCTTCCACATTCAGTACAAGCTTTTGTTATTGACTTTCAAAGCCTTCCATGGACTCACCCCTCCTTACTTGTCTGACCTTCTTTCTCCTCACACTCCTTCTCGTACCCTCCGTTCTGGTAGTCAAGGTCTCCCATCCCAGCCGAGGATCTCCACTGCCCTGTCCCGGATTCGCCCCTTCTCACTTGCTGCCCCTCACTCCTGGAACCTTCTTCCCCCACATGTGCGCCTCATCACTTCTCTAACCAGATTCAAAATTAAGTTAAAGACTATATTGTTTAGGGAAGTGTTCCCAGGATTGTGCTGTCTGCCCCAGGATGCCTCCTTTTAACTATGTATTAAGAAGCCAAGCCCTCCCTCCAGTTCATCTGCCTTGGTCCAGGCCCCAGAGGGAGAGAAGAACCACTGGACCTCATCCCCTTCCCACCACCCTTCCCTTCTCCTTTTGTGTTGTGTCTTTTAGACTGTAAGCCTGAGGGCAGGGAACCGTCTAAATATAAGATTGTATGTACAGCACTGTGCAAATTTACAGCACTATATAAATAAAGGATGATGATGATGATGATGATGATGATGATGATGATGATGATAATAATAATAATATACTTCTGGATTGAAGAGATCTGGCTTAGAAAAGCAAACAGCAGCTTTTCCTCCCTAACAATAATATCCTCTTTTCTCAGGACGTTCTGACAGTTGCAAATTCTATTCATCCTCTTTTGTCTTGTATAATGGATTGCATTGCAGATGTTTTTCTTTGGGAGTCAAACTGTATTTAAATCTTGGGCTTTCTTTCTGTGAACCATTTAGGACAACTTCAAAACATTCCTTTCCAGGAGTGTTCCATAGCTACTTGTTCCAAGAGCAAAATCATTTGTTTGTCTGGCTGTTTCTCAGAAAAGGACGAGATAGACACTTAGTTGAAAAAGAACAGAAACATTTTTATGCGTTTTTCCTTTCTCTGGCCTCACTCAGAGTGCATTTACTTTGACAATATATTGTGCAATCTGTTATTTATATTGACACAAGATTACAGTCTTTGATTTGCCACTGTGTTCTATTTCCTTGTGGTTCCAAACCCTTGCGGCTAAAAAGAAGAAGAAGCCTATAACCTTGTACCTAAAAAGTGTGGTAATGCTGGACCAAATGAATTCCACTCCAACAACATGCCAGGATGATTGAATAGATGGAAGGCTTACTCATCTTTCCTCTTGACTTTTGAGATTTCACCAGACATTGTACATAGTTTTTCAAACCATGATGCTAAATTCATGTATAAAATCATATTTTCCCCACTTCATCACAGTTCTGCATTGTGGACTGATGCTGAATGACAATAGGGATATGCACATTGGTGCATGCCGAAATGCCATCCTAGCCTGAGTGTTTCAGAGAAAAATGTAGAGAGGGATTACAAAGCCACTTTCTATTATTACTTTCTGGGAACAGGTTTTGGTTGTTTATTTTTTTCCTAAAGCAAGAATACTTGGGCTGTTGGGAACAATAGTATCACTAGGTTTGTCATCACCCAGTGTGATAACTCATGGTTTTGCCCCCCCCCCCACTGACCTCCTCCTGTACCATACCATACAGAATCCTCAGTAATGTTTTTTGTACTAATGTTACTTATAAATCATAATTTCCATATATCACTGAATGCAATGGCAATAGTTGTGACGTAAACTACTAGCAAAATTAAAATTATACCTTTAAATTACAATATCACACACACAGCCTAAATTTATTTATGTCTACATCGTTTCATGTAAATGAAAATGTGATGTTTTAAAGAAATTGTTTTCAAAAATTACACACACACACACAAATATAATTAAATTTTAAAATTTAATTTATTTATTTTTTTTTAAAAAAAACAGAGCCTCTTTTTTCTCCTCTCACTGAGCCGGGCCCCACCATCTCCTCAGTGTTTTAAAGGGACCCAGGTGAATGCCGCAGTCTGTTTCTGCCAAAAGGCAGATGTTTGGGAGCAGTGGTGTCATCCACACTTAGAGTGCCACGTAACATGGCCTGCATCCCCATGCCCCCCCCCCCCAGTGATGCCATTGGCTGGGAGTTCAAGTTATAATATTGCTCAAGGCAGAAAATGTAATAAAATGGATTTCAGACAGAATAAGCAGATCACTAATGGAAATGTTCAGTCACTTGTTGCTGGGCCCAACCAATTTTGGGAGAAATTGTGGTGACAGCTTTGCTGTTGTTGCTAACTGCCTTCCAGTTGACCTTGTTATGGTGACCCTATGAATGAGAGACCTCCAAGTTACCCTATCCTCAACTGCCTTGCTCAGGCCTTGCAGACTCAGGCAACTTCCCCAATTGAGCCTATCCATTTTTCCTACTGTCTTCTAACTTACCAAGCATTATTGCCTTTTCTAATCAGAAATTTCTTCTCATATATGGCAGAGGGTTGGACTGGGTGGCCCTTGTAGTTTTTTCCAACTCAGCGATACTATGATTCTGTGATATGGCCAAAGTACGGCAAACTCAGTTTAGTCCTCTTTGCTTCTAAGGAGAGTTCAGGCTTGATTTCATCTAGGGTCCATTTATTTAATAATAATAATAATAATAATAATAATAATAATAATAATAATATTTATTTATTTCTTACCCGCCCCTCTGAGCAAGTAATCGGGGCGGGGTACAACATATTAAAAACATATACAGTTAAAACCCTCCAAACATACCCACCTCCCTCCCCTTAAAACAGTATTAAACTAATCATAATTAAAAGAATCAAGATTTAAAATACATCCATTCAAAGTCCCCTGTAGGCAGGGGGTGGGGGTGGGGTCATCCGGGAAGGCCTGCTGGAAGAGATGCGTCTTGGTCACTTTTAAAAAGCTTTTCAAGGTTGTAATAAGATGCATCTCATCAGGCAGGTCGTTTCACAACCTGGGAGCAATAGCAGAAAAGGCCATGTGGGAGGTCTGGGACAAGCTAGTTTTTATAGGTTGAAGCAGATTCCTCCCAGAGGGTCGAAGTGTACGTGGGGGCTCATATGGGAGGAGGCGGTCTCTAAGAAAAGTTGGATCCAAGACATGTAGGGATTTAAAACTCCAAGTCAGCACCTTGTACTGTGCCTGGAAACTGATCGGCAGCCAGAGGAGAGATTTCAGCACAGGTGTTATATGCTCTCTCCTCGATGTTCCAGTGACTAGCCTGGCTGCCATGTTTTGAACCAGTTGAAGTTTCCGGGTTAGGCACAAAGGCAGCCCCATGTAGAGTGCATAACAGTAATCCAAACGTGAGGTGACCAGTGTGTGTACCACAACCTCCAGATCCTTCATCTCCAGGAAAGGGCTCAGCTGGCGGATCAGCCAAAGCTGATAACAGGCACTTCTGACCACGACATTCACCTGACACGTCATGTGAAGCAATGAGTCTAGAAGTACCCCCAGACTGTGAACAGAGTCCTATGAGGAGAGTGTGACTCCATCCAGGACTGGAAGATGTATTCCCAGACCTGGTTTCGGGCTGGTGACTGTCAGTACCTCTGTTTTGTCAGGATTTATCCTCAATCTATTTTCCCTCATCTAATCCATTACCGCTGCGAGACAGTCATTGAGAGGAGAGACGCCATTTGAGGTCTGAGCAGATGATCTGGTCATGGAGAAGTATATCTGAGTGTAATCAGCATACTGATGACACTGAGCTCCATGCCTCCATATGATCTCACCCAACGACTTCATATAAATATTAAATAGCATTGGGGACAGGATGGCGCCTTGAAGGATGCCACAATTTAGCTTGATTTTAGAGGAGCAGCTGTCCCCAAGCCTCACCCTTTGGGACCTGTCAGAGGAGAAGGAACGGAACCATCGCAAAGCAGTTACTCCGATACCCATCCTCCCCAACCGGTCCAAAAGGATGGCATGATCTATAGTATCAAAAGCCACTGAGAATTCCAAGAGCACCAGCAGGGTCACACTACCCCTGTCGATACTCAAGTGGAGGTCATCTGTCAGAGCAACCATGGCAGTCTCAACTCCATATCCTGCTCGGAAGCCGATTTGAAATGAATCAAGAAAGTTAGCTTCATCCAAGACAGCTTGGAGTTGTGAGGAGATTGCTCTCTCGATCGCCTTGCTTAGAAACAGCAGCAAGGAAACTGGTCTGTAGTTGTTTCTGTCCAGGGGATCAAGGGAAGGTTTCTTCAGGAGAGGCTTTACAGCCTCCTCCTTTAGACAAGGTGGAATGGTGCTTTCCCTGAGGGATGCATTGACTACATCCCAAAGGAATGACTACATCCCGAAGGAATGTCTTCAATGTATCCCCTCCCTGGGCGATCAGCCATGATGGACATGGATCAAGAGAGTAGGTCGTCTTTCTCACACTTCCAAGGAGCTTGTCCATGTCATCAGTACTTACAGATTGAAACTCATCCAACAAAATGACAGTGGCGGAGTTGCTGGTTACCTCATTTGCAGACACTGAAGAAATATTGGCGTCCAAGTCGGCCGTTATGCAAGAGATTTTGTCTGCAAAGTGGTTGTTACATGCATCGCAGCAGGCCGTCGTTGGGTCAAGAAGGGGGTTAAACGCAGGGGGAACCTGCGTTAACTCCCCAACTACCTTAAATAGCTCTGCTGAATGAGACTCTGCAGACTCAATGCAGCGTAGAAAGATTTTCGTGCTTCACGCAATGCCTCCTGATAGGTGCAAAGGTGCTGCCTATGGCGAGTTCTGTCGGATGAGGACCAAGTCTTTCACCACTTGCGTTCTAGTCATTGTCCATCTTGCTTCATTTCCCTGAGTTCTTCTGTGAACCAGGGTTTGCGGTTCGAAGCATGTTGGAAAGGATGCTCGGGGGCGATAACGTTGAGAGCCTTGGGAAGATCGGTGTTCCAGGTGTTCACCAAGGCTTCGATGGGATTGCCAGCATTGCCAACCATTAAACCCTCTAGGGCCTTCTGGAAGCCAATCGGTTCCATAAGCCTTCGAGGGCAGACCATTCTAATGGGTCCACCACCCCTGGAGGGGTGAGGTGCAGCTCTAAGTTCCATCTTGATCAGAGAGTGATCCGTCCATGACAGTGCGGAGGTTTTGATTACCTCCGCCCATGGATATTCCTGTTCCGTACTAAAAATCCCATCCAGTGTGTGACCCACACAATGGGTGGGCCCATTGACCAATTGGGATAGGTTCATGCCTGTCATGGATTCCATGAACTCCCAAGCTGCTCCAGGTAGATCAGAAGGGCTGGTCTTGAGGAGAATGTTGAAGTCACCCAAGACCAAAAGCCTGGGTGATGCCAACAATAACTCAGAGACCAGCTGAGTCAGCTTGGTCAGGGAGTCTGTTAGGCAACAGGGTGGCCAGTATACCAAGAGAATCCCCAAACTATCCCTGGTTTTCAGGCTAAGGTACACGCACTCGATGTGGGTTGTTTTCCGGAGAGGCTCTCTGATCAAGGGTAGATTAGATTTATGAACTATAGCCACACCGCCCCCCCCCCCCACTTTCCCTTATCTGCTCACTAACCGTGTAGCCAGCTGGGAGAGCCTGTGCCAATGTAGCCGTGCTGGCATCTCTCAGCCAAGTCTTGGTGAAGCATGCCAGGTCGGCCTTTTCATCCACGAGAAGATCGTGGATGATATGGGTTTTACCTTTGGCCAACCTGACATTGCAAAGGAGCAGATTAAAGGATTGTGGAATGGTTGGTACATTCTCCAATTTATCCCAAGGAACAGAGTGAACTGAAGAGGGGATAGATACTAAACATTGATCCCTACTTCTTTTGTAATGTGTTCACTCTATTACTGCCATACATCCCGAACCCCCATATCACGTCAGTGTTTGCTCCCAGGGTGTTCCCAATTTCGTCTGAAGAAGTGTTAATGGTAGCCAGGCTGTTAATAGCACTATCTGACCTACTACTTAACATCATCAATATGATGTAAGTAAAGAAGGAAGCCTTAATGGACAGAGTTGTCATCAAGTTCTGATCCATAGGCTAATTTTGCCTTAAAGATCAGTTATCCTGGGCACCGGATAGAACAAAGGGCCCGAATAGGCTGCTCTCTAATAAGTATGGCCAGAGACACTCCCCCTCCCATTTCCATCCCCCCCCCACTGTCACTGCAGTCATTCTGTCAGCTCTATTTTATAGAGTTAGAAAGGCCATGGTGCTACTCCTCAGCTGGGGGTGGGGCTGGTCTCTTTCCTGGCAAGCTCCCACTCTCCGCCGCCTTGCCGCCACTGTTGCCACCGGGAGGCTGCTGGGCGGCTTTGAAGGCTTCGGGTGTGTTGAGGGTGGGGCCGCAGGTGGAGCAAAGGCTGGCCCTCTCTCCCCTCGCCCGAGTCCTTACTGCCGCCACTGTCCTTACCTTGCCCAAGTCCTTACCACCACCGAATGTTCCTTTAAGGATCATGGATAAAGGCAGACCAGAGGAAAAACCGTACAGTGGTCCCCCGGGTTACGAAGGTAATCCGTTCCGGATTACCTTTCGTAACCCGGAAATGACCGCATGCCGGGGGACCGCTACTTCCGACAGACCGCGCGGCCGATTTAAAGGGGCCGCGCTGTTTTTCTGTTTCATTCTCTGGGGGATCCTTCGGATCCCGGGGGAATTTTAGCGGTCCCGCCGGTTTCGCACCCCAGGGATTTCGTTCCCCGGGGGATTCGGATCCTGGGGGACCACTGTACTACTTCTGGAGATGGTGTCTGAGCCCCAGTCCATTCTTGCCGCTTTGCTGCTTCCAAGGAGCCGCTGGGCGGCTTTAAGGGCTCAAGTGTGGTAGGGGCGGGTAGCAGGTGGAATGAAGCTGGCCCTCTCCCCGCGCCCAAGTCCGTTCTTGCTGCTCTTGTTGCCAAACACTGTCCTCAAGGTCCCAATGGTGAGGGGAATGAAGAGGCACAGCTCCTGACTTGCAGCTTGGCTCCTGGCTTGGAGTAAGGTCTTCTTGATATGCTCAGATCAATGACTGGACAGCTTTAGCTGGTGATTTAGTAATACCATGGCTCTGGATAAGTGAAAATTTACTTTCCAAAAGGTCTGGTAAAGCTGTTTGATAGACTTGTCCAGGAAGAGCCCCAGAAGTAGCATTTCGAAAAAACAAATCCCATGACTGTGTTGGTGTTGACGCATGCTGAGGTGGGGGGGGGGCTTTCCCTCTTGAGGAGACAAAGATTTGTCCATAGTATATGTAGAACTCTTCTTCTTTACCGCCTTTTAAGTGAGTTGATTGTTTTTCTATTAGTTTTTTTCACTGTCCAGCTTTCACAACCATACATAGAGTTAAGGAATACTATGCTATTAACTTTTTTCATTGTCTAGCTTTTACAACCATACAAGAGATGGGGGATACTATGCCATGGACTATCCTTTCGTATTCAGACAGATATTTTTATAGCTACATATCTACAAGTCAGGCTGGTAACCAAAGCAACCAGTAAAACTTCATTTGAACTATTGTATGGGTGAAAGCCAAGGATATAATGTATCGGAGTGTTTTGATGCAAGGCTTATGTTCATGTGCCAACAACAATCAAAAAAGGAACTGAAGAAGAATGTAAAAGCTAGAGAATTCTGTATCCAGAAACTAGAAGAAGCACAGTCGACTCTAAGACTAAGGACTTTATCACATATGAGGAAAATTGAGGATAATGGGCATTATCCAGCGATATTCATGTGATTGTGGTAAAGATTTTCGCATGCATTGTAATTAAAGATGACTTATCCAGGGAATAACCAGGAAAAAATCATTCACAAGGAAATCCTATTAATAATGTGTCGCTGATTATTCCCTAGTTATTCCCAAGATAAGTCATCTTTAATTGAGATGGTGTGTGAAAATCTTTACCATGATCGTGCAAATATCACTGGATAATGCCCATTTAAACCCTCCAATTTTCTCTGTGTGATAATGTCCTAAAGGATAAGATATAAACCATGTTGATGTAGACTGCACAACACAAGGAGCTCACAGTACGAGTTAGTAGGATATTGACCTAAATGAAGAGGCTATTTAGAAGCTAATTCCTTGCTCAAATACAAAAGTTTAGTGATCTCTTAGAACACCAAGGACTCAAGGACAATCTAGTGTTTGGGTCCAGACTATCTGAAAGACCATATCTCCTAATAAAAGCCTGCCTTATGCTTCATATCCTTAGAAGAGAGCGTTCTCTCAGACCCACAACCATCACAGGTACACTTGGTGACAAGGAACTTGTGGATTCACAAAGGAATGAGGCAACTTGGATCTGAAGAGCAGCTTCTCTTTTTGTCTTGCTAACGCAACTTAATTTTTTTTTTAACTTGGAGTATCTACATATCCAGAAGAAAAAGGGGCAGCCTGAATGAATTTCCATCCAACAAGACCTGAACCAAAAACAGCAATATCTTGGCAAAATGCTGGCTTGGGAATAACATCGTCATCCCCCCCCCCCCCCCCGGTATGATTTTTAACATTGTTGCCTGATAAAGAAGCCAGTGGAGCTTTGAAAAATTGCAACATGTATTTTGTGCATTTTGGTTGGCCAATAAAGGTATCTCTGTTTTGTGGATTTTGGATGTAATTGTACTTTGCTCTATGTCCAACATGGCTACCCTGGATATTGCCTGCTGTACATTTTTTTTTTTTTTTTTTTTGTGATACCAATGCCTAGTCATTTTTGGTGTGATAATAAATTGTTTTAATTATTGTGTTGTCACACATTTATGTATACTTTATAAATTTAGATTTATAAACTTTATAAACTATATATTTACAGTATATGCTTGATATATTCTAGAGGTTATACAGCTTGTGATGTTTGTTATAAGTGGAAAAGGGAAGCCAAGCATAGTCAGATGTGTATTCTAGACTTTAAGAAAGCAGATTTCAGTAAACTTAGGGAAATGTCGGGGGTGATCCCATGGTTAGGAATACTAAAGGAGAAGGGAGTCCATGATGGATGGGAGGTTTTTAAAAGTAAAACATTGAAGGCACAAATTCAAACAGTTGCAACAAGGAGGAAAAATGGGAGGCGTCTAAAAAAACCATGATGGGTGTCTAAAGAACTTTCAACAGAGCTAAGACATGTACAAAAAGGACATGTACAAGAAATCAAAAGGGGGGGGGCACCAAATAGGAATTTTTATCATTGTTTTTGGACATGCCAAAATTTATAATCAGTTACCAAAAACAGCCCCCAATATTTATTATTTCAGGTATTTTAGGTATTTCTGTGTCTCCTCCCAGCCCGCAAAAGCTGCTGCTGTGATGAACAAGGGTGGGTTGCAGGAACCCAATCTGAATGTAATCACAGAATGTATCACCATTACCAGATCTGAAATGTCAAAGAACAGGCTCAGATAGCACACTAGGCTTAACTGTGCAAACATATTTCTGGCTAGTGCTGAATCCTGGGCATCCAGGTGCAAATATGAATCTGGGAGCACACCCAAGCTGTGAATGTGAGATACCAAGGGGAATGTAATCCCACCCAACACAGGTTGAACACCTGTTCCCTGGTCTGCCTTTTGACAGATATGGAACACCTCTGCCTTGTGTGGATTAAATTCCAATTTCTTGCTTCAGCAAAAAGTGATTTAGGATCTTTGTGTGCATCCACAATGTAAAACTAATGCAGTTTGACACCACTTTAACTGCCATGGCTCCATCCCACAGAATCCTGGGACTTACAGATTGCTGTGGCACCAGCAGTCTTTGGCAGAGAATGCTAAAGAGCTTGTAAAACTATAAATCCCAGGATTCCAAAGAATGGAGCTACGGAAGGAAGGAAGGAAGGAAGGAAGGAAGGAAGGATTCTGAAAAAATCAAAATAAAAGAGAAGAGAGAAAGCATAAAACAAATAGATGGCCAGCTCAGAACAGAGTTCAGTACAATTTAACTCTTCTAAATAGAAGTACCTCTTTCAAACATCTGTCCATTAATTAAACACCTTTCCATGGACATGGAACTGCATTTGACTATTGTTCAAAGCAGACAAATGACTGGACTCCCAGTGCTGTAAATATCTGTCTCTTTCTAATGAGGAAAGCTAATTGAAACACAGAAAAACCCCTATCAAGTACCAATTACGACACGCGTACACAGCAAAGACGACCAACATAGTGAAATTATAGTCTAATGTGGCTCAGCATTTCAAGTGCAAGCAGCTCACATTGTGTTTGAATGGAGAGTAACTGAAGCTTTAAGTAATGGTGTGGTTTTCATACATTTCATTTACGAACTTCTAATGTCTTTTAATTGCAGAGTGAGGGATGTGATGTGACAGGCTGGAAGGCGGAAGCTACTATAAGAGAAAGTCTAGAGATGTTCAACTCCCTTCCTTAAATGAGAGCTGTGAATCTTGCTGTCATTTCCACTTCCGCAGAGAATCCTAGGGTGAACCTGTCCAGCAATTCTGATCATTCATCATCAGAGTTTATCATCATCAAAGTTCTCAGCCAAAGACTTCTGCATGAAGATCTGGAGAATCAGTCCACAGCTTGGCTTTCCTAAAACATTTGAGCACATTGTTCACCCAGCCACTATTACAACAACAACATAGATATAGATGCAGTTGTTTACAACACAGAGACAACTGGAAAGCTGTTTTTACCTTCTCCAACAAATAACATTATTATGGAAAGGGGATCCATTTCTTTGCCCTGGTTCCATATTATTTTGCATTTAAAATAAGACAAGCAAAAAATGGTATGAATTTTCACATATACTCAAATTCATACTTTTACAGTATATTTAATTTTCCATAACATACAAAATTTCTACCAACATATTCCTTTATGGACATGATTATCCCCTATAACATGTCTTTTTGCCTAAAGTTTCTCTCTCTCAAAAATATGAATTCTGTGCGCATTTATCTCTTCTAAGCACTGCGTCGTGACATTTGGAGACATGTAAAAGGGCAAATATAATTGTGTTCTAGTTCATGTCTTAGTTTGTGAAGCATGAACTAAAATGATCTGTGTGAGCCAAAAAGAATTTGACATTTTGACCTTGACCCCATCCAATTAGATGACCTCCATCAGTTCTCCTTAGATCTTTATGGTTGTTTCCAATTCACCCATATGGTTACAAGTGTCGATACAAACGTTGTTCTTGTTTTTGTTGTTGTTATTGTTTTCTTACCCACCTCTCTCCCTAAGACTCAAGGCGGAATATGAAATAGATTAAAATCCGTAAAATAATGTAAACACTATAAAAATACTGTTAAAACACATAAACGTAAGACACATTAAACTCATCCAACATAAATTAAAATATCCTAATTTAAATTTTGTAGTTTAAAATCAGCTGGGTAGGTTTGCCAAAAGAGATATGTCTCTAATAGTCTTTTGAATTCAGACTTATTTAGCTGTTGAATCTCTCCCGACAGGTCATACCACAGTCTGAGGTGGCCAAAGAAAAAGACCTCTGAGTAACATTTGCCAGTGTAGTTCTTGCGGGATGAAGTAGATGTCCCTCAGAGGGCCTGAGTGTATGGGGCAGATTACACAGGGGGAGCTTTAATTAAAGTCTATGTTTTAATATAGTGTTGAAACGAATCATAGAATCATAGAGTTGGAAGAGACCACAAGGGCCAATCCAGTCCAACCGCTTGCCATGCAGCAATACATAATCAAAGTACCCCTAACAGATGACCATCTGGTCTCTGTTTAAAAACCTCCAAGGAAGGAGACTCCATCATCCTCCAAGGGAGCGTGTTCCACTGTCAAACAGCTCAAGAAGTTCTTCCCAATGTTGACATGGAATCACTTTTCCTGTAGTTTGAACCTGTTGCTCCATGATCTAGTCTCTGGAGCAGCAAAAAACAAGCTTGCTCCATCCTCAATATGACATCCCTTTAAATATTTAACAGGGCTATTGTATCAATGAAATGAAGCCAACGTCAGCAACAATTGGACTTCCAAGGGGAAGACATTCCAAAACTGGGTATGACAAGAGGGATTTCACCATTCAAATCTTGAAAAATATTTTTTTAAAAATCTATAAAGCAAACCTTGATTTTGCCACTTTAGATAAGGGGTGCCATTTTACTATGTTTTTGAATTTAATAGGACTTGAACATCCATGAATTCTGTTAGGCACAGGGGGTCCTGGAACCAAACCCCAATGGATACCGAGGGCCCAACGTATTTGCAAATCTGGTCCCAGGACTCATATGTAGTCCTTGAATGGGATACCAATCTACTATTATTTGACTGGAACAGACTCATGAAAATCAAACATGACAGTAAAACTATTATTATTTTTGAAATACGTTCACCAATGTTTTCAAGACTTTCTTTAACAGTACTGCCATAAAACATATGTTATTGTTTTCTTTTGCCCTGTATCATTTCATTTGTAGATGAAGAAAAAAATCTTCTTCTTTTCCTGATGTGTCATCAAAACAAGATGGAAACGGGAAAAAGGAACATGATCTTAACCAAGAGCAAAGGAAATAAATTTCCTCTGTTACACTATTGTCTTGGCAAGAGGTGGGAGGAAGGGGAAAAGAATGAGGAAAATAATATATTCAGACACAAATTACTTTCCATACCACCCACTGTGGATTTTCAAAGGAAATTCTCACTGCTATAATTAGAGTATAATATAAACAGCCCAGCTGCGCCATCTCCTTTTTAGGAATTATTTTCATTGTATATTAAGTCATATTTTCCTTAATTAGTTGTAATTTTGTGGGAAGGATAAAGCAGGAGAAAAATATCTTCCAAGGCTGTAGTTATGGGAGGGGGAAAACTGAGGGGAGAGAATGAGATGTTGAAAATTGTTCACAACTTGTTACTGTTGTGTGCTTTCAAGTCACTTCTGACATAGCAACCCTAAGACATACCTATCACATGGTTTTCTTGGCAAGATTTGTTCAGTGGGAATTGCCTTTGCCTTGCTTTGAGACTGAGAGAGTATGACTTGTCCAAAGTCACCCTTGGGTTACATAGCTGAGTTCTCCAAAGTCCTAGTCCAACGCTTAAGCCATTTTGCCATGATGCCCACTCAGCCATGAAATCCACTGGGCAAGTCTACCATGGACAAGTGACATGATCCCAACCTGAGGATAAGGCAATGGCAAACCTCCTTTGAACAAATCATGCCAAGAAAATCACATGATAGGATCACCTTAGATTTGCCATAGGTTGGAAAAGAATTGAAGGCACACAACACACATCCACATATTTAGACCCTATTCACACTACAGAAATAACCTGGTGTGTAACCAGGTAATTTCCATGATGTTCAGACTGGTGCCAAATGCATCTGATGCCGTTCGTGGGGAAGCCACAGAAAAACCTACTTAACCTGGTGCATTTAACACCAGATCCCTTACCCCTTCTTTTTTGTGTGTGCCAGAGCAATCTGGATCTTCAGTATTGTGAGTATGCTACCAAATTGATCCAGGTCACATGTCAGCAGTTCAGGAAATGGCATTGGTGTCATTTCTTCTCCACTGGGTAGTAGTGTGACTGAGCAGGTTGTTTAAACTGCCTTGGAAAGATTCGTGGATGTAAAATTGATGCTTCTGTAGTGAGAACATTGATCTAGCATTGCATCACCATGGAGATCTGGGTCTCCTCGATACTAAAAAAAGGAAGTGTGAATGCCACTATAAAGAGAGATTGAGAAAAAGCCTATATTGTTTTTGTTGCTGCTGCTGCTGCTGTATACCTTCAAGTCATTTCCAACTTATAGTGGCCTTAAGGTAAACCTATTGTGGGGTTTTCTTAGGTTGAAATTGTGTGACTCACCCAAGGTCACTCAGTGGGTTTCCAAAGCTGGTCAAGGAATCAAACTGCTCTCCAGAGTCATAGTCCAATGCACAAATTATTAAACCATCCATAGTCTCCCTCTTTCCCTCTCCTTCTCTCTGTCTTTCAGATTGCCTTCCTATAGCCTACAAACCATGCTTTAAAGCAGGTCAGTGCAAAGTAAGCACAGGGTCTAACCTCTTTTGGCTTGCAGGTTGAATTCCATTTCTGAGAACTTCATGAGGACAACATTTCAGGGAAGGGTCGGGCTAAAGGCAAAAAGCTAGGACCAAGAAATCCCAGAATATTTTAACTTTAAATCTCTCACTGTTAATATTTAAGTTTTGGGAAGGTCTCCTCACTCTTTCAGAATAGGAAATAATAGTTGAGAAACACTTAAACCACTGCATCATAAGGAAGGGGGAGTGGCCATCTGATGAAGCCTAGATGACCAAATGGAAACCTCAGGAGAACCAGACTTGGTTCCTGGGTTTTGAGAGTCTCCACACCTCCTCAAAAGCATGAGGACCCACCTTTGAGATGCAATGTTGGCCTGGAGGCTCCCTTTTTTGGGGGAATACTCTCACAGTCCTTTTTCTGGATGAAAATATGGCATTTATGAGCCCAATATCTTACACTTGTTTAAGTCCCCCTACAAAAGCTCCAGAGAATAGGACCTAGAGCAACAGATTCAAACTATAGGAAAAGAGATTCCACCTCAACATTAGGAAGACCTTCCTGAGAGTAAGAGCTGTTCAACAGTGGAACACATTGCCTTGGAGTTTGGTGGAGTCTCCTTGTTTGAAGTTCTTTAAATAGAGGCTGGATGGCCATCTGTCAGGGATGTTTTGATTGTGTATTCCTTCATGGATGGTTGGCCCTTGATCTCTCTTCCAAGTCTATGGGTTCTATGATTCTGTGATTCTAAATGGTTGGAGTTCCCCTTCACCAAGGCAGAATTCTTGCAATCAGTTCAGAAGTGCTCATGGTGCCATTGGACTTAAAAGTGCATAGGTCATGGCACATGACCTACACATTTGGTTATGCATTCATTGGATGCACATCATGAATTGATGTGGCTGTGTATATTGCCTTGTGGTTTTGTGCATGGACGAATATTTGACTGTATATTCAATTACAGATTTGGGTTCAGATTTGCACAATGTTGCCATTCATCATGAAACTGGAGTGTGTCCAAAGGAAAGCAACTAAGATAGTGAAGGATATGGAAGCCATGCTTTACGAGGAGCGACTTAGGGAGCTGGGGATGTTTTAGCCTGGAGAAGTGAAGGTTAAGAGGTGATATGATAGCCCTATTTAAATACTTGAAGGCATGTCATATTGAGGAGGGAGCAAACTTGTTTTCTGCTGCTTCAGAAAACAGGACCCGGAACTTTTCCTGCAATCTCCAGGAAAAGAGATTCCACCTCAACATTTGGAGGAACTTCCTGACAGTGAGGGCTGTTCAATAGTGGAGCACATTCCCTCGGAGGGTGATGGAGTCTCCTTCCTTAGAGGTCTTTAAGCAGAGGCTGGATGGCCATATGTCGGAGATGCTTTGATTTGGAGTTCCTGCATGGCAGGGGGTTGGACTGGATGGCCCTTGTGGTCTCTTCCAACTCTATGATTCTATGATTCTATGAGACTTGTGTAGTACAGTTAATACAATTTATGTACCTTCTGTGTGGATTTACTATGCAACCCCAATGTAGGATCTCAGCCGTTGTCTTTCCTTATATAAAAATTAATGCAGAGAGAGTGCTGATCCTATAAATCTTTCCAGAACTATCCTTGGAAAAAAAAACCCTTCATCTGCATTTTACAAACTCCCCCCTTCTCTCAAGAAACAATTGCATGCTATATTTACATATAGTCTGTGCGTGCTAATGTTGGTTTCAATAAGGTAAATGTTGCCCAGACTGCAGGATTGCTGCATTAAACATTTAGGGCATTGCTTCGCTTTCCTCTGCTGTATCAACAATTTAAACTTCCTTATTTGCTTCATGAAACAGCAACAATAACAACAGCCACAACAAAAAAGAAAAGAAAAATAACAACCCACAGTTGGTTCAAAGAAATTTTACGGAGGGCTAATGCATAGTGAACCATGTCAAATAGATTTTTGGGGGCCCTTCAGCAGATGCACTGCAATTTTGTGACAAAGAACCATTAAGCTTTAAAGCTTGAGGAACACCTAGTAAATAGATGGTATATCTCAGGGCACCGTTTCTTCAATTTCAGATGTCGATGCTGTGGGTGCCAATGGTCATGTAGCCAAAATATTACCATACGTGCCTAAGAGGCATGAGCCAAGCATGAGATAAACCAAACATTTGTAGAAGTGACCTCAACAAATGTTATGAGGATAAGATTATAAGGAGGAGAGACCTCCTGGTGATTAACGGTACTCAGATGGCATAAAATCTTGACTAGTCATGGAATCATAGAATTGGAAGAGACCACAAAGGCTATCCGAGGAAGACACAATCAAAGCAAATTGGGGAGGGAAGGATGTGGTGGATGCAGAGGTCACAGAATTGAAACTCTGGGACTTTCTTATGAGCTGGGACAATGACACACTTGCCATTCCCTGGACTTCCCTTTCATTTTAGGTGCAATCCCTATTGCAGATGAAAGTGAATTTTTTTCACAGCAAAAATGATTATGCATTAGTGAGTTCCCTACAGAACAAGTTGGACATTTTGGTTCAATGTAAAACATCTACATTCAGTTTAATGTTGTGGAAGCAGAGCTATGCATGTGTTGCTACTTCACATGCAAATATACAGTAGCATTCACTTGTGCCTCTAGCTGCACATTGAGTTGTACAATATTGCTCTTCAACACAGTGATTGTGTAGCACAATCAGACAAAGATCTTGCAGGGTCATATGTAGTGTAAGAAGTTCACATGCAGAAGTCTGCTATAGCTTCCCTGTCACCAACCCAGGAGTCACTGTTGGATTTACAGCTTGTGCATGTTACTAACAGGATGTCAACCTCAATGTGTAGCTCCACACGTGCTCCACACAATACTACAACAATGTAAGATCACGGGCTACAATACAGGTTGAGAATCCCTTGTTTGGAATTCTGGAATCTGAAATACTCCAAAATCCAAAATGTTTTTCATGGGCTGCTGAGACTGTGATATGTTTGCCTTCCAATGTACATAAACTTTATTTCATTTCATATTATAAATATTATGTCTAAAATTTCCCTCAGGCTATGTGTATAAAGTGTATATGAAACCTAAAAGAATTTCATGTTTATACTCCACCTCCAAGACATTTCATTATGTACTCTAGGCCATTGGTTTCTGCTGGGGTTTGGTTCCAGCCCCCCCCCCCATCCCCAAAATCCCACTAAAATCTCTGGCTTTTCTTTGCTAATGAAGATTCAATAAGGACTCATCCCATGCTTGCTACAAGCACATTGATGACTAAAAAGGCCAATCCGGGATAAACAAGTCCGGTTACAGAAAGCACAGCAGAAAGTCTCCTTGGGTGATGTCACCAAGTTGTGGTTCTTTCTGCGTTGTCGTTTCTCTTCGAGACTTGTTCGGCGTGAGTTCTCAAAAGAGGCTGCAGCATTGTGGATAGTGCGTCTCCATGCCTCCCGATGTGAGGCCAGGGCAGACCATTCTTGGTGATCAATTTGGCCAAGCTTGAGATGTTGTTTCAGGGAGTCCATGTATCTCTTCTTTGGGGCACCCCTCTTACGCTGACCCATGGCGAGTTCACCATAGAGTACTATTTCGGGGAGGCGGTGGTCCTCCATCCTAGAAACACGCCCTGTCCAACGCAGCTGTGCTTTCAATATTATGGCCTCAATGCTGGTGATCCCTGCTTGCTCCAGGAAAGCAACATTCGTCACATAGTCAGTCCAGTGTATGTTTAGGATTGTGCATAGACAGCACTGATGAAAGCGTTCAAGGAGTCATAGATGTTGGCGATAGGTGACCCATGATTCAGACCCATAGAGGAGAATGGACAGTACAATGGCTCTGTATGCCCTACTGGTGGCTGTTTATGCCACTGCCAGCATAGCTCACAGCTTCATTAGGGTATGCAAGCGTCTCCCCCATGACAAGGAGATGTCAATGGAGAGCACTAAAAACAATGGTGTAGTAAAATGGTGTCTTATGCAAAATGTGAAAAATCAATGTTTGCTTTTTGGAATTTATATATTTTTTGAATAATTTCAAGCAGTGGATGGTTGAATCCATGGGTTAAAAAAAATCCATGAATAAGGAGGAGTGACTGTATATACAGAAATTCCAAAATCCAAAATAATCTATAGTCCAACACACTTCTGCTCCCAAGGATTTTGGGTAAGGGAGACTCAACCTAAATTGTGGCCTATGTTGCATAATTTTATGCATACCTAGCTATGCAGCAGAGATGTTATAGGACCTTCCTAATAAACCGTGAAGATGCTTATCAGGGCATTGGAAAGAATGTCCCAATGTACATCAGGCTCTACTGATGTACATCGGTAGTCCCTAGTCATTATTACAATGTGCATTGGAGTGCCCAATATGAGTGGGCACTTATTTCACATCAGGACTGATGTGCATCGGTAAGGATGTGCATTGGAACTGATGTCACTATGGTCTCTTCACTGGTTCTGCTGTGGAGTAATATTAAGGCATCCCCTGGCTGAATATGGATGCTATGAAACTGCTCAATTCTATTTCTCATAAACATAAGTCCACTTACATAGATGTACTGTATATATTTGACTTTGGAGTTTATCAGACAGAATGTTTCCACTATGCACTATGCTCCCATCACCCAAACATCACCAAAAAGTGACAGGAGCCCTCTGGTGGGATCGCACCTTGAGCTATTGAGAAGTGTAACACTTCCGTTTTTGTCAGATTTAATCTGTTAATTAAAAAGGGCCCTTCCCCTTGCAATTGCAATAACACTGCCATGACGAAAACTGAAGCGTTACACTTCTCAATTGTGTGACGCACAATCCCACCAGAGGGCTGCCATCACTCTTTGCTGACATTTGGGTGATGGGAGCATAGTGGAAACCCTCTGGTGTGATAAACTCCTATAAGTCGAGGGCAGACTTTGGGGCCAAAGTTATGGAATTTGATATGACCTGTGAATAAGTCAAGAGAAGGACTTAGGGTCATGTAACAAATAATGAAGCAAAGGAAAACAATGCCAAAGAATTTACAAAATTGCAGGAGGCACAACTGTTTGTGTTCACACTGAAGAATGTATGGATGAAAGAATGGGGTGTGTGTGTCAGTGCTTCCATGAAAGATTACACTCTTATGTTTCACCAGGGGATGTTTTCTATTTTTGTGAGAATTAAAGTACAGTACTTACATTGACCCATGTATAAGTCAACTCAGATTTTTTCTCATCAATTTTTTTGACTAAAATTTCTAGACTTCTACATGAGTATATACAATAAATCCCATGTCATATTCGAGCCATCACCATTATTTAATTTATTTTTAAGGATGGGTGGTTGGGAATGGGTTGATGAAGTATTTTAATCTGTATGTTTTGATTTGCTGTACTCCGCTCTGATTGTGCTCTACAGAGGAGCGGGCTAGAAATAAAGATTTATTGTTGTTGTTGTTGTTGTTGTTGTTGTTGTGTTATTGTTATTGTTATTATGTATTTGAAATGGAGCAATACACACTGCACCATTTTATTCAGTGGTGGTCTATAGACCAAGCATGGGGAGACACCCACCACTGGGTCCTCAAGGCACCCATGATTTTGTTGCAAGTCTCACTTATATTTTCCTCGTACATTACAGATGGATATTGCAAGGAAACCTGCCTTGCAGGTTTTTTTTTTTAACCGTTTTGTTTTGTTTTAAAAATAAGCAACAGCAATTAACTTGGAAGGATCACCTCACCCGTTCTGAAAGCTTGGGGCAGGAACAATAGATTAAAGCAAATATAAAATGTCCTATTACCTTTCAATTAAAATCCAATTAAAACAGATGAAAATATATCCAATTCAATCTTCCTTGGAGCCAGACAGGATTGTAACCTGTATTTCTCGTTAATTTATTCTTTAATTAGCTTACATTTATACTCCACCTGAGGCTGAAAGTGGTTTACAACTTTTTCATTGTGCTGTCATTTGATGGGTATGTCCCAGATGCAAATCGGTTGCTCTGTCCCAGCTTAAGCCCTACTACTGCACCTCTGTAGTTACATGAATAGATCTGGGCTGTGTAATTACTTCACACTGGAGCAGATGGCGAGGATTTGGCCTGCCCATGTATAACACCATTGAGAATCTTGTGTAACTCAGCCATCTTTTGGTAGTAGCCAGGGCTGAGATTGTGAGCCAGTGTGATGTGGTAGTTTGAGCATTGGTCTATGACTCTGGAGACCAGGGTTTGCTTCCCAGGTCAGCCATGGAAACCCACTGGGTGACCTTGGGCAAATCATACTCTCTCAGCCTTGAGGAAGGCAATGGTAAAAGTCCTCTGAGCAACTCTTGTCCCATTATAGGTTCACCATAAGTCGGAAACAACTTGGTCACATAATAACAACAGGTCTAAGATTGCAGGGGCATAAACATTCTGTACTATTCTAGTAGTTTGATACCACTTCAACTGCCATGGCTTCACTCCTGGGAAACTTGTGACATGAAGGTTAAGAACAATAAAAAGGGCTTTTATAGGTATGTCCACAGCAAAGGGAAAAAGAAGGAAATGATAGGGCCGCTGTGTGGAGAAGATGGCAAAATGCTAACAGGGGACAGAGAAAAGGCAGAATTACTCAACACCTTCTTTGCTTCAGTCTTCTCAGAAAAGGCAAAGGGTGTTCAACCTGAGGACAGTGGAGCAGGGGATAGAATAGGAGTATTTCAGCACAGAATAAGTAAAGAGATAGCACAGGAATACCTGGTTAACCTAGATGAATATAAGTCTCCAGGACCAGATGAACTACATACAAGGGTACTAAAAGATATTGGAGCCATTGCCAATAACTGGACGATAATTGTTGGGATCCTCTTTTTTCCCCTTTTTGAAGATGGGGACAACGTTTGCCCTCCTCCAGTCTGCTGGGACTTCTCCGGTTCTCCAAGAATTCTCAAAAATTCTTGGAGAACCAGAGAAGTCCCAGCAGACTGGAGGAGGGCAAACGTTGTCCCCATCTTCAAAAAGGGGAAAAAAGAGGATCCCAACAATTATCGTCCAGTTACTCTGACATCAATTCCAGGAAAGATTCTGGAGCAGATAATAAGTTTGTGAATATCTAGAAGATAATTCCATAATCACAAAAAGTCAACATGAGTTTCAGAGAAACAAGTCATGTCAGACAAATCTGATCTTTTGTGGAGAAACTGGAGCGTGTCCAAAGGAGGGCAACTAAGATGGTGAAGGGTCTGGAAACCATGCCCTAGGAGGAACGACTTAGGGAACTGGGGATGCTTAGCCTGGAGAAGAGAAGGTTAAGAGGTGATATGATAGCCCTGTTTAAATATTTGAAGGGATGTCATATTGAGGAGGGAGCAAGCTTGTTTTCTGCTGCTCCAGAGACTAGAATGTGGAACAATGGATACAAATTGCGGGAAAAGAGATTCCACCTCAACATTAGGAAGAACTTCCTGACAGTAAGGGCTGTTCGACAGTGGAACACACTCCCTCGGAGAGTAGTGGGGTCTCCTTCTTTGGAGGTCTTTAAACAGAGGCTGGATGGCCGTCTGTCGGGGATGCTTTGACTGGGAGTTCCTCCATGGCAGGGGGTTGGACTGGATGGCCCTTGTGGTCTCTTCCAACTCTATGATTCTATTATTCTACTTAGGATGGAAAAATGAAATGCACAGATATAAGATGGGGGACACCTGGCTGAATGAAACTACGTGTGAAAGGAATCTAGGAGTCCAAGTAGACCATAAGTTGAACATGAGTCAAGAGTGCGATGCAGCTGCTAAAAGGCCAATGCAATTTTATGCTGCATCAATAGAACTATAGTTTCTAGAATCATAGAATCATAGAATCATTCAGTTGGAAGAGACCACAAGGGCCATCCAGTCCAACCCCCTGCCATGCAGGAACTCCCAGTCAAAGCATCCCCGACAGATAGCCATCCAGCCTCTGCTTAAAGACCTCCAAGGATGGAGACTCCACTACACTTCGAGGGAGTATGTTCCACCGTCGAACAGCCCTTACTGTCAGGAAGTTCCTCCTAATGTTGAGGTGGAATCTTTTTTCCTGCAGCTTGCATAAGGGAAGATCAAGGGAAGTAATAGTGCCACTCTATACTGCTTTGGTCAGGCCCCACCTGGAATACTGTGTCCAGTTCTGGGCACCACAATTCAAAAAAGGATGTGGAGAAACTGGAGCGTGTCCAAACTAAGATGGTGAAGGGTCTGGAAACCATACCCCAGGAGGAACGACTTAGGGAACTGGGGATGCTTAGCCTGGAGAAGAGAAGGTTAAGAGGTGATATGATAGCCCTGTTCAAATATTTGAAGGGATGTCATATTGAAGAGGGAGCAAGCTTGTTTTCTGTTGCAGATGTTTGACGGTGGAACACTCTCCCTCGGAGCGTAGTGGAGTCTCATTCCTTGGAGGTCTTTAAACAGAGGCTGGATGGCCGTCTGTCGGGGATGCTTTGACTGGGAGTTCCTTCATGGCAGGGGTTTGGACTGGATGGCCCTTGGGGTCTCTTCCAACTCTATGATTCTATGATTCTATGAAGTTTCATCAGAATTCTGAGTTTCAGAGCTATAGTGCTTCCCAAACTATAAATACAAAGACATCACAGAATATAGACAGGGCATTTAAGGTGATATCAAAATGCAAATTGTGCAGTGTGGATACAGCCTTTACCATGGCCTCAATCACATCAGTTAATCTTGTCATAGGTATGCTTATTGAATCTATGGGGCTTTTTAGATTGGCAGGAAAGTGTGACATGAAGTTGCCTTTTCCTTAGTGCTTAGCAGCTAGACTGCAAGCCCCAGGTGTGCATTTAAAAGGTACAGGGCTGCTAGACTGAGGGGTTTGGGAACGACTTATCTGAGGTCTTTTCTATGGCTCAGCAGCTACATGGGAAGCTGTCAGGATGCTAGAAACACAGGCAGAGCAGCTGCACGGGTGGCAATGAACGGGGCTTTTGGCCGCACTGAACCTTTAATTTTTTATTGTTGTTGTTGCCGACTGTGATCTGCGCAGTTGCACCACTACATCATACAGGCAATTGTATTGCCAGCTGCGAACTGCGCAGTTGCGCAGGTACATCACACATGAACTGTGCAGTTATTAAGATTTGTCAAATTACCATTGTGGTTTCACTTCCCTTTTTAAAGTGCGCAGTTGCATCAGTGCACCATGAATGAACCCCTTTATCTAATAATAATAATAATAAAATAATAATAATAATAATCCCCCTTAAAAAGATATTAAATCCATTACAATTTAATTTTATAAATACACTTCTTTAGTTTATGAATGAATTGACATTTTATGCACAGTTGCATAACAGTTACAGCATCCCAGAGTCCCAACTGCACATGTCTAGGGTTCGGATTAGAGCTGGAGCTAGGGTTTGGGAGCTTTAAAAAAATCTTCACAGTTGCACTGCAGCATTTAGACGCAGCTGTGCTGTTACATCCTTTTAAAAAAGAAGCTGGGAAAAGCAGGTCCTTTTTAAAGCTGCTTTTCCCCCACTAAAATGCAAAAGAAGTGTGTTCATGCCAAACTTTCAGTGTGGGTCATCTAAAAGCTACACTTTCATGCAGGCATGAACACACCCCTTTTTGCCAGTCTAGATCAGCCCTTTGGTTAAATTGTGGGTTGATATATAAATACAGTGGGCTGTGTTGTTTTCTGTACAAAGAAAGTGCAAATTTTGCCTAGGAAAGTAGTGTTTCAAAACTTGCAGTCTTCAATAATGTTCTTGTAATAGGAAGAATACTGCCATAATTATTCATTGCTTCCTTTCAGAATGAAATTAGTGAAGGAATAAGCTGAAAAGAAGTTTTGAGTGGCATGCTGCAAGATTTGTTTCTGGGACTGCCTCTCTTCAACACTTTTAATCAATGAGTTAGATGGTAGGGTAGAGTGAACCCTTATGAAGTTTATGGATGATACAGTACCGGAAGGGGTAGCTAACCCATTTGAAGATAAGAACAGGATTCAACAGGACTGAGAAAACAATAGATTGTTGTACATTTTAACATTATGTTCTGTTAGAACAGAATAAGGAAAAACAGAATGGTTCCCAATTGATAAGGGGGTCAGGCAGGGATGCATATTATCACCATACTTGTTCAACTTGTATAGAGAAAATATAATACAAACAGCATGTTTTAGACTCAGAAGAAGGAGGAGTAAAGATGGGAAGGAGGAACATTAACAATTCTAAAATATGTGAATGACAACTTATTACCATTGGAAAAGATTATGGACATCGAACAACTAAAAGAAAGGTCAAGGAAGAAAGTGGAAAGGCTGGATTGTTGGCAAACATGAAGAAAACAAAAATAATGACTATAGAGAGTCTACATAAATTTAATCTAGACAATAAGAAAATCAAAATATGTGAAGTCAAATGCTTTCATGGCTAGCATCCATAGTTTTTGTGGGTTTTTCGGACTATGTGGCCTCATTCTAGAAGAGTTTATTCTTGATGTTTTGCCAGCATCTGTGGATGGCATCTTCAGAGAGAGAAAAAGATGCCAAACAACAGATGCCTGTAAAACATTATGAATAAACTCATCTAGAACGTGGCCACATAGCCCGAAAAACCACAAAAACTATGGAAGCAAAATAGTTAAAGATTCCTCATACCTTGGATCAGACATTGACCAGATCAGAGACTGCAGTCAAGAAATAAGACGGATAGGAACGGGAAGGACAGTGATGTAAGAACTAGATAAGATGCTAAAAAGTAAAAGATATACAATTAAGCATTAAAGTTAGAATAATCCAATCTACAGTTTAAAAAGTGAATCAAAAGAAAATTAACTTGTTTTAGTTTCAGTTAAGCTATTTCAGTTAAAAAGAAACAAGAGTTTTAAACGTTCAGATGCAAGAGGGACATCAAAAATGAAATGATGAAATGCACCTCGGGAAGCTTTTAAAAGGGAACAGGAAAATAAATTTAGATCCTACGTATTTTTTTTTTTTTTTTTGAGGAAATGGTTAAAACGTTCCCTAAGATCTCTTCGCTTCTGTTTTTGGCTTCCCCCCCCCCTCTAAGCAGAAGCTTTCTTCGCTTTTTGAAAATGTCAAGTGTAGAAAAGTTTTATCAAACATAAGAAAGTTTTGTTTGAGTGTATGAAGAGGCAAACTTTTCAACACTTTCAGTTCTAGAAACTTAGGGTTCATCGAGGCTGTAGAAATAATGCAGTCTGATACCACTTTAAGTGCTGTACCACCACCCTATGGCGCTCTGGGATTTGTAGTTTTACAGCGTTTTAGCTTTCTCTCCCAGAGTGCTGGTGCCTCACAAAAATTACAAAATCCAGGATTCTGTAGGATGGAGACACGACAGTTAAGGTAATGCCAAACTGCATTATTTCTACCATGCAGATGCGCCCTTAGTAAAGAAAACTCTTGCTGCTGTCATATTGCACTGTTTCTGAAAGTAGATGGGAAAAGTGAGGTTATGGTAAAAGCCTTCCCTTCCCTTCACCTGTTAGGGACTGGATCCCCCACGTTTTTCTCATTTTTACTTTGCTTTTTGTCCCCATGACAGCAGAGGAAGGAATACAGAGAGAAGCTCAGTCTTGGCTGCAGTGACTTTGCCACAGTGACAACTCTGCAGAGAGATGACAGATGCAGGAAGCATATGTTTTTGGAGCTATCAGTTCTAATAATTTCACTTATCACAAAGAGATTGGGCAAAGTCTTAACGTCTTAGAAGGAAATGACATTTTCTGTAATTCCCTGATCCATGTTGTTCTTGTTTTTTTCCACATCGAGAAAAGGTAAAACTGTCTTACCAGATGCTCCAGCTCCCTTGACAGTTTGTTAATAATAGCATCTCGTAGTCTGCTCTGGTAGGGAAACAGAGGGGATATACTGGTAAAAATGGAAAATCTACGCTACCCATTTAAATTATTTAACGTTGGAAGTAACACATTAAAATACTGCTATGCCTTGCAATATTATTTTTTAAAATAACTTCAATCTAATAAATAACTTCAATCTAAACTCTATTATTAGTACTGACTAGAGCAGACCTATTGAGTCCATAATATTTACTTTTGGGGTAACCTCACCATGCAATAATTGATCAAATGGGTCTCTTCTACATGAGACTAACCAACAGGATGTCTGCCATTATTTAGTAATTACGGTGGGTTTTGCCAGTGGCAAACAATCCAAAGTGTGTGCATAAGCTTACACATAGAGGGAAGGAAGGGATAATAATAAAATAAAGCTATACAATACAGGTATAAAGCAAATTATCTAAGTGGAATACATGAACCAATACATGTAATCAAATGTCCAGGATTATAAAAAAATAAAAAATAAACAAAAGTTCCAAATGCTTTAGAAAACAAGAAATACATAGCTGAATTAGCAAAAGATGAAGTGCAGAGACGATGAGATACCATGCTTCTCCTAATGTGGCACTTTGTAGATACCGTATATAAGTCGACCTCACATATAAATCGAGGGCAAGTTTTGGGGCCAAAATTATGGATTTTGCTATGACCCGTGGATAAGTCGAGGGCAAAATTTAGGAGGATATAGGAAAGGATCTAAAGGATGAAGCAAAGCCAAACAATATCATATAACTTCCAAAAGTCCATCAGACATACGTCTTTGTGCTTATTCTTAAGACTGGATGGATAAGAGAGTAAAAGGGGTCAGTGCTTCCAGGACAGATTACTGTATACTCTTGCTTTTCAACAGGGGATGGTTCCTTCTTTTAAATAAGAGTGAAGATACAGAACTTAGATTGACCTGAGGATAAGTCGACTCAGGTTTTTTGGGTCAATTTTTTGACCTAATTTTCTAGACCTATACATGAGTATATACAGTATGTTGGACCACAAATCTTGCTATTCCCCAGCCAGCAATCCCATTAAGGGATTTGTCAAAATGAGGAAGGCCACTTAAATCCCCTCCCAAGGAACAGTAAGGCCATGGGAGATCTAGAAGAATTCATAATAACAGTAATAGTAATAATAATTTATAAATTTTTGTTTACTTATGATAATTTATTCAAAATAATAATATTAATAATTATTATTGATATACTATTTTAGAGACCTTCAAAACAGAGCATTTTTGTTCGATAATACTAACAGTAATACTTTTTAATTTTTATTTAATTACAATAATTTATTTATGTTATTCTTATTGTTACTTTGTTGTTGTTTTAATATTTTAAAACTTATTTGTTTGCTTGTTTGTTTGTTTTATATACCTTTTTTCGTTTAAAAATATTGAACTAAAAATGGTTAACTCTGACTTCTACAAATAAATATTTTTATTATTATTATTTTACACAGGAAAAATCGCCAAAAATGTGACGTGGCCGTTCGTACCCAGAACGTCGCGGGTTTTCGGCACTGAAAATGAGGACGAACAAAGTCTACAAACTCATCATCCACAAAAAGGGATTCGGGAGCAGCGGTCAGTTAGAAAAAACGGCAAATCTGCACGAACCGCACCGAAATTGCGTTTTCGTAAAACATCAATATACAATATTCAATGTCTTAATTAATCATTTTCTTCGTTATTTTCGCAGACGATGAATGGATGGTGAACCCGGAGGTCTTCTTCCACATCAAATTGGGAGACATCATCGAAATCGCGCACCCCAACGACGAATACAGGTGAATGGCGCCAAATTGGCGCTGTCGCGGTTTCTTCGCTGCCTTAATTGCATGTGGCTCAGTCCTACGGGATTCTGGGATTTGTAGTTTGGCGTATTTGTCAAACGGCGTTAATTTAGTAAATTTGGCCAGGAAGGTCGGTGCGCAGACAAAATGGTGGCTGACATGATGGCGGCCGACTACGTCTCTTTTTCGCTCTTTTTCCTCGCAGTCCGCTCCTCCTTCAAGTCAAATCGCTGAAGGAAGACCTGCAGAAAGGTAAAATTATATTAATTTATATAAGGGATTTTAAACAGTTTAATTAATAATTATATTATTTAATTATATTAAATATATTGTAGTATATTTAAATATTTAAATACATTAATTTATATATTAATTTAAATCATGCAGTTTAAATAATATCAGAGAATGTGGAGGGATATATATATATATATATATATATATATATAATTTCTATATATCAAATTTATACGTACAAAATATAAATCTACTTGAGGCCAGGCCTGATGGTGCTTCTAGGCCTCTCCTTTTGTTACGGTAAACAAAGGGTCAATTAACCCATTCACAACCAATTATGCAAATGAGGCATTTGTGAAAATTTCCAATCAGATTCATTTATTCCAAACAGCTTAGTCTGCATGCAGTGCTTCAGCCAAAAGTCATCTCATTGACTGAATGTCCCAAACATGGCGTAAACAGTTTTTACTAACCCACAAAATATTCATTGAGCATGCGTAGTTTAACATTCATTTATATATATATATTCTTTGCACCTCATTTCATTATATATCACTATCTATCTGCTAGGCTTACTGACAGAAACATTTTGTTTTTAGCTTAGTCCTTTTAGTCTGATTTCTGGGCATCCAGCCAATTCTCCTCTTATCAGGGACAATTTCAAAGTCTCTTTGTTTACTTCCCTCTTCCCTCCTAAGGTGGGGGCTACAAGCCAGATTCAAAAGGACAAGTTTTTCCTTTAGCTCTATTTCTCACTATGGCTAAACTGCTCATTATTGATCATTAATAGCAGAGATTATTGGTTATCAGTTGGTTATCAATGGCTTCATTAGTTTTCACCTTAACACGTTCACTCCCTCCTGGGCAAGATCTTCTTGCCATGGAGATAGGGCTCTTCTAGTGTGGAAGAATTTTTCTGATAGTTAACACTTGCTAAAGTCCATCTTGTTAAGTTCTAAGGCCATCAGGCGCATCACGTCCAGCTGATCCATCAGGGCTTGGAGAATCTCAAGGATTTCCCTGCAAAGAAGAGAGAGTCGGAGTCTTACCTTCTTACCTTAAGAAATAATATAAGCATGAACATAATAAAAATAAAATAATAAATAATACGTAACACATAAAGAATAAATTTACCAGATAACAAATAATAAATAAATGATAAATAAATATTTTTAATAATAAATGAATGAATCAGGAATAAGTAAAAGTGATAAAGAATAGTAAAGAATAACAAATAGCCATAATGAATAAATAAGTGATAAATAAATAAAAATAAATAATAATGAATAAATAACAAATAAAAATAAGTAATTAAAAATAAAATAAAAATAGTACGTAAGACAAAATAAATAAATATAACAGATAACAAATAAATAATAAATAATTACAAATCATAAATAAGTAACAAGTAAAAGTAATAAAGAATAACAAATAGCAAAAATAATAAATAAATAATAAATAAAAATGAATAATAATGAATAAATAACAAATAAAAATAGGCAATTAAAAATAAAATAAAAAATAATACGTAAGACTAAATAAATAAATAAATATAACAGATAATAAATAAATAATAAATAATTGCATATAATAAATAAGTAATAAGTAAAAGTAATAAAGAATAAAGAATAGAAAAAAATAATAAATAAAAATAATAATGAATAAATAACAAATAAAGATTGGCAATTAAAATAAAATAAAAAATAAGATGTAAGAAGATAAATAAATAAATAATTATAACAGATAATAAATAAATAATAAATAATTGCAAATAATAAATAAGTAAAAGTAATAAAGAATAAAGAATAACAAATAGCAAAAATAATAAATAAAAATAAATAATAATGAATAAATATCAAATAAAACTAAGCAAATAAAAGTAAAATAAAAATAAGAATGAAAATAATACAAATAATATAATACATTACAAATAAATGAATAAATAATAAAAATATTGAATAAGAAATAAATGATAACAAATACATATTATTTATGTATTTGTTACTATTTATTTATTATTTGATATTTTATTATTATTGATTATTCGATAACAAATACATAAATAATAAGCAATAAGCAATAAATAATAAAATTAATAAATAAATAGATAAATAACAACAAATAATAAATAATAATATATGATAGCAAATAATGAATATTTAATTAAATAATAAGTGATAATAACAACGAATAATAACAAATAAATAATAATAATATAATAAATACAATAAGAAATAGGAATGAAATAAACAAAACAGCCCTCCAGAGCCACAGCTTCCTTTCCAAACCCGCGTGCACTGGACAAATGGAGGCTGTGACAGTGTGACTCTGCATCTGGAGGGAAACCCAAACTGGGCCAGGCGTTCAGCTGTGGGCATCGCAAGCCCCGCTGAGCGGCCAGAAGCCATTCTTACTCTTGGGAGATGTAGTTCGTCTCCCCTTCCTCACGGTTGCGCAACTCCATCAGGAGGGCATGGCTGAGCGTCCTTTGGAGGTACGGGAGCCAGCGCCGGATCTTCTGGATGTTGTGGATGTTTTCTTCATTCTTAATAATGACCCCGATGGCCCTCAGCGCCTTGGCCTGGAGACGGAAGGAGAGATGGTGACGCCGGGCTTCGGACGGATGACCCACGAAGA